>OZ012737.1:177307119-178507119 GCA_963859935.3 Lathyrus sativus
GTGCAGCATAGCCTGACACGGGCGACCGTGTCAAGTTTCTGGTTTCCATAATCTAGTGCAAAAAAAATCCCCTTGTTCCTAGTAGGTATGACACGGGCCGTGTCAGCTGACACGGGCGGCCATGTCAGCCTCTTGGAAGTCATCAAAATGCAATTTTTCTTCTGCCAATGTGCCATCCTGACACGGGATGTGTCCGGTGACACGGGCGGCCGTGTCAGGCCCCTGTTTTTCCACAACTTTGCCACTTTTTCAACCGTTTTCCATTTTTTTCTCAGGTGCTTGATTTTTCATATGTATGCTCAAGAATCTTGTTCCTCGGGGAGTCTTCACTCTTTTGTGAGAGCTCTGCAAAAACCTAACAATCCTAACAAAAACAAAAGAAAATAAATGGTTAGACATAAACGTGTGGGTTGCCTCCCACGAAGTGCTTTGTTTAACATCGCATGGCTCGATGGTCGTTCATCTTATCCTGTAAGATGAACATCCTCTATCCGACGACCCTCTTGGCCTTGGTAATAAGGCTTAAGCCTCTGTCCGTTAACCTTAAAGGCGTCTCCGTTTGCTTGATTTTTAAGTTCTATAGCTCCATGCGGAAACACCTTATTCCCAGTAAACGGTTCTGACCATCTAGACCTCAACTTTCTGGGGAACAACTTCAACCTGGAATTGAATAAGAGGACCAATTTTCCTTCCTAAAATTCCTTTCTTTGGATCCACGATCATGCCATTTTTTTGTTTGATCTTTATAAACTTTGGCATTCTCATATGCTTAATTCCGAAATTCTTCGAGCTCATGAAGCTGAAGGATTCGAGAATCTCCCGCTTTTGTAAGATCTAGATTAAGGAATTTTGAGGCCCACAAAGCTTTGTGTTCCAGCTCCAATGACAAATGACAAGATTTTCCATAAACAAGTTGGTAGGGAGACATACCTATGGGTGTCTCGAATGCAGTTCTATATGCCCATAGTGCATCGTCCAACTTGGTTGCCCAATCCTTTCGAGATACACTGATTGTCTTCTCTAGGATTTGCTTGAGCTGTTGGTTGGAAACTTCAACTTGGCCACTTGTTTGAGGATGGTATGGAGTGGAAGTTATGTGTTTCACATCTTATTTCTTCAATAACCTTTCCATAAGATGATTCAGGAAGTGAGTTCCCTCATCACTAATGAGCACTCTCGGAACTCCAAACCTAGCAAAAATGTTTTCCTTCAGAAATTTAACCACCACCTTTGCATCATTAGTCAGCAAGGCCACTGCTTCTACCCATTTTGTTACATAGTCCACTGCCACTAGAATGTAGTTCTTTCCAAATAATGGGGGAAACGGACCCATAAAGTCCATCCCCCAAACATCAAACAGCTCAACCTCTAGCATGGCATTCTGAGGCATCTGATTCTTTTGAAATATTGCCTATTCGCTGACATCTGTTACACTCTTTGACTATGTCCTGGGCATCCTTGAACAAGGTGGGACAATATAATCCCGATTGGAGGACTTTTGCTGCGGTCCTATCACCACTGAAGTGTCTTCCATAGTTTGAGTCATGGAAAGTTTTCAGAATGTCCCTCTGTTCATACTCCGAAATGCACCTTCTCACAAATCCGTCTATTCCTCGTTTGTATAAGAATAGGTCATCCTACAAGTAGAACCTGCAATCATGCAAAAACATTTTCTTTCTGTTAGAATCAAAATCTTCCAGGATTACCCCACCTACCAAATAGTTCGCGTAATCTGCGAACCAAGGGACACCAATAACAGCGAGGATGTGTTCATCAGCAAACTCATCCTTTATTAGTCTCTTGCTCTCTGTTTCTTCAATAGGAGACATGCGAGATAAGTGGTCAGCAATAATGTTTTCACACCTTCGTTTGTCCCGAATCTCCACATCAAACTCATGTAGCTACAAAATCCATCTCAGAAGTCTCGGCTTAGAATCCTGTTTAGAAAATAAATACTTTAAAGCATCATGGTCAGTATAAAAAGCTACTTTGGATCCTAACAGATATTGCTGGAACTTATCAAAAGCATAAACCACTGCTAACAACTCCTTTTCGGTAGTTGTGTAATTCATCTGAGTAGGGTTCAACATATGACTAGCATAGTAAATGACATGTAAGAGTTTTTCTCTTCACTATCCTAAAACTGCCCCCACTGCAATATCACTAGCATCGAACATGATCTCAAAAGTAAGAGACCAATCGGGGGCAATCACAATTGGTACCGACACTAACCTTTGCTTCAATGTCTCAAACACATCGACACACTCTTTATCAAAAACAAAAACCTTATCTTTAACCAAAAGAGTGGTTAAAGGTTTGGCTATCTTAGAGAAGTCTCTTATAAACCTACAGTAAAACCCCACATGGCATAAGAAAATCCTTATACCTTTTTCATTAGTTGGAGGAGGAAGCTTGGATATCACTTCGACTTTGGCTTGGTCCACTGCGCTTCCCTTGTGGGAAATCTTGTGACCCAAGACTATTCCTTCTCGCACCATGAAATGTTTTCCCAGTTGAGAATCAAATTGGTTTGCTGGCATCTTTCTAAAACAAGAGAAAGTTTGGTCAAGCAATTATCAAAAGAAGATCCAAAAACAGAAAAATCATCCATGTACACTTCCATATGCTTTTCTAGCATGTCTGCAAAAATGGACGTCATGCATCTCTGAAATGTGGCTGATGCATTACACAACCCGAATGACATTCTTCTGTAAGCAAAAATTACATAAGGGCATGTGAATGCTGTCTTCTCTTGATCTTCAAGAGCAACCACAATCTGATTATACCCAGAATATCCGTCAAGAAAACAATAGTATTTATGACCATCTAATCTTACTAACATTTGGTTAATGAATGGAAAAGGAAAATGGTCTTTTCTTATTGCAAGATTCAGCTTCCATAGTCAATACATACACGCCAACAAGTAATTGTTCTTGTAGGAATAAACTCGTTCTTCTCATTTCTAACCATTGTGGTTCCCCCTTTCTTTGGTACCACATATACTGGACTAACCCATGAGCTATTAGATATAGGATATATAAGACCTGCATCTAAAAACTTCACCACTTCTTTTTGAACCACCTCTTTCATAACAAGGTTAAGTCTTATTTGTGGTTGCACAATCAGTTCATGATCATCTTCCATGAGAATCTTGTGCATGCAAACCGTAGGACAAATGCCTTTCAAATCTTCAATTGCCCATCCAATAGCATTTTTGCATTTTTTTAGCACATGGATAAGTTTGTCCTCTTGGACACTCTTGACGTTTGAATTTATAATGGCTGGGCATTTTCCTTCAGTGTCAAGGAAGACATATTTGAGGTTCTCTGGTAATTGTTTTAACTCCGTTCCCTTTTTTTTTTATCTCTTTACTCTCTTTTAACGACTGAGGTTGCCTAAGATATACCCACCGGTGTGGTCGAGATCCTTTCCACTGAGGTTGTGCCTTCAACATGGCTAGCCCTTCTGCCTCTTTGCTGTCAACTTCGTGATCTTCTTCAAAAATAGACAAACTTAATACTCTTTCCAACGGTAACTGTGGTGCACTTAGAAGACTCTCATAAGCAATCACTTGATATATCACCTTTATTGTATGACTAGTGCCTACATCATCCTTGTACTTCATAGTGCTTCAAACATCAATTTTTAATTCCTCATCATAGACTTTCAGAGTCATGGTACCCTCCTCTATGTCTATTAAGCATCTTCCAGTTTTTAGGAATGGTCTTCCGAAAATGAGAGGTATCTCTTCGTCTTCTGGCATATCTAAAATAACAAAACCTACAGGGAACACAAACTTACCAATCTTCACTAGAACATCTTCCACTACCCCATATGGTCTCTTTACCGAATGATCTGCGAACTGAAGTGTCATCCTAGTATCTTGCACAGTACCTATACCCAATTTTTTGTAGATGGATAAAGGCAGGAGACTCAAACTTTCTCCCAAATCAATAAGTGTCTTTTTAAAAGACCTGTTGCCAATAGTGCATGGAATAGTGACTGAACCTCAATCTTTTTTCTTCACCGGGATCTTCATGCCTTGCAAAAAAGCACTACAAGTTTCAGTTAGGACAATCGGGTCAGTATCAATGGTCTGTTTCTTTGATATGATGTCCTTCATGAACTTGGCATAAGTGGGAATTTGCTCAAGTGCCTCCAAGAATGGGATATTAAGTTCTAGCTTCTTGAACATCTCTAAGAATTTCTTAAAGTTCTTCTCATGCTGCCCTTTTTTCTTATTTCTTGTAGGGAATGGGAGGTTTATGACCGGTTTTGGCTCACCGGCTTTCTCTTTCACTACCTACTTAGGTTCAATAATTTTTTCATGTATCATCTCACTCTCTTTAATCTCAAGACCTGTAACACCCTTCTAACCCCGCAGAATAAATATAAATAGATCAGAGTAATTATCATGCATTTCACAAAAGGGTGTCACATAAATTTTCAAAACATTACACAACACCTGTCATGCTCAATAATATAAAAATAACTTTCTCCTTTTCATACACCTTCACATTAACATGTAGCAGCGGATTTGCTTTAATCATGATAGACATAATAAAAGTCTCATGCTCATCTCATTTTTAATACTTAAGCTTAAAAGCCAATTCTTCATATAATTCAAAATAACAACAACAGAATAAAGTAGAGTACATAAAATATCTCTCCAAATATGAAATCAAAATATTCTCCGGTGTTACATAATCAGAGCATGACTCGACCCAAAATAAATAAATACATAACTCAAGCTACTCCAACGACTACCTCGTGCTAGAAGCAACTCTACTCCTCAGTACCTGAGCGATGTCGTATAAAACATCATTCCAACAGAAGGGTGAGAATTCACATAATTATTGAAATTATAAGATAATATATAATTTAAGGCATACAAACATAATCACTATTATTCTCACACTTCAAAAGTTTTATCAACACAATATTATTCAAGTAACCATACTATTCATAAGTATAGACACACAACTCCATAATTCACCAATTTATCAGTTCCACATATCACACGTAATCTCATAGCACATAAATATACATAATGAGACTCAATACAAAACTCAATTCAAGACTCAGTGCAACTCATGCCATGTGGTACCAACACTCGTTATTATTTTTCGGTTTTTACACTTAAATCGGGTCCGTTCCCTAGACCAATAACACACAAAAAGCCCGTTCCCTAAGCTTTCAAACCCCGCTCTAGGTTTGGGACAAGTCACTAGCTCCCACGGAACTATCAAGCATTGCCTCTTGACACAAATGATGCGTATGCAATCAACAACCATATGCACTTAAGACCGTTCTCGCATCTTAATCTCATGCATTCTCAAATAATTCACCACACAAGAATTACCATACATTTGCACATACAAACACATTTTCAAAAATCATAGCATTCTTACTTCAAACATCATCACCATAATTAATAAGTAATACACAAGTATCATTACAATACAACCTCAATTCACAAAACACACATCACTATTTAAATATAAAATAATTAATCATCACCAATAATTAAAAATTCGATTCTCAATAAAATAGTCAATATTAAATAAATAATTCAATATTTTAAATAAATATTTAATATTCAATAAACAATTCAATATTTTAAATAAATATTTAGTATTTTAATAAATTTTTGGTATTTTAATAAACCTTCCAATTCATAACTAAGTATTGTTTTCTAAGTATTTTTAAAAAAATTCACATTCTAAGAATTGTTTTCTTTCACTACAGTAACTAAGTATAGAAAAAGGGTCCCTTGCGCTACAGGACAAATATAACAAGTGTTACATTTCATTTTCCTTATTTTTCTACTAAGAAACATTATCATGCTATTAAGTACAAGAACATGGTGCTACGGTAGTTGCTGAGAAATGTATCACTATATTAAATTCATTTTCATGAACATCATTACTTTGTATTAAAATAATCCAATAACAGATGAAAAGTGCTATACTGGTAGGATGAATTAAACAAGTCACGTTTTATGAATTATTTCCTATCGCTACAGTCCAGAACTAAAGGGATCATATTCTTCCCTCAATGTATTGCACTACAGGACTTAGGGGAAATTAAAAGAATCACATTTGCTTTTTTTTTTCTAGCCTGTAGCATTAATTGTTAAGAATCCATTCTATTTCCAATTACCCACTAAGTAATTACTTTTCATTGTTTCTAAATGGTACATGCGGCTACTGTAATGCTATAAGGCTATTCACGTTTTGGTTGTTCCCAATTTACTGTGTACTACTACATGTTCCAACATATGTCACTTATTCTCCAAATTCAAACTACAGTAATAGGAGGCTAACAATACAGAAAATTAATCGCAATAGCTATGTTTCGTTGGTTACCCAATGCATACACGGTATTGTAACTTATTCTTATCAGTTAACAAATAACAGTTTATTTTAATTGATAGCAGGTTCTAATTAAATTCTGCTAAGATTTATTAACCTTTTTATTACAACTAACTTACATAACATAATTGCTAACATTAGCCAAGCTCATCTAACCATTTCACCAAAACAATGACATCTTCAAGTTTCAAAGCATACTCCAAATATTCAATGGGTCTCTATAGTATATCAAAATATCAATTCCAAAATACAATAAAATTAACCAATTTCAATGTGAAATATTAAAACCTAACAATTTCCAATTTCATAGAAAATTTGGGATTTTAACCTAACCATATTTCTACCCACTAACTATTATCAAACAATTCCAATAAACATGCAAAAATCCACCCTTACCTTGAATTTGTTGAACTTTTGCTCTTTCTCTTGAGTTTCCTCCTCTTCTTCTCCACTCCTCTCTTTGCCTCTTTTCTCCTTTCTATATTTTCTTTCTTTCTATTCTCTTTTATCCCATTCTCTTATTTTATATAATTCTCACAATTTTAATTAACCTAGTAATTCCAATGGGCTTAATAACTCATGTCTATTCACACCCCCAAATAGGCCCAATCGATTAATCTAACAATTCTATATTATTCTACAAATTAGAATATATCATATAAGTTAAATAATAAAATTAAATCAATTATTTCGAATATGTCCAATAATTCAATTAATCCAAACAACTCAAATAAATCAAATAATTTATATAAATTCAATAAATCAACTAATTCAATTATATCAAATAAATCACATAAATTAGTTAATTCAGTTAGGCCTAAAATCACATAATTAATCAATTAATTTAATTAATAAACAATTACTAAAAATTGGGGTGTTACAACCCTCCCCCACTTAAAAGATTTTCGCCCTCGAAAATTACCTCAAACGAATAACTCAGGGTAAGACTCACACATCTGACTCTCAAGCTCCCAAATCACGTTTCCACCAGCTGGTCCTCCCCAAGCGACCATCACCAAAGCAATCTCTTTACCTCGAAGTTGCTTCAACTCCCGATCCTCTATCCGCATAGGTGATGTCTCCACAGTCAGATTATCTCTTACCTGCACATCATCTACTTGGACTACATGAGACGGATCCGCAATGTATTTCCTCAACTGAGATACATGGAACACGTCATGGAGATTAGCAAGCGATGGCGGCAAAGCGACACGATAGGCTACCTCTCTTATCCTCTGCAAAATTTGATAAGGACCAATAAAACGCGGCGTCAACTTACGTGACTTCAACCATCTACCAACACCAGTTATCGGAGTAACTCGAAGAAACACATGATTTGCCTCTCGAAATTCAAGTGCTTTCCTCATCTTGTCATGATAACTCTTTTGACGACTCTGAGAAATCTTCATCTTCTCTTGAATCATCTTAATCTTATCGGTAGTCTGCTGGACTATCTCGGGTCCAACCACGACACTCTCTCCCGACTCATACCAACACAATGGCGTCCTACACCGCCTACCATACAATGTCTCAAATGGTGCCATTCCGATACTCGAATGAAAACTGTTGTTGTAAGTAAACTCAATCAAAGGTAAGTAGCTATCCCAAGCTCCTCCTTTTTCCAACACACAAGCTCTCAAAAGATCCTCAAGTGACTGAATCGTCCTCTCAGTCTGTCCATCTGTCTGCGGATGATAAGCAGAACTCAAATGTAACTTCGTACCCAAAGCACTTTGCAAACTTTCCAAAAATCTCGAAGTAAACCTTGGATCTCTATCTGACACCATGCTAGAAGGAATACCATGAAAACTGACAATCCTCTCAATGTACAGCTTCGCTAACTTCTCCAACGGGTAATCCATTTGCATTGGAATAAAGTGAGCATATTTCGTCAATCTATCCACAATAACCCAAATAGCCTCATAATTACTCGGTGTTCTAGGTAGACCAGACACAAAATCCATCGATATGCTATCCCATTTCCACTCAGGAATAGATAATGGTTGCATCAAACCTGACGGTTTCTGATGCTCAATCTTCGACTTCTGACAAGTCAAACAAGAATACACAAACTCGGCAATGTCTTTCTTCATACAAGGCCACCAAAATACTTTCCTCAAATCTTGATACATCTTAGTAGCACCGGGATGAATACTCAATCCACTACGATGCCCTTCCTCAAGAATACTCTTCTTCAGCTCAACAATATCCGGAACACAAACTCTATCACGACATCTCATAATACCATTCTCATCAATCCGAAAATCACCACCTTGACCTTGATTGATCAAAGTCAAACGATCAACTAAACTCAAATCAGATTTTTGACCTTCTCTTATCTCGTCAAGAATGCCACTAGTAAGTTTCAACATGCCCAACTTAACACCATGAGATGTCTCTTCACAAACCAAACTCATATCTCGAAATTGTTCAATCATTTCCAACTCTTTTATCATCATCATCGACATATGCAAAGATTTCCTACTCAATGCATCGGCTACCACGTTTGCTTTACCCGGATGGTAATTCAAACCAAAGTTATAATCCTTAAGAAGTTCCAACCATCTCCTCTGCCTTGCATTCAATTTTTTCTGATCAAAGAGATACTTCAAACTCTTATGATCACTAAATACCTCAAATCTCGAACCAAACAAATAATGCCTCCAAAGCTTCAACACAAATACAACAGCGGCCAACTCTAAGTCATGCGTTGGATAATTCCTCTCATGCACTTTAAGTTGCCTTGAAGCATAAGCTACAACTTGCTGATGTTGCATCAACACACCTCCCAAACCCATCAAAGAAGCATCACAATATACAACAAATTGTTCTTCTAAATTCGGCAAAACCAAAACAGGAGATGTCGTCAATCTTCTCTTAAGTTCTTGAAAACTTTCTTCACACTTTGCATCCCAAACAAAAGCTTGGCCTTTCCTAATCAACTGTGTCAACGGCAAAGATAACTTGGCAAATCCTTCAATGAATTTCCGATAATAACCTGCCAACCCAAGAAAACTTCTAATCTCAAAAACTGATTTCGGAGCTTCCCATTGTGATACAGCTTCTACCTTCGATGGATCAACTGCAATACCTCTACTCGAAATTACATGGACAAGGAAACTCACCTCCTTCAACCAAAACTCGCACTTAGAAAGTTTAGCATACAATTGCTTCTCTTTCAACACAGACAACACAATTCTCAGATGCTCAGCATGATCCTCTTCACTCTTCGAGTATATCAAAGTATCATCAATGAACACAACCACAAACTTGTCCAAATAAGGATGGAAGATCCTGTTCATGTACTCCATAAATACACCTGAGGCAATGCTTGATAGTTCCGTGGGAGCTAGTGACTTGTCCCAAACCTAGAGCGGGGTTTGAAAGCTTAGGGAACGGGCTTTTTGTGTGTTATTGGTCTAGGGAACGGACCCGGTTTAAGTGTAAAAACCGAAAAATAATAACGAGTGTTGGTACCACATGTGCATGAATGAACAAAATGGTATCAGAGTCATACCTCTCCCAGTACGATGTGGTTCGGGGATGAACCAAGCGGAAGCTGGTGGGCATGTAACACCTGAGGTGAAAGAGGACGGTGGTTACATGTAACACCCGTGGGCGAGGGAGTGGTTGTCAGTGTCATGAGGCATGACAATGGGACACTCTTAGCAGCTTCTAGGGGAAAACCGAATTCACATCCGAATGAGACGGATCCTGAGGCTATGCAGGTATGGGACTGCATCCTTGAATGAAGGCTTATAAGGATTAATTGGTACTACCTATACCAACAAGACGCATCTTATTTTCGATAGCCCGTTCATAAGAACTCCACAGTTAAGCGTGCTTGACTTGGAGAAATTCTGGGATGGGTGACCTTCTGGGAAGTTTCTCAGAAATCGTGTGATTGAGGACAAAGCATGCTGAAAAGACCCGTGTTGGTTTGTGGGGTCAGTCGGTAATCCTGAAAGCAATATGGGGCGTTACAAGACCCACTTCTAGTAGTTGGTCTTCTTTGTCGACTTCTTTTTCTAAACTTTCAATAGGTTTTCCACTTCTTGTTGTCATAGCGCTAACATTATGATAATCCCTAGGATTTGTGACTATTGAACTTGGAAGGGTGCCTTGTGCTTGAGAACTTGCTACTTGTTATGCTATTTGACTCATCTGCACTTCAAGATTTTTTATAGAAGCAATTATGTTCCTTTGATTACTTCTCGTGTCTTCTTGGAATTAAGAACTTTGAGTTGCCATCTTTTTTATTGCAATTTCCCAATCCACCTTCTTTGGTGCTTGTTGTTGATACTATTGTCGAGGTTGTTGATATTGTTGTTGATATGATTGTTGTTGTTGTTGCTGAGGTCGATAATGTTATTGTTGTGGTTGTTGTAGTTGATTCTGGTACCGAGTAGGTCCTTGTTTCTATGCATTCCCTTGTTGGTTTTTCCAGGAAAAATTTGGATGATTCTTCCTACCCGAATTGTAGGTATTTGAATAAGGGTTGTTCTGCTTCAGAAAATTAATTGCTTCAATTTGTTGAGCGGTGGCTACACAATGCATAGAAAAATGAGGACCCCCACAAATCTCACAACTAACAGCTTATACCGGTTGAACTTGTGCTACAATTTGGGTACCTATATTCATAGCTTTCAGTCTCGTCTCAACTTCAACAAGGATCTGATCTTCCATCTTCACCACTTGATTAGCCAGTTTCAAATTGATCACTTCTTTAGGTTTGCTCACAATTCTGTCATATAATTCAAGGTGTTCATTTGCAGCAATGACTTCAATAATCTTTTTGATACTAGTGGTTGTTGTAAAGCTGGAAGAGGAAAACAACCAATAACCTCTTAAACCTTTTGTATGCATCACCAAGTGACTTTTCTTTCTTCTGTTTAAAATTCACAATATCATATCTCTTGTGAATATAAACAGAAGCTGGAAATTACTCATTCAAGAAAGTCGTCTCCATCTCCTCCCAAGTAGTGATACTCCCGGCAGGTAAAGAGTAGAACCACTCTCCGACATCTTTGGAAAGAGTGAATGGAAACATTCTTAACTTTTTAGCTTCTTTAGAATGCCCCTCAATCTTCAATGTTGTACTCATCGTAAGAAACCTCTGTAAATGCTTATTTGCATCTTCATTGATTTTTCCAGTAAAAGGTCTCTTTTCGAGCTGACAGATGGTTGTACAGTGCAGCTGGAAGTTTGCTACATTAACAGGTTAATTCAAGATGGTCAACCGATCTGCTGGAGCATTTAATCATCCATAATCACCCAGAAGTCTCTTTGCTGGTGGAAGTCTAGCCATTAGTCCTCTTAAAGATGATACAAGAGGTTTCTTGGCACCATCTAGCCACAACTTCTGGTTGTGTCTTTGTATCTGTGTTGGACTCTAAATCATAATGCTCAAAATGAAACAAAATTTCTTCTTTTGGCGTTTCTAGTCTTGCCTGTTTCGCTTGACGGTGTCTCGTGTGCAGTGATCTTTCTGGCTCTGTGTCAAAAAGAAACTCAGCCGAGGGCTTTCCTCGCATACACAAATTAGACAGATATTAGTTATAATAGAAATTAATCTAAAAATAAACAAAAAATAAAATATTAGTCGCTGAGCAACAAAATTTCGACTGAATTCAAATTCAACTTATATTTTGGTAGTCCCCGCCAACGACGCCAAAAACTTGGTCGGTAAAATAGTAAGTGTACTATTCTGCCAATTGTAGTTAAAATAGGGTTTTATCCCCAATATCGATCTCAAGGACTACGTAAGATAATACAAGCTTTGTGATAATTCAATCAAACAAAATCAATTGGGGGTTTTGAAAATGGTTTTACTGTTAAAAATTTCAATACTAAAAATAAGGCAAAATATAGAATAAGATTCTAAAAGATATGAGAGCACACTAGGGGTAGTGTATGATTTTCCTTGTAAAGATATCAATCCTTATTTCAAAGACATAACTTAAATTTTATCAAGTTCTTGACTGTAAAATTTTTTACTCCTAAATCCTTAGTGAGAAAACTTCTTAATAACAAAACCTAATTACTATGTCCATAGGCAATTAATTTGAAATCAAGCATTAAAAATAGTGTCAACAGTGTTCCAAGTGCAACAGGGTATTCCTAGTCCTAGGTAATATCTACTGAAACATTATTGATCAAATTGCGTTAACGATGGTGTATTCGACCTAAGGTTAACCGTAAATCCAAATCAATTTTTCCGATTGAAAAACTAGTAAGAACAATGAATGATAAAACTTGATTAAAAATAAGCACTTATGTCAATCAAATAAAGGAAACAATATTAGTACATAAGCAATTCAGAGACACTCCCTTAGCATTGGGGGGGTTTAGCTACTCACAATAATCAGAGAAATTACAATATAGAAATTCGACATTACAAGATAAGAGGGATCCCTTGATCTTCAATGTGTTTCCACTTGAAAAACTTCAGTTCTCCCTTCTCTCTTGATCGCTCAATTCTTGATCTTGATTTTCTTTCTCTGTCAAAAGTCCCCTTTTCTTTCTCAGAATGCGTCTAAAATACCCTCATGTCCAATACAACAGTAAGGAAATTGTCAGGCGACACGGGCAACTATGTTGGCTCCTTGTTCTCACATACAAACCAGAATTTGCCCAGACTTGCTGACACGGGCACTCGTGTCAGTCCCTTGTCACCATATTTAATTCATCAGCATAGGCTACCTCCTGACACGGCCCGTGATAGGTGACATGGGTGGCCGTGTCAGGCCACTGGTTTGCATCTAAAATCTCCTCCGACTTCTCAGAATCTCCAATTTCTTCACCTGAATCTTTTGCCCTTTTTCGAATGGACCTGAAATCATCAGAACTACCACCAAATGCGTAAAACGCAACAAAACATGACATAATCACTAGAAAACAGAAAATTCAAGAAAAACATAAAAAACAATAGAATTAACTCAAAAACAATAAAAAGACTAAAATAACCATTACCGATTCGTGGATGAAATGTCCAACAAGTGACAGAAACACAATATAAATGGTGACAGATCAGCCATGCCTAGTCATTAGGCCAGTCCGAAACAGACGGAGAATAAGAAATGGATAAAATTGGTTTAATGGATAATTTTGGAAAAAAATGGATAATGAACATGAACATGGATAAAAATAATTGATAGAAAAGTGGATATTGAATATTGAATAAAATTTGGAAACTTGATTTAAAAATGGACATGGTTTAGAAATATGGATATGCATCTCTACCAATATTTTCCACATAAGGCCATGAAACCTTAATCTTTAATTTTAACACCTCAAATAATGAACAGGAACCCATCATCAAAATCCCCCTATGCACACTTTGAATGAATATCCACCAAGCTTGACTTATTCAGACAAAATCTCTGAATAAAAATGGAATAAATTTTGAATCACTGTGAATTTGTCTGAATCAATCTATGGGAAATTAAATCCATAACTTGCACAATTTGAACTGAGGAACCCAAATGGCGCAGATAACTAACAATTGAAGCAATCTTTTGATAGTTTGACCCCGATTAGGTCAAACTTCCATATGATCTTAACTTAAATGATTTACCTCATTTGACTTGAAGTCATGCCATTTCCTTTTGATAACCCTCCAAAACCCTAAACACACAGAGAAAGAAAAACAAGTAAACTGCAACAAATATTTTTGGTATTTTGGTTTGAGGTTAGTAAACATAAACAAACATAAAGTAAATAAGAAACACATAGAGGAGAGCAGGAGAACCAATGTTTGTGATCTTGTTTGTATACATGAAAATGAAAAAGATACACATGAGATCTTAGGGCTAAAAATTATGGTATAACTGGTGGCCAAAAGGTTCCTTAGTTTAGCCAACCAAGTGCATGATGGTCGAAACATTTATCTAGGCCAATTAAGCTTAGGATCTCTCTATGAGTCAGTAGGGCTTGTGACCTACATTCTAAGAAACCTTGGCCCTTCAGCTAACCTCTTACTTGTTGGCCTCAATTGGTTACTTCAACTTTCGCTAAATTCTATGTTTGAATCTTCTTTGCAATTGGATAAACCAAACAACCAAATCAAAGATATCAAAAATTGTCGAATTGAAGGCACTAGACTCACCTTAATGACTTCTGCTGATACGGGACGTTTAACACAAGATACCTTCAATGATTACTTCATGATGTTTGCAAAACCTAATACCTTCACTCTTTCACCAACTCCCTTTTCCACTCAAAACTATGTGACATAGTGGTTCAAACGCGAGTTCTCTGTTCTTACCTCTGAACATGAGATTGAAGTTATTGAGATATGGGAGGCCTTCATCACCCCAATATTGTTATCATCAAGACTTGGGAACACTAAGATGTTATGGGACTAGTTAGCTATCAACCAAACTTAGTATCTCAACAATTTGGGTTAAGCCAACTTCTGCTCATATCTTATTTTAGTTACAAGAGTGAGCTTTGCCTAAGCATCATCGAAATGACTGAGGCACAATACAATGAGAATTTGAATAGGCAGCCTAATATGTGAATTATTCTCACATTTTTTCCATTTCAAACATCCTTCTACTGCACTTAAAAATCTGACGCCTGGTGGAGAACTTAGCATGCTAGGCAATTTGTAGTTATGTCGAATCTGATGAGCTCTCTAATAGAAGAATTTTGCTTTTTGTAAACCAAGTTTTCTAAGGGTAGGAGTTTTCATATTTAAGAAATTCAATCCTTTTAGAAATACTTTGAAGCTGTGTATAATCCAAGTAATCTTAGATGAACTATCTCTGAGGCAGTTAGAACTTTGAAAGAAAAACTCACTGAAAAATTGCCAAAGTTATGTTTTCCTCCTTATGTAACTGATAGATACACTTTTGATACACCTGAAAAATTGTCAAAATTACATTTTCCTCCATAGAAAACGAATGTAAAAAACTTGTCGAATGAGTAGTTGCGACTAAGCATGACTTACATAGTTTTCCAATTCATCTTCATGTTGATATTGAACATGTTAAAATTTATCTACTAAACATGAAGATGATAAAAGTAACAAAACTTTGAGGTTAAGTTATCTTTTCTCTTTGTTATTTTTTTATCTTTACTTTGTTGTTGAAATTTTTCGCAGTTGTTATTGTGAGGAAAGCTAGAGGAAAAGAAAACCAGGTGCATCTTTACCCTCATTTTGATCTTTTGGTATATCTACCACTTGATTCTTTTATCTGTTCTAACAAACTGTCGACATCTAGATTGAAGGTGAACATTAAGACAACCTTCTCAAACAATTTAAGGGTGGAGAAATAAAATATTTTAAGAAGAAGAGTTCTGTCGAAGCTTCCCCTCTTGAGAAACCTAAAAATAAGAAGAAGTAACCAAAGGTCTCCGTATCTAGACCTATAAAAGTCACCTGAGTTCCAACTTTTTCCCCTATGACTAAAGCAGATGTGTCGAAAAAGGCATCCCTTTTTGTCGACAAGATAGTCAAGCAGGCACCAGAGAATTCCTCCAAGAAACCAGAAAGTACCAATTCTAGCCTTAATGCTGAGGCGCCTAAGGTAAATTTCGTTCATACTACAACTTCTTTTTAGTCGTAATCTCCATAATACTAACCAAAACATTTCTTTAGGGACTTCCTTATGGAAACATGATTTCCTGTATTAAGTACACACTACCTACATCTACTAGTTCACTGTCTTTTCAATTTAGGAAGATCAGCCACTCTGTTCAAATTATGAAGATCCAAAA
Source organism: Lathyrus sativus (assembly GCA_963859935.3). Taxonomy (NCBI): domain Eukaryota; kingdom Viridiplantae; phylum Streptophyta; class Magnoliopsida; order Fabales; family Fabaceae; genus Lathyrus; species Lathyrus sativus. Next base: position 177,323,217 of record OZ012737.1, read on the forward strand.
AGCCATCAGAGATGTCACTGTCGACCAACCAATAACAGGACCCAATAAAATTCTCTCTGAACTAGATAAACCAGTAGTCAAAAGCTCACCTTCTGAGGAATCATCCTCGGTGTCTGAAAGTGAAGAGTCTATTCATACCAAAATGGAACTTGATCTCAAGGATGAAAATCCTGATAGTAAAGAGAAAAATGATGTTTCTCCCCTAGAAATCCAGAGCATGGGGACACACTTCACAAAAACCTAGAGGTAACTAAATCTCTTGAGGGTAGGAATCCTATAAGTGATATGGAGACTAGTGGTGAAACCCTTAAACCTATACCACAAGCCCCCAAGACCATTCAAAACCATTCTCTTAATTAAAAGGAGCTTGCAGAAATGAAAAGGAGAAATATTCCAAGTTAGTTGACGATGATTGTCGCTACTGCGAAAAAAGGTGCCGGAAAAGACAGAAGAGTCGCCACCTTTCGTTATTTATCCCACAGTGTCGCTACTGCGAAAATCAGCGCCGACTGACAGAAGAGTCGCCACCGTGCGTTATTTATCCCAACGGAGGGAAAGGAAACGCTCGAAGTAAACCTCGCAAAAAACGGGAAAAGGTATGGTCATCGCAACCAAAACCTGGGTTCGGGAGTCGGTTACGCAAGGGGAAGGTATTATCACCCCTCACGTCCGTCGTACTCGACGGGATCCACGCTTGCTTGGGTTGTCTAAAGGATGCAAAACAATCTATCTACGGCTGCTAAATCTAAACGGAAGGGAATTGACTCGATAGAGCGTCGCACTCTACGCCTACGTATTCTCAAGAAAGAAAGTCAGAGTCAACATAGTTCGGGACTACAGGGAAATTGGCTCGCCAAGACCTCGCGTCTTGTGCCTACGTACTTCCACACTGCATGGAAGATCAGAGCTTACGTAGTTCAGGCTAACTACGGCTAGGCTGGGTATTCTCACACAGGAGTGAGAAATTAAACTGGTTTTAAAGGTACGGGAACCTATGGGAAAAACTACGGTCTGGTCTCAAATGCACTCGGGCAAGAGAAAAGGATAACAATTAGTCGTCAGCGGGAAAGTCTCGATCGCACAGCAGCGAGAGAACAAAAGGTTAATTGTTAGTGTGCTCGCTAGGATATCGCATCGTATGCCTACATATTCTCGTCTGGTACGAGAAATCAGAGCAGCTGTAGTTCGGCTACTTCGGGACCACAGCTCAAATCTCGTTTTATTAAAATTCTGAAAAATGGTTACAATGGTTGAGAATTGAAAAATAAACCCCTAGGAAATACTATCCTATCCTATGAAGAATCAAACGGAAAATAGCCCCCTAACAAGTGGACTTCTAAAAATTATCTCTAAAAGTGTAAAAAGTCCCCTAACAAATGGACTTCTAAAACTACCTCTAAAAGGTAAATAAACTCTGTGAAAAAATGTACTCTAAAAAATATTGAATCTACACTAATATTTTTTACTATTTTTTCTCTATTCTTTTTCTCTATTTTCATTTCTTTCTCTTTCTTACATATTTTTCTATTCTTTATTCTCAATATTCTTTTTTCCATTTTTCCCATAATATTTTTCATATATTCTTTCTATATTTTTTCTACATTTTCACCCTTTTTCTTTTTCTCTTTTATTCAATACCTTCTTTTTTCATTTCTTTTCTCATAAAACTATATAGAAAAAATATAAAAGAAAATATAAAGGGAGGGGGGTACACTGGTACAAAGGGGGGAATTACAAGTAGTAACAAAAAACCACTGGAATTGGGCCCAGCCCAACAAAAACATAAGAAAAAAAAGAAAAACAGGGGAGGGTGCGGACGTGAACGGAGGGTGTATGCTGGGATTAGCTGGGAATTGTTGGGCCCAGCCCATGTCCCAAAGAAAATAGGTAAACAAGAGGGTGTATGGCAAAACGGGGGGGTTCGTACGGCCAAAACAAAATTGGGCCCGACCCAGTCCATCACAAACCACGGGGTCCTCTCCTCTCCCTCACTCACTCTTTCATTCCTCTTCTGAAGAACAAACCCTAGGTCCTGTCTGGCTTTCACTGTTCACAGACATAGCAAGCGCCGTTTCCTCCTTCGTCATCTCTGAAACCTTCCCTCAACATTTCTTTTCTCCGTCACACTACCTGTATTCTTCCCCACTCAAACGAACATTTACATCAACAAATTAAAACTCAAAGCACGCAGAATTCTTGCTTGATGATCTCGGAGGAACTCCTCTTTAGAAATGTTGAAGGTCGTGAATGATTGTTTTTGAGGATTGTGGAGATTTGGATGAAGACTTGAGGAATTCTGGAGGATCTGGAAATAGGTTGACGATCGGTGATGGATGATGAAGTTCGTTGAAAATCTGATGAAGCTTCGTTACTGAGATTGGTGAAGAATTATAGGTCTTTGAAGTTTCTGGAATTTCTTGAACTTGTGATAAAGGCGTTGATGAAGATCGATGAAGAACCTGAAGGATCTTTGAGTTTTCGGGATATTTGATTGAAGAATTGATGAACATTCTTGAAGAAGATTTGAAGGATCTGAAGATGATTCTGGAACTCGTGATGAACATGAAAATTCATGAACGAATCTGATGATCGGTTGAATGTTCCATGAAGATCGATGAAGATCTTTTGGAAAATCTGATGAACATTCATGACGATCGATGATTTTTCTGAATGGAGTTCTTGATTAACGGCGATAAATCTGGAAAATATGGATGAGAGTTCTCGAAGATGAGTTGAACGTTTGAAGATCTGATGATGAAGATGGACGTGTTTCTGGCAAATCTCAGGAAAATCTTGATGAAGAACTGATGATGGATGTTGCGATGAATCTTTGAAAGTCTGAAGGATTTTGGAAAATTATTGATGAACTGATGAATCTTGATCGGAAGTGGATCGGAGAAGATGAAGTCTGGGCAAAAATTGGGTTTCCGGTGGATTAGACGGTGGTCGGAAGTAGTTGTGGGATTTGTTACGGTGGCGGTCGGAAGTGGTCGCCGGCAATTGCATGCCGACCGGTGAGGATTTCTGGCGAGGACAGATGGCGTGGTGTGTTGGCAATCATGCAGAGGGGGAAAGCCTGCATGGGAGACGCGTGGCGGTGGTGAGTGGGAAGGGAAAACGGAGGGAGGCCACGTGTGGGAGAGGGAGAAGGTGGGAGATGGCGTGTCACTCATGCAGAGTGCATGCAATAAATGTGTGGCCCCCCCTTGCATACACGTGGCCTGAAGACTTTATAGGACAATGATTTTGGACTGAACTCTGGATGACTGGGCCTCCAAAAACGGAAATCTGGGCCCAATACGAAAATGATTAAAAAAACCCAAAAAACTGAATTGAAATGGATTAATGATGGATTAAATTGAATTAAAGCTCCATAAAAACTGCTTAAGGACTTTAAAACTACTATTAAGCTAATCTGAGAACTAAAACAGTAATCAAATCTAATCTAATTAATACCCTCAATTAAAATCTAATCACATGATTAAAATCTAATTAATCTAACTAATCCTAATTAAACCTAAAAAAAGAATTAACCCAAAAAACACTATTAACTCTAATTAATTTCTACACTAATAAAACTCTAATAATCCCACTAATCTAAAAAAACTCTAATAGTTCTCTATTAATCTAAAATTTTATTAAATCTCTATTAAATCCCTAATACAACCTATATTATTTATTTAAAAGAAAATCTATTATTAATAAAAGAAAAATCTATACTCTTTCTATATTAAAACCTATTAAAAAATCTATTAAAGCCCTAAAAACTCTATAAACTCTAAAAAAAGATTTAAATTTATTTATTGTCTATTAACATCTATTATATTCTAAAAATGATTTTAAAGCTATAAAAAATCTAAAAATAGCTAATAAAATCTAGAAAATTCACAATAATTCCCAGAGGAACAAAAATAGCACAGAACGCATCGGGACAACCGGTAAAAATCAACGGACACCGAAATATCCCTAAAAACAACAACGCGGGCTGAAAACACCGGGAACAACACGAATTCCCAAAAATACGATTCTACCTATCTAAACTGATTAAAATCAACTGAAATGCGAGACGAGGGCTGTGATCCCGATAAAATCAATACAACTGAAAAATGCACTGTATGCGATATGCGAATGCGGATGGAAGAATGCGTCGAAACATCGAGCCAAATACGGGACCCGGTTGGTCAAATTTTAGGGTGCAACAGCTGCCCCTATTCAAGCGACTTCGACCTGAATGGGTGAAGAGCGCGCGACTTTTCAAACATTCAAAGGTAGAAGGCGGTTGAATACATATGAAACCCTGAAATTTGCCAACCGTGGGAATATACTGCAAAGCTGTTTGAGGAATAGCCTCCAATGAACTGAAGTTTGATTGTCACGGCAACAACTGGTCAATTATCTGATAAATCTTTCTCCTTTTCAACATCAATCACCTGTGCGATGTCACAAGTATTGGAATAATGCTTCAGAAAGCAAACAACTTGATTCCCATCTCTCTTATGGGATCAAATCCTGTCATCTCACAGTTCACTGCGAACTTGAGGACAATTCTCCTGGGGAACTTCTGAATCGACTGCTCGGCATCCATTCTGTCAACAGGCCGCAACTTCAGAAATCTGATATATGTCAATCTCCCTTTTTTTTTTCCAGTGCCGACGTAACAACCAAATGAAGAATCACTCCGCTGGGGAAGAAGAGAAGCTGAACCAAACAACTCTGCGGGGGAACAATTCGAAATCCAATAGGTAACCAACCTGGTCCATGTTTCGACGTGCGTATGCTTGAGAATGATGCAATGTCCTATATGACATGTAAATGTTATATGCGTTCTGTTTGAAAATGCGAGGCCGAGACGGCATGGAAATGCTATATGTTTGTATAAATGCTATGACGATATATGCAAATGTAAATGTAGGCTCGAGCTGCCAGAGAACACCAGGTCTGCAACCACTTGGCAAAATAAATGCCACAGGTAGACGTCAACTCCAACTGAGGGTAACCTGATATCACAGAATCATCTCAGCAAAATAAATGCTGGAAAAGGGAAACCAAATCCGCTGGAAATAACCGTCCTGCTGGAGAAATGGAAAAGCAACCCTGCTTGGGGAGAAAGAAAAACAACTCTGCTTGAGGATGCTCTCTTCAAACCATTGGCAACTGATTGTGCTCTGTAGGGATTGACCCAAACTGGGGTTGATTGCGCGGCACACTGCTGGAAATGCCCCTACTATCAAGGATATCAATCTTAATCTGCTGGGGATACTCCTGATCCTACTCTGATGCGGGATAGCAATACAATCTCGACTCTTCTGGGGATAATACGCAACTTTCATCTGCTGAAGAGTAGCAATTCTGTTTTAACAACATCCACAAGGAATTCAAACATTAATCGGAGCACTGGTATCCGTTGAGCTTCGTATGCGAGTCATTGGGAATTACTGTGTCAGACACTTTTAGGTTTTTACTTTTCTGGTTTAGGACAAACATGGACTATGTACACAACGGAAGATATGGAAAATACTAGACGAGAACTAGCATTCAAAGGTAGACTACCAGGCGAGAACTGATAGGAAAATAGGTTATCGGACGAGAATTGATTTGGTAACGACATGTACCAGACGAGAACTGATACAACACATAGGTTAGGAAAACAGTGACCAGACGAGAACTGGTTACGCAACGACATGTACCAGACGAGAACTGATACAACACCTGAAGAAACGGTGACCCAAATGAGAACTGGTTACAATAAACTACACCAGACGGGAACTGATGCTTACAATAAACTACACCAGACGGGAACTGATGCTTACGGAAGGGTGGGCCAGACGAGAACTGGTTACCGGTTTGCCAGGCGAGAACTGGACTTTGGAAACGACTGGTTACTGACACGTAACAGGTTTAGACTGCAAGGCCTTTTTCGAAATGCTAAGGTTTTTGATAAGGGTAATGACACGATTCCCCGATACTCAACTCCGGCTGGGGATAAACAGACTGGCTTGGGTAACTTGCCTCAGTACAACTCAACTTGCCCCAATCTAACTCCCGGGAATACTTGTTCTGAACAGCTTTCTACGAGACGACCTCGAGATTACTTGCCCCGGTATCTATACGACAACAGAATTCAATCTCCATTAAACCCCTATCAACCCAGTTGGTTTCAACACTCTCTGCGATGGCTTGCCCCTGAATGAGCGTTCTAGCGACTTAACCCGATCTGATTATCCACCTGAAGTATCCGCTTTCAAATCTCCACGTTCTGGATAATTGCCCCTGATTGGCTCTCGAGAAGACTCACCTCTGATCAACTGCTGCTTCGGGACTTGTCCTCAGACTAACTGATACTGAACTTACTGGAAATTGATGCCCCTGATTCACAGGTCTTCACAACATACACCATTCTGATCCAAAATGCTGAATTACTCAGTCCTGCTCGACTATTCCCTGTTGGAATTTCTTTCGTGTCAATTACTAGCCTGCAATTAAAACTGTCTATTCACGAATGGTAATTCTAATGCAATGTTTATGCAGATTTTGAAAAAATTTGAGCTGTCACTCATTTACATGTCATGATTGTGAGTGACGAATGAACCAAAGTTCAAACGTAGTGCTTACGTGATTTGATCAGTGAAAAACACAACAAGGATGTGACTAGCAAGTCAAGAAGGAGTCAGGTTACTCAACCTTATCGTAATGCGCTTTCAGAATAAACCCTACCTCAATTAGGTGTTTTGAGGGTTGTATCGTGGTCGGGTTCACGGTTCGTGAAACAAAGGATATTTGGCTCAAATTTTGATTTGTACCCACCCCTTCTTCGTGATGATCTCCGATCCTAAGGTTCAATTAACCTAGCACAAGCGCTCGCCTCTTCGAGAGGTATGTTGAATGGTAAGAACCACAGTTAAAGAATTCACAGGGTTTTTCAGAGTGATAATTACTCCTTTTCGTTTTCGGTGTCTGTGTACACGACTTTGTGACTCGCTGGGGAAAAAATTTCTTTTTCTATCCCTTCTTTTTCGTTCTTTCGATTCCCTAATTTTTGCATGGACTAACTCATTTTGAGTTCTTTTCGATTTTTTCGTTTTCTTTTGAAGTCCAGCGGGATGCCCTAATTTTTGCCTAAGTACTAGCCTTCCAGCTTTTTCTTTCTTTTTACTTAGCGGGCTTTCTTTCTTCTTTCTTTTGGAACAAAGTCGTGTGACACTGGTTGTCTGGATTGATCCGAAAGGATTGTAACTGTCTCACTCCTGGTTGGTGAGGTTTAACCACTGTGGTATAAACTGCAATTGGTCCTCGAAAGACAACACTCCTCTGTAAGACTTGAATGCTCGGTCAAGCTAACTGACAACTACCCTGCCCCGGGTTAAGATGTGAGGGTTTAAAAGTCCGAAAAAACTTCTACTTCCTGGCTCGAAGTGGTTAACAAGGGACTAACTCCTTATATCTCCAATGTTTGGGGATTTGAAACAATGCCTTGTACGTCATCGGTAAGGTCTTATCTGAAAGCATACGATCATCGGTTATGAGTATTCAGTTTCATCATCCTCCCTCCAATCTTTGCTAGTCACAGTGAAAAAGTGGAGTGAATAAAATGCAAGTGTCAGTGCAATGCAGTAAATGAGCGACAACGACATGATTAATTCAGAAAAATGCATAGTCACTTTATTATTATTACCATTCGAAACATACAATGTTTAAAAGCTAGTAACTAACAGAACAGAAACTACAAATGCAAATGATATAAAGTCTGAGGACTGCCAATGCTGAGGGTGCCTTCCTGTCTGAATCATTGGCTTTTGCTGGGGAATACTTTCCGAATCTACAAGCTTAGATAGCTGAGCGGTTGGTATGAACAAACAGAAGTCCTTCTCGAAAGGAAATGCAATCCTGGTCGATCAACTGCTGTACCTTCGCCTGAAACGCTGTACAATCTTCAGTTGCATGCCCGGGAGAGCCACCATGATAACCACACTGAACATGGGGATTATACCCAGGAGGGTAAGGTTCTGGAACGGGCTTGAGAGCTTTCGGCTCCACCAAAGAACTCTGGACCAACTGTGGCAAAAGCAGACTGTACGGCACAGGAACTGGGTGAGAAGGACCATTCCTTCGTTCCAAATTGTTACGAGGTCTGTTCTGATTCTGACGCTGATTCTGATAACCTCGACCACGAGTTCGCTGATTTGCAAGGGAAGCGACATAAGATTCCTGATAGGGTGCCCCAGGCACAGCTGTCTGTCCAGCATAACAAGGCACAGAAGATACTGATCCAACAGATTTCACCGATTCATCTCGAGGATACCCAACATCTGGCATGACTGCATTGATCACAACTCCCTCTTCATTCTGATAATCGCAAAGAGATTCAGTTTCACTAGCCTGACCGCTTGAGACAACCTGAATTTTTCCAATCTTTATAGCATTCTCAATACGTTCTCCAACTCCCACTAATTCGGAGAAGTTCAGCGAAACTCCAAGCAATCTCTCAAAGTACGGGCTTTGCAATGAGTCTACGAACATGCCTGCTAACTCTCGGTCAGGGATCGGTGGTTCCACTCTGGAAGCAAAATCTCTCCATCTCCGAGCATACTTTTTGAAAGGTTCATTGATCCCCATAGACAAAGATTGCAACTCCATGCGAAAGGGAGCTATGTCCATATTGTAATCATACCGCTTCAGGAAAGCTCTGGCTAAATCCACCCATGATCGAATCTGATCCTTCTCTAATTGCATATACCAACGTAGAGATGCCCCAATCAAACTGTCCTGAAAACAGTAAATCATCAACTTGTCGTTTTGCACAAACGAAGTCATCTTTCTGCAGAACATCACCACATGTAGCCTCAGACAGCTATCTCCTCTATACTTTTCAAACTTCGGCGCTCTGAATCTAGGAGGTAACACTAGGTCAGAAACCAAGCACATATCTGAAGCATTGAGACCAACATCGTTCTTAACTTCCAGGGCTTTGACTTGTTCCTCCAACGCGTGCAACCTCTTAGCTTTCACAAGAGCTAATGGATTATTAGTCCTCACTATCAGAACTTCTCTTCGGGAGATCAAACCAGCAGGACTAACATTCTGATAATTCGCGGCATCAGAAGAAGAACATTCACTTGGGATGACAAACTGTTGGTGCAGATTTTGGCCTCTAACAGAAGTCTGCACAGGTTGAGCTGCAGTAAGGTTATTCACTTGCGGAAAGCCTTCGTCAGACGTGGAATCATACAAAGGATTGGTCGTCATAATAAAGCCAGACAAGGCATCAACAATCTGGAAGTCGTTCTCAGACATGACTATCAGCAACTCTCAACTGACGGCACTGCTTGATTCTGCTTGATCCGTTTCAACCCCTTGGTCGTCTTCTAACAATCAACACTTACCTCAAACAATCCCCGGATAATCACCTTCTGAAATCAAACAACGGTTGGATAAGAGCTCTGGCCAGCTGGAGAAATGCTATGCAATATGACGCAAAGATGCGTATGCAAATGCAATACAGCAAACATGGGATCACAGCCCCCACACAAACTGAGTACCGCTGTACTGTTGACGGAGTACGTTCTCTCTAAAAGAGAACGCCAGGATAGCTGGTAGTCTGGAAGTCGAGGTTTCGCAAAAAAGAAACCCCCCCCCCCCACTCACGGGTATGGACCTAATCTGCGGCATCCTATGCGGTCGTCAGCGTCACAGACTTTCATGAGAAATGATACGATTCCCAGAAGGAGTGGCATCGTCATCTCATGAAGAGGCCTCACTTAGCTGACTTCCAATTGATTGGTCCCCAGAGTCGACAATCCTCACGTCTGGACTCCCCTATGATCCTCAGGACCTTAGAGAAGCACCTCGGAGAGAACCTCGTCTGAGTGCAGATATTCGTAGGGAACTGTGCCTGCTCAGCAGACAGGTTCGTCTACTACTTCTCTGCAACTATGTCTAGGTGCATACTCAAAAAAAAAAGAAGCCCAGGTCCGGCTATCACTCAAAATATCACCCTCCCCAGCACAACGGCAACAGATAAAAGCGATACAGAAATAAACACCCAAAAGACAAGCAAACAAGCGCTAGGATTGACTCTCTTAGGGGACGTTGGATCCCACATGCATGGGGAACTATCGCAGTCCCCAGCAGCCAGGGGACGTTGGATCCCCGCGAGACTCGCATGGGGAACCATCGCAGTCCCCAGCAGAGTCGCCAGCTGTCGCTACTGCGAAAATCGGCGCCGGCTGACAGAAGAGTCGCCACCGTGCGTTATTTATCCCAACGGAGGGAAAGGAAACGCTCGAAGTAAACCTCGCAAAAAACGGGAAAAGGTATGGTCATCGCAACCAAAACCTGGGTTCGGGAGTCGGTTACGCAAGGGGAAGGTATTAGCACCCCTCACGTCCGTCGTACTCGACGGGATCCACGCTTGCTTGGGTTGTCTAAAGGATGCAAAACAATCTATCTACGACTGCTAAATCTAAACGGAAGGGAATTGACTCGATAGAGCGTCTCACTCTACGCCTACGTATTCTCAAGAAAGAAAGTCAGAGTCAACGTAGTTCGGGACTACAGGGAAATTGGCTCGCCAAGACCTCGCGTCTTGTGCCTACGTACTTCCACACTGCATGGAAGATCAGAGCTTACGTAGTTCAGGCTAACTACGGCTAGGCTGGGTATTCTCACACAGGAGTGAGAAATTAAACTGGTTTTAAAGGTACGGGAACCTATGGGAAAAACTACGGTCTGGTCTCAAATGTACTCGGGCAAGAGAAAAGGATAACAATTAGTCGTCAGCGGGAAAGTCTCGATCGCACAGCAGCGAGAGAACAAAAGGTTAATTGTTAGTTTGCTCGCTAGGATATCGCATCCTATGCCTACATATTCTCGTCTGGTACGAGAAATAAGAGCAGCTGTAGTTCGGCTACTTCGGGACCACAACTCAAATCTCGTTTTATTAACATTCTGAAAAATGGTTACAATGGTTGAGAATTGAAAAATAAACCCCTAGGAAATACTATCCTATCCTATGAAGAATCAAACGGAAAATAGCCCTCTAACAAGTGGACTTCTAAAAATTATCTCTAAAAGTGTAAAAAGTCCCCTAACAAATGGACTTCTAAAACTACCTCTAAAAGGTAAATAAACTCTGTGAAAAAATGTACTCTAAAAAATATTGAATCTACACTAATATTTTTTACTATTTTTTCTCTATTCTTTTTCTCTATTTTCATTTCTTTCTCTTTCTTACATATTTTTCTATTCTTTATTCTCGATATTCTTTTTTCCATTTTTCCCATAATATTTTTCATATATTCTTTCTATATTTTTTCTACATTTTCACCCTTTTTCTTTTTCTCTTTTATTCAATACCTTCTTTTTCATTTCTTTTCTCATAAAACTATATAGAAAAAAGATAAAAGAAAATATAAAGGGAGGGGGGTACACTGGTACAAAGGGGGGAATTACAAGTAGTAACAAAAAACCACTGGAATTGGGCCTAGCCCAACAAAAACATAAGAAAAAAAAGAAAAACAGGGGAGGGTGCGGACATGAACGGAGGGTGTATGCTGGGATTAGCTGGGAATTGTTGGGCCCAGCCCATGTCCTAAAGAAAATAGGTAAACAAGAGGGTGTATGGCAAAACGGGGGGGGGGGGGGGGGGGGGGGGGGGTTCGTACGGCCAAAACAAAATTGGGCCTGGCCCAGTCCATCACAAACCACGGGGTCCTCTCCTCTCCCTCACTCACTCTTTCATTCCTCTTCTGAAGAACAAACCCTAGGTCCTGTCTGGCTTTCACTGTTCACAGACATAGCAAGCGCCGTTTCCTCCTTCGTCATCTCTGAAACCTTCCCTCAACATTTCTTTTCTCCGTCACACTACCTGTATTCTTCCCCACTCAAACGAACATCTACATCAACAAATTAAAACTCAAAGCACACAGAATTCTTGCTTGATGATCTCGGAGGAACTCCTCTTTAGAAATGTTGAAGGTCGTGAATGATTGTTTTTGAGGATTGTGGAGATTTGGATGAAGACTTGAGGAATTCTGGAGGATCTGGAAATAGGTTGACGATCGGTGAGGGATGATGAAGTTCGTTGAAAATCTGATGAAGCTTCGTTACTGAGATTGGTGAAGAATTATAGGTCTTTGAAGTTTCTGGAATTTCTTGAACTTGTGATAAAGGCGTTGATGAAGATCGATGAAGAACCTGAAGGATCTTTGAGTTTTCTGGATATTTGATTGAAGAATTGATGAACATTCTTGAAGAAGATTTGAAGGATCTGAAGACGATTCTAGAACTCGTGATGAACATGAAAATTCATGAACGGATCTGATGATCGGTTGAATGTTCCATGAAGATCGATGAAGATCTTTTGGAAAATCTGATGAACATTCATGACGATCGATGATTTTTCTGAATGGAGTTCTTGATTAACGGCGATAAATCTGGAAAATGTGGATGAGAGTTCTCGAAGATGAGTTGAACGTTTGAAGATCTGATGATGAAGATGGACGTGTTTCTGGCAAATCTCAGGAAAATCTTGATGAAGAACTGATGATGGAAGTTGCGATGAATCTTTGAAAGTCTGAAGGATTTTGGAAAATTATTGATGAACTGATGAATCTTGATCGGAAGTGGATCGGAGAAGATGAAGTCTGGGCAAAAATTGGGTTTCCGGTGGCTTGGACGGTGGCCGGAAGTAGTTGTGGGATTTGTTACGGTGGCGGTCGGAAGTGGTCGCCGACAATTGCATGCCGGCCGGTGAGGATTTCTGGCGAGGACAAATGGCGTGGTGTGTTGGCAATCATGCAGAGGGGGAAAGCCTGCATGGGAGACGCGTGGTGGTGGTGAGTGGGAAGGGAAAACGGAGGGAGGCCACGTGTGGGAGAGGGAGAAGGTGGGAGATGGCGTGTCACTCATGCAGAGTGCATGCAGTAAATGTGTGGCCCCCCCTTGCATACACGTGGCCTGAAGACTTTATAGGACAATGATTTTGGACTGAACTCTGGATGACTGGGCCTCCAAAAACGGAAATCTGGGCCCAATACGAAAATGATTAAAAAAACCCAAAAAACTGAATTGAAATGGATTAATGATGGATTAAATTGAATTAAAGCTCCATAAAAACTGCTTAAGGACTTTAAAACTACTATTAAGCTAATCTGAGAACTAAAAATGATTTTAAAGCTATAAAAAATCTAAAAATAGCTAATAAAATCTAGAAAATTCACAATAATTCCCAGAGGAACACAAATAGCACAGAACGCACCGGGACAACCGGTAAAAATCAACGGACACCGAAATATCCCTAAAAACAACAACGCGGGCTGAAAACACCGGGAACAACACGAATTCCCAAAAATACGATTCTACCTATCTAAACTGATTAAAATCAACTGAAATGCGAGACGAGGGCTGTGATCCCGATAAAATCAATACAACTGAAAAATGCACTGTATGCGATATGCGAATGCGGATGCAAGAATGCGTCGAAACATCGAGCCAGATACGGGACCCGGTTGGTCAAATTTTAGGGTGCAACACACAGGAAGGGAAAGGAAACGATCAGAACAAACCTAGCAAAAAGGTATAAGATAAGGTCATCGCAACCAAGTTTGGGGTCAGGAGTCGGTTACGCAAGGGGAAGGTATTAGCACCCCTCACGTCCATCGTACTCGATGGGATCCATGCTTGTTGTGTTTATCTGACAGGTTGTTTATCTATCTACCTATCAAGGCTGGTTCAAAAGAAAATAAAATTGACTCGGCAAATCCTCGCGCTTCGTGCCTACGTATTCCCGTATGGAACGAGAAATCAGAGTCAACGTAGTTCGGCTAACTACGGGTGAAGGGGGAAGGTTGCTCGCCAAGACATCGCGTCTTGTGCCTACGTATTCTCGTCAGAGAAATCAGAGCGAACGTAGTTCAAGATAACGAAACACATGTTTTGATTCATCTGTTTTTACCTGAGTAAAGTTAAACAACAGTTCCAGCAGTTAGGGACCATGCTTGTTTGCGGTAGAACTGAAACTTAACAGCACTCTTTTCATCAGAAAAGGTTTTCCTTGAATTACGGGCCCACGGGGCAAAAAGGGTTTGAAAGTTTGTTTTTGTCTTTTACGGAAGAAGTGTTTTTTATGAATGTTTGTAATCCATACTGCACTAGAGACCATGACTTTGGAGTGAATGCGTCGCATGCCACCCTAAGGGTGCCAGGCTAAACATCCTGACTGTTGAAGAGTGACCCTTCAATAGTCATTTCCTAAGTAGCTTAAGGCTCATAATGTACGATATTCATTAACCTTTATTAATGTGTTTTAATTCATGAATATGAGAAAGGAGGGACTACAGGGGAGACTATCAAGATTCCTACTGTTGTCATGCAATATAGCCCTAATGGTTGGGTTTTAAACAGGGAACTCCTAAATGTTATCATGCATGGTTTCAACCTAAAGTCTATCATCACTATCCTTATCAAAGGAAGTGAGAGCCCTAAGGGAGCATGTGAAGGGAAACAGAAAACAACTGCTAAAATCATAAAGCAGATAAGAAATAGAAAGTACAAATGTAGATGCAATGCAGCAATACAAGCAGAGGGAGAACAATCAACCTCTAAGCAAACAAGCTAAGAGAACAACAAAAACAATCAAGCAAAGGGAGGGTCACCTCAACCTTTAGATGCAAACACATCACTTAGAAAAGGGAAAATAACACACAAGCAAAGGGAGATCAACTCAACCTTTCAATGCAATCATGCACCTAAGCCTAGAATACTCTACACATGAGACTATCCTAATGCATCAAGCAACGGGCAAACAAACAACCACACCACGATCCATCAGGAAAGAAGAGGTGAACTGGAAGAGCAACAAGGAAGTCATCCCAAGTCTACATCTAGCTGATGTGTGTCAACACATGAATCCATCAGAGGCTCAACCTCTCGAGGAATGCACAGGGCACTTCCTAAGGAAGGCCAGGCTCTCCCAAGAGGGATCCTATGCCAATAGGACAGATAAAGGAATCGGGGTAGATCCTAGATGTCAATCTAAGGTGTTAGCTCAATGTGCATCAGCACAGGAGTCCATCAGAGGCTCCACCTCTTGAGGAATGCACAGAGAACTTCCTAAGGAAGGCCAGGCTCTCCCAAGAGGGATCCTATGTCAATAGGACAAAGAATGATTTAGGGAATGAACCTAGGTGTCAATCTAAGGCACTTGATTAAGGTGCATCAGCACAGGAGTCCATCAGAGGCTCCACCTCTTGAGGAATGCACAGAGCACTTCCTAAGGAAGGCCAGGCTCTCCCAAGAGGGATCCTATCTCAATAGGACAAAGAGTTTAGGTGAGGAACCTAGATATCAATCTAAGGTGTCAAGGCAATGTACATCAACACAGGAGTCCATCAAAGGCTCCACCTCTTGAGGAATGCATAGAGCACTTCCTAAGGAAGGCCAGGCTCTCCCAAGAGGGATCCTATGTCAATAGGACAAAGAATGATTTTAGATGATGGGAGGCATGGTGAAAACCTAAGGAATTCACCAAGGAACTCAACCAAATTCATTTGATTAAGAAATGATGGGAAGCATGGCGTATACCAAAGGTATCCACCATGACACTCAACCGATCATGGATGATTATGAGCAATGCAAAGCAAATCTAGAAGGGGAATCATCCTCCTAAAGGTTTTAATGGAAACCCTAATGATTAGTTACAAGGATCACCTAACCAAATGGATTTAGAAGCTCTATCAAGGCCTAATCAATGTTCTAAATAGGTATCTACCTATGCTCTATTCCATCAAGGAGAGATTAGAAGTCTAAAGTTTGCTAAGGTTCACCTTAGAAGCTAAACTATGAGGTAAGCTAAGTTAGGATCCACCTAAAAACAATCATGATGTAAAATCTAATTAAAATAGGAAATCATCCCTAAATATTCTACCAAAAATCCTAGGGTCTCCTAGGGTTGTTATAAACCTATGGTAGAAAAATCAGAGCCTAACTCTAAGTTTAAGGGCACTAACTAAAGGATCAACCTAAAGGTATGATATGGGAAGTTCAAGTAGGGATGGTCCTAAAGAACTCATTCAAAACTTATCAAGATGAAACCCTAAAAATCCAAGAAAAATATATAAGGGTCACCTAAGATGTCTAGAGCAATCTTGCAAAAATTCAGATCCTAAATCATAACCATGATCTAGTACAAAAATCAGCAAGCCAATCATGCATTTTTAACATTTTTAATAATCTAATTAAAATGGAAAAATGATATTAAATGGAAATTCAACCAAAAATTCAATTAAATTGCACACAAAAATAAAGGACATGGCAAGAATCATTCATGATTTTTTTCAAGATTTATTCAGTCAATTTAATATTTTTTATGAATTAATATGGAACATCTATCAAATAGAAAACAAAAGAAAATGAAATTAAAAAGGAAAATAAAGGGGTGCAGTTAGTAACTTTCATGCGTGTTATTTCTAATGGGCTGCGAGATGGGGGTGCGAATAGAGAATTGGGGTCTTAAGCCCAGCAGAGTGCAGCAAGTGAAACTCAGCGTTTCATTTATTGAAACACATCATTTTGATGTGGAATTAGTCAACTAAACCATGCGCGCATCATGGCCGTGCGATGGGGGACTTAGTCAAGCTTGCCAACGTGATCCTATGACGTGTATGAAATTCAGACGTTTAAAATTGGAAACGGAGGGAATAAACACATGCGATGGCTGGGAGTTCCAGACGGTGGCCGACGTAGCGTCGGTCATCTTCTCCGTTAGGTTGCTACAGTAACCTCTTTTTCAAACTCAACAAAAACTCAAATTGCTTACACCAATCTCTTCCTCTCTCTTCCTAGATTATGATTCCAAGTCCTATTTTCATTTTTAACCAATAAATAAGGAGAATCGCAAGCTACAAGCTAAGGTGTTCTGTCAAGAAGTTCCACGAAACTTAACCAATCTAATCCAAAAAGCATCTAGGCAACACCAGCAACCTAACCACAGGTCTAATCTAGCCAAATTGTGCATAAATTAAGAGCAATTGTGAAGGGAAGAAACCTGGTCAGAAGCTTCAAATGTGGCACTCTCAAGTGAGAATCCTTGCTCCAAACTGTGCAGAATCAATCAGGGCTCAATGCTGGATCAATCTTGATGCTTAACTCTTCTTGATTTTGCTTCAAACTCCAAACTCGAATCTCACTCTTCAAGCTTCAAAGTCTCAAATGTTCTAACCGTTTTCCCCTCCAAATTGCATCCTTCTTCATCTGAACTCCATCTAGAGTTTATATAGATGATGTTTGGATCAATCTCAGGCCCAATCATGGCCCATTCAATCCATTTCAATTTTCAAATTTTCCTTACTTTTTCTTCATGGCAGTGCACGCATACAACTCTTTTCCCCTTCCAATTTGGCTCAAATTCATTGCTTGTATTGTGGTGAGAATGAAGGGCTAAGATTCACTCCTAAATTCCAATCAATGGATGGTTTTTGTCATGTAACTTCTCCTTGAAGTAACTCCAAATTTGGCCATGAAATGTAACTCAATTTGAATTTCTACCAATTCCAATGTGTTCCAAATATCCAATTCACTCAAAATATGCACCTACTTGCAATATTTTGAGCCAAAGTGAATTATTTTGATTTTTTTCTCATTCAATGCCTTTAAATCTCTTTTTGTCAAATTTTCTTCATACAATCCTTATTCCAATCCATGTCAATGGATTCTTGGTGCTTGTATGGGTAAATAACATCATTTTGAACAACTTTCAAGTTGAAAACAATTCCATTTGAGGTGTGTAAGATGGTGAAATTGACCCATAATAAAAAATGGCCTATAATTTCAACTTCCCAAAATACCCATGGCTTGCAAGCAATGTATCTTGAGTTGTACAAATCCAATCATGGACTTCTAGTACTCTTTGGAAAGCTAAGAAAATAAGGAACAACATTCATGTTGGCCTGAAGTTAAGGAGAAGCTTCCTTATAGGTCAAAAATGGCATGGAAGTTGGTTGACTTTCAAGTACCAAAATCACATTCATCTGATGACATGTAACTTGTCTGCTTCATAACTTGAGTTCTATAAACCCTATCAAGGACTTCTAGTACTCAAATTAAATCTATGATCATGCTCTACAACAATCATGTTGAGGTCAAGGTGAGATGAAAATCACATCTTGAGTTATATGGTCTTGAAGTTAGGAACAAAACCAGGGGATTTTACACTGTCAAGCTTAGAAACCCTAGCCTAGAAACTCCTCACACTCTTGATCCTTGATGAGTTAGTCTTGGAATCATCCCTTGGGAATCTTAATACATTAATCCATGATCACATGGCCTTGAAATTAGGTCTCAACCTTCTTCAAATCATCTGCTGACCTAGGGTTGACCAGATGAAACCCTAGTTGCACCAATCTTGGTTGTAGCCTCTTATACTTTGCATAATGACTTACCCAAACTCAATAATGACTTTAAAGACATAATATAAGCTCTCTCAAGGCTTCAAATCCAACTCCATGGATTTAGAATCATCTGATGGCCTCCCACAACCCTCAAGTTAGGAGATATGCATTCTTGTGTCCAACCCTCTCTCTGAGGAACTTTGTGGCTTCTTTGATGAGGATATCAACCCTTGGATACTTGAATAAAGACTCTCAGATAGCTTCATAAACTTGGTAGCATTTTTTTGGTAGTCATACCTCTTGATCTCCTGCACCCATGTCAATGTAATGCAGATGATAATGCTTAAATGAATGTAATGAAACACAAGCTAGGTAAAGAAAAAGGTTAGGAAAATTTTGGGGTGCAACAATGATGATGCATCTTCGAAGTAGTTTGAATGAAAAAAGCTCCAGCTCTTCAACTATTTTTGGTGGGGAATCTTTTGTCAAGACTTTTGACAAAGTGCTTCGCCGTTTGAAACTGCAGATCTTAAGTAAAAACTTGTTTCAAACACCTCAAATTGACTCCTTGTTTTTCTATAGGATCAAAGCTCTGTTGAAGAAACCAAACACACATAATTCCCCCAAGGATATTGTTGGCTTCATTATTAAATTCATCCCCTTGCTTGATCAGATCATTGTTGATATCCAAAGGAAGAATGAGTCAATGCTCAAACTAAAGTTGAAAGAAGAAACTCGATCAAGGGAGTAGGTTTTGATAAACAAATATAATAGTCATGTCGAGGAGCTGGAGATGTCATTCAAGTAAGATGATGCAGAGGTTTCTTGCGATGCTAATATCCTCAAGTAGGAGAAAAAATAGAAGAACTGCAATCAAAGGTAACAAAGGCTAAAAAGAGGAAGGCTGAACTCAAGAATGCCAATCGAGCCAAGCTAGATGAAGAGACTCTGATTGACCTTCAACATTTTGACAATGCTAGTTCCCTGGAAGCAGAAATTGAAGGAATGACTACAAGTATTTCACTGACTGACCTTCAACTTGAGGCACCAAAGACTCACTTTAAGAGGACTAAGGTTACACTTCCATTTTAGAATTATTTTTCCTTTTTTTTATGAACTTGTATTTTTGACTATTTTAGTTTGTTTTGTAAACTTAAGTATGCCTTTCATGGAATTTCGACAATTTGGAATAACAACCTCAATTTTTAATTTGAAGTATAATTTTTATTCCTCTCTTATTTGTATTTCCTGCAATGTGGCTCTACACTTTTTCAAGTATTTTCCATTTCTTCAAAGGATTCTCCTTTCAGGAGATAACTTTTCGACTTTGTATGCATTATTTGTAAATACTTACACGATCCAAAATGTACCTTCCCAATTTGGGGACCGCTTGCCTATGGTTCGATCTTTCTTATCCATGGGCAGAATCACCTTACAGACCAAGTCCCCATAAAGTAGACGTCTTCGCCTTGACCTTTTTGTTATAAGCTTTAGCCACACACTCTTTTTATCTTATTAGAACGTCTAATGTAGCCAACATTGCTTCGTCTAAATTTACCAAATCATCCAACATGATAAACCAATAATACTCAGTTGGTATTTTGACCTGTCTATGTATCTTGGCAGATTGAAGGTATGTCTCAACATGAAAAACTGCATAGTGCCATAAGTAAGTTGAAATGGTGTATACTTGGTTGAATCTTTATGGGAATTTCGAAAAACCTATAACACTTGGTATATCATTTTATGCTAATTCTTTGGATTTTGACCTATTTACTTCTTAATCAAACCAATTGTTGCAGTGAGAATCGGATATCAAGCTATTGAATTAACTTGAATAACAAATCATTGAATTTTACCACCGAACTTTAATTTATTCAAAGGAAGGGGAAAAGATCGACTAAAACCCTAAGTATGCAATGTAACAATAAAGCTAAGAGATCTAAGGTTCAGGGGTTGGTTATACTAAGGGAAGGTACTAGCACCCTAAGTATCTATAGTACTCTACATGAACCTCTTATTTGTGTTATATTATTGTTTGTTTGATATTTGTTTCTATGGGGAAAGACCTAGAGGTATTTGTTAAGTATGCTCGCCAAGACATCACATCTCGTGCCTACGTATGCTAACAAGGATGAAATCAGAGCATTTGTAGTTCACCAAACTACAGGTGAGGAACTCTTGATAGTGATCAAGGTTCCAAAGGCGGAAGGTAAGTGTCTAAAGCAATGACACTTACACGGATTTAAGAAGGTTGGGATAAAAAGGAAGGACTCTAACAAGGTCCAAAGAGTAGTAAGTGTCCATGGCAATGACATTCTTATATAGAGTTAGGCAACTCTAATCCTAAGGGTAGGATGGCAAGGTAAAGACTCTAACAAGGTCTCAAGGGAAAGTAAGATAGGCTAAGCTATCCTAAATATGACATGTTCATAACATAGGAAAGGGTTCCCTCTCCTATGGAACGAAGCACTGACAAATCATAATAGATTCAATAGCCACAAGAGAATATCAAACAAAATAGGCATCATGAAGACAATATCAAGATAGGGCAAAGAAAAACTTCAAAGATCAGAATTAAGTTCATGAACAACTAACAACAGATGTATAGAAATTATCAAGGCAAGTAGTCAATACAAACTCATAAGGCAAAAATATCATGATATGAACAAGTATAACAAAGCACATGGTCAAGTAGAAACCAAGAACATAAGTATCATGCACAAATCAAGCAAGGAAGAGACCATTAACTAAATTAAATATAAGTATTTAATGAGATTAATTAATTTAATTAATTCATATTAAATATAAATATTTAAAATGATTAACAAATATATATTTTGGATTTTTTTATGAATAAAGAAATCAATAAAAATAGTTAATTAAATTAAACTTAAATATTTAATAAAATTAATCTTTAAGAAGACTAATTAATATTAAATATAAAAGTTTAATAAAATTAATTAAAAATTGATTATAAAAATGTTTTTTTTAGGTTTTTAAACATATATTAAAAAAATATAAAACAATTAAAAAACAAATACAAAATAAATAAATAAACAAAATAGAAATAATTAAAAAATAGGTGAGGAAACACCAAATGGGCCGGTCTGGACAAGTGAAAAGGGTGTGTAAATAGGAAAACACCCAGGGCCCAAGAAGTCAGAAACCCATGCTGGAAGGAGGGTCCATGGTGGACCCTCAGGTCACTCTAATTTTCAGCGTCACATCTGGGGGCATTGATCAGATCAGAGTCAACCAAAGACTCTTGATCTTAAGGTCTACAACAAAAGCACATGGTGGGGAACACGAGAATCATGCGCTTGGGATGAAAACAAGGTCAAGGCCGGTGACAATTGTCATCGGCACAGCCTGACATCAACACCATCACTTACCTGCGTGGCAAGGGAGGACAAAAGAGAAGTTAGGGGTTTCCTCACCTTCATTTGTGTTCTGATCTTCTCTTTCTACCTCACACACACACACACACACACACACACACACACACACACACACAGACTCTCTCTCTCTCTCTCTCTCTCTCTCTCTCTCTCTCTCATATTCTCTCTACAACTAAACACGTCTGCCAGAGAAGGTCTGCGGCCAAGGGCGGCTCCACCGTCTTCTCTGGTAGCCCACCACCACAAAACACTTAACCCCAAACAATAACCCTACCTTATTTTGCATCGTGAGTCCGAATCTACACTCAAAATAAACAAAATCGAACCCCAAACTCCAGATCAGGCATCACAGAAAACAAAAAAAGGGAAAATCAAAACTCAAATAAAATCAGAATCAAAGTTGATCTTACCATTTGATCAAAACCTGGGGTGGGCCAAAGACAAACATCTGTGATGCTGAGCGTGAAAGAGGAGGAGAGGGTGTACCTGCAAGGAACTCCGATGCTAAAGTAAGAAAACGAGCAAGAGAGAGAGAGAGAGAGCAAGTACAAAATACGAGTGTTTCAGGGTGAATATTGGATACTTGACCCTCTCAAGTGAGAGAGTTTTTATAGTGCCCTTAGCGCTTGGCCATTGGTCCCTATTTTCGAAGCGAGATAAGCATTTCCCAAAGAATAGGTAACTTCCAGAACTAGTCGTTGGGACGGGCAGACGTGCCAAAAATTAGTCGTTGCCATAGGCAGAGGCGCATTAATAGGCACAAGCGTCTTGGCTATTTCTGAACGATGGAATTGTGCGTTACGGGCAGAGACTAACATGGAGAAGTGCTGCGGCCAAGGGTAAATTGGTTAGCCTCCCCTGTTGAAGGGGCAGAAAGGTAAATTCTCCCCAAAGTGGTTGGACCTAGGCAATTGGGCCATTCTGGGAGAAGAAGTGGATTGGGCCATGCCTAGCCATTGGGCTAATCCAAAACAGTAGCCCCCAAGTCGTTGCTACCGAGCATGGTAGTGATGACTTAAGGATATTCTTTTTTCCGGGCATAGTCGTCGTAAGCTTCCTTGTGTCCGGAGGAATCTGTGCCCGGGCATCTGAAACGTTGTTGTCAGGGAGCTTGAGCTCCAGGAGCCCAACGGTTGATGGGATCTAAAGAATGGGAGTGCCACGTGTGCCTCGAGCTGTGTGCTGGATTAAATGTATGATGATGGCTAGGCTAGGGTCATGATGACTCCCTATCCGCGCGTGCTCGTGCACGTGCCTGGAGTTTTCTTATAAATAGTGAGAGGGTCTGTTCATTCAGAACTTTCGCTTCTCTATTCTCTTGCTCTCTATTTCTCGTTCTATGTCGGTCACTGCCGTCTAGTTTTGTTCTGGCCACCGTACAAAGTTCGACCAGAGCTACTCAAACCCATAATTTTCTTCCTCGACCAAGTAAGTATGTTGATTCCTTGCTTACTTTCTATTTTTATGGTTTGATGCTTTAGAATGCATGTGGTTAGGGCTAAAACGAGGTAGTTCTTTGGCATTTTTATGGTGGCTGCTAGTTGCAGATAATGGCGCGACTATCTCTCTGCTGCCGGCGCCGTAGTGCCCGTTTTTAGGAAAGAGCAAATTAGCAAGCCATAGGTTTTAGTTGATTTCGGAGTAGTGACGGCACGATGGCGTTTGCTGCCGGAGGGGACCATGGATTCTGGTGATTCTCTCATGAGACTTCTGGGTTTTGTCCACGGAGACCTTTCCCCGGATGTGCCAGGGAGAACTCCTGGGCATTTCCTCGTTTATTTAGCTGTGCCATTTGAGTAGGGCTTAGGTCGAGGATTCTGTCTTTGGCCATTTGCGCACCCTTTCACTTGACTAGCAATGGAAGGGTGGATTTGATTTTGTCATCAAATTCACTTTTCTCCTCTACTTTTCAGGTAAAAGTGATGTTGTGTAGGGCTGATAAAGAAGAACACCTCAGAGATTTGTCCGAGGATAGCTCCTCGGAAGATACTTAAATGGATGAAGACTCGTCCCCTAATGTCGGAGGGGCGACTATTGCAAAGGCATTGGTCGAGGAGTGGACCGTGGCCGAGCCAATGGAGCATGCCTCACTCTTCGCTTCGTACATCGGGGGTGCGTTTACCACGGTGGGGCCAGAGGGAGAGTGGAGGGTCTGTCGTTACTGCGAAAATCGGCGCCGGCTGAACAGAAGAGTCGCCACCGTGCGTTATTTATCCCACAGGAGGGAAAGGAAACGCTCGAGGTAAACCTACCGCAAAACGGGGAAAGGTTTGGTCATCGCAACCAAAACCTGGATTCGGGAGTCGGTTACGCAAGGGGAGGGTATTAGCACCCCTCACGTCCGTCGTACTCGACGGGATCCACGCTTGTTTTCGGGTATGGATTGTTATTCTATCTACTCTACAGGTCAGGGGTTAAAAGAAAAGAAAATGACTCGGCAAAGTATCGCACTTTATGCCTACGTATTCCCGTCTGGAACGAGAAATCAGAGTCAACGTAGTTCGCCTACCTACGGGAAAGGAGGGGAAGGTTGCTCGCTAGGATATCGCATCCTATGCCTACGTACTTTCATACAGCATGAAAGATCAGAGCAAACGTAGTTCGGGCCACGTACGACACAGGTCTGTCTTGATTGTTTTTATTCCTTCTGAAAAAGGTTTTTTCTGATTACCAGTCCAAGCGGACAAAAATGACGTTTTGATGAGTTCACATTCTTTTACGGAAGAAGTGTCTTTTATTGTGTTTGAAATTTTATTGTGTTTTTCTGTTTGTTTTGAGAAAGAAGAGACATAACTCTATCCTACGGTTGCAAAGGGAATCAAACTAACCTAACGTTATCATGCATGGGTTAAGACCTAGTGTCTATCATGCTCCTCTCTTGCACAGAGAGAAACATAGATCCTAAGGGATAAACGGAAACAGAAACAATAGCAGATATATAATAAAGCAGTAAAATGCATGGATACAACAATACAAGCGAGGCAAGGGAGTCCCACTCAACCTCGAACCTAGAAAACAACAGGCAAAAGTGAACAGAATTCACTTTCAACCTACAGGTTAAACAGCAAACAATACAGCCAGGGGAAACCAATCAATACATCAGCAATGAACAACAGCAAAATAAACAGCCACAGCAGCTCTGCATCCACATCCATCTTCAAGTCATCTCCAAACAGCTACAGGCTTCAAGCAATGCATCAATCTCCATCTCCACAGCCTCCAAGCAAGATCTTCATTATCAGTCTTCAATCTGCAATGGCTTTTCTTCAAATCTCAATCTCCAAGATGAATATCAGTCAACAAGATGGAATGAATGTTAAACAGTCAATTACCTACCAAGGGTGGCTCATTAACTGTTAACATTATACAGACAATTTTCCCTCAAAAGTTCTATCTTTCAAATACATTCACTAATCCTTCCAAAGGAAGGATGTGGATATTTGAAAGAGACTTTGAATCATAGAGAAAGAATGGAGGCAGATAAGGCCTTCCATGTTTGTGAATCAAGTTCTCTACTTTAGAGCTCTGCCTAGCTTCTAAACCCTACACTCCAACTGCTGCTAGCAAGAATCTCTTCATCAACTCTGGAAGTTGGTCTTCAATCTTTTGATCTCCAATGGCCTTCATCAACAAGGTGTTCAGCTCTCCCAATCCCCAAGCAAACCCAATACCCCACACAGACAAATGAAATAACCCTAGAGAGGGCACACCACGCAGTCAAACAAATGCAAGCAATATACTAATAGTAATAGCTGAATAGGGGAAACCTAGTAATTTCTAAGGGATCTATTATCTACCCATAACCCCTATAGTCCCATACCCCAAAGATTCAATCTACAACTCCTAAGGGAAATGATTTAATTCTCCTATGTTATCTCCTAAACCCTAGTTTTGATCACACTAATCACACCTAAACAAATCACCTAAAATTAAGTCCTAAAAATGTGAACTAAATTGTATATACAAGATAAAGGTCTAAGCTAATCAACCTAAAAAGAATGGATTAAAAATGCTAAAGCATCTAATCAAACCAAAATTAACAAATTCATGCATTAAACTAAACATCTTAAAAAGCTATTTAAAAGAAAAATATACTAAAAATATGAAAATAAAATGAAATACCAATTTTTTTATGTGATAATTTTCTTAACAAAAGTATGAACAATATGCAAAAAGAACCAATTAAAATCATGCATTTTCCAATTACTTATGATTTTTTGAAGAAATGAAATGAATTAAGAAAATAATGAATGAATTAATTGGATCAGGGGTGCAATGAGTAATTAAATGCAGTTAAAATACAAGGTGGGCCCAGACTGGGGGGCGCGCATAGCAAGCGCGTCTGGGCCCAGTAATCAGAAAACACAACAAAAAAAACTAAAAAACTTGAAACGGTGCCAATAGCAATAAAACTAGTTCATTATGGTTTGGGCCTTGGTTGGGAGGGTGTGAAAAGCAAGGAATTCAAAGCCCATTCAGAAAGAATAAATGAAACGGCGCGTTTTGGCTGAGTAATCTCCCTCCAAATTCATTTTAAACCGTGACCGTCAGATCACATCCCCAGTCAAGGTCAAATGGTTGATCGTGTGGCCCAGGGTTCATCTTCAACCTTGAAACCCTAGGGTTTCAGAAAATCCTCTCACCATGAACGAACCTTCCATCATTCTGTTCTCCCTCCATTCACCATGAAATCACTCGATGCAAAGAGCAAAAATACTCTACTTCTTTCCCTCTACACAGCCATACCATTAGTTCTTTCTAAAGCTCAACCAATAACCAAACCCCATGAGTAGAATGACTCGGTTCCACCATTATGCACTGTCATCAACCATGAGAAACCTTGCTAATCTTTACCCTAGCATGATCTACATCTTTCACTGATCATTTTAAGCTATAAACCTAAGATTATCTTGCAATATTTTAGCTGTTATAAACCCTAACAGATTATGCACTCCAATGGCAACCTCCATGGATCTTCCTCAAACTCACCAAAATTAATCATCTAACCTATCCTAACAAATCTAACCTAACAAATCCCTATGATTCTAACTAAACTAAGCAATTCGAATGAGAAACCAACCTGGTGTAAATGGTGAAAACAGCTATGGAAATCCTTGGATCTGATACTTGCAGTGATTGGAAATTGATCAGTGACCTTGCTCTTGTGTTCTGTATGCAAAAGATCTTGCTCCAAGTTCTTGAATCTTGCAATCACCAAATTCTTGCTCCTTGGATGATGAAGTTGTATGACACGATTCCTCTTCAATTCAACCAAATTTTGATGTGAATTCTGATCTATGAAAGATGTTGATGATGATCAAATCAAGAAAAATGGAAATTGATAGAGATTTTGTGGAGTTTGAGATGCTTTTGCAAATTGGAAGATTGAAGTGTAACTTGGTGTTATGAGCACAATGAATCACCAACCATGGCATGAAGCTATTCAATTCAATATATAGATGGAAATAGAAAGTCCTAGAACTTTGTAGAACCTTCCCATGCACACTTTCCCTTGGATTTGGATTATGTAACTTCTTTTGTAAGTAACCAAGCATATCTTTAAATTCTTGAACCAAACTCAAAAATCCACTTTTTCCAATGTTCTTAAAACATTTTTTCCAATCAAAATGACCTATAATTTCATCCCATTTGGCCAAATTATGAAAAATCTCAATTTTAGGTCATTTTTTATTCATTAAATTCACCAAATTTGGAACCTTGAGCTATGAGCCTTTCCAATCTTTCACTGTCAATTTTATAGACTCAAAATGCCATTTGGAGCAAGTTTTATGTTGTGAAGTTTTCCATTTGAAGCTTCCTTGTATGAGTTTTGGGCATAGGCTTGAAATGACCTGTAATTCTCAATTGACCAAAATACCCTTTGCTTTCCAAGACCATAAGTAGAGTTCCACAAATCATATGAAGGCATACCATACCATTATAGAAAGCTAAGACAATTAGGAACAACTCTTATGTTGACCAGAAATTCATTTGAAATCTCCTTGAGGGGTAAAAGTTGCTTGGAAGACAAGTAACTTTCACAGACAAAATTTCAGATACCTCAGATGACCTTTAACTTGCAAGGACCATAACTTGAGTTCTATAAATCTCCTTAATGTCTTCCACCACTCAAATTAAAGGTCTTGAGATCCTATACAAGTTTCATGTTGGCCAAGGATCCATTTGAAGCTTGCATTTTGACTTATCTTGCTTGGAAGTTTGACCTAAATCAGGGGATTTTACACAGAAACCCTAATTTAGAAACTCCTCTTCTCCTTGATTTCTCTTGATTTCTTCTTGGCACATCACCATATCCTTTTCTACGTGTCAAATGATGAACCCCACATCTCTCCAATAGACCTTAATGCCTTTCAATCAATCAATTGACCTAGGGTTGACCTAGAGTTGACCCTAGATGAAACCCTAGTTGACTGTCTTCAACTGCAACTCTTGTGATCACATCAATGACTTGTCTCCTTCTCCAAATGACTTTCTAAGTCTTCCATGATGTCTAGATACCCTCCATGCTCAATTCACAGCTCACAACTTCTTTGATGATCTTCAGATACACCCAAGATAGGAGATAGATGCACTGCTTGATCCACTGACTTCTTAGCTCTCAAACTCTTTCTGATGACTTGGATAATGCTTGAATTTGAATAATAACCTCTTGATAGGCTCATAGAGATGAAAATAGTACTTGGTCCCTGTTGGATGATTTGCTATGCTATGCTATGCAGATGATTAGACTATGTACATGACTCTATATGCAAATGCTAATGCAATTGAAACATAAACCAAGTGAATTAGGTTGAGCAAATTTTAGGGTGCAACAGGGTCCACTTCCCATTAGAGGATGACCATATATGCTCGGCATACGGGGAGAGATTTCCCATGTACGAATATGTTTTTAAAGAAATAGGGTTGAGGCTGTCATTCATGGACTTTCAATGGGCAGTCTTTGTACATCTGGACTTGGCACCATCCCAGCTGCATCCAAATTCCATTGCCTTCATGTAGGCGTATGAATTGGTGTGTGAATACTTGCAGATCGGGGCCACCCTTCCACTTTTCTTCACTATATTCCATATTCAATGGTAGGTGTCAGGGAGGAAGTTCGGTCGGGTTTCTTTGAAACAGGGAAGGAAATTATTCAAACCCTTCTCTAAGTCTATCAGAACCTTCAAAGAGAGATTTTATGTGATCGAGCCAGTGTCAGAGAAAGCTACCGACTCGACCTTCGTATGGGAGGTCTCTACAGACGAAAAAGGGGAGGATCTGATAGACGAGGAAGGCAAAATAGTTTCCCGAAGGTTGTTCAAGTTCCCCTTCTGCTGGAGTGGGGCTCACTTTACCCATTCGACTGATGAATACATAATTACTCCTCATCAGTTGGTCGATGATGATCGGGCCAGCTATGCTAAGCTGATGGCCTTTGAGGATGGTTTCCTCCCTACTCAGTGCATGACTCACGCTGGGCAGGTGCTTTACGAAGAAGACGAGGGGGCTACAGATGGAAGCCCAATACATCAATACTAAAGAGCTCCTCGAGTGTAGCACTCGTGATGAGGCTCTTAAATTTTGGGTAGCTTATCGCTTCTTCTTATTTTATTCAAGATGTTCCTCTTTCCACCTGCTGATGTAATTGTTATTTTTGTAGATAACATGTCTTCGGCGCAGGAGAGGATGGTAAAGCATGCCCATGGAAAGATGAAGGGCGACACGACCCTATGAAGAAGTCGTCTTGGCCAGTGAACGACTCCTTCCTAGATAGGGTCGGGGACTTCCTCGTCTACTCCTTCAACCACTCAGACGTCCCCTGTGCCCGTGAGTTCGAGGCTCAAGCGCGCCCGTACGAATGAAATTTTGGACCTCAGCTGAGAGTCTGTCAAAACCAAGTTCGAGTCGCCTCCTTTCCTGCATAATAAAATGTTTTTCGAGAGGTATTCCCTGTCTATTCCTCAGGAAGAACCTCTAAAGCTTAAGGAAATGGATCGTCCTAGCAAGCGGGCGATGCTTGCGCAGGATGCCTCTGCCTTGATGAGGATCCTGGAGATGGCCGTGGTGTACACCGAGGACAGCTCTTCGCTTGAGCTTGAGCTGAAGAAATCCCAAGTTGCAGTGGCGGCCCTGGAAGAAAAGGTCAAGAAGCTCCAGAAGGAGTGGGACATGGAGCTTGAAGAGGCTGCACAAAGGGTCGTGAGGAGATGACCATGAAGAGGGACACCCTGGTTGCCCATAAGAAATCCACTAAGGACTTGGTGGAGAAGCTAAAGGCCGCTACTGCCTCTGCTGAAGATGAGTATGAGGAGATGAAGAAGCTGTTGACTCGGGTGAAGCTGGTTGCTGGGTTACTCTGGCCGAGTACGATCTTCTGGCCATCAACGAGGAGGCTTTCTAGAACACCGTGGACCAATTGAAGTTGGTAAACCATGGTGCCGAGCTGACTACCGAAGGCACGGGGTTCCTCTATACGTTAAGGAAGGCAAAATAGTTGTCCCCGAGTTCCTTCTGTTCGGTGAAGGGAACGGGCAGGTGACCTAAGAGGAGACCCAACAAGAGGAACAGTGAATCTTCCTTAGTTTATGTTTTGGCCTGCGTGCCACTTGATTAACTTGTAATTTTATTTTGTGGGGCTTGGCCCTGTTTTACTGTACCATGCACACTTGTGGCCCTTTGTGGCCGTCTTATGTTAATATGTATCAGTATGTTTATTTATATCTTGTCTAATTTTTTCTAAGTGTCTTGTGCCATCCAACACGGTCGTATGAGGCACTTAGTAATTTGTTATGTCCCGAGTATGCTCAATGGATGATGTTTGATAGTGTGGGGAACTAGTCAAAAGGCCTGGGTTATTTCCTGGAAGGGCGCAGAGCTCAGGCCACGATCGTAGCCTAAGTTTGCAGCGTGATCTTCCCATCGCAAGCTGGGGGTTTTGCCGTTCATGGTACTTTGACGACGGCGGGCTCGGTAGAGGAACCACTGTCGAGCATGGTTTGAGTCTATTTGACTAAAATTTGCATGGATCCATGTTGGCGGAGCAGCGTTTGTACCTGGGCGTGTACCTATGGTCGGCTACTGTGCCCGCCGCTTGGGCGAGACATGTCAATAGTGGGGGCCTTAGCTGTAATATTATTTCAACTTTTCGGCTTTCCATGGTCGAGCTACTTCTTCCTCGGTAAGGTATTCTAGGTAGTAGGCCCCGTTCTCTGTTTTTTCCCTAACGCGGTAGGGTCCTTCCCAGTTTGCGGAGAGCTTTCCGTCGCAGGAATCTTTGTGATTCCTCCTTAGGATGAGATTGCCTACTTAGAACTCTCATTGGATAACCTTAGCATTGTGCCTGATTGTGATTTTTTGTTTAAGTGAGGCCTCACAAAGGGCTGCGCCTGATCGGACCTCTTCGACGAGATCGAGCTCTTCTCTCAGGGCCTCGCTGTTCGTTTCTTCGTCCAAAGGTGCTTCAGTCCGTCTGGAAGGCATGTGGGTTTCAATAGGGATTACCGCCTCTATCCCGTATACTAGGCGAAAAAGGGGTTTCGTCGGTTGATGAATGAGGTGTAGTGCGATAGGCCCAGAGCATGTTGTGCAGCTCCTCGACCCACTGCCTCTTTGTTTCATCCAGTCTTCATTTGAGGCCTCGTAAGATTACTCTGTTTGCCACTTCAGCTTGTCTGTTAATCTGAGGGTGCTCGACGGATGCAAAGTGTTATTTAGTGCCTAGTTAAGCGACGAACTCTTGGAAATTTTTATCCGTGAACTATGTCCCATTGTCTCTGACGATTGCTTGAGGAATGTCAAAATGGGAAAGGATGTTTCTTTTGTAGAAATGAAGTATGTTGTGGCCCGTTATCTTGGCTAGGGCCTCAACTTCTATCCACTTGGTGAAGTAGTGTACGCCTACTATTAAGTACTTATTCTGGTTCGGCCCTATGACAAATTCCCCATGGGGAGGACATTTCCTTGAGCTCGTTGGGCGGTTTCCAGGTGCATGTCTCCGTGCCGTTGGCTTTTTTCGCACTTCTTCACATGTTCCCTTGCATCGTTTTGCATGGTTGGCCAATAGTAACCTACCCGAAGAGATTTCCTTGTGAGAGATCTCCCACCGGGGTGCTGAGTGTTAATTCCTTCATGGATCTCACGTAAGACGTGGGCGACCATTTCTTCTTCAACACACTTGAGAAGAGGTATGTAGAATCCTTGACTGTACATATTGTTTTCGACTAGAACGTAGGAGCATGTTCTACACCTTACTATGTTGGCCTCCTTAGGGTCGGATGGTAGTTCATTTTTAGTGAGGTAATTGTATACATGGGTCATCCAGCAATGGTCGTCACCGACGACGTGCACGTATGGGTTATGAACGCTCTCTCGATGCTAGGCCGTGGGAGTATTTCCTGGATGAAGAATTTGTTTCCCCCTTTCTTCTTCGTGCTGGCTAGTTTTGATAGGATGTCTGCCTAGATGTTGTGTTCATGGGGAAGGTGTTTTACTTCCACAAAGGTGAACTTTTCCATCTCCTCCTTAACCAGGGCCAGATATTCGGACAAGTTGTCATTTTTGACTTGGTATTCCCCTCAGACTTAAAGGGCCACTAGCTGATAGTCGGTGCAGATGACGACTTCTTCTGCTTCCAGGTCTTCGGCAAGGCGTAGACAGACCAGGAAGGCTTCATATTCAGCCTGGTTGTTGGAGGTGGGGAAGGAGAGTGTGAGCGAAACTTTGATGAGGATTTCGTCCTTGTTTTCTAGGATGACACCTCCTCCGTTTCCTGCCGAGCTGGATGCTCCGTCTACAAATATGACCCACTTGCGGGAGCCTCATTCGGTTGGCTGGGCAAGGTCATTTCTGCTACGAAGTCATCTAGTTCTTGTGCCTTGAGGGCCTTTCTTCTCTCGTACTTGATGTCAATTTTGGATAGTTCTAGTGACCATTTGAGCAGCCTTTCGACCATGTCTGGATGGCCCAATAGTTGCTTTATGGGCTGATCTGTGTGTACCACGATAGTGTGGGCCAGAAAATAGTGCCTCAGTCTTCTCACAATGTTGATAAGGGCGAGGGACATTTTTTATATCTGTTGGTACCTCAACTCTGGCCCTTCCAATGCCTTGCTCGTGAAATAGATGGGTTTCTTCTCGTCAGGAGTTTCACGTATGAGGGCGGCGCTTACAACCTCGGTTGCTACGGCGAGGTAGAGAAAGAAGGGTTCTCCATTTTCTGGCCGGGAGAGGACTGGTGGTGCCGGTAGGGCTTGCTTCAAGTGGAGGAGAGCTTTTTCGCATTCCTCTGTCCATTCGAACGCGACTTCCTTGTGGAGGAGTTTGAAAAAGGGTAGGGCGTGTTGGGAAGATTTGGCTACGAAGCGGGAAAGCGATGCGAGCATCCCATTGAGGGACTGGATGAACTTTTTTGAGTTCGGCGTGGGGAACTCGGAGAAGGATCTGCACTTGTAGGGGTTATGCGTCTATGTTGGGGAGGCGATATGCGTCTTTATGGAAGACCCTATTAAGATCGGCATAGTCAATACACATGTGCCATTCTCCAATATTCTTTTTAACGAGTACAACATTGGACAACCAGGTGGTGTACTTGGCCTTCGAGATAAATTTTTCCTCTAGGAGGTCTTTTACAGCCTGTTCGGCAGCCTCCGTCTTCTCTAGAGACTGTTGTCGTCTATGTTGAGCCACCGCCCTAACGGCGGGATCGATAGTGAGGTGATGACAAACCACGTCAGGGTCTAGCCCGGGTATCTCTGCGGCACTCCATGCGAACAGGTCTGCATTCTCCCAAAGGCATACTCTCAGTTGTTTCCTCGCTAGCTCGCGAAGACCTGTCCCAATATTCACTCCTCGCTTGGGGTCGTCGCCGAGAAAGACAAGCTTGAACTCTCCATCCGGAATTGGGCGCATCAGATGGATAGTTTTGTCGGTACTTGAGGGGATGCTCGAGTATGACTGGATCTCTTTCCCCTTTGCCTTTTGAGTCTTCTGGTAATCTTCAGAGAAGCGGCTTTCAAGGTCGATTGAATCAGCACGGGGAAGCGGCTTCGCCTCTTCGGTGCTGCTGGGCAGAGAAGGGGGGACATGAGTCTTTAGTCTGGCGGTGATGGTATTTAACCCCTTGGATTCTGCTTAGAAGAATCTTCTTGCGGCTTCGATGTCCCCATGTATAGTTGCAACGAGGCCTTTGAAGGTGTAGTATTTCATCTTCAAGTGTACTGTTGAATACACGACCACCAGGTCGGCCAGAGTAGGTCGCCCGAAGATGCACTGGTATAGTGACGGACAATCTATAACCAGGAATTAGACCTTGATTGACCTGGCCATTTCAACGAACCCGGAAGTTACGATCAGCTCAATGTAATCCCAGGGCTTTGTCACCGTCCCATTGAAACCATGTAGGTCAGAGCCCACATAGAGAGTCAAATGTGATTCGTCTAGCCGGAGCATGGAAAACAGCTGGGAGTACATAATATCAACAGAGCTTCCTTGGTCGACATGGATTCGCCGAACGTCAAAATTTTCCATATGAGCTCTTACGAGTAGAGGGATGTTGGCGTTGGGGGCTCCATTGAGGAGCTCCTCGCAGTAGAAGCAGATGGGAATAGACTCTCCTCGGGCCCTATCGAGGGTGGAGTTCCGATTCGAGCTATTGCTGTTAAGGTGCTCAAATTTACTTTTGACGGACCTCACTGTCACTTTGTTAAAACCTCCTCCGAAGATGACTATGGCGGAGGGAAACGTCTGCAACGAGCTGTGTGTGGAAAAATATGGAGGGACGTTGAGCTCCTCGGGAATGTAGAAATATTCAGGCTGTGAGACTCTCATAGCGACCTGTAGGTTGGCTTCCTCAGAGGAAGGCATTTCTTCCTCGACCTTCTGGGGTTCCTGGGCGTTTGGTCGAGGAGCGTCCTTTCGTTTGGCGAACTGCTTCAGATGTTCGTCCCTAATAAGTATCTTTATAGCATCCTTCAGGTGGATGCAGTCTTCAGACATATGGTTGTGGCTCTTGTGGAACCGGAAATATTTAGACTTATCAGTGTTGGGTTTGAATGGTATTTGCTTTAGGAACTAGACTCCTTCCGCCAGAATTCTGAGTTGGCGCACTCAATGAGGATCTTTTCCCTTGAAATTGTCAGGGGAGTGTTGATAACATGATTTTGTATCGTATTTTTAGGCTCACTTTGTGCATTTTAGGTCAGAGTTTTTATCGAGTCTTTTGCATTTTTATGTGTTCTTACTCTGTTTTTATGTTGACAGGTGTTGTCATCGAGATTCTAGAAGAAATCGAGAAAAGACGTGAAAGAGAAGAAAAATCCAGAAAAAAACCAGCAAATTTCGCCAGCCTTTATGATATGGCGCTCGTCACCACCAAATGGCGTTTGCCATCTTTCCTTAGAGACCATGGCGCTCACCATGGGCACCACGACGATCGCCGTGCAGTCGTAGCAGTAGATTTAACTGCAGAATGCAGTTTTTGAGCAATTGCAAGTGGTTTTCTTTTCCCTCCAAGTTTAGAATTTGAATTGGAAGTTATTCAACTATTTTCCCCTATAAATAGACCCTTTTGGAGGGTAGTTCGAGGATCTAACCCGTGCAGAAGCTCTGCCGAATATTTTTAGACTCTTAACCGCTTATTCACTTTCCAAAGCAACAAATGCTCACACCGAGAAATTGTTGCAGTATTGTACTTTACTTTCTTTGTTGCACTGCTGTATACATTGGATTGAAGTTTAGTAAAAGTTTTCTTTTCGTTTATTCTATTGCAACTTACAGGTTCTTGTTTTCTATGTTTTTACTGCATTTTATTTCTACGTGTTTGCAACTTAACATATTTTTATAAAAAACCAAAAACTAATATTTTCTTAAAATCAATTCAATATGTATGTTGTAATTTTCAGAATTGTTAATATGTTAGGATTAGAATTCATTATGTCCAGCTAAATTAATTAGATACCGTCTTATGAGGACCGTCGTAACCGGCGGGACTCCGTAGTTATAATAGGTACGAAATTGTAATGCGTTCCATTTTGGTTGTAATTTCTAAGTCCAATTTAAGTAGATTTGTCACAAGAGTGAGAGGTTATTTAACATTATTTCATCACGAGAATGAGAAGCAAATAAAGGTTTAACCCGAGATCCGCGAGTGCGTGAGGAGTTAACCTGATAGTGGAAATTAGACATCAATATCTAAATACAATAAGAGCGCTTTAGATGTTGATTAAGATATTATCGGCTTTCAAAGAGTAATTCTTAGTTACCGGGCGAGTGAGAGCAAAATCTTGGGATTAAGAAGTACGACTTAGTTAAGACCGCAAGAGCGTGAGGCAGATCCTTTAAGTCGTTATACCCTACGGAATAGGCGTGTAGATACAATTAGTACCCTTTATCTACAAGGTCCCTTAGGTGCACGAAAATCATATTTCGGGCTCGTTTTAGTATTACTTTTAGATTTTTGATTTCGGCCCCGTAATTAGTGTTAACTCCTATTTAACTCAAGCCTTAGCTTTGCAGAACAACCTTAGATAACATTAGTTTGATTATCTTTCCTCGTGGGTCCGACAACCTTTCTAAGACTACACGTACAACTGTATGCTTGAAGATTTATCCGTCAGTAACACCCGATCAAGTTTTTGGCGCTGTTGTCGGGGTTAGATTTAGTCAATATTGTGAATCTTTTGTTGCGCAGTATAGACTAAGGCAACTTTTTATTTTTTATTATTTTCCTATAATTTGTCGATTGTATGCCAAGCACTTGCTCACAAGGCGAAGAGTTAGAGAAACCTATTGACAAAATCGAGTGCTTTATTAACTTAAGTGGCCGAATAAATAAATTTCGTATTGAATATAACCTTCCAGATCCTATTGTGCTTTACTCAGATTTGGAAACCGAAACCGAACCAGAACAAATCATGGTCCAAGGATCGCAAACCCGTCCCTTGAAGGATTTCATTGTTCCATCGTAAGATGAACCTCATAGCAGCATTGCTGCCCCAACAATCAATCAAAATTATTTCGAGTTGAAACCTTCGTTGTTACAAGCCGTTCAACAAAATCAATTTTGAGGAAGTCTTACGGATGACCTAAACTTACATTTATCAGTTTTTGTGCAATATGCCGACACTGTAAAAGTGAATGGTGTCAGTCAAGAAGTGATTAGACAACGTCTTTTCCCATTTTCTTTAAGAGATAGAGCTAGATCTTGGCTCCAGTCTCTACCTTCAAATTCTGTCACGACATGGGACGAATTGAAGAGAGTATTTCTAACCCGATATTATTCGACAAGCAAAATAGCTATGCTGAGAGCCCAAATTAATGGATTTAAGAGAAAAGTCAACAAATCTCTTTTCGATGCTTGGGAAAGATACAAGGACATGATGAGGCTTTGCCTGCATCACGGACTCGAGCAATGGCTGATAATCCATACTTTCTACAGTGGTCTATTGTACAACACCAACATTAACTTAAGCGCTGCCACAAGTGGTTCTTTAATGGATAAACCATATGAAGAAGCCATTGAACTCATAGAGAACATAGCTCAAAACCACTTCCAATAGGGAGGAGAACATGCTGCTACCAAAAGACCAACTCCGAAAGGCGGAATGCACGAAGTTAACGCCATAGATTGCATAAATGCTAAAGTGGACGCATTAACTCAAAAGATTGATAACGTAGCCTTAACACCACCAGCAGTTACCATAGCTGCAGTTACACCAAGTTGCAAACTATGTGGAACCCCTTGACATACAAATGCTGGATGTCAGTTATTGGCTGGTGTTTCTACTGACCAAGTGAACTGTGCTCAAGGAAACCCATATTCAAACACTTATAATCCTGGCTGGAGAAATCACCCAAAATTTTCATATAAAAACAATAATGCTTTGCATCCACTAAGTCCAACACCCGCTATTCCACCTGGTTATCAGAAAGGAGGACAATCAGCTCCATAAGTACCTAGAAAGTCAAATATGGAGATCATGATGGAAAACTTCATAAACGCTCAAGTTCAACAAAACAAAGAATTTGCAAATCAAAATGCTCATGCGAGTGAACTGATGAAACAAATGATGAGTAAACTTGACGTTATGGCTACTCACAACAAAATGCTAGAAACCCAATTTTCTCAAGTAGCCTAACAACAACAACTAACCATAGCAGCCCCGACTGGAGCATTTCCTGGCCAACCTCAACCAAACCCGAAAGGACATGCTAATGCCGTCACATTGCGAAGCGAAACAGAGTATGATGGACTGGTTGATCTGAGACTCAAAAATCCTTCCATGTACCAAAATTCTAAGAAAGGAACTGAGGAGGTAAATGGACCAAAAACCAATGATAATAATGATAAAAGCGAAGAGGTCGTAGAGAAAGAAACACCATATGGGCCTCCACCACCGTATAAACCGCCTGTACCTTACCTTCAAAGGTTAGCAAAAACCAAAAATGAAGGACAATTCAAGAAATTTATAGAACTTCTAAAACAGTTGAATGTCACTATACCATTCACAAAAGCTATTACGCAAATGCATTCATATGCCAAATTTCTCAAAGAGATTTTATCAAATAAGAAAAAGCTTGAGGAAAATGAAACGATTACGCTCACTGCTGAGTGTAGCGCTATAATTCAAAACAACATGCCTCTTAAGTTGAAAGATCCAGGTAGTTTTTCAATACCTTGTGTAATAGGAAAGTACGTCATAGATAATGGCCTATGCGACTTAGGAGCCAGCGTTAGTATAATGTCGTTATCCACATGTAAGAAACTCGATTTAGGTGAACTGAGACTAACTAAGATGTCTTTACAACTTGCAGACCGTTCTATCAAATATCCTGTGGGTATGCTAGAGAATGTGCCAGTTCGCATTGGTCAGTTTTACATTCCTACCGATTTTGTGATAATGGACATAAAAGAAGACTCCACCATACCTATTATTTTAGGTAGACCATTTTTAGCTACATCCGGAGCTATAATTGACGTTAAGAAAGGAAAGCTGGCTTTTGAAGTTGGTGAAGAAAAAGTCGAATTTATTTTGGCTCAATTCCTAAAAGCTCCAGCTATTGATAATTCATGCTGCTTATTAGATGTTATCGATGAATGTGTGAGAGAAATGCAGATGCAACCATCCGAATACTGTGATGCACTTAAAATTCCAGCACCTCCTATATTCGAAGATGATGATTGGAAAATACCATTCACAGCTGACAGTCTAAAAGAATGTCTTGCACTAACTCCCGATCCAATGCCTAGCCTAGCGAAACCTACTATAGAACTAAAAACACTACCCAAAAATATAAGGTATGAATTCCTAGACACCGAACTTGAACGACCAGTGATAGTCAATGCTGACTTAGGACATATAGAAACTAAAAAGCTGCTACATGTTTTAAGGAAGTATCCGACAATACTGGGTTATAATATCTCAGATCTAAAAGGAATAAGCCCATCCATATGCATGCACCGCATTATGCTAGAAGATGATAGTAAAACCTCTAGAGAACATCAGAGAAGGATAAATCCTATCATAAGCGATGCAGTCAAGAAAGAGGTGCAAAAGTTGTTAGAAGCAGGAATTATATACCCAATATTAGATAGCAACTAGGTCAGTCCGGTACGTGCAGTACCAAAGAAGGGAGGTATTACGGTTGTTAGTAATGAGAAAGGTGAATCCGTTGCGAAACATGTTCATACTGGGTGGAGGATGTGCGTAGGCTATAGAAAGTTGAACAAAGCCACCCACAAAGATCATTTTCCCTTGCCATTTATAGATCAAATGCTTGAACGATTGGCTAAACACTATTATTTTTGCTCTTTAGATAGATAATCAGGATTCTTCCAAATTCCTATTCATCCTGACGACCAAGAAAAGACAACTTTTACTTGTCCTTATGGTACATTTGCCTATCGACGAATGCCTTTTGGGTTATGTAATGCTCCCGCAACATTCAAGAGATGTATGATGTCAATCTTTGCTGACTTTATAGATAATATAATGGAAGGATTTATGGATGATTTCTCTGTTTGTGGGAAAAGTTTCAAAGGATGTTTATCGAACCTAGAATTGGTACTTGAGCGATGTGTTAAAGTCAATCTTGTGCTGAATTGGGAAAAATGCCATTTTATGGTCCGAGAAGGAATTGTATTAGGACATATTGTATCTGATCGAGGAATTGAAGTAGATAAAGAAAAAATAGAAATAATAGAAAGTCTTCAACCTCCAAAAACTGTTAGAGAATTCGTAGTTTTCATGGACATGCTGGTTTCTATCGACGATTCATTAAAGATTTCTCTAAGATTACCAAACCACTAACTGGCTTAATAATGAAAGATGCCGAATTTATTTTTGATAAGGATTCTAGAATCCGAACAAGTTCCCATCAATGACGAGTTTCCTTACAATAGACTTGAAGTCCAATTAGAAAATGGAAGCGAAATGCAAAAAATGTTCTTTGAATTTTTATGATGCAGAATCTAATGAAGTTGTGGAATCAATCCATACTGAAGCCACACTGTCTTGGTATGCTGACTTTGTCAACTACTTAGCAGCTGGAGTGCTCCCACCAGGCTTAACTTGCCAACAAAAGAAAAAATTCTTTCACGATCTTAAACATTACTATTGGGATAAGCCCTTACTTTTAAAGAGAGGCGCCAATGGAATTTTCCATCGATGTGTCCCTGAATCTAAAGTTAACGACATCATATCTCATTCCCACACCTCCTTCTTACCCATCTTGATCTAACAAACGAGCTCTCAACAAATCCTCTACATACTGGATAGCTCCTTTTGTCTGCCCATCCGTTCACGGATGCTAGACAAAGCTCAACTTCAACATGGCACCCAAAACGTCCGCAGACTCTTCCAAAATCTCAATAAAAACACAGGTTCCCATCTGAAACGATATTAGACAGTATCACATACTACTCAGAATTACTCGACAGTTGCATCAGGCCAACAGCCTCTGATGTTCACACTTCGACTTTCAACAAGTCTAATCAGCATATACAACCGCAACCACTTCTCTCTCCATCCGTGGCCACCAAAACAATTCTTTCAAGGTACTCTCATCCAATCCACACTATTCGGACACATAGACTCTATCACAACATCTCGTGTCACCATTTCCATAAATCCGAAAATCAATCCTTCGACTTCAATCTACTAAACTCAATCAATCTATTAGCTCCAATTAGAATTCCAACCTTCTCGAATCCCAACTAAACAATTGAGGCTCCCAAACTCCGATACAAACACACAACAACAACCAACCCTAAGTCA
This sequence comes from Lathyrus sativus, assembly GCA_963859935.3. Lineage (NCBI taxonomy): Eukaryota > Viridiplantae > Streptophyta > Magnoliopsida > Fabales > Fabaceae > Lathyrus > Lathyrus sativus. The sequence goes on from OZ012737.1 coordinate 177,364,271, forward strand.
CTTGTCAGATATTTCCTCTTGTACTTTTAATTGCGCATTTAACGTATCTCTCAATCATATCACCAAAGCATCACACAACACAACAAATAGTCCCGTCGGATTCAACAAAACCAACACACAAGTTGTTGACAGCTTTTCCAAAATTCTTTGAACTTTCTTCATAGTGATATAACACTACTTCCTCTCTAATACTGATAACTCAAACTCCCGATACGCAACATGATCCTCTATATTCTTCTAATACATCAAAACACCATTGGTTGCACAACCCTTGGCTCACCAACTCAAGTGTGGAAAATTCCACTCCAAACGGATACACAGTTGTAACCCCATGGCGAAAACACGAATCGCACTCATCACAACATCCAAACGTATTACATCAATAATTACTTAATTCCATGTCACTACCTTCTCGCCACATAGATCACTGTAATGACTCCCCACGCTCTTAACCTTGCGTCATTCCAAATTACGGTCCTCCCGTTACTACAGGGTCGTAGAAACAACATTCTGCACTTAGAAGGCCATTCAATACATCTTCAGCTTCTCGAAATGGTTGAAGATTTAACCATACCAATCTTGTGTCCCGTATCTTACTTCCTTTAGTAATCTCCAGAAGTCACCATCCACTCTTTATATACTTAACCTCGGAGTCTATTGTCGTAGCACCCACTCCAAATGCGAGTCTCAACTACTTGATTAATTTAACTCCTTGACCATCCAAACACACATACAACATGGGTTCTCAATCTCAGAACAGTTCCCGAAATTAAGTTTTTCACAACCCCACTTCACATCCTAGCCCCGTAACACTTATTTTGTCAAGATAACTTACAGACATCCATAACCAATCGGAAATTGCCAACCTCCCACTTTCATTAGCACTCAACATCTCATCAAAATTCAACATCTCGACACTGTCCTGCGTCGACTTCTCAGAACAATCCTTAAGCACTTGGCTTCACTCCAAACAATTCACTGCACACACCATCTAAGCTCGCAGGACACTTCTATCCCATCCAACACAATCCCAACTACTATCAACATGAGATTAAGGGCGATCAGTTCCTCAATTTGTCAACAGACAGCCGAAAATCGTGATGGAGTATAAACCATCTTTACCAAACTATAATAGGGCTTAACAACACACCGAGCTACAACTCCATTCTTGCAGCATCCTGGAGAATCACAAGCTTCTCCCCCACTTTGATCATTCCCACTTCTGCAGACAAGGTTAACCATGAACATGTATCGACAGTGTTTCACACACCTGTCGCGTACAAGGGAACAACCGACAAACACAACTTGGCCGGACGGACCGACCTGCTCTGATACCACTTAATGTAACGCCCCCTTTCTATACCCCCAAATAACACAATTAAATCATTCAGGCACGAATTAAAAATTCCATCAGAGTATATTTATTTCATGGTATAAAAGAAGTGCGTCACATTACTCACGAAACAACCACATGAATATTAATGTTTATAAAGAAATAATTTAAAAGGGGTAAATCTCAACTAAAAAGAATAAACACATGGTTCTTAAAATAAGCATATTCATGTTTTCTGTTAAAGCGGAAGACTAAAACATTGAATTACTTAAGACATGATAAAATACAAGTACACGTCATTAGGTTGTTCATAACATCAAATACAGTTTACCAAACATCATCAACTATTACATATATATAATGTATCACGAAGATACTCTACAAGCCTAGCTACCCGACGTTACACATCAGAGCGACCGACTCAAGAGAAAAGGAGCTATACTCCAAAATACACCTCCAGCAATCCTAATCTGCAATGCCTCATAGAGCATCATAAAACAGCAGAAGGGTGAGAAATATTACCATAATAACAATGCATATAATTATGTATATAAACAATCATAAAATACATATATGCCACATTTCTCAATCAATTCACACACTCACCACTCCCACATCAACAATCATATATATATATGTATATATATATATATATATATATATATATATATATATATATATATATATATATATATATATATATATATATATATATATATATATATATATATATATATATATATATATATATATATATATATATATATATATATATATATATATATATATATATATATATATATATATATATATATATATATATATACATATGCACACTTCTCCTAACAATCACATATACATTATGTTTCATTTACCGCAAATCATATAAGCATATACAATCATACTTCTATAATTCACATCATTTTCGCATAAATATCTACAACATGTTTATTTCACCAATGCATCACATGAAGATGACAACATGCAACTCATAGAGACCGACACACGACTCTATGCAGATGCAAATGCGGTACCGACTCATTTCAGCAGGTTCAATTGAAGAACCAAAAATAACCATCGCTCACACCCCACAAGGACACACGAGGTTCTGCAGATTCTCCGGGGAATCAATATAACCATAGCAACATACGAGGTTCTGCAAATCCTCCGAGGGATCAATAAATAACCATCGCTCACACTCCACAAGGGCACACGAGGTTCTGCAGATTCTCCGAGGAATCAATATAACCATCGCAACATACGAGGTTCTGCAAATCCTCCGAGGGATCAATAAATAACCATCGCTCACACCCTACAAGGGCACACGAGGTTCTGCAGATTCTCCGAGGAATCAGACACACAAGAATGCATACCATGATGTTTCACATGCAACATGACTCATGACACTCTTGAAATGCACACATGTTTACAAACATACTCATGCATTCATCATGTTAATCGCATATATTCATTATGCACTCACAATATTTAAACATGGTTCACATTTACAATCATCATACATCACATACGAGCAATATGCACTTGCAAATATCGTGCCAAGCGGCAATAGACTCAATCACATCCATCATGCATTTTCAATCAATTTAAATAATGCGTCACATATGCCAAAAGGCCACATATTCACAATCAATTCATAATCTAGGATTCACGCCATACGGCTACCCACAACACACATAACAACATATAATTAGTCATCTCAGACAAGGAATGATCACAACCAAACCACACAATCAATCCACGAATGGAAAGCACAAGAAAAGAAAACATGCTGCTGTGTTCGCTAACCTTCGCCTGGCGAACCTTCGCTACCCGTTCGCCTGGCGAACTTGCCAGCGAAGACCACTGGGATTTATTCTGGAATTACTCGCTAGCACTCGCTAGCACACTCGCCTGGCAAACCTTCGCCACACTCATCCGCCTGGAGAACTTGCCAACGAAGACAGGGTGTTTGGTTCTGACTTGATTCGCTACCGTTCGCTGGGCTTCGCCTGGCGAAGCCTCGCTGCCATTCGCCTGGCGAACCTGCGAGATCAGAACTTCCATGGCTGCTCAAAAGCCCAAACCTCACAAAACCAACCGATTTAATCCAAATCAGCCCCAGTAGCACAACCCACTCATCACTCGACTAGACTACACCGTCTATTCCAAATTCTAACCGATAAAACTCAGTTTCTACCAATTAAATCCACTTCCGACCTAAAATGGAAAAATGTAGGAAACCCCCAACAAATCCAAACACACACATACATAATCACACATATTGATTAAGATAGTAATATTTCACACCCTTACCTCGATTAATCGGAAGTTAGAAGTCGTTCTTTAGCTTTTCCGAGCTTTTCCTTCTTTTTCCTTCTACTTTCTCTTCTTCCTCCACTTTCCTTTCATGTTTTCTATTATGCATTGTCGTTCCTCTTCTTCCCATATATATATATATATATATATATCCTGCCTTCCTATTTCTCTCCAATTATATTTCTTCTCTTAAAAAATTTGTCGATTCATTTCCTCATAAAATACCTCATCTTGACATTGGTTAGAAAACATCTGATAAATCCTCATGATTCTACCAAATAGAATAAATCAGTTAAACCCAATAATTCACTTAAACCATACAAACCAACTAACTAGCATAATTAATCAGTTATTAAAAATCGGGTTGTTACAAGGATGGGAGGTTATATGAGGACAGCAAGGAACACATAATGTGCACTCAACCATGAGCATCACAAGAAAGGTGCAAAAGAAAGCACAAAGAAGTCCTCATGGATTCATCATTTTAGGCATGCTTCAAGTACCTCCAAAGGAGGGACCAAGCCACCTTAATTGAGATTCCAAAGTCATTGGACAGCAAGGGAAATGAAATAGAAGTGCTCAAAAATCAAAAGCAAATAAACCACAAGGAATTGGAAGCAAATTCCCAAAGGAAAGCAAACATGTTTCACATAGAAACCCTAATTGGGAACTCAAAAGTAAACAATCAAATGAATAAGCAAAGTACAATATAATGACCTAAAAATGAGCAAACATCATCCTTAACATGTTAGCAACATGAGTAAAAAGGCATTGAAAGCTCAAAGGATCCATAAATGTCATATCCAAAGCAAACTAGGTCAAAGTGTTTGTATGAACCTCCCTTTGGGGTAACTTGACTTGCAAGTTACTCTAAAATTAGGAAAATGATTCAAAAATAGCGAAATAAAATGCAAGAAGCTCATAAATATGTTGGCAACCAGAGGCCAAGAGATTACAATCAAAGTCACTTCACAACATCACCATAGAAATTGATTCACAAGGGTGCTCCATTGTGAAGGTGGATTGTCGAGGGTCAAATGAAATGCATCAAAAGTCAACTCAAAAGTCAACCAACAGGGGCAAAATGGTCCTCAAAAATTCATCAACCCATCATGGACATGAGGATGAATTTTGGGTCATTGGACCAAAAGGAAATGAGAGAAACAAAATAAAAACTAAAATATGTCAAGATTTAGGTCAAATAAAACACCTCTAATGTTAAATTCCATTTTTAATTGAAAAATAATCTAAAAAAATAAAATAAAAATTTTATAAAATAAAAGACACTTCAAATTGTCTAAAACCTATTTTTGGGGAATTTTATGACCAATAGAGGTATTTTATTTTGAATTAAATCTAAATAGCAACAAAATAAAAAAAAAGAAAAAGAAATTAAAATAAATAAAAGCTGGGTGCAAACAGCAACCCAGCAACGTGTAAAACTCAATGGACCAGCTCAGGGGGTGTCAATAGCAAGCCCAATCCATCAGAAATAAATAAGAAAAAAACGTGTGGATTGGATGTGGTGAGGTCAACAGAGGTCCATGGTGGAACGTGCTCTGGACAGTTGGATCAGAAAGTAAACCAATCCAAAGGCTCACAGCATCACACGTGGCTCAAACCAAGGTTTAAGTGAAACGGTGTGTTTTGGAGTAATTGTGTGTGGCAAGTCAAACAAGGCGCATGGTAGGTCTTAATCATGGCCGTGCAAATAAAAAATAATTAAGTCCAAAGACTATGAACACACACACGTGGCTCTGGTGAAGTTCAAACCATGGAGGGAAAACCAGACGACCGGAACCACTGTTCCCGTCGTCTTCTCTGGCGAAGCTTCAAACCATTCACAGCCACAAAACACAGGTGCACGAAACTCAACCAAAATAAGCAAATGAATAGTCAAAAATGATCTCCAGGTCACGTAGATTTCAAATCCACTACCCATTTTCATTGATCATGTCTAAATAAACCAAAACGAAAAGAAAAAGAAATGAGCTCAAAACTCAAAAGCTTACAAACAGCCACAAAATCATACCAGAAATCATCTACACATCAAGAGGTTCACAAATATGTAAAAATGGCATGCACACAATGCTTAAACAGAGAGTAAAATGGATTGAAAAGAAACCTAAATGAAAGCTTCCTCATGAAGGTGAGAAAATACTTAGAAGGGGGGGGTTGAATAAGTATGACAGAAAATAATCAAAGATAAAAACACAAGTATTTTTATCCTGGTTCGTTGAACTCAACTACTCCAGTCCACCCTTTTCAAGAGTGATTTGCCTTTCTCAACAAGGACTTAATCCACTATTCAAATCAACTGATTACAAATAGCAACACCTAAGAACAACTGTTCTTAGTCTTCTTAAGAGCTACTGATCTAACCTAGATCCTCTTAAGGAAAACTTCCTTTACAAATTAATGTAATACAATGTAAGAGTAAGAAATTGCTTCTAAGAAAGCTATAAACACAACTGTGTTATTTCTCTAAGTTTAGAACAATGTATGAACAGCAATGAATATGAGAGCTTTTAGCGTGAGAGAGTTCTTGCAATAAGTTTGTCAATTTCCGTCACTTGAAGAATGAGCTATGATATCCTTTATATAGCCACTTGAATATTGGAGAGAATATTTTACCGTTAGAGAAGATATTTCCAATATCAAATAGTACTGTCCTTTGTACTATTGCAGCAGAGAGACGGCGCACAAATAGTGGGTGTAGCAATTGTCTGCTGAGCTGTGATTATACCATATATGGAATGTACTAGAGGAATAATATTCTTGCAGAGAATTTTGTCTATCCCAATTAAGGAAAGATTTGCTGGCATATTCCAACGGATATATTAAAATAATCTTCTTCAAATAATTCTTCAGATAGTTCAGATCAACAATCAATATCAGAGTCTTCAGTCTTCAGAATCTTTTGGAAACTTCAGAGCCTAAGATGTTCTTCAGATGTTGATGAATCAGAGTCTGGTTCAGCTGTGTGCTTGAAGCGTAACATGCTCTTAGATCAGAGTCTTCACTCAGATCAGAGTCTTCTCTTAATCAGAGTCTCTTCACTCAGAGTCTTCTTTCATTCAGATTCTTGATAACATATGCAGCGTGTTGTATCTTCAGAATCTTGATAACTGAGCTCTTGTACTTCAGATTCTTCTAATCTTCAGATGCTCTTGAGCCATTCAGAATTCATTGTTCACATCAAATTTGCTCTTTAAGATTAAAATCTTTTGTGCCTATAGAAAACAGTTTAGAACAAATTTAGAGAGCATAATTCTTGTATACAAATTATCATTAATGTTATCATCAAAACATAGAGATATTACTGAGACACAATCTGCGCTCTTACAATCTCCCCCTTTTTGATGATGACAAAACATGAGCAATTTGTTCAATAAAAAATGAATTAAAATTACTCCCCCTGAGATTAACAATCTCCCCCTGAAATGAATACTCTAATGGAATTAGATACTTCCCTTTCTGGTTGAGTACATTTCAGATTCAGAGCCTGATTACATTTCAGATTCAGAGTCTGATTGAAGCCTGGTTGACAAATCCTGGTTGACATATGTTTGACTTCTAGAGTCAAAGCTTGATGCCATATTAAAGCTTGATGCCAGATGAACAACTTCAGAACACTTGGTTGTTTATCTTGCCATTTCCTGTCTTGAGTTATCTTTTAGATCATAGTACTCAAGGTTAGATATCAGAGTCTGGTCTACTCAGATTTAGCTATTTTTGATCAGGTTCTGAAAAGATAGATCTCAGGAAAAAAAACTTCAATGAAATTTGTCAGAGTCTGGTTAGATAAATTTGTCAGAGTCTGGTTAGATACAAAGAATGTTAGTAACATGTCTGACTTAGTTCAGATAATTGCTTATAGATTTGAACAATCAGATTCTATTTTGTTTCTCCCCCTTTTTGTCATAATCAAAAAGACTTTTAAAAGACAGTAAAGATGCAGAAGAAACACATATCCAGATAAGCAAAAAGATCATTGTCATTAAGATAAGAGAACATTCAGATACAAGCATGCAAAACATATCAGAAGAAAATCAAAACAAAGCAAAACATGAACAACTTGTGCAAAACATCAAGTAGGTTTAGCAGATGAGGCTTGTTGAGAAGCAATGAGTTGCAGCAGTGCTGTAATCCTTTCTGAATTTTCATCTTGCTTAGCCATCCAAGTTTTCATTTCTTCATTTGTTTTCTTTTGATCAACCATAAAATCCTTTAGTTCTTTGACATCCTTCTGAAGATCTGAAGATTCTGAAATAGCAGATTCTGAAACAATGGATTTTGAAACAATCTTAGTAACATCAGGTGCAGCAATTTCTGGAGGTGGAGGAGCTTCTAGAAGAAGAATAGGAGGAGGGTTTCTCTTAATCCGTTTTTGATAAGCAGCAAGCCTTACTTTTGACAATCTAAGACATTGAGTCCTGATTTTCAAAGCCTCCCTATTCAGTCTGTAAAGATATTTCTTCCAAACAGCATTAGCAGCCTCTTTGTCCATAGTAGTCATGCAAACATCCATAATGTCAGCAAAGTCTGAGACATTATCCTTATCAAAATCTCTTAACAGAGTATAAACACTTGATCCCAATTCTGCTTCATCAGGGATTCTGGGTTGGGTTGGTTGTGTTTGTGGTGTTTGTTTAGAAGGTTGAGGTTGTGAAGATGGATGTTCAGATGTTTGTGGTTCAGAAGTTTGTTGGTTGATTTGTGGTTCAGAAGTTTGTTGGTTGGTTGGTTCAGATGTTGGTTGTGTGGTTTGTGGTTCAGATGTTGGTTGTGGAGTGTTTTGGATTTCAAGAGGTTGTGGAGTGAGAGTTTGAGTTGGGGAATTTTGTGGAGAAGGTGGATGTTCAGAAGTGGGAGATTTAAACAGTTGTTTCCAAACACTCTCAGAACGAGGTTGTTTGAGATCATTCAAACATTCATTAATGTAACCAGATGATTCATCATCAGATGATGTATCAGAGTGGTTAGATTTTTCAGAAGTTGAAGATAAAATGATAGAACGGTTTAAAGGTGTGATATCTAATATCTCATTAGGATTAATGAGATTTTCAGGTTGGTCAGAGTGTTCAGGGTGAACATCCTCTGGAATGGTAGATTCTGGGATGGTGTTTTGTGGTTGAGGTGTTGTTTGTTGAGTTTGTTTGGATTGTGGTGTATGAGTCTCAGATGGTCTAGATCTTTTAAATATGAGGGGTGAGTCAGATGGTGTGGGGGTAGCAGAGTGATGAACAGGATTAGAATCAGTGTTAAATACCTGTTTCAGAGTATCTCTAATCTCTTCAAAAGTTGCTGCAGGAGGATTTTGTTGAACCTTCTTCAGCTTCTTTCTTTTCTTCTTCTTTTCAGCATCTGAATGCTTCCTTTTCTTCTGATGACCTTCTTTATCAGCTTTTCTCTTACGTCTTCTTTCCCTTGTCAAATCAGGAAGAACTTGGCCTTCCTTCTGCACAAGATTGGCAGGAATCTCAACACCATCTCTTATGCAACGAGCAACATACTCAGCAATAAGTTCTCTAGGTTCATCTGAGGTGAATAAAGGAAAATCCTCAACAGGAATCCTTCTTCCCCTAACTTCTTCAGAGTTAGTTTTCCTTGGTTTCTCAGATAAATCTTCAACCAATTTCATCCTTCTCAGAGTTAAACCATTTATTTCAGAGCCAATAATAAAATTCAGATCTTCTGTCAACCCAGCCTCTTGCAGATGCGCCACAAGTTGGTTTTCTATCAGAATATCTGAAATCAGCCTTCCCATAGGGATCCATGTTCTGACTTTTCCAGTTTTATCTCTAGCTGTTTCCCTTGTTTCCTTGACGTGAGATACCAGATGATTAAACAACAGATATGGAAGATCAATCTGAATGTTTTGGTGTAAACAATACATGAAGTAAAGTTGTTCAGCATTAACATAATCAGATGAGTTTGAAGAGGGTCTGTGAAAGATGGTGTTCATGAAAATCTTAGCCCATATCTTGTAAGTGGGTTTCAAGAACTTAACCTTCTTACAAGGTTCACCAGTGGTACAGATTTCTTGACAAACATCTTTCAGATCTTCACGCGCAGAAGACAGAGAGGTTACTCCATCAGTTGCCTTAAAACCTATAAGTTTCCTTATCAGATTTTCAGTGATAACAATCTTCTTTCCCAGCACAGAGGAATGAACGAACTTTGGAGTAGCAAATGCATGGATCCAGAACTCCTTCACTAACTTTGGATACACAGGACCCATAAGCCTATCAAAGTAACCGTCCCAGCCTTGTGCTTTGATTGAAGAAATCAGATCAAACCCATTTTCAGCAAGATCTTCTAAATCCACGAAACTTTCACATAGAACTTCTAGTGAATCAACAGGAGTTAGGAGAGTGCGTACTGGTTCTATGACAGTGGTAGCATCTTTGGTAGAAACTGCTTTTGAAGTGGATGCCATTGTTGATGATGATGAAGAAGATGAAGGTTTCTGGGTTCTTTTAGGGTTTGCGAAGAGAGAGAACAACAAGCAAAAACGCATATGTGTTTGAGAATGTGAAAAGTGTGAATGTGTTAAGAGAGTGGTTTATATAGACAAATAAAACACGCATGGGAAACACAACAGACATACATAGGACACATACGCACGTTTGCATTAAATGAAAAGTAATCATTTTTAATTATGATATGACATTTGGGGGAAAATCAAGACAGATTGAGATTTTCAAAGCAATACCTTAAACGTCATAATCAGTAGGTGTACTCCATCTTTTCAGATTCTGAGTGACACGTGTTTGCTTTGCATGTGATTCTGTAACTCTTAAGAAATGAAACGTTTTCAACTTTCAGATCCTCTGAGATGGTCAGTACAGAGTTTCACACAAAAATAATAATTCACAGATAAAATAAACAAGCAAAACAGATGAAATACTTCAGAGTGTTAAACACTTAGCATCTGAGAAGTTGACTCTGAGAAATATTACTCTGGACAAAAATCCATACAAATATTTTTCAGAATAAACTTAAACCTATCTTCAGCAAGGGGTTTTGTGAAAATATCTGCCCATTGATGATCTGTATCAACAAAGGCTAAATTTATTACACCCTTCTGAACATAGTCTCTGATGAAATGATGTTTAATCTCTATATGTTTGGCCTTAGAGTGTAAAATTGGATTTTTGGATAAACATATAGCAGAAGTATTATCACAGAAGATAGAAAGATTACTCTCATAGATTTGATAATCTTCTAGTTGACTCTTCATCCAGAGCATCTGAGTGGAACACCCAGCAGCAGCAATGTATTCTGCCTCTGTGGTTGATAGTGCAATTGTTGGTTGCTTCTTGCTGTACCAGGAGATCAGATGACTTCCAAGAAACTGACAGCTTCCAGAAGTACTTTTGCGCTCAACTCTATCTCCAGCATAGTCAGCATCACAGAATCCAACTAGTGAATATTTGTCAGATCTTCTGTAACACAAACCAACATTAGCAGTACCTTTCAGATACCTTAGAATCCTCTTAACAGCAGTTAAGTGTGATTCTCTAGGATCTGATTGGAATCTAGCACATAAACAAACACTAAACAAAATGTCTGGTCTAGAAGCAGTCAAATAAAGAAGAGATCCTATCATACCTCTGTAGAGTTTCTGATCTACCTTCTTACTTACCTCTTCCTTACCTAGAGTGCTTGTAGGATGCATTGGAGTCTTTGCCATTTTGCTATCCAACATGTTAAACTTCTTCAGAAGCTCTTTAACATACTTGGTCTGATGTATGTAGGTGCACTCTGGAGTCTGATTTACTTGGATTCCCAGAAAGAATCTCAATTCTCCCATCATGCTCATCTCAAATTCTTCCTTGCAATAGGAGCATATGTTTCTGTGTAGTCTATGCCTTCTTGTTGACTGTAGCCTTGAGCAACCAGTCTTGCTTTGTTCCTTTCAACTTCTCCTTTCTCATTTAGTTTATTTCTGAAAACCCATTTTGTTCCAATGACATTGAAACCTTTAGGTCTTGGAACCAGATCCCAGACTTCATTCCTTGTGAATTGATTCAGCTCCTCTTGCATAGCTAAAATCCATTCATTATCTTCCAGAGCCTCATCAACAGATGTTGGTTCTATAATTGACACCAAGCCACAGAAGGAAGATTCAGAAGTTCTGAGAAATGCTCTTGTCCTTATTGGATCATCTTTCTTTCCAATTATCACATCCTCTGGATGAGAAGCTTTCATTCTGGAAGAAGATCCTCTGACTGTTGGTCTTTCAGAAATATGTAGATTGTCAAGTTGGGAAGTTAGAGGCGTAGCATCTGGATTTGCTTCAGAGTCTTTGTCTTCAGTCTTGTCTGCCTCTGAGCCTTCAGAGTCTGTGAGAATAACTTCTCTATCTGCAGAACTTTCAACTTGCTTTGGCTTTTCAGAGCCAAGCTTATCATCAAATCTAACATGAATAGATTCTTCCACAATCTGTGTTTCAGTATTGAATACTCTGTAGCCTTTAGAGCGTTCAGAATAACCAAGCATGAAACACTTCTGTGCTTTGGAATCAAACTTGTTCAGATGATCTTTAGTGTTAAGCATATAACAAATACATCCAAATGGATGAAAATAAGCAATGTTGGGCTTTCTGTTTCTCCACAATTCATAGGGAGTCTTTTCCAAAAGAGGTCTTACAGACACTCTGTTCTGAATATAACATGCTGTATTTATTGCTTCTGCCCAAAAGTATTTTGCCAGATTTGTCTCGTTGATCATGGTTCTGGCCATTTCTTGCAATGTTCTATTTTTCCTCTCTACAACTCCATTTTGTTGTGGAGTTCTAGGACAGGAGAAATCATGTGCAATTCCTTTTTCAGAAAAATATTTTTCAAAATATTTGTTTTCAAACTCGCCACCATGATCACTTCTGACTTTAATAATTTTGCATTCTTTTTCAGTCTGGACTTGATTGCAGAAGTCAATGAACACAGAATGAGACTCATCCTTGTGTTTTAGAAACTTTACCCATGTCCATCTGCTGTAGTCATCTACAATGACTAACCCATACTTCTTGCCTCTGATGGATGCAGTTTTCACTGGTCCAAACAGATCAATATGAAGTAATTCCAATGGTCTAGAAGTGGAAACAACATTTTTTGGTTTAAAATGAGATTTTGAAAATTTACCCTTTTGACATGCGCCACACAGAGCATCTGAATTGAACTTCAGATTAGGGAGTCCTCTGACCAGATTGAGTTTATTAATCTGAGATATACGTCTCATATTAATATGTCCCAATCTTCTATGCCAGACCCATTGCTCATCATTCACAGATAAAAGGCATTTTACATTTTGAACTTTGAGTTCTGAAAGGTTAATTTTGTAAATGTTGTTTTTCCTCTTTCCACTGAACAGGATTGAACCATTCTTTTGACATACAGCTTTGCAACATTTTTGATTAAAGATGATATCATAACCATTGTCACTTAATTGACTTATGGACAATAGATTATGTTTCAATCCTTCAACTAACAGAACATTAGAAATAGAGGGTAGGTTACCATTACCTATTGTACCAGAGCCAATGATCTTGCCCTTCTGGTTCCCTCCAAATTTCACGTCCCCTCCAGATCTAAGTTCCAGGCTTTGGAACATAGACCTTTCGCCCGTCATATGTCGTGAGCATCCAGAGTCCAGGTACCATGATTGGTGTCTGGATTTTGCTGCTAAGGATATCTGCAACAGGTATTATTTGACTTTTAGGTACCCAGATCTTCTTGGGTCCTTTGGGGTTAGATGTTCTGTGGTTTTGCCTAAACTTCTGTTTTTCAACATAGTGTTTATTCTGGCTAACCCTTGGCTTAAACACATAAGTACTCTTTTCAGAGCTTGTATGTTTAATATCATTCAGATGACCAAACTTAAAATGAGAATACAGAGGAGTCTTCTTGATGAAGAGTTTATCAACAGATTTTGGATTGCTTCCAGAGGAAGATTCACATCCAATGCCTCTTCTGTTGTTCCCACTAACACCATAGATCATGGAAGCCATTTTGCTTCTGTCTATGCTTTTAGTGAGGAATCTTCTAAAACTGGAGTCATATTTTTCTAAAATATTTTCACTTGACTCTGTTTCAGTATCAGATTCTTGTTGAGTTGTTTCTAAATCATTTTTGAGTTTTAAATTTATTTCTTTCTGCTCAACAAGTTCTGTTCTCAGAAGATCAATCTCAGATTCAAGATTGCTTTTCAGCTTCTTGTATTTGAGTTTAATCTTGCTGTAGCTTTCCAACATGTCAGATAAACTTTCAACAAGTTCAGCTCTGGAGAGTTCAGAAAATACCTCTTCAGAGTCAGAGTCTGATTCTGACTCAGATTCAGATGATGACGTTCCTTCATCTTGATCATTTGTGTTGGCCATCAGCGCAACATTTGCACATTCTTCCTCAGATTCAGAAGATGATTCAGATTCATCTGAGTTATCCCATGTAGCCATCAGAACCTTTTTCTTTTTATCAAACTTCCTTTTGGGTTTTTCCTTTTGAAGTTTGGGACATTCACTCTTGTAGTGTCCAGGTTCTTTACATTCAAAGCAAGTGACCTCTTTCTTGCCAGATCTTCTGTGTCCAGAAGATTCTCTCTTTTGATCAGATCTTCTGAAGTTGTTGAACTTCTTCCCTTTGTGCTTCCAGAGTTTGTTGATCCTTCTGGACAGCATTGATAGTTCATCTTCTTCTTCAGAAGAAGATTCCTCAGAGCTTTCTTCATTAACCTGCAAAGCTTTAACAGATTTGTTAGATTTAAAAGCTAAGGATTTACCTTTATCTTTCTTCTGGGGTTCATCTTCCTCCAGCTCAATCTCATGACTTCTCAAAGAACTGATGAGTTCTTCTAATGAGATTTTGTTCAGATCCTTGGCCAGCTTCAATGCAGTCACCATAGGTCTCCATCTGGTAGGAAGACTTCTGATGATCTTCTTGACATGATCAGATGTTGAGTAGCCCTTGTCCAGAACTTTCAACCCAGCTGTTAGAATCTGAAATCTGGAAAACATAGTCTCAATGTTCTCAGATTCTTCCATTTTGAACGCTTCATACTTCTGTATCAGCGCCAGAGCCTTTGTTTCTTTCACCTGAGAATTTCCCTCATGAGTCATTTTGAGAGACTCAAACATATCATGAGCAGTTTCTCTGTTGGTAATCTTCTCATACTCTGTATGAGATATTGCATTAAGAAGTATGGTTCTGGCTTTGTGATGATTCTTGAATTCTTTCTTCTGCTCCTCAGTCATTGATTTTCTATCAATCTTTTTGCCATCCTTAGTAGGATGTTCATACCCATCAATGACTAAATCCCAGAGATCAGCATCATACCCCAAGAAAAAACTTTCAAGTCTATCCTTCCAATAATCAAATTTTTCTCCATCGAACATTGGAGGTTTGGTGCTGATTCTGTCTCCTTCATATTTGTTGCTTGATGTAGGAATATCACCCATATTAGCAACCAAATAAATAACAGAGTATTTTTCTCACTGGATCTTTATCTGTCACGGTTAAGCGAATGCACACTCAGAACCGGAGCTCTGATGCCAACTGAAGGTGAGAAAATACTTAGAAGGGGGGGGGGGGGGTTGAATAAGTATGACAGAAAATAATCAAAGATAAAAACACAAGTATTTTTATCCTGGTTCGTTGAACTCAACTACTCCAGTCCACCCTTTTCAAGAGTGATTTGCCTTTCTCAACAAGGACTTAATCCACTATTCAAATCAACTGATTACAAATAGCAACACCTAAGAACAACTGTTCTTAGTCTTCTTAAGAGCTACTGATCTAACCTAGATCCTCTTAAGGAAAACTTCCTTTACAAATTAATGTAATACAATGTAAGAGTAAGAAATTGCTTCTAAGAAAGCTATAAACACAACTGTGTTATTTCTCTAAGTTTAGAACAATGTATGAACAGCAATGAATATGAGAGCTTTTAGCGTGAGAGAGTTCTTGCAATAAGTTTGTCAATTTCCGTCACTTGAAGAATGAGCTATGATATCCTTTATATAGCCACTTGAATATTGGAGAGAATATTTTACCGTTAGAGAAGATATTTCCAATATCAAAGTACTGTCCTTTGTACTATTGCAGCAGAGAGACGGCGCACAAATAGTGGGTGTAGCAATTGTCTGCTGAGCTGTGATTATACCATATATGGAATGTACCAGAGGAATAATATTCTTGCAGAGAATTTTGTCTATCCCAATTAAGGAAAGATTTGCTGGCATATTCCAACGGATATATTAAAATAATCTTCTTCAAATAATTCTTCAGATAGTTCAGATCAACAATCAATATCAGAGTCTTCAGTCTTCAGAATCTTCTGGAAACTTCAGAGCCTAAGATGTTCTTCAGATGTTGATGAATCAGAGTCTGGTTCAGCTGTGTGCTTGAAGCGTAACATGCTCTTAGATCAGAGTCTTCACTCAGATCAGAGTCTTCTCTTAATCAGAGTCTCTTCACTCAGAGTCTTCTTTCATTCAGATTCTTGATAACATATGCAGCGTGTTGTATCTTCAGAATCTTGATAACTGAGCTCTTGTACTTCAGATTCTTCTAATCTTCAGATGCTCTTGAGCCATTCAGAATTCATTGTTCACATCAAATTTGCTCTTTAAGATTAAAATCTTTTGTGCCTGTAGAAAACAGTTTAGAACAAATTTAGAGAGCATAATTCTTGTATACAAATTATCATTAATGTTATCATCAAAACATAGAGATATTACTGAGACACAATCTGTGCTCTTACACCTCAGAGCTCAGTTCTTTAGTGAAGCTTAAAATAAACCACCCAGAAACGTTCTATGAACCTCGAGGAACCTTTTCAAATGTTTGGTTTGGATTGAAACTCACTGAAATATGAAAAACGATTTTGACTTTTCTCTCACATTTTCTCAATGTGTTCTTGTCCAATTTCTCACCAAAGTCAATTCTGATGACTTGTGAACAAAGCTGAGAATATGTATGATGGATTTTGATACCAAGAAGGCTCAATTCTATTCTCCTTAAGCCCAATTGAAATTCACTTTTTCTCTTCATGACCACTTCAAAAAGTGCACGAAAATCACCTTGCCAAGCTGTAAAAATGGCTCAGTTACCTTGCACCTGAGGTAAATTGATCCAAGGGTTGAAAATGACTCCTTAATTTAATCCCATGGCATGGTTTGTATATGTTACTTAAACTTGAATTAAGCATGAAAATGGCCACCAAATTGAGCTCAAATCTCAAATCCAAAATTGGCATTGTGCTTGAAATGTATTTGGCACTCAAAAAATGCATAAGGTTGGTACAAAATGATCCCAAATGAATTTAATTTGATTTTCCCCTTTTAAGGCCTTTTTCATGGAAATTTCTTTAGGGATTATTCAATCCAAGCCAAACCTTTGATGCTTTGATGTTTGGTTGAGAAAATGACCCCATTTGGAGCAAGTTTGAAGTTGGAAAGATTTCCATTTGAAGTGTGCAAAGCGGTGAAATGGACCTATAATGAAAATGACCTGTAATCCTGCTTTCCCAAAATACCCCTGCCTTGCAAGCCTCATAACTTGAGTTCTATAAATCAGATGAAGGACTTCTAGTACTCTTTGGAAAGCTAAGATCATGAGGAACAACTTTCATGTTCATTAAAAGTTGAGGAGAAACATCCTTCTAGGTCAAAAGTGGCTTGGGGTCAAGATGATCTAAGAGCATGATCTACAAATCCAATCAAGGACTTATAGTACTCAAAAGAAATCTAAGAGCATGATCTAAAAGTATCATGTTGGGGTCAAGATGAGATGAGACTTGTATCTTGAGATAGGTGGTCTTGAAGTTGAGCACTAAATAGGGGATTTTACACTAAGAACCCTAATTGTTGCACCCCAAAATTTGACCAACTGCTTATCGCGATTTGGCTCATGTTTCGACTCACTTCATTTCGCATTTGCATACCACGTACATTGCAGTTTTTCCAGTCAAATTGACTTTATCGGGATTACAGCCCTCTGATCGCGCTTCAGGCATTTCAGGCCAATACGAGGACGTATTTTGAGAATTGGTGCTCGTTCCCTGTGTTTTCAGCTCTCGCTGTTCTTTTTGAGGACATCTCGGTGTCCGGTTTTTACCGTTTATTTCGCTGTATTCGCGCATCTTTTTTCTAATCGATTTAATTGGTTGTACTGTATTTTTAGATTTTCCCCCTTATTTTCTAGAATTTTTTATGGATTTTATTGATTTTTCTAGATATTAGATAGATTTTTTAATAGCTTTAATAGATATTAAATGCTTTTAAATAATTTTTAGTTTTAATTTCCTTTTTAGGAATTACTCTAATCATTTTTAGATAATAGATTTTAATGGATAATTCTTTTTTTTAGAGTCTAAGTCGTTTTTTAAAATGATTTTTAATAGGATAATTCCTTTACTAGGTTTTTTTAAATAGGATCAATAGAGTTTTTTCTATTTTTCATTTGTTTAGAAATTAATAGAAGTTTAATAGGTTTAATCTCTTTTAGATTTAATAGATTTTAGAAGTGATTAGATTTTAAATTCTTTTAGGATTTAATTAGATTAATTAGATTTTAATCACTTTTTTAGACGTTAATTAGGGTCTTAATTCATTCTAATTAGATTTATTAGCCTTAATTAGGTTCAGAATAGTCTTAATGATCATTTAGGCTTTAATTGCAGTTTTAAGTCTTCGTTTAGTTTTAATTGGATTTAATTAGAGTCTAATCAAATGTTAATTAGCTGTTAATCGGTGGGCCAGGTGTCTGTTTTCTGGGGCCCAAGTCCAACTCGCTGCCACTTGGCAGTATATAAAGCCATCCACGCGTGTGTATCAGAATCCATGACTTCATTCTCTTCTTCCACGTTGCACACCCAGAGGCTTCCACCTCATTCTCTCCACTCCCTCAGAACTAGCCACGCGTCCCATTATCCCTCTCTTCCCTTCCATGCAGAGCCCCACGTGGCACTCATCTGTCTCACTGTCCCCCTCGCCGCCGGCCATGCAGCCGCCGTAGGGACCGCCGCAACGGTCGTCGGAGTCTCGCCGGAAGCTCACCGGAAGCTGCGTTTCATCACCTTCTCCGAGCAACCTTCATCGTTTTTTCTCAACACTCATCCACTTCCGATCAAGAACTCGCCAGAAAATCATTGGTGTTTGACTCCTCCACTCGTGTCCATCGGAGATTTGCCCAGAACAATGAACATTCATCCATTCTCCAAGAGCCTTCAACGAACTTCATCCAGTTTCCATAAATCCTCAAGAACGTCATGGTGTTCTTCATGAGTTTTCCAGATCTGTGAAGATCTTCACCAACGACCTTCATCTTCCTCTAGTTCTCATCAACGATCCCAGAAACACTCAAAGATCTTCATAGATCTTCGTCATCGTTCATCAATCGTCACCAATTCGTCAGCGAACTTTCCCAGATCTTCACAGATCCAACAATCATTCTTCAATAGATTTTCCAGAAACCTATGAAGATCCTTCAAATCTTCAGCATCGTTCATCAACATATCAAGATCCGTTCAAATCTTCGTCAGATCTTCATCGCACCACGCATCGCGTTCCAGCTATCGTCTGTCAGTTTCCAGATCAAACATTAAGGAGTCCATCAAGAATTCAACGAATCTCCTCCAAGATCTCCCTCAAACTTCAATAAACTGTAAGATCCTTTCATCAACTTCGCAACTCAATGAACCACTTCATCATCCTCAACTCCTCACGTGAACTCCAGAATCTTCAACATGCGATCCTCACAGATTATCAGCAAGCTTCAAGATCATCAAGACTCTTCATCTCCTTCGAGTTTCTCCGTTGATCTTCGACGAACTAACTCCTTTCTCCGTTTGCTTCACGAATGACAATGGCGGAAGTTTCCGGATCACGATTGTTTTCTGTTGTTTGTTTGTACAGGTTTTAAAGTGAGAGTAATTTCGAAGACGAAGACGAGATTGAGAGACAGAGGGTTTGAACGAGAGGGAGGCTGAGAAGGGAAGGAGCGGCGTGAACAGTGTTTGGGGAAGACGAGAGTACCCTAGGGTTTCAGAAGGGAGTGAGTGGAAGAGGGAAAGGGCTTCGTGGGCTCTCTCTTTGGGCCCACTTGGGTTCTCCAGTCCGTACACCCGTTGTCCACTTCACACCCCCGCCATTTCTTTTTTTGTTGTTTTTTGATGAAGGTTTCTTTGGACGGGCTGGGCCCAGTAACCAGATCTTCTGGACTCACACATATGTCCCTGCGCGCACCCCCCTATTTTTATTTTCTGAATTTCTTTATGGGTTGGGCCCTGTATTTTTTATGCATTCACCCTGGTTCTGCAGTTTGTACCCCCTCCCCTCTTATTTTAATTTCTCCCTTGTATTGGATGAATGAGTGTAATAGATATAGTTCTATTTTTTTTAGGATTATAGTTTTATTTTCCTAGGACATTAATGCATAGTTTTATAGAATTTATATTCTATTATTTTTTAGCATATTATAGGGTATTATAGATTTAATATAGTTTTTCTATTTTCTTTATAGAATATTATAGAATATTTTAGATAGAATTGTTTTTATGCTATTTCTCATATGCATTTCCTTTTAATTTCTTTAGAATGTTTTCTAGTAGAATTTAATTGCCGTATTTTAGGAGTAGCATTTTATTTCCATTTTGTGTTGGATTTCTCTCCTATTTTCGTTTCTATCTGATTTTATCTTCGATTTCTGGCCGTGTGGCATGATTCAATTGGAGAATGATTTTTGATATCATTTCTCTATCTTGTCTTTGACACGGACATCAATACGCTACCTCTTAGAGTTTGATTTCTCGTATAAGTCAAACCATGACGGTCTAAGCGTTACATTGTTCTGATTCGAGCGTCATCATCAAGGATCCAGAGAAGAGAAGATTGGAATGGAGCTTGCGCGCACGTCAAGATCCCCGGAGCTGCTTCGTTCAACATCATCATCGTCGTATTCAAGTCTTCGTGCAACCGTCGAGTGTTGTGAGTTGTATCGTTAGATACGTAGGAAATGACAGTTGAGGAGTTCTTCTCCATCGTCTAGGATGTCTAGTATGGTACCCTTTGGGTGACATGCGACGCATTCGCTCCTACGCCTTAGGTTCTTGCGCGTGTGTCCCGAGTTCCTTCCCGTTTAGGCGTAGGCCTGCTTTCTCTTTGTTCTCGCCCCTGTGCGATTGAAACCCCTTTTCTCTCGCGTTCAGGCGATTGAGACCCCTTCTCTTGCCCCCGTGCAATCGAGATTCGTAGTCAAACTACGTCATGCTCTGATTTCTCTGATGAGAATACGTAGGCACAAGACGCGACGTCTTGCCGAGCAAACCTTCCCCGTAGTCGAACTACGTCATATTCTGATTTCTCTGATGAGAATACGTAGGCACAAGACGCGACGTCTTGCCGAGCAAACTTCCCCCGTAGGCACAATACTGATGTATTGGCGAGCCATCTTCCCCGTAGCCCGTAGTCCGTCGAACTACGTCATGCTCGCATTTCTCTGATGAGAATACGTAGGCACAAGACGCGACGTCTTGCCGAGCAAACTTCCCCCGCAGGCACAATACTGATGTATTGGCGAGCCACCTTCCCCGTAGTCGAACTACGTAAGCTCTGATCTCTCAAGCCTGTTGAGAGTACGTAGGCACAATACTGATGTATTGGCGAGCCATCTTTCCCGTAGCCTGTAGTAGGTCGAACTACAGCTGCTCTGATTTTCTCTGAAGAGAATATGTAGGCATAGGATGCGATATCCTAGCGAGCACACTAACGACTAACCTTTTGTTCTCTCGCTGCCGTGCGATCGAGACTTTCCTGCTGACGACTGATGTTATCCTTTTCTCTTGCCCGAGCGCATTTGAGACCAGACCGTAGTTCTAGTTCCCGTAGGTTCCCATACCTTTAAAACCCGACATACTACGTCCGTTCTACCGCAAACAGGTACGCCTAAGTCTCCAATGGTCGAGCAGCGTCCACCTAACTGCTAGAATGCATACGCTAGTATTGCCAATCCTTTCTCTCACCCCCGTGTGATCGAGAACACCTTTATCTAGCCGTAGTTAGCCTGAACTACGTCATGCTCTGATTTCTCTGACGAGAATACGTAGGCACGAGACGCGACGTCTTGCCGAACAAATTCCCCCGTAGTTTCCCGAACTATGTTGACTCTGATTTCTCATTCTCTGATGAGAATACGTAGGCATAGAGTGCGACGCTCTATCGACTCAATTTCTTTCCGTTTAGCTTTAGAAGCCGTAGCTAGATTGTTTTTCACCCGTAGGCAGACCAACAAGCGTGGATCCCGTCGAGTACGACGGACGTGAGGGGTGCTAATACCTTCCCCTTGCGTAACCGACTCCCGAACCCAGACAATGGTTGCGATGACCTTGTCTTATACCTTTTTCGTCAGGTTTTTCCGATCGTTTCCTTTCCCGCTCCGAGGGATAAATAACGAAAGGTGGCGACTCTTCTGTTTTGCCGGCACCTTATTTTCGCAGAAGCGACAGCCGGCGACTCTGGTGGGGACTCCCACGGTTCCTATGCGAGTCAATCTGGGGATCCAACGTCCCTTAAGAGAGTCAATCCTAGCGCTTGTTTGCGTGTCTGTGGGTGTTTATTTTTGTGTTGTATATTACTGATGTATTTACATTTCCCGCACTATATTATTATCTGTTGCTATTGTGCTGTTGTGGGATGGGGGCTCTGATGAGTGAGAAGCCAGACCCAGGCTTGAGTGCACCTTAGAATTAGTTGTGGAAATTATTAGGCGCGCACTTGCTTGGCAGGCGCTAGTGTTGAAGGTGAGATATTACTTAGAAGGGGGGGTTGAATAAGTATGGAAAATTAATACTTGAAAATAATCACACAATTATTTTTATCCTGGTTCGTTAAACAACTACTCCAGTCCACCCTTCCAGAGTGATTTGCCTTTCTCAACAAGGACTTAATCCACTATTAAATCAAACTGATTACAATAGTATCACCTAAGAACTACAGTTCTTAGTCTTCTCAAGAGCTACTGATTCACACTGAATCCTCTTAAGGAATATCCTTTACAAACAATGTAAATTAAATACAAGAGTTTTTAATGCTTCTATAAAGCTATAATCACAACAGTGATTTTTCTCTTAAGTTTTAAGTACAATAAGATTCTATGAAGAATAAGAATGAGAGCTTATAGAATATGTGATTTCTTTTCAGCAAGTGTGTAGTACTAAAGAATGAAGTAGGGAACTCCTTTTATAGGCAGCTGACTCATGCACGTTGAAAAGAGAGTCCAAAAGGTCTGAGCCTTTTTGTCTTCACATGCACTGACCTTTCCTTGAAATAGATGGCACAGATAAATCCTTTTTGTCTGTGTAAGTGTGTCTAGCACAAATAAGGAAAGAGACGTTGAATGGTTCCAACGGATACATTCTTGAAAACACTTCTTCAGTTTCAGCAAGTTCTTCAGAGTTTGAATGGATCAGAGTCTTCTGATGAGATTCAGAACTATGCTGTATCAGAGTCTTCTGCAGCGTGTGTGCTTCTAGCGTGTTGATCATCAGAGCATCTTGACACAGAACTTCAGTACTTGGCAGCGTAGGTACTTTCAGAAACTTCTGTAGGTCAATGCTTTGAGAAACTCTTCAATCAATATTCTTCAATAGTTCTGATGCTTCAGCTTCAGATGCTTCTGATAATCTTCAGATGCTTCTGACTATCTTCAGATGCTTCTGACTCAGAATGTTCTGGAGCTTCTTGCTTCAGATCCTTCTGGAGGCTACACTCAGGATCTTCTGTAAGGAGCACACAGATTCTTCTGAAGGTTGCATCTGGCGCTTCAGATTCAGAATAACTTCTTGTATTCAAGGCAGATTTGCTTCTAGAGAGTCAATATAATTTTAATCTGCAATAAAACTCTCAAACAAATTTTAGAGTATATAATTCTTAAATATAAATTTCCTAACAATTATCATCAAAACAAAGAGTAATTATTAAGAACCAATCTGTGTTCTAACAAGTGTCTCATGAAATCCACGCTCAAACGAGGTTCTCCCGGTTGACTTCTTTTTCAACCCTTTGGGTTGAGGGGGTTGTTGGTTTGGAGGATTGTCGACTCTGGGGACCGATCATTTGGAAGTTGGCTAAGTGGGGCCTCTTCAGGACAGGATGATGCCACACCTTCTGGGTATCGTATCATCAGTCTTGAAAGTCTGTGACGCCGACGACCGCATAGGATGCCGAACTTGTGTCAGTTTAGGTCCATACCCGTGAGTGGGAGGGTTTTTGCAGGAAACTTGACTTCCAGCCTACCCGATAATTTGGTTTTCTCTCGTCAGAGCAGACTTATCCCGTCAGCAGCGCAACAGTAATCAGAGCTTTGTGGGCTGTGGTCCCGTGCTTGTTGCATCTTGCATTGCATTTGCATGATCATCTTTGCATCATATTGCATATCATTCTCCAGCTAGTCAGAGCTCTTATCCAGTCTTTGTTTTGCTTCAGAGGGTGATTCTCTGGTGTTTGGTCTGAGCAAGGGTTGATTGTTAGAAGACGACCAAGGGGTTGAAGCAGATTTGAGCAGAATCAAGCAGTGAAGTCAGTTGAAAGTTGTTGGTAGCTATGTCAGAGAGCAGCTTCCAGTTTGTTGATACCTTGTCAGGTTTCACTGTGACGTCCAATCCTCTGTATGGTTCTGTGCCTGATGAAGACTTTCCGCAAGTGAACAACCTTACTGCAGCTCAGCTTGTACAGCCTTCTGTTGAAGACCGAGGTCTACATGAGCAGTTTGTTGTCCAAAGTGAACGCTCTCCTTCTGTTGATACCTCAGACTATCAAGGTGTTGTTTTCCCTGTGCCACATCCCAGAAGAGAGGTCCCGATAACCAAGACTGAAGACCCATTAGCTCTCGTGTATGCTAAAAGGTTTCGTGCGTTGGATGAAAGATTCAAAGCCTTGAAAGGTAAAGACCCTGTTAACCCTAATGCTGCAGACATGTGTCTGGTTTCTGGCCTAGTGTTACCTCCAGAGTTCAGAGCGCCGAGGTTTGAAAAGTACAAAGGAGATAGTTGCCCGAAGCAACATTTGGTGATGTTCTGCCGAAGAATGACTTCGTTTGCGCACGACGATAAGTTGATGATTCACTGCTTTCAGGATAGTCTGACTGGGGCATCTCTGAGTTGGTATATGCAGTTGGAGAGTAATCAGATCCGATCATGGGTGGATTTAGCCAATGCTTTTCTAAAACAGTATGACTACAACCTCGATGTAGCCCCTAGTCGCATGCAGCTGCAAGAATTGTCTCAAGGGAACAATGAACCTTTCAGGAAGTATGTTCAGAGATGGAGAGAATTTTCTGCTAGAGTGCAACCACCGCTTCTAGACCGAGAGTTAAAAGGCATGTTCGTAAACTCCTTGCAGAGCCCGTACTTCGAAAGAATGCTTGGAGTTGCTCCAAATTTCTCTGAATTGGTAAGGGCAGGAGAGCGCATCGAGTATGGTGTAAAGATTGGAAGAATCCAGAATGTTTCGGGCGGTCAGGCTAGTGAAACTGAATCTCTCTATAGCTGTCAAACTGAAGAAGGAGTTGTGATCAATGCAATCATGCCCGATGTTGGGTATTCTCAAGACGAATCGGTGAAGTCTGTTGGTTCCTCATCTCCTCAGCGGTCAGTATCTTCTGTGTCTCGTTATTCTGGACAGACAATTGTGCCTAGGGTACCACATCGGGAACTTTATGTCGCTCCTCTTGCAAATCCACGAGCCCGTGGCCGAGGTTATCAGAGTCAGCGTCAGAATCAGAACCGACCTCGTAACAACTTGGAACGAAGGAATGCTCCTTCCCATCCAGTGCCTGTGCCGTATAGCCAGATTCTGCCACATTTGATTCAGAATTCTTTGGTGGAACCTAAATCTCTTAAGCCCGTGCCAGAGCCTTACCCTCCTGGGTACAACCCCCATGCTCAGTGTGGATACCATGGTGGATCCCCGGGGCATTCAACTGAAGATTGCAAAGCTTTCCAGGCAAAAGTGCAGCAGTTGATCGACAAAGGGCGCATTTCCTTTCCAGAAGGAGTTTTGGTTGTGCATGACAACCTCTCAGCTGTCTGAGCTCGCAGATTCAGAGGGTTATTTCCAGAAGCCAGTGGTCCAGATAGGCAGACGTCCTCAGCATTGGAAGTCCTCATACTTTTTATCATTTGCATTTGTAGTTTCCTTTCTGTTAGTTACTACTTGCTGTTAAACATTGTTTGTTTCGAATGGTAATATTGATAAAGTGACTATGCATTTTTCTGAATTAATCATGTCGCTGTCGCTCATTTACTGCATTGCACTGACATTTGCATTTTATTCACTCCACTTTACCACTATGATTAGCAGAGATTGGAGGGAGGATGACGAAACTGAATACTCATAACCGATGATCGTATGCTTTCGAATAAAACCCTGCCTATGATGTACATGCATTGTTTCAAATCCCCTAAACACTGGAGATATAAGGAGGTAGTCCCTTGTTAACCACTTCGAGCCGAGAAGTAGGAGTTTTTTCGGACTTTTAAACCCTCACATCTTAACCCGGGGCAGGGTAGTTGTCAGGTAGCTTGACCGAGCGTTCAAGTCTTATGGAGGAGTGTTGCCTTTCGAGGACCAATCACATCGTATTCCTCCCTAGAGGTCGTACCTCGTCCACCACAATGGTTAAACCTCACCAATCAGGAGTGAGACAGTTATAAACCTCTCGGATGAATCCAGACAGCCAGTGTCGCACGACTTGTTTCGAAAGAAAAAAGGAATAAGAAAGCCCGCTAAGTAAAAGAAAAAGAAAAAGCTGGAAAGCAAATACTTAGGCAAAAATCAGGGCATCCCACTGGACTTCAAAAGAAAAATCGAAAAGAACTCTGAAGAGTCAGTCCAGGCAAAAATTAGGGAATCAAAAGAATGAAAAAGAAAGGATATAAAAAGAAAAATCCTCGAACAAGGACAAAGTCGTGTAGATACAGGCACCGAAACAAAAAAGGAGTAACTGTCACTCCGAAACACCTTGTGAATTCTTTAACCAGTTGTTCCCAATATTCAACATACCTCTTGAAGAGGCGAGCGCTCGAGCCAAGTTAACCGAACTTTAGGATCGGAGATCATCACGTAGAAGGGGTGGGTACAAATCATAATTTGAGCCAAATATCCTTTGTTTCACGAACCGTCAACCAGACCACGATACAACCCTTAAAAGACCTAATTGAGGCAGGGTTTATTCTGAAAGCGCATTACGATAAGGTTGAGTAACCTGACTCCTACATGATTTGCTAATCATATCCTTGTTGTATTTTTCACTGATTGAATCATCACTACGTTTGAACTCTTTGGTTCATTCGTCACTCACTATCATGACACGTAAATGAGTGACAGCATTTTCGAAATCTGCATGAACACTGCATTAAAATTACCATTCGTGAATAAACAATTTTAATTGCAGGTCAGTAGTTAATATGAAGGGATTCCAACAGGGAATAGTCAATCAGGAATGAATCGTTAGCGGTCTGGATCAGAATGGTATACTGCGAAAACCTTGTGAAACTGGGGCATTGACTTCCAGAGAGTTTAGAGTCAGTTAGTCTGAGGACAAGTCCCGAAGCATAGGTTGATTATGGGACAGTTTATTCAAGAAGCAGTTGATCAGAAGTGAATCTTCTCGAGACCCATTCAGGGGCAATCATCCAGAACTCCTGTGATTTGAGGGTGGATCCCTCCAGTGTTCAATCAGGGCATGTTGAGTCGCTCAACGCTCGTTCAGGGGCAAGCTACTTCAGAAGTATGTTGAAACCAACCATGCTGAGAGTGGGTTAATTGAGGATGAATCCTTACGTTGTACAGATGTTGGGGTAAACCATCTGAAGATTGTCTCGTTGCCGGTTGCTTTCTGTTCAGAATGAATTCTCCCAAGAGTTGGATTGGGGAAAGTTGAATTGCACTGGGGCAAGTTGTTCAAATGAATTTGTTCACCCTAGCAAGAGTTGAGTGTCAGGGAATTGTGTCATTACCCTACCAAAAAACCTGAACCTTCTGATGAAGTCTTGCTGCCATTGGATTGTTATCCTACAGCCTAACATGTTACTTGGCAGAACCTTGCAACCAAATCGTTTTAAAGTCCAGTTCTCGTCTGGCAAACCGGAGATCAATTCTCGTCTGAAATCCAAACCAGAAACCAGCCCTGTCTGGTCACCTTTTCTTTAACCTATTGTTCAACCAGTTCCCATCTGGCTAACACAGTTTTAAAAGTCCAGTTCTCGTCTGGCAAACCGTAAATCAGTTCTCGTCTGACAACCTAACATATTTTGCTATCAGTTCTCGTCTGATAGTCCACCTTGAATGCTAGTTCTCGTCTAGTATTTCCCTTATAAATCCATAAACCTATCCCTAAACCAGAAAAAGCCTAAATATATTCGACACGATGATTCCTAGTGACTCGTATGTTGTCACATTCCCCGACACAAGGCTCGAGTGATCCCAACTCCATGATTGGTATTCTGAATTCCATGTGTTGATGTTGTTGAATCAGGATTATTTTCTCAGCAGAGATGTACAGTTTGAGATTGTTTCCCCTGAGCAGTTTGAGATTGCAGCAAGTTGAGATGGCGTTTATCCCTTATCAGAGTAGGATCAAGATCATCCTCAGCAGGTTTGATTGATATCCCCCGTAGAGTATGGCCATCCCAAGCATCGAACGGTGATTAGCCTGATGTGCTATTTTCCCAAGTGGGTTGAGATTGAAGCTTTCCCTGACCGGCAGATTAGGGTTTATTTCCCCAGCAGTGGGACTGATGCAATGTTGTATCCCCACAGAGTCCAAGTTTGACTCCTTTCCCCTCCGAGTCCAGGTCATTGACTCATTCCTCAAGCAGAGGTCGACGTTGATTCCCTCACTGAGTAATCTCCGGACAGGTAGATTTTGATGTCAAACAGAGAAGAGTAATTTCTCAGCAGATTGCTGCGTACCCTATAAGGACTTAGGGTGTTCTAAAAGGACCGTTCAGGGTTGTTTTCCTCAGTGAAGTGAGATTCAATTTCAGTGATTGATTGTTATCTTCCGCAGTCGCCAGAGGTGTTTCCTTGATAGGATCGGTACATCCCCAACAGAGTTGTACAACGAGTAGCTAAAGATTGATATCCCCAGCAGTGTTGATACACAGGTATTCCTCATCAGACTTGATAGTCCAGCAGGTGTTACCCAGAAGTGTCAGTCTCCGTAAGGCGTATGCAAGATTATCCTCAGCAGATCAGGATTGATATCCCCGATGGAGTGTAGCACCATCTTCCCGCAGAGTCTGAATGCGGGACCAGGAGCATTGATATGTGTTTCCCCAGGCAGAGAAGATTCTCTCCCCCAACCAGATGTATCCCGAAGGAACATCATCTCCCCAGCTGAGTCATATACTGAAGTGTACAGTAGTTGATAGTTCCAGACTGAAGTCTCCAGCGGAATTGAGATTTCCCACAGAGTTGTATTCTCCCCAGTAAGCAGGACGATTCCTTCTTCCCCAGCCGAGTTTGCAGTTCCCCAAGAGAGCCGAGTCCTTGGATACCGTTTGGGCCATGATTGGTTTTCCCCAGTAGAGGTTGAATAGCTGATGCTGTATCTCCCCATCGGAGTCGTTTTCTCCAGGAAAGTTTGGCCGCGAAGACCGCACAGTTTATTTCTGCGATTGACATCGTTTTCCTCAGCAGTTGTGGTTTGAATACCCAAATGAGCAGGTTCAGGTTCTCGTAGAGCTTTATTCCCCTACAGCAGTCAACTGAAGTTCAGTCCCCAGGAGGAGTCCAATTGAGATTGGCGTGACTTCTTCTCCTTGACAGGAGGATTCTCCCTTCAGCATTTATTTTGCTGACGGGGTCATAGCATGTTGCATGATTGCATAGCATTTACCCTAAATGCGTAGCATTTCCACCGTGTGGAGCATTGCACCATTGTCAAAGCATATGCATACGAAACATGAGTTGGGTCGTTACTGTGCTTGTTTTGCAGGTGTTCCTCCGCAGAGTGTTTTGCCCAAGATGGTTCTTGAACTCCCCAGTAAAGTCGTTTGCCCGAGATGATTCTTGAATTCCCCAGCGAAATTGTGTGCCTAAGATGATTCTTAAAATCCCCAGTGAAGTCACCAGAGCTGGTTGCTCAAGTTGATGCATAAAATCCCCGGCAGAGTGTTTGCTCAGGATGGTTCCTGAAATCTCCAGCATAGTTATTGGTTCAGGATGATTCTTGAAGTCTTCGACGGAGTTATTTGTTCAAGATGATTCTTGATTCCCTCAGCAGAGATGATTCAGTCAGAATGATTTCTGGACCCCCGAAGCAGAGTTACTTGATAGTTATCCAGAATCCCCAGCGAAGATGCGTCATCCCCAGCAGGTTTTAAACGTAGAAGTTGAACTTTACTTGGAAACTTGATGATTGAAGTCCGACAGCGGTGCCGAAACCCCAAACTTGCTAATGAAGTCCAACTGTATTGACGAAGTAGTTCTCTCAGCTGGTGCAGAGTGCCTGACGGTAAAAGATTGTATATCCTTATTTGGTTCATGATTGACCCAGAATTCTATTCTCGACCTACTGATGAAGTCCGGCTGACGCCCAAAAATGTCTTTGAATGCCGACGGCATAAATAGCTTGATTGTTAAAAAGTTCCCAATGACCTGACGAGTCCCGAGGAATTCTGATGCAATGACGCAGAATGCCTGACGGCATGATTGACCATCCATTACCGGTTACCGAGTGACCAGTGACCCTTTGATGACTTGAAGACGAAGGTCTACGAAAAATCAGGCGATCATCCTGACGGAGATTTGAGATTAGACTTTTCACCGGTTACCGTGTGACCAATTCCCCAGTAGAGTTGTCGTGCACCTAATATTTCAGTTTTGAAGATGTTCCTACCGATCAGAGTATCGGTTACCTGTGCGGTGTCAAATCGCCTGTTACAGAGTAACCGGTGATCCCTCGATGATTTGAAGACGCAATGATATCAGATAAATCAGATAATCATCCTGACGGAGGTTCAGATCAGTATTTCTCCAGCTAGTTGCCGTGCAGCTACGATTTCAGCTTCCGAAGATTTGTTCCCACCAGAGTACCGTGTACTTGTGTAGTTGGAAAATTTCCGTGTTCTTTTGTATTCAACCGTCTTCTACCTTTGAATGCTTGAAAGTTGTTCGCTCTTCAACCCTTCAGGTCCAAGCCGTTTGAATAGGGGCAGCTGTTGCACCCCAAAATTTGACCAACTGCTTATCGCGATTTGGCTCATGTTTCGACTCATTTCATTTCGCATTTGCATACCACGTACATTGCATTTTTTCCAGTCAGATTGACTTTATCGGGATTACAGCCCTCTGATCACGCTTCAGGCATTTCAGGCCAATACGAGGACGTATTTTGAGAATTGGTGCTCGTTCCCTGTGTTTTCAGCTCTCGCTGTTGTTTTTTAGGACATCTCGGTGTCCGGTTTTTACCGTTTATTTCGCTGTATTCGCGCATCTTTTTTCTAATCGATTTAATTGGTTGTACTGTATTTTTAGATTTTTCCCCTTATTTTCTAGAATTTTTTATGGATTTAATTGATTTTTCTAGATATTAGATAGATTTTTTAATAGCTTTAATAGATATTAAATGCTTTTAAATAATTTTTAGTTTTAATTTCCTTTTTAGGAATTACTCTAATCATTTTTAGATAATAAATTTTAATGGATAATTCTTTTTTTTTTAGAGTCTAAGTAGTTTTTTAAAATGATTTTTAATAGGATAATTCCTTTACTAGGTTTTTTTAAATAGGATCAATAGAGTTTTTCTATTTTTCATTTGTTTAGAAATTAATAGAAGTTTAATAGGTTTAATCTCTTTTAGATTTAAAAGATTTTAGAAGTTATTAGATTTTAAATTCTTTTAGGATTTAATTAGATTAATTAGATTTTAATCACTTTTTTAGATGTTAATTAGGGTCTTTATTCATTCTAATTAGATTTATTAGCCTTAATTAGGTTCAGAATAGTCTTAATGGTCATTTAGGCTTTAATTACAGTTTTAAGTCTTCGTTTAGTTTTAATTGGATTTAATTAGAGTCTAATCAAATGTTAATTAGCTGTTAATCGGTGGGCCAGGTGTCTGTTTTCTGGGGCCCAAGTCCAACTCGCTGCCACTTGGCAGTATATAAAGCCATCCACGCGTGTGTATTAGAGTCCACCACTTCATTCTCTTCTTCCACGTTGCACACCCAGAGGCTTCCACCTCATTCTCTCCACTCCCTCAGAACTAGCCACGCGTCCCACTATCCCTCTCTTCCCTTCCACGCAGAGCCCCACGTGGCTCTCATCTGTCTCACCGTCCCCCTCGCCGCCGGCCATGCAGCCGCCGTAGGGACCGCCGCAACGGTCGTCGGAGTCTCGCCGAAAGCTCACTGGAAGCTGTGTTTCATCACCTTCTCCGAGCAACCTTCATCGTTTTCGCTCAACACTCATCCACTTCCATCAAGAACTCGCCAGAAAATCATTGGTGTTTGAATCCTCCACTCGTGTCCATCGGAGATTTGCCTAGAACGATGAATATTCATCCATTCTCCAAGAGCCTTCAACGAACTTCATCCAGTTTCCAGAAATCCTCAAGAACGTCATGGTGTTCTTCATGAGTTTTCCAGATCTGTGAAGATCTTCACCAACGACCTTCATCTTCCTCTAGTTCTCATCAACGATCCCAGAAACACTCAAAGATCTTCATAGATCTTCGTCATCGTTCATCAATCGTCACCAATTCGTCAGCGAACTTTCCCAGATCTTCACAGATCCAACAATCATTCTTCAATAGATTTTCCAGAAACCTATGAAGATCCTTCAAATCTTCAGCATCGTTCATCAACACATCAAGATCCGTTCAAATCTTCGTCAGATCTTCATCGCACCACGCATCGCGTTCCAGCTATCGACCGTCAGTTTCCAGATCAAACGTTAAGGAGTCCATCAAGCATTCAACGAATCTCCTCCAAGATCTCCCTCAAACTTCAATAAACTGTAAGATCCTTTCATCAACTTTGCAACTCAATGAACCACTTCATCATCTTCAACTCCTCACGTGAACTCCAGAATCTTCAACATGCGATCCTCACAGATTATCAGCGAGCTTCAAGATCATCAAGACTCTTCATCTCCTTCGAGTTTCTCCGTTGATCTTCGACGAACTAACTCCTTTCTCCGTTTGCTTCACGAATGACAATGGCGGAAGTTTCCGGATCACGATTGTTTTCTGTTGTTTATTCGTACAGGTTTTGAAGTGAGAGTAATTTCGAAGACGAAGACGAGATTGAGAGACAGAGGGTTTGAACGAGAGGGAGGCTGAGAAGGGAAGGAGCGGCGTGAACAGTGTTTGGGGAAGACGAGAGTACCCTAGGGTTTCAGAAGGGAGTGAGTGGAAGAGGGAAAGGGCTTCGTGGGCTCTCTCTTTGGGCCCACTTGCATTCTCTAGTCCGTACACCCGTTGTCCACTTCACACTCCCGCCATTTCTTTTTTTGTTGTTTTTTGATGAAGGTTTCTTTGGACGGGCTGGGCCCAGTAACCAGATCTTCTGGACTCACACCTATGTCCCTGCGCGCACCCCCCCTGTTTTTATTTTATGAATTTCTTTATGGGCTGGGCCCTGTATTTTTTATGCATTCACCCAGGTTCTGCAGTTTGTACCCCCTCCCCTCTTATTTTAATTTCTCCCTTGTATTGGATGAATGAGTGTAATAGATATAGTTCTATTTTTTTTAGGATTATAGTTTTATTTTCCTAGGACATTAATGCATAGTTTTATAGAATTTATATTCTATTATTTTTTAGCATATTATAGGGTATTCTAGATTTAATATAGTTTTTTCTATTTTCTTTATAGAATATTATAGAATATTTTAGATAGAATTGTTTTTATGCTATTTCTCATATGCATTTCCTTTTAATTTCTTTAGAATGTTTTCTAGTAGAATTTAATTGCCGTATTTTAGGAGTAGCATTTTATTTCCATTTTGTGTTGGATTTCTCTCCTATTTTCGTTTCTATCTGATTTTATCTTCGATTTTATTTTTGGCTGGCCGTGTGGCATGATTCAATTGGAGAATGATTTTCGATATCATTTCTCTATCTTGTCTTTGACATGGACATCAATACACTACCACTTATAGTTCGATTTCTCGTATAAGTCGAACCATGACGGTCTAAGCGTTACATTGTTCTGATTCGAGCGTCATCATCAAGGATCCAGAGAGGAGAAGATTGGAATGGAGCTTGCGCGCACGTCAGGAGCCCCAGAGCTGCTTCGTTCAACATCATCATCGTCGTATTCAAGTCTTCATGCAACCGTCGAGTGTTGTGAGTTGTATCGTTAGATACGTAGGAAATGACAGTTGAGGAGTTCTTCTCAATCGTCTAGGATGTCTAGTATGGTACCCTTTGGGTGACATGCGACGCATTCCCTCCTACACCTTAGGTTCTTGCGTGTGTGTCCCGAGTTCCTTCCCGTTTAGGCGTAGGCCTGCTTTCTCTTTGTTCTCTCCCCCGTGCGATCGAAAACCCTTTTCTCTCGCGTTCAGGTGATTGAGACCCCTTCTCTTGCCCCCGTGCAATCGAGATTCGTAGTCGAACTACGTCATGCTTTGATTTCTCTGATGAGAATACGTAGGCACAAGACGCGACGTCTTGCCGAGCAAACCTTCCCCGTAGTTGAACTACGTCATGATCTGATTTCTCTGATGAGAATACGTAGGCATAAGACACGACGTCTTGCCGAGCAAACTTCCCCCGTAGGCACAATACTGATGTATTGGCGAGCCATCTTCCCCGTAGCTCGTAGTCCGTCAAACTACGTCATGCTCTGATTTCTCTGATGAGAATACGTAGGCACAAGACGCGACTTCTTGCCAAGCAAACTTCCCCCGTAGGCACAATACTGATGTATTGGCGAGCCACCTTCCCCGTAGTCGAACTACGTAAGCTCTGATCTCTCAAGCCTGTTGAGAGTATGTAGGCACAATACTGATGTATTGGCGAGCCATCTTTCCGTAGCCTGTAGTAGGTCGAACTACAGCTGCTCTGATTTTCTCTGAAGAGAATATGTAGGCATAGGATGCAATATCCTAGCGAGCACACTAACGACTAACCTTTTGTTCTCTCGCTGTCGTGCGATCGAGACTTTCCCGATGACGACTGATGTTATCCTTTTCTCTTGCCCGAGCGCATTTGAGACCAGACTGTAGTTCTAGTTCCCGTAGGTTCCCATACCTTTAAAACCCGACATACTACGTCCGTTCTACCGCAAACAGGTACGCTTAAGTCTCCAATGGTCGAGCAGCGTCCACCTAACTGCTAGAATACGTACGCTAGTATTGCCAATCCTTTCTCTCACCCCCGTGTGATCGAGAACACCTTTGTCTAGCCGTATTTAGCCTGAACTACGTCATGCTCTAATTTCTCTGACGAGAATACGTAGGCACGAGACGCGACGTCTTGCCGAGCAAATTCTCCCGTAGTTTCCCAAACTACGTTGACTCTGATTTCTCATTCTCTAATGAGAATACGTAGGCATAGAGTGCGAAACTCTATCGAGTCAATTTCTTTCTGTTTAGCTTTAGCAGCCGTAGCTAGATTGTTTTTCACCCGTAGACAGACCAACAAGCGTGGATCCCGTCGAGTACGACGGACGTGAGGGGTGCTAATACCTTCCCCTTGCGTAACCGACTCCCGAACCCAGACAATGGTTGCGATGACCTTGTCTTATACCTTTTTCGTCAGGTTTTTCCGATCGTTTCCTTTCCCACTCCGAGGGATAAATAACGAAAGGTGGCGACTCTTCTGTTTTGCCGGCACCTTATTTTCGCGGAAGCGACACTAATTTAGTGACTCCTCACACTCTTGATTCTTCTTGATTTGATCTTGAAATGATATATTAGGCATCTCAACACAACATTCCATGACCACAAATACTTGGAATTGAGTCTTAATCTCCTTCAATTTCACAGTTGACTTAGGGTTGACCAGATGAAAACCCTAATTGCACCATTTTCAACTGTAGCCACTTGCACTTGGTATAAACACTTGAATGAACTCCACAATGATCTACAAGGCATCCAATGAGCTTAAATGATAATCTCCCTCCATAACCATGGGCTTGTGATCCTCAGATGACATTCAAATGGCCTCCTAGACAAGAGGTGAACCACATACACTTATTTGCCTATCCAAAAGGCTTTGACTTGTCTCTGATGATGATAACCCCCCTGTTGACTTGAATACAAACTCTTGATTAGGCTTAGAACCCTTGGAAAATTCCTCTTGCTATACTCACATCTTTTGATCCCCTGTAAAATGCAAAATGCTATGCAATGCAATATGCTAGAACAATGAAATGAAACATAAACCAAGTAAAGAAAATGTTAGGCAAATTTTGGGGTACAACGGCTGCCCCTATTCAAACGACTTAGACCTGAATGAGTGAAGAGCGAACGAATTTCACACCATCAAGGTAAAAGACGGTTGAATACCAAAGAACCCGGAAATTTGCGAACCGCAGAAAATAAAACTGCAAACAAGAATCTCTGGAGATAAATGATCTGATCACAAACATGCCCCGCCGGGGGGAAGAGAAATTTAACGATTAACTCTACTTGGGGAAAACTATAAAAAAGGGGAATATTTCAAATTGACGGAATCTGGATATTCAACAAACAAAATGAATCAATGAAATCTGCCGAAGCCTGGATACTCAACGAGATGAGGAGCACATCAACAAATGAAAACTGGCCGGAGTACGAACACTCGATGAAGTACACCAACTGGAGCCTAAACACTCAACGAAACAAACCAACCGGAGCCTAAACACTCAACGAAACGAACCAACCAGAGCCTAAACACTCAACGAAGCAAACCAACCAGAGCCTAAACACTCAACGAAGCAAACCAACTGGAGCCTAAACACTCAACGAAGCAAACCAACCGGAGCCTGAACAGTCAACGAAGCAAACCAACCGGAGCCTAAACACTTAACGAAGCAAACCAACCGGAGCCTAAACACTCAACGAAGCAAACCAACCGGAGCCTAAACACTCAATAAAGCAAACCAACCAGAGCTTAAACACTCAACGAAGTAAACCAACCAGAGCCTAAACACTCAACGAACCAAACCAACCGGAGCCCAAACACTCAACGAAGCAAACCAACCGGAGCCTAAACACTCAACGAAGAAAATGAACCGGAGCCTAAACACTCAATGAAGCAAACCAACCAGAGCCTAAACACTCAACGAAGCAAACCAACCGGAGCCTAAACACTCAACGAACCAAACCAACCGGAGCCTAAACACTCAACGAAGCAACCCAACCGGAGCCTAAACACTCAACGAACCAAACCAACCGGAGCCCGAACACTCAACGAAGCAAACCGACCGGAAACCAGAGTATCCGATAGACAAAGGGAATACGTCACAAACTGAGCCTTCACCGGAACTTGGATATTCAACGGAGCAAGAAATACCATCACAAAACTTATCAAGACCAACATAACCAAACGGAGTCTGGGCACTTCACGGGTAAAGCAAAATGTCACAAATAGAAAATTTCGGAACCTAGATATTCAGCGGAGGAGCCGGAGTCTGAATGCTCGACGTAAAAACCAAAGCCTGAAGATCACGTGTAAGGGATAACCACCACCTGAAATCAGAAAGGGTAACGACCTGGTTTATGTTTCAGAATGAAAATGTTTGAAAATGGCGTAATGCTTCATATGAAATGGAAATGCTACGCGTTTGGGTAGATGCTATACACGCATGCAGGTGCAACGGAACCGAATCGGCAAAATAAATGCTGGAAACACAGAAACTCTCCTGCTGGGAAAGGAAAACTACTCTTCCGGAGATGAACTTCGCATGTCAATAACAATTGGACTTAGACTGGGGAGATAGGCCCTGGGCGGCTTTCGGGGAACCTATGATTCTGCGGGGAAATCAACTTGACTGGAGACCTTGGTCTGCGCATGCTGTCATCTTGATTTGCTGGGGAGTAAGCGCCTGTACTCCGTGGGGTTTAGAAATATGTATCGACCAACTTCTAGGGATAACCGTACACCTACGCACACACCATCATGCTGGGATGAAGAAACCACTTTTAATTGCTGGGGAACAAACTCTGGCTGGGGAAAACAACTCCATCCATACCTTCTTAGAGAGATGCCCCAAG
The DNA here is from genome assembly GCA_963859935.3 of Lathyrus sativus. Lineage (NCBI taxonomy): Eukaryota > Viridiplantae > Streptophyta > Magnoliopsida > Fabales > Fabaceae > Lathyrus > Lathyrus sativus. The sequence continues at coordinate 177,402,130 of OZ012737.1, forward strand.
GGTAACAAACCTGCAAAAACAAAAGACAAGATACTACACAACAAAGGCTATCTTGGTCATCATCTGTGACGTTGTTCAATTAAGTCAAAGTTTTAACAATTATTGGCCAAGGCCTGCAAGTTTATGTATGTGCAAGTTCATCAAAAACATCGGGCGTTTTTCACAAACAAAAGTAAAAGCTAAAACCAAGCACACAAAGATTTTTTGGATAGTATGTTTTATTGATAAACAGCCTGAAAATAGGCAAATTTACAAAGGATGCAACTCCTGAAATGAGAAAGTTGCGCCAAAGACAAATAAGAAATGCACAAAGATATACAAAATGTAGGCAATGTGGTACAGACAACCACCGTGGGACGACTCATCTATGACTTGCATGACTTTGATGCTTTTCCAATGCTTCGTCTTCGGAAGAGATTGACTCGAACGGTTTCCGGCGGGTCCTCCCATAATCCACTATGTTCTGAAGACCAATACGCAGATCGTAGTTGTTTGCTTTTCAAATCCCTAACTTTTGCCTGAATCGCCCTCGCGGGTTTTCGATTCACCGGGATGCCCATTTTTGCCAAAGTCGCCTTTTCAGGTTTTCAACTTTGCGGGTGTACATCTTTTCTTTTTATCCCTAATTTTTGCCCGAACCTATTCTTTTATGGTTCGCCGGGATGCCCCATTTTTTGCCTGGACTTTCTTTTTTCTTTCCAGCGGGTCTTTTTAAGCAAAGTATTTTTGATTGCGTCTGCGTTCACAGGGGACGTGAAATCCTCACCGCCCATAGTCGAAAGTAGTAAGGCTCCTCCGAAGAAAACTTTCCTTATAACATACGGACCTTCGTAATTGGGGGTCCATTTGTCCCTGTGATCATTTTGTGGTGGGAGAATCCGCTTCAACACTAAATCATCTACCTGAAAGCTTCGAGGATGTATCTTCTTATCAAAGGCTTTCTTAATTCTGCTTTGGTATAGACGATCGTATGCGATAGACGCCAACCTTTTCTCATCCATCAAGCTGAGCTGATTCAACCTGTTCTTCACCCATTCAGCTTCATCTAGTTTAACGTCAGCCAGAACTCTCAAGGAAGGTATCTCGACTTCTAATGGCAGGACAACTTCCATACCATATACCAACGAGAAGGGAGTTTCCCCAGTGGAAGTACGCACCGAGGTGCGATATCCATGTAAAGCAAAGGGCAACATCTCGTGCCAATCTTTATAAGTTACAACCATCTTCTGCACTATCTTCTTGATATTTTTGTTGGCCGCCTCGACCGCGCCATTCATTTTCGGACGATAGGGAGACAAATTATGATGCTGAATCTTGAAGTTCTGGCATAGCTCTTTCATCATCTTTTTATTCAGGTTAGATCCATTATCAGTAATGATCCTTTTAGGTATTCCATATCGGCAGATGATGTCCCTTTTGATGAACCGGGCCACAACTTGCTTGGTGACGTTGGCATAAGAAGCTGCTTCGACCCATTTGGTAAAATAGTCAATGGCTACTAGGATGAAATGGTGTCCATTGGATGCAGTAGGCTCAATCTTTCCAATCATATCAATGCCCCACATGGAAAAGGGTCATGGGGATGACATGACATTCAAAGGACACGGCGGCACATGAATCTTTTCGGTATAGATCTGACATTTATGACATTTCTTCGCGAATTTGAAACAATCCAACTCCATCGTAAGCCAATAATACCCAGCTCGCAACAACTTTCAAGACATGGCATGTCCGCCGGCATGCGTACCGAAAGTACCCTCGTGTACTTCCTCCATAAGCAGATTTGCTTCTTTTTCATCCACGCATCTCAACAACACAAAATCATAGTTTCTTCTATAAAGCACACCATCCTGATTCAGATAGAAATTTCCAGACAATCTCCTTAGAGTCTTCTTATCTCGACTGGATGCCCCAGTCAGATACTCCTGGTTCTTAAGGAAATTCTGGATGTCAAAATACCACGGCTTGCCATCGGAGGCCTCCTCAATGAAGAATATGAAAGCGGGTCTATCATGGCAGGAGATAACTATTCTGGGAGCTTCATTCCAAAAATTAACCTTGTACATCGAAGACAGCGTTGCCAGAGCGTCTGCCATCTAATTCTCCAATCGCGGCACATGGTGAAACTTCACCTTGTCGAAGAAAGGTAACAACCTCCTTGCATAATTCATGTAAGGAATCAAATTAGGTTGACGAGTTTCCCATTCTCCCTTGATTTGATTCACAACTAGCACGGAATCACCATATACATCGAGATTCTTGATCCTCAAATCAATAGCTTCTTCGAGACCCATGATACACGCTTCTTACTCAGCCTCATTTTTGGTGACCGGAAATGTCAATCTGGCAGTGAATGGGATGTGAGACTCATGGGGTGTTGTAATGATTGCCCCAATTCCACTTCCGTATGAGTTGACGGCACCGTTAAATATCAACTGCCATTGGGAGCCATGTTCAGGACCTTCATCTGGTAGTGGTTCGTCACAATCCTTCATCTTGAGGAACATAATGTCTTCGTCAGGAAATTCAAACTTCATTGGCTAATAGTCTTTGATAGGCTGTTCGGCGAGGTACTCTGACAGAACACTTCCTTTGATGGCCTTCTGAGAAACATACTGAATGTCGTATTCTGTCAGTATCATTTGCCATCTGGCAATTCTTCCTGAAAGCACTTGCTTTTCGAAGACATACTTGATCTGATATGTTGCACCCCAAATTTTGACCCCTTGGATCCTCATCATCATTTTAGGATCATGTTGATTTGATTAACTAACCTTAACCCAGTTCAAGTTTATCTTTGTCAAGATGCAGATGAATCAGGGCTCCGTACCGTCAAAATCGAGACTTCAGTGGTTTGATCAATCAATGTTTTAGATTGATTCAACTACAAACAAGATCAAGGATACTACATTGGGTCAAGTATGAATTCAATTTGAGGTGGTCACCCTGGAATTGAAAACAGTGCAATTCAAGATACCTGATTAGGGTTTTCGATCAGGAAAAGTCAACTATAGTTTGACTTTTGGTTTAAAGAGTGTTTCAATGGTGGGATCATGTTCCATTAAGTTCTCATGTCTTAGTGAAGTCTATCCAAATAGTTTCAAGTCCTCAGAATGCTCGGATCACCAATAGTCTACTCGGTAGTCACCGATTGATCGAGCGGTTGACCGAAAAGTCAACTCTTTAACAATAAGGAATTTGACTTCAAGATGTGAATCAAAAATGTTCCTTATGTCATATTACACCTTCCCATAAAATTTCATGACCATTGGATCAAGGGTTAAGAAGTAATTGCAAAAATCGGGAATTAGGGGTTCGAAAGGGGCAAGACCATAACTCCTCAACCACACATCCAAATGAAGTGGTTCAAAGCTCATTGGAAAGCTCTTGACAAGTCCTACAAAAGCCTTAAAGTGGTCCATGGTCAAAAATTCATATATTTGGAGTTATGGTCTTTGTTGTATCCTAACGTGTTGAGGGTTGTGTCTCTGCTGTATCCTAACGCTTTGAGGATATTAGCTGTTGTTCCTAAAGTATTGAGGGATATATTTATGCTTCCTGTTTGCAGACCTGGTCGTCACCAAACTCTTTGAAAATCCAGTTCTTTCTAAATCCAGTGGTTACTGGCATTGCTTGAAAATTAACCGTAAGTGGGTCGTTACCAATTTTCCCAGCCGAAATTCGGTGTTTTACGAATATTGTTTGGAATTCCCAATTGTAATTAGAACTTTGATTTGGTCGTCACCATCTCCCTAGGAAGTCTAGTGGTATTTAGCACTTTTTGGAAATCGTTGTTGATTTGGTCGTTACCATCATCCCTAGTAAGTCTATTAGAAACTAACAATAGTTGAAACTATTTGTTGTTCTGGTCGTCACCGGTCTCCCCATTTGAAGTTTTTTCTTTCCTAGTCGAGTCTCGGAGAACTAGTGGATACTAGCTTCCCCGACGTGTCCAGTCTTGTTTCTAACCTTTTCCTGAAGATCTCGTTTGAACTATTCGTCATAGGAAATTTCTCATCTGGTTATCCCCAGTGAGGTTCGTGTCTTCGTTCCGTCTTTTCCCCGGTGAAGTTTTGCTTCCCCAGTGGATTTGTTCCCCAGCAAAGTTTTCCCCAGTGGGTTTCTTCCCCAGTGAGGTTTACGCTTCTTTTCTTTCGTTTCCCCAGTGAAGAATTGTCATCTTCCCTGGTGGGCTTCCTCATCTGGTTATCCCCAGTGAGGTTTGTGTCTTCTTTCCCCAGCTAAGATGTGTCTTCCCTGGTGGAATTTGTGTCCTCTGTGTGAAAGATCCATTTGAACAACATCTTTAGTCATGTTTGAACTATCTTACTTAATTTGCCTTGAATCTTTCCCCGGTGTGTTGGGTCCCCGTGAGTGGTTACTCGTTGTATTGTCGTTCTTTTATATTTGCTCGCGTGTCTGCATCTGTCTTGCATTCAAGCATCATATAACATCATTTAGATTCATGGCATATTTTCATTAGTCATTTGGCATACCATCAGATCTAAGGGACAAAATTTCTGGTTTGCTATATTTAAATACCTTTCACTACGATTCCGTGAAGATTGTCATCTCTCATTGCCATCTAGTGAAGATATTTAAATAGGGGCAACTATAACACCCTAAATTTTGACCCCTTAGATCCTCATCATCATTTTAGGATCATGTTCATTTGATTAACTAACCTTAACCCAGTTCAAGTTTATCTTTGTCAAGATGCAGATGAATCAGGGCTCCGTACCGTCGAAATCGAGACTTCAGTGGTTTGATCAATCAATGTTTTGGATTGATTCAACTATAAACAAGATCAAGGATACTACATTGGGTCAAGTGTGATTTCAATTTGAGGTGGTCACCCTGGAATTGAAAACAGTGCAATTCAAGATACCCGATTAGGGTTTTCGATCAGGAAAAGTCAACTGTAGTTTGACTTTTGGTTTAAAGAGTGTTTCAATGGTGGGATCATGGTCCATTAAGTTCCTATGGCTTAGTGAAGTCTATCCAAAGAGTTTCAAGTCCTCAGAATGTCCGAATCACCAATAGTCGACTCGGTAGTCACCGATTGATCGAACGGTTGACCGAAAAAGTCCAGTCTTCAATAATAAGGAATTTTACTTCAAGATGTGAATCAAAAATGTTCCTTATGTCATTTACACCTCCCCATAAAATTTCATGACCATTGGATCAAGGGTTAAGAAGTAATTGCAAAAATCGGGAATTAGGGTTTCGAAAAGGGCAAGACCATAAATCCTCAACCACACATCCAAATGAAGTGGTTCAAAGATCATTGGAAAGCTCTTGACAATTCCTACAAAAGCCTCAAAGTGGTCCATGATCAAAAAATTCATAGATTTGGAGTTATGACAAAATTCATTTCAAGAAGGGAAATAACTTAGAAAAATTTCTAAGTTATTTAGCCTTTTAAGTGATTTTTTCAGCAACTTGGAAGGGTTTTTCAACCTAGTTCCATCTAGAATTTGGAAATATCCAAAACATTAAAGTTATAGAGATACTTAAGGGCTTTCTAAATTATGGTAGAACTCCTCAATAGCATGTGTGAGCAGGGAGTTATGAACCATGGAAGTTAGGGCTGCCAACACTTGAAACCACTATGTCAAGACTTCTCAAAATTCAGATTTCCATAACTTGGACTACCCTCAGCCATTGGATCTTGTTCCTTTCTGATATTTTGAAGCTTGGATGATGCAAACACCAGAAAAAATGAAGAATTGGAGAGTTTGTTCAACTTGGAGCAAGTGGACATTATAATATTCATTAAAAAAAACCATGAAAGAGAAACTTTTCAAGCAAATTAGGCAGCTGCAGTCCCCTACTTTCCTAGCCATCCCATCATTCCCATCTCAATTGATTATGGCTCAGCATATGTCCATGAAGCTGATATGAAGAGCTGCCACAAAGATATTGGAAAGATTCACTTCAAAACTTCATAAACTCCCTCCAAAAATGAAAAAATCCAAATCTGCCCTCACCCTTGCTTTCACTATAAATAGAGGCACTCTCATTGAGGTCAAAAACACCAAAGCACTCTCCAAAACCAAGAGAAACAATAGCTCTCAACTCTCTTTCATTTCCTCAAAAACCTCATTTTTCAAAAACTTCCATTTTCACTAAAAAGTTGTCTTGAGCAAAACTCTGCTCAAACTCAGTTCTACCATTTCCAAGCCACTCAAAGCCATCTACACAATCCATAAACATTGTGTAGAAGGTGTCCATACACTCAAACCACCCAAAAACATCATTTTCTCAAAAGTCAACCTTCACACCTTAGTATGTTAACTTTCATGCACTTTGGAAGCCAAATCCTTACTTGAGGCACTTCCCACCATTCCAACACTCTCAACACTTCATATACATCATATCTCAACTGTCCAAACTCTAAAAAACCAGCTGGAAACCACACAACTCTAACTGTCTTGAAAAGTGGTTTATTGCATCAAGAGGAAGCAAGCTTTAAATCTTTGCCAAGGAAGAAGGTCTCTGGGTTTCTTAGCTTTTAGCTTGCTCAAGATTTTTCTACAAGAGGTATGTGATATTCAAACTCTTTATTGATCATACATTGTCATGTTTTATCATTTTGAAGTGATTTTGTGGAAATGTAGTCTTGCTGCCCCATTTTAGTTCTTTCTCAAGAACTCATGTCTTATGGTTATGATATTTACTTTTGTTAGGGTTTTTCATTTATGAATGATATGTTGTTGTTATGTTACCATATTGAGCTTTGATATTATGTTTAACTTGTCTTAGAAGATTTTGCCTATATGGTAGTTTTAGGAATCCCAAACATTGAAATATGGTGTGCCTGCCCTAGAACTGTCAAACTTTTTTCATTGGTGATATTTTGGATAATTTGTAAGTTGTTCATGAGATTCCCCTACCCCCTAGATCATGTACGAATCTAGTGTAACTTTGTTCAAAGTTGTGATTTATTTGCCTTACATTTAATATGCCATTATCATGAGTCTTGGTGTTGGATTGTTTATGCTTGCCATGTTTCACCTCAAAGTGTTTAAATGTTGGTTTGATATGTTTTGGTGATGTATATACCATTTGAGACTTGTTGAAAGTTTTGAAAGCATGAAGTTTGGTTGTTAGGGCTAGTTATGAGTTTTTGTGGTTTTGCTGTCAAGTTTGGATAGGTATACCAGTTCTAGTTTGGAGCAGTTGTTGTTTGTTTTTAAGTAGTAGACTCATTTGTTAATATGTTTTGAGATTGTGTGTTGTACTTGTAAGTTCAAAATCTCGCTATTTGCTCATAAACTGTTTTGTCATTCTCATCTTACATTTTCAAAACCTCATTGATACCAACCACATGTCATTCCATGCTCCAACTGATTTTTGCTATATCAATGTGCCTAGAATCATTATTCTACATATTTTGAACGTGTATGTACTGCCAAATTGCCTTAACTGCTATAAACTTGCCAACTGCTTGTTTGAGTGTGGTTCTTTACATTTCATAAGCTTCAATATTGCCATATGTTGTTTGATGTTGATTTGGTATGACTTTGAGGCATGAGCATTTCCCTTTGCATATTTGTGGTATGTGTGCATCATTGTTATGACATGTTTCCCTTCATTTTAAAAATTGCCCTGCTGTGCCAAGTTGGTGTCAAGACAGTTGTTTGCATTTCTTACCATTAGCATATCAAATTCTGTTCCCATGTGCATAAGCCTGATGTCTAAGCATGAACTCATTCCTCCTCATGATTTTGATGTGTGTATGTTGTTTATTTGATCTATCCCTACTTGGTTAATCATCTAATTTTCAAAATGCACTTTTCAAGCCAAAACACACCATGACCATACTAGATTTTATTCCAAATGCAATATGCTGGTCTTCTGAGTTGAAACTCATTTGTCTTCACATTTCTGATATGTATGAGCTATCCTTTTAATGTGAGACCACTCATTTATGGCTAGACCAGTCTGTACCCTTTGTGCTGCCAAACAGCTCTTTTTCATCTACACCAAGTATACCAATTTCTGTTTTAAGTGGAATGTACTTAAGTTTTGGACTCAATCTCATCTATTATCATGTTTGAGATGTGTGTGTGTCATTGTTTTGGGCTTGAAAACCTCACCTTTTGAAAACACACCTACTGCCTCATCAATTTACCAAGACTGTTTTGCATTTCAACCAACATGCCAAATTCTGATTTGATTGAAGTATGCCTGAACTTTGAGTTTGATCTCATCTTTTATCATGTTTATGATGTGTGTGTATTGGTTTCATGATCTGTTTCCACCTGACCTGATACTCCCCTCCCATGATGCATTATCAATGTGCAGTCCTTGCATCCATACCACAGTTTGCAATACCATACCATTTTCCTATTTGAGCATGAACTTATCTTGCCTATGTGCATAGAACCATCAGTTGACATAATTGAAACTTGTGTTTGACATTTACATGAATTGAACCTACTCAAAATTGGAACTAAGCAGCCTGCACTTTCATGTTTTTACCTGCCATGAATATACCATTTCTCATTCTGTTGGATTTTTGACTGGTCTTAGGTTATAGAAATATCTAGCAGCATATTTGAAGTATGTGTATGAGGGTTGTGTAGTCTGAATCATTTCAGTATATACTTTGATCTCAAATTGCATTTTAATATGCCTCATATTAGCTTGATAGCCCCCTTTGTTGATGTATGACATAATGATGTTTTCCTATGAGTTTATCATGATTTTTCTTTCATTTCAAATGTGCATATCAGTGATTAATCTTGATCTCATGCATTTGGATCCTCTCATTTTTTGTTCAATGACCACATCATGTCTATGTATGCAATTCATGTACTCTTTTTTAATCCAAGGCTGTTTTGAACCAAATGCTTGTTAGAGCTCTTTCAGAATCACATTTATGATTTGCTCATATTGTTTCTTAATCTCAACTGCCACTGGTTTAGTTTATGTTTCTCAAAACGCATCTCAAGGTTCCAATTTGCATAAGCATTCGTGTTTTAATTTGTGATTGTTATCTCAAAATTTGGTTATGACCACTGTAATGCTCATGAAAAATCATTCTAGTTAGGCTAAATTTTCATGGAAAAAGACTGAATATTGACCAAGTTATGAATCAAAACGCATGTTGCATTTCAACTTGTTTTAGGCTGGCCCAGAAATTCCACCATAGGTAACCTTATTTATTTGTGGGGGTGGCTTTGTACTTGGATGTACAGCCACCCCAGTGGTAATCAACTTGCGCGCATATCACCGTTTCACTTGCCAGTCCTGAGTTCGATCCCTGGGATCAACTCTTTTGGGCATTTTATTTTCAATTGTAATTGAATTTATTTTCTTTCTTCTCTTTCATTTCCATCCAGCACGCGCATTGTGCTCCATTGATTTATGTTGTGTTTGTGAACACAAAGGGCGTGGGTTGAATCCCCACCCATGCCACTTTCTTTTTCATATGTGTGTTTGTTTATTTTATTGTCATAAAATCAATAAAACTTCATTAATTAATAACTTATTCACCGTTCATTATTTTCAACCCATTCTTTTTGCAACTTTTTCATTGTGATGTCTAGTTGTATTAAATAGATTGTAATCTCATAGTTGCTTGTTTTTTTACAACGCTTTTTTCCTGCTTGTTAGTAGATTCATTCTTAGGTCGTTACCTTACGTCTCGATTAAAATTCCCTTCATACCATGCTTATTTTATCTTGTGAGATTTATTGGTATTTGATTTCTTTATGTTTGTTAACATGTTGAGATCTCATCTCTTGTTGGTTGTTACCATAAATTATTGTTCCTTTCCTAAAAATCTTGAGTTTAACTATTGTGATCAGTCCTTGTGTATTTGATTGTCATCAATGCCTAAATATTGTTACATTTGTTATACCTTGAACCTATGACATGCTTACCATCAAGTTGTGATTTGTTTACATGATTGTTACTTTTGTCTTTCTCAAGATACGCTTCCATCTTTGTTAAGATATTTGATTATCGGTTGTAACCATTTGTATTGTTTGATCTGTGCCTATTGTGATATGCATGCTTGCTTAATTGTTTATTTACTTTGTTAAGTATCTCTTCCCCAAGTGATGGAACTTTTTAGTTCTCATCCAAGTTGCCTCTCTCTCTCCTTCCAAAGGAAAGTTTCTCTATTGACCCTTAGGTCATAGATAGGATTTAAACCATAGGTCTGGATAGAACCTTCCCCCTTTTTGGTCTGGATAGAACCAATAGGATAACTCATAGGTCTGGATAGAACCTTCTTCCTCTTTTGGTCTGGATAGAACCAATAGGATTTAACTCATAGGTCTGGATAGAACCTTCTTCCCCTTTTGGTCTGGATAGAACCAATAGGATTTACATCATAGGTCTGGATAGAACCTTTTCCCTTTTTGGTCTGAATAGAACCAATAAGATTTAAACTCATGGGTCTGGATAGAACCTTCTTCCCCTTTTGGTCTGGATAGAACCAATAGGATTTACATCATAGGTCTGGATAGAACCTTTTCCCCTTTTGGTCTGGATAGAACCAATAAGATTTAAACTCATAGGTATGGATAGAACCTTTCTCCCACCTTTTGGTCTGGATAGAACCAATTGATCCTTATTTTGTAGTTCATGCCTGAACTACGACCGCTCTGATTTCTCATTGGACAATGAGAATACGCAGGCACAAGATGCGATATCTTGACGAGCAACCTTCCCCTTTTCTCCCACCTTTTGGTCTGGATAGAACCAATTGGTCTCACATCGTAGAACTTTAGGATAGAGTTTGGTTAACTCTATGTAAGAATCATGGACATGATTACTTACTTCCCTTTCTTGAGAGTTCAACATAGATCTAGAGAGTTTTGTGAAACTCTACAAAAGCATGGATATGTTTGTTTCCCTTTGAACCTTGATCATAATCAAGAGTTCTTCAACCCTGGTGAGATGAACTACGATTGCTCTGATTCTATCCTAGTTAGGATACGTAGGCAAAGGACGCGACGTCTTTGGGAGAAAACTTAGAAACTATCTTTAGGTTTTAACCTATACCTTTACCCAACCCCAAACCTTAGCAAACATTTAGCAAACTTAGCATGCAAACAAACAAAAGGTTCCTGTAGAGTACTACAGATGTTTAGGATGTGAAATACCTACCCTATGCATAACCAACCCCCGATCCCCGAATCTCTTAGCGTTGTTGTTACATCGCGAAAAGGGTTTTTCTTTCTTTAGACCTTTCCTTTGGATAAATTAAAGTCCGGTTGTGAATTTAAGAAATAAGATTCAAGTTAATCAATAGCTTGGTATCACGATTCTCACTGCAACAGAAATGGCGACTTCACTAGGGAGTTCCTAAACTTGAGGGTTTAGCCTATTTTGTTTAATTGCATGCTATATTTGTGAATATTTTCTTAACATGTATATTTGTCAATATATTTGTATGTCGGATATTGGGTACTTTGAGTGGTGAGACGGTTCTATACCCGGACTTGAGTGCAATTATGATAGGATGGTGGTATATTCAAGAAGGCTTATAGGGAGTTGATTCCCGAGCAGGCTAACATGAGAAACCACCGCTCAGTGTAGGCCCTCTTGAGAGTTTAGTATTGTTGATCGAGTATTCGTGAAAACAATGCTACTTTCGACAAAGGAGCCCGTGACACTGTGGAATTTTAGATTATATTTTACCCCACTTTGACCTTATTAGGACGTAGTGCGATGTCTATAAGGAAGTATTTCCGAAGTAGTTGATACGCGATACTACACTCGGGCGAGACTCTCTTGAGAATGTTATCGATTACCAAGTGATTTGGGAAATTGATAATATCCGAAAGATGGGTTGTTGACCCTGGGAACTTTGTTAAGAACCCGTTCGGCAGGTACAAATTAACCTATAGTACAAATCCTTGGGGATGGTTAGACCTTTGACTCCTTGCTTTGATCTTGAGCCTATGAGGTCTTTGTATATACTTGCCTTTGTGTTTTGTGTGCATCATCCCATCATATCACCATAAGCATATCATGTCGCAACTAGTTTTGTAAAGCTCAGTTGATCTCTAGTATTTTTAAAAGTTGTAACTTTTCCAACGATTGATGAAATGAGGGTTTTGACCTAGTCAATCTTCTGAGTTTTGTAAAACCAGTTTGCTTTTGCATTGCATTTGCATTTCTCAGCCTTGCGTCGCTTTTGATCAGAGAGATAGAGAAGGGATACCTAGCACATATCCAGGATAAATGGCAACGATGGAGGGACTTTTGAAAGCTCAGGAGATGCTGAAAGAGGACATCAGAATTCTCAAGTGTCAGATGAATTGGGTTCTAGAGACATTACAGAACATGATGAAAAAAGAGGGTCACCTTGACCATGTGACGTCCAGAGAAACTAGGGATGCATTATCTCCGATGATTCCTCCAACTCAAGGACATTCTCGGTACCAACCACCATATAACCGTCAATCGCGTCAGCACGCCCAACAAAAACCAAGGAAACCAGAAAGTTCGTTTCCAATGTCACACAATCAGATATTGCCAGACTTGATCCAAGGCCAATTGATAATACCAAAGAAGCTGAAACCAGTAATTCTGCCTTACCCTCTGAATTGTGGTACCAACGCTAAATGGGACTATTATGCTGGGGCGCTAGGGCGTTCAACTGAAGTCTCTCACCAGTCGGTGTTTGTTCCTCCTCAAGGTTCTCAAAGCCGAAAATTAAACAAGAAAAATCATGTCAGGAAAAATAAGACTTGTGGTAGACTAACTCCAGTACTGTTAAGCAAACTTTACCCACTACTGATTCAGAACTCACTAGTGACTCCACGATTATCCAATCCTGTGCCAGGACCATAGCATAATGCGAACCTGAACTGTGAATTTCACAAAGGAGCTGAAGGACACAACTTAGATGCATGTATAACATTAGGTTATCTTGTACAAGAGCTAATCTTTGACAAACACTTGATCCTCGAGGAAGACCACCCATAAGTAGAATGTGGATATCATATTGGGACAACAGGGCACTTAGTTGAAGAGTGTGAAGGTTTTAAACAGAGACTGCAAGAGTTGCTGAAACCTCAGGAGGATAAATCAAATGACAGTGCTGCAATTCCTAAATCCAAAGGCAAAGGACCCGTGAGACCCCTAATAATTATATATCACAAGGAGCAAGTGGTGGTTGGAGGTGTTTTCCCACATGGGCCTGAAATTTGAAATTTGTTTTGTCAATTTTAATTCCCTAAGGCTGGCAGCTGTAGACTGTTTCAGCATTGTGTTGTATTTTCTTTGCATTTGAATTGTTTGTAAGCTGTTGTTTATTTGAATTGGCAAGATTAATGAAATGTTTGTGCATCTTTTGATTAAGTTCATTCGTTTCACTTTTTCTCTTTCCTTTTATTGTTATGAGATAACGAAAAAAAAAAATTTCTTTTGTTTACTAAACTGTTGTTTAAAGCAAAGATTGGGGAGGATGATGAAAATTATATCCATAACTGCTGTCGATATGCTTTCAATTTAACTTTGCCGATGATGTAAGGCATTGTTTCAATCCCTAAACACTGGAGAAATAAGTAAGATAATCTCTCGTTAACCCTTTCGAGCCTAGAAGTAGGAGTTTTTCTTTCTTTACAAAAAACAAAACCTTAAATCTCAAACCTGGGGCGGGTAGTTCTCGGTTAACTCGAAGATACGTGCATACAAGACACTTTTCATATAAAGGTGGTGCACTCAGGTTTTCCTTCGTACACAACAAGAAAGTGTTGAAGATGCTTTTCAGCATAAAAGACGATGATGGTTCACCGTATCCATTAAACTAGGTGGTCACCTCCTTTCTCAAAAAAAAAAGAGAAGAAGAAAAAAGAAAATTGAAAAGCCCGCTAAGTCAAAACCTATGAAGGAGACTTAGGCAAAAAAATGGGGCATCCCGTTGACTGTATATTCGAACAAAGAAGTTCAAACAAAAGTCAGGGATAACAAAAGAGAGGAATTCTGTAAGAGTTATCACTCTTAAAATCCTCAAATAGCAAAAGGCTATCAAATAATGTAAGGGAGTTGTGACTACCCTAGGTTTGTAAGCCAACACCAACTATCATTAGTGCAATTCTTAAGTCTGTAAGAACCTGAATGTGTAGTTTGAGTTAACTGAGCGTAGGATTGGAGTTCATCATGGAGAGTGGGTGGGACAAATAACTTTGAGCCTTTATCCTTTGTTTCATGAACCATGAACCAGACCACGTTGCAACCCTTAAAAGACCTAATTGAGGTAAGGTTGTTTTGAAAGCATATTACAGCAAGGTTGGATAACCTAACTCCTAATGATCTTTGATGTTTGTGTGTGTTAACCACTTTATCCATCATTTTTAAAATGATTGGATCGCTTTCATTTTGATCTCTTGATCACTCCGCCGTGTGTGTTTCATCAAAAATGTTTTCAAAAGATTGCATGAATTTTACATTGAAAATTGCCAATTTTTAATGAACAGGATTGCGTGCAAAACAATCCAATATCAAAGGAATCCCAACAAGCGCTGTCAGCCAGGGAAGTTGATTTGATGAAGGAAGCTTAGCCTGGGGCAATCAATTTGAAGGATTTGTTAATCATTTGTTACAACGTTCAGCTAATCAGATCCAACCAGGTCAAAATCAGAAGAAGCTCTAAATGAACAGTTTAGTCCGGGGCAGATCTTTTGCAGTTACCAGTTAGCAGGGGCAAGTTGGTTCCCCAGTCGTTACTTCCACAGTCTGAAGACTTTGTTGTACAAGCACCGTTAAACTGGGGCAATCATGTCGAGATTTGTAAATCTCTCTCTATAAGAGTTTGAAGACATTGAAGCATCTTTATGTTAGTTCTCTTGATGGTTTCTTCCCACAGACCATGTAATCTGGGGCAGAAAAGTTTAATGATTGTTTGTCGCAAGAGCCGTTGCTCACTGAAAGAGGATTGTTATACTATCAATGGGGCAGAAAGATTTTGGTCTCATGATACCCTTTGTCAGCTCTCCGATTAAGTTGTTACTTCGGTTGATCTTGGAACTTCCCTTGGTGATTTTCCTTCAACAAAGAATTCAAACTCATGATGGCAATCCAAGTGAAGTCATGATGTTGTGTCCTAAAGAAGATTACTCTCTCCCAAAGAAGGTGGTAACCTTGAAGTGGAATTGTTATTCTTCATGATCATCCCTTTGATGTCCAATCTTGTTGAAGTTGGTTGGGTATCCGTGTCGAGATGTTTATTTCATCTTCTGTTTTGTTTCGTCTGTTTTGTCAGCATAAACATAAGCATGGCATAAAGCATATGCATAACATCCGTGCATTTTTTCTATCTCTGGTTATTACTTGTTCCTGTTTCACTTTGGTATTTTTCACCAAGTGACTGGGTGTGTTGTCCCTCTCCAATAGAGTTGTCAACCCTTAAGCACAAAATGTCCATCCTTTCTCAATTCCCCATAGAGTTTAATCCTCGTGGATGATGGTTGCTTCAGTTATCTTTATCCATGATTGGATAAGGTAAGTCACCATTCGAGTTCATTTCTCAATGGTTGGAGTCTTGTTTGACAGTTTCTTTCTGGCTATACTCTAGATTGAACTTTGGTCCCTGTCGGTCGCTGAACCTACCTGGATGTGCATTTATTTTGCACTATCTATCAAGAAGGACATTTTTGTACCTTTATCAACGATAAATGGTAGTCTCTTCGGAGAAGTTTAATTGTCTTTAGCGGTGAGTGGCAATCTCTTGGGAGAAGCTTAACCGTCATCAACGATAAATGGCAGTCTCTTCGGAGAAGTTTAATAGTCTTCAGCGGTGAGTGGCAATCTCTTGGGAGAAGCTTAACCTTCATCAACGATAAATGGAAGTCTCTTCGGAGAAGTTTAATCGTCTTCAGCGGTGAGTGGCAATCTCTTGGGAGAAGATTAACCGTCATCAACGATAAATGGTAGTCTCTTCGGAGAAGTTTAATCGTCTTCAGCGGTGAGTGGAAATCTCTTGGGAGAAGCTTAACCTTCATCAATGATAAATGGTAGTCTCTTCGGAGAAGTTTAATCGTCTTTAGTAATAAGTGGCAATCTCTTCAGAGAAGTTTATCCTTCATCAGCAATGAGTGGCAGTCTCATTTAAGAAGCTTATCTTAAAGACGTCAACGCATGGTTGTGACCAGCATTGTTTGAAAATCTAATGGATACTGGTATAAGTAATTGGGTGGTGACCAATCATATTTCAAGTAAGGCCTGTTGGTAACTGGCATTATGAAAATCCATGAACGACAGATATTGACAATTTGGTTGTGTATCATTCCAAACTAAGTCGCGATGGTTTCCATCCCAAGCTCAGATTTCGTACCTTTGGAGATGTATTGTTTAATTCCAAGCACATGTTTTTGGAAGAGGTTTGTTTCTATCCCGAGCACAGGTTGTATACCTTTGGAGATAGATGTTTGTTGCCATCCCAAGCTCAGGTTTCGTACCTTTGGAGATGTATTGTTTGATTCCAAGCTCAGGTTTCGTACCTTTGGAGATATATTGTTTGATCCCAAGCTCAGGTTTCGTACCTTTGGAAGATGTATTGTTTGATTCCAAGCACAGGTTTCGTACCTTTGGAAGATGTTTGTTGCCATCCCGAGCACAAGTTGTGTACCTTTGGAGATGTGTACTTTGGGTCCCGAGTTCAGAAATTCCCAGAGACTAAAGTGGTTGCATTTGCATGAAGTGTTCTATATCCTAATGTTTTGAGGGTATTAGTTTTTGATCCTAAGGTTTTGAGGGTCTTCGTACAATCCTAATGTGTTGAGGGTGGTGTCTCTTCTATATCCTAATGTATTGAGGATGTTCAGCTTTCGTTCCTAATGTGTTGAGAGCCTGGGTACAATCCTAACGTGTTGAGGGTTGTGTCTCTGTTGTATCCTAACGCTTTGAGGATATTAGTTGTTATTCCTAAAGTATTGAGGGATATATTTATGCTTCCTGTTTGCATACCTGGTCGTCACCAAACTCTTTGAAAATCCAGTTCTTTCTAAATCCAGTGGTTACTGGCATTGCTTGAAAATTAACCGTAAGTGGGTCGTTACCAATTTTCCCAGCCGAAATCCGGTGTTTTATGAATATTGTTTGGAATTCCCAATTGTAATTGGAACTTTGATTTGGTCGTCACCATCTCCCAGGAAGTCTAGTGGTATTTAGCACTTTTTGGAAACCGTTGTTGATTTGGTCGTTACCATCATCCCTAGTAAGTCTATTGGAAACTAACAATAGTTGAAACTATTTGTTGTTCTGGTCGTCACCGATCTCCCCATTTGAAGCTTTTTCTTTCCCAGTCGAGTCTCGGAGAACTAGTGGATACTAGCTTCCCCGACGTGTCCAGTCTTGTTTCTAACCTTTTCTTGAAGATCCCGTTTGAACTCTTCGTCATAGGAAATTTCTCATCTGGTTATCCCCAGTGAGGTTCGTGTCTTCGTTCTGTCTTTTCCCCGGTGAAGTTTTGCTTCCCCAGTGGATTTGTTCCCCAGCAAAGTTTTCCCCAGTGGGTTTCTTCCCCAGTGAGGTTTACGCTTCTTTTCTTTTGTTTCCCCGGTGAAGAATTGTCATCTTCCCCGGTGGGCTTCGTCATCTGGTTATCCCCAATGAGGTTTGTGTCTTCCCTGGTGGAATTTGTGTCCCCTGTGTGAAAGATCCCTTTGAACAACATCTTTAGTCATGTTTGAACTATCTTACTTAATTTTCCTTGAATCTTTCCCCGGTGTGTTGGGTCCCCGTGAGTGGTTACTCATTGTATTGTCGTTCTTTTATATTTGCTCGCGTGTCTGCATCTATCTTGCATTCAAGCATCATATAACATAATTTAGATTCATGGCATATTTTTATTAGTCCTTTGGCATACCATCGGATCTAAGGGACAAAATTTCTGGTTTGCTATATTTAAATATCTTTCACTACGATTCCATGAGGATTGTCATCTCTCATTGCCATCTAGTGAAGATATTTAAATAGGGGCAACTGTTGCACCCCAAATTTTGACCCCTTAGATCCTCATCATCATTTTAGGATCATGTTCATTTGATTAACTAACCTTAACCCAGTTCAAGTTTATCTTTGTCAAGATGCAGATGAATCAGGGCTCCGTACCGTCGAAATCGAGACTTCAGTGGTTTGATCAATCAATGTTTTGGATTGATTCAACTATAAACAAGATCAAGGATACTACATTGGGTCAAGTATGATTTCAATTTGAGGTGGTCACCCTGGAATTGAAAACAGTGCAATTCAAGATACCCGATTAGGGTTTTCGATAAGGAAAAGTCAACTGTAGTTTGACTTTTGGTTTAAAGAGTGTTTCAATGGTGGGATCATGGTCCATTAAGTTCCTATGGCTTAGTGAAGTCTATCCAAAGAGTTTCAAGTCCTCAGAATGTCCGAATCACCAATAGTCGACTCGGTAGTCACCGATTGATCGAACGGTTGACCGAAAAAGTCCAGTCTTCAATAATAAGGAATTTTACTTCAAGATGTGAATCAAAAATGTTCCTTATGTCATTTACACCTCCCCATAAAATTTCATGACCATTGGATCAAGGGTTAAGAAGTAATTGCAAAAATCGGGAATTAGGGTTTCGAAAAGGGCAAGACCATAAATCCTCAACCACACATCCAAATGAAGTGGTTCAAAGATCATTGGAAAGCTCTTGACAATTCCTACAAAAGCCTCAAAGTGGTCCATGATCAAAAAATTCATAGATTTGGAGTTATGACAAAATTCATTTCAAGAAGGGAAATAACTTAGAAAAATTTCTAAGTTATTTAGCCTTTTAAGTGATTTTTTCAGCAACTTGGAAGGGTTTTTCAACCTAGTTCCATCTAGAATTTGGAAATATCCAAAACATTAAAGTTATAGATATACTTAAGGGCTTTCTAAATTATGGTAGAACACCTCAATAGCATGTGTGAGCAGGGAGTTATGAACCATGGAAGTTAGGGCTGCCAACACTTGAAACCACTATGTCAAGACTTCTCAAAATTCAGATTTCCATAACTTGGACTACCCTCAGCCATTGGATCTTGTTCCTTTCTGATATTTTGAAGCTTGGATGATGCAAACACCAGAAAAAATGAAGAATTGGAGAGTTTGTTCAACTTGGAGCAAGTGGACATTATAATATTCATTAAAAAAAACCATGAAAGAGAAACTTTTCAAGCAAATTAGGCAGCTGCAGTCCCCTACTTTCCTAGCCATCCCATCATTCCCATCTCAATTGATTATGGCTCATCATATGTCCATGAAGCTGATATGAAGAGCTGCCGCAACTCTCCAAAACTAAGAGAAACAATAGCTCTCAACTCTCTTTCATTTCCTCAAAAACCTCATTTTTCAAAAACTTCCATTTTCACTAAAAAGCTGTCTTGAGCAAAACTCTGCTCAAACTCAGTTCTACCATTTCCAAGCCACTCAAAACCATCTACACAATCCATAAACATTGTGTAGAAGGTGTCCATACACTCAAACCACCCAAAAACATCATTTTCTCAAAAGTTAACCTTCACACCTTAGTATGTTGACTTTCATGCACTTTGGAAGCCAAATCCTTACTTGAGGCACTTCCCACCATTCCAACACTACCAACACTTCATATACATAATATCTCAACTGTCCAAACTCTAAAAAACCAGCTGGAAACTACACAACTCTAACTGTCTTGAAAAATGGTTTATTGCTTCAAGAGGAAGCAAGCTTCAAATCTTTGCCAAGGAAGAAGGTCTTTGGGTTTCTTAGCTTTTAGCTTGCTCAAGATTTGTCTACAAGAGGTATGTGATATTCAAACTCTTTATTGATCATACATTATCATGTTTTATCATTTTGAAGTGATTTTGTGGAAATGTAGTCTTGCTTCCCCATTTTAGTTCTTTGTCAAGAACTCATGTCTTATGGTTATGATATTTACTTTTGTTAGGGTTTTTCATTTGTGAATGATATGTTGTTGTTATGTTACCATATTGAGCTTTGATATCATGTTTAACTTGTCTTTGAAGATTTTGCCTATATGGTAGTTTTAGGAATCCCAAACATTGAAATATGGTGTGCCTGCCCTAGAATTGTCAAACTTTGTTCATTGGTGATATTTGGATAATTTGTAAGTTGTTCATGAGATTCCCCTACCCCCTAGATCATGTATGAATCTAGTGTAATTTTGTTCAAAGTTGTGATTTATTTGCCTTACATTTAATATGCCATTATCATGAGTCTTGGTGTTGGATTGTTTATGCTTGCCATGTTTCACCTCAAAGTGTTTAAATGTTGGTTTGATATGTTTCGGTGATGTTTATACCATTTGAGACTTGTTGAAAGTTTTGAAAGCATGAAGTTTGGTTGTTAGGGCTAGTTATGAGTTTTTGTGGTTTTGCTGTCAAGTTTGGATAAGTATACCAGTTCTTGTTTGGAGCAGTTGTTGTTTGTTTTTAAGTAGTAGACTCATTTGTTAATATGTTTTGAGATTGTGTGTTGTACTTGTAAGTTCAAAATCTCGCTATTTGCTCAAAAACTGTTTTGTCATTCTCATCTTGCATTTTCAAAACCTCATTGATACCAACCACATGTCATTCCCTGCTCCAACTGATTTTTGCTATATCAATGTGCCTAAAATCATTATTCTACATATTTTGAACTTGTATGTACTGCCAAATTGCCTCAACTGCTATAAACTTGTCAGCTGCCTGTTTGAGTGTGGTTCTTTACATTTCATAAGCTTCAATATTGCCAAATGTTGTTTGATGTTGATTTGGTATGACTTTGAGGCATGAGCATTTCCCTTTGCATATTTGTGGTATGTGTGCATCATTGTTATGACATGTTTCCCTTCATTTTAAAAATTACCCTGATGTGCCAAGTTGGTGTCAAGACAGTTGCTTGCATTTCTTACCATTAGCATATCAAATTCTGTTCCCATGTGCATAAGCCTGATGTCTAAGCATGAACTCATTCCTCCTCATGATTTTGATGTGTGTATGTTGTTTATTTGATCTATCCCTACTTGGTTAATCATCTCATTTTCAAAATGAACTTTTCAAGCCAAAACACACCATGACCATACCAGATTTTATTCTAAATGCAATATGCTGGTTTTCTGAGTTGAAACTCATTTGTCTTCACATTTTTGATATGTATGAGCTATCCTTTTAATGTGAGACCACTCATTTATGGCTAGACCAGTCTGTACTCTTTGTGCTGCCAAACAACTCTTTTTCATCTACACCAAGTATACCAATTTCTGTTTTAAGTGGAATGTACTTAATTTTTGGACTCAATCTCATCTATTATCATGTTTGAGATGTGTGTGTGTGTGTGTCATTGTTTTGGGCTTGAAAACCTCACCTTTTGAAAACACACATGCTGCCTCATCAATTTACCAAGACTGTTTTGCATTTCAACCAACATGCCAAATTCTGATTTGATTGAAGTATGCCTGAACTTTGAGTTTGATCTCATCTTTTATCATGTTTATGATGTGTGTGTATTGGTTTCATGAACTGTTTCCACCTGACCTGATACTCCCCTCCCATGATGCATTATTAATGTACAGTCCTTGCATTCCATACCATCGTTTGCAATACCATACCATTTTCCTATTTAAGCATGAACTTATCTTGTCTATGTGCATAGAACCATCAGTTGACATAATTGAAACTTGTGTTTGACATTTACATGAATTGAACCTACTCAAAATTGGAACTAAGCAGCCTGCACTTTCATGTTTTTACCTGCCATGAATATACCATTTCTCATTCTGTTGGATTTTTTACTGGTCTTAGGGTGTAGAAACATCTAGCAGCATATTTGAAGTATGTGTATGAGGGTTGTGTAGTCTGAATCATTTTAGTACATACTTTGATCTCAAATTGCATTTTAATATGCCTCATATTAGCTTGATAGCCCCCTTTTTTGATGTATGACATAATGATGTTTTCCTGTGAGTTTATCATGATTTTTCTTTCATTTCAAATGTGCATATCAGTGACTAATCTTAAACTCATGCATTTGGATCCTCTAATTTTTTGTTCAATGACCACATCATGTCTATGTATGCAATTCATGTACTCTTTTTTAATCCAAGGCTATTTTAAACCAAATGCTTGTTAGAGCTCTTTCAGAATCACATTTATGATTTGCTCATACTGTTTCTTAATCTCAACTGCCATTGGTTTAGTTTATGTTTCTCAAAACGCATCTCAAGGTTCCAATTTGCATAAGTATTCGTGTTTTAATTTGTGATTGTTATCTCAAAATTTTGTTATGACCACTGTAATGCTCATGAAAAATCATTCTAGTTAGGCTAAAATTTCATGGAAAAAGACTGAATATTGACCAAGTTATGAATCAAAACGCATGTTGCATTTCCACTTGTTTTAGGCTGGCCCAGAAATTCCACCATAGGTAACCTTATTTATTTGTAGGGGTGGCTTTGTACTTGGATGTACAGCCACCCCAGTGGTAATCAACTTGCGCGAATATCACCCTTTCACTTGCCAGTCCTGAGTTCGATCCATGGGATCAACTCTTTTGGTCCTTTTATTTTCAATTGTAATTGAATTTATTTTCTTTCTTCTCTTCCATTTCCATCCAGCACGCGCATTATGCTCCATTGGTTTATGTTGTGTTTGTGAACACAAAGGGTGTGGGTTCAATCCTCACCCATGCCACTTTCTTTTTCATATGTGTGTTTGTTTATTTTATTGTCATAAAATCAATCAAACTTCATTAATTCATAACTTATTTATCGTTCATTATTTTCAACCCATTCTTTCTGCAACTATTTCATTGTGATGTCTAGTTGTATTAAATAGATTGTAATCTCATAGTTGCTTTTTTTTTTACAACGCTTTTTGCCTGCTTGTTAGTAGATTCGTTCTTAGGTCGTTACCTTACGTCTCGATTAAAATTCCCTTCATACCATGCTTATTTTATCTTGTGAGATTTATTGGTATTTGATTTCTTTATGTTTGTTAACATGTTGAGATTTCATCTCTTGTTGGTTGTTACCATAAATTATTGTTCCTTTCCTAAAAATCTTGAGTTTAACTGTTGTGATCAGTCCTTGTGTATTTGATTGTCATCAATGCCTAAATATTGTTACATTTGTTATACCTTGAACCTATGACATGCTTACCATCAAGTTGTGATTTGTTTACATGATTGTTACTTTTGTATTTGTCAAGATATGCTTCCATCTTTGTTAAGATATTTGATTATCGGTTGTAACCATTTGTATTGTTTGATCCGTGCCTATTGTGATACGCATGCTTGCTTAATTATTTATTTACTTTGTTATGTATCTCTTCCCCTAGTGATGGAACTTTTTAGTTCTCATCCAAGTTGCCTCTCTCTCTCTCTCTCTCTCTCTCTCTCTCTCTCTCTCTCTCTCCTTCCAAAGGAAAGTTTCTCTATTGACCATTGGGTCATACATAGGATTTAAACCATAGGCCTGGATATAACCTTCTCCCTTTTTGGTCTGGAGAGAACCAATAGGATAACTCATAGGTCTGGATAGAACCTTCTTCCCCTTTTGGTCTGGATAGAACCAATAGGATTTAACTCATAGGTCTGGATAGAACCTTCTTCCCCTTTTGGTCTGGATAGAACCAATAGGATTTACATCATAGGTCTGGATAGAACCTTTTCCCCTTTTGCTCTGGATAGAACCAATAAGATTTAAACTCATGGGTCTGGATAGAACCTTCTTCCCCTTTTGGTCTGGAGAGAACCAATAGGATTTACATCATAGGTCTGGATAGAACCTTTTCCCCTTTTGGTCTGGATAGAACCAATAAGATTTAAACTCATAGGTCTGGATAGAACCTTTCTCCCACCTTTTGGTCTGGATAGAACCAATTGATCCTTATTTTGTAGTTCATGCCCGAACTACGACCGCTCTGATTTCTCATTGGACAATGAGAATACGTAGGCACAAGATGCGATATCTTGACGAGCAACCTTCCCCCTTTCTCCCACCTTTTGGTCTGGATAGAACCAATTGATCCTTATTTTGTAGTTCGTGCCCGAACTACGACCGCTCTGATTTCTCATTGGACAATGAGAATACGTAGGCAGAAGATGCGATATCTTGACGAACAACCTTCCCCCTTTCTCCCACCTTTTGGTCTGGATAGAACCAATTGGTCTCACATCGTAGAACTTTAGGATAGAGTTTGGTTAAATCTATGTAAGAATCATGGGCATGATTACTTACTTCCCTTTCTTGAGAGTTCAACATAGATCTAGAGAGTTTTGTGAAACTCTACACAAGCATGGATATGTTTGTTTCCCTTTGAACCTTGATCATAATCAAGAGTTCTTCAACCCTAGTGAGTTGAACTATGATTTCTCTGATTCTATCCTATTTAGGATACGTAGGCAGAGGACGCGATGTCTTTGCGAGCAAACTTAGAAACTATCTTTAGGTTTTAACCTATACCTTTACCCAACCCCAAACCTTAGCAAACATTTAGCAAACTTAGCATGCAAACAAACAAAAGGTTCCTATAGAGTAATACAGATGTTTAGGATGTGAAATACCTACCCTATGCATAACCAACCCCCGATCCCCGAATCTCTTAGCATTGTTGTTACATCGCAAAAAGGGTTTTTCTTTATTTAGACCTTTCCTTTGGATAAATTAAAGTCCGGTTGTGAATTTAAGAAATAAGATTCATGTTAATCAATAGCTTGGTATCACGATTCTCACCGCAATAGGATCCATCTTTGAAATCAGCATGGTTGTATGGTTAAGCATATACTGTCTTAAACGTTTGGCAGCCCAAGCAAGTGCGCAACACGTTTTCTCAAGCATTGAGTAACGAGACTCACAATCTGTGAACTTTTTACTCAGATAGTAAATCACATGCTCTTTTCTTCCAATCTCATCGTGTTGACCGAGGACACAACCCATACTGTTCTCAAGAACCGTTAAGTACATAATCAATGGTCTTCCAGCTACTGGAGGTATCAGTATCGGAGGTTCCTGCAAATACTCTTTTATTTTCTCAAATGCTTTCTGACAATTCTCATTCCAAACGACCGCCTGATCTTTCTTTAATAAGTTAAATAATGGCTCACAAGTGGCTGTGAGGTGAGATATGAACCGGGCAATGTAGTTTAATCTACCTAAGAAACCACGAACTTGTTTCTCGGTCTTTGGCGATGGCATTTCTTGAATTGCTTTGATCTTTGCAGGATCAACCTCAATATACCTTTCTCACTGACAATAAACCCCAACAACTTTCTTGACCGTACGCCGAAAGTACACTTGTTTGGATTCAGCCTATGTTTGAACTTCCTTAATCTCTCAAACAGCTTTAGAAGATTTACCAGATGCCCCTCCTCCGTTTGGGACTTTGCGATCATATCATCGACATAAACCTCAATGTCATGATGAATCATGTCGTGAAAAAGAGTTACCATAGCCCGTTGATAAGTTGCCCATGCATTCTTCAAACCAAAAGGCATCACTTTATAGCAGAACGTCCCCCATGGCGTGATAAAAGTCGTTTTCTCCATATCCTCCGGTGCCATCTTAATCTGATTGTAACCCAAAAAACCGTCCATGAAGGAAAACACTGAGTATTGTGCGGTGTTATCAACAAACACGTCAATATGAGGGAGCGGGAAATCATCCATTGGGCTCGCTCTATTCAAGTCTCTATAGTCAACACACATCCTGACTTTTCTATTCTTCTTAGGCACGGGCACGATGTTTGCAACCCACGGGGGTAGTTTGTCACGACAAGAAATCCAGCGTCCAATTGCTTCTGGACTTCTTCTTTGATCTTCACTGCCATATTTGGCCTGGTTCTTATAAGCTTCTGTTTGACAGGAGGACATTCTTCTCGAAGAGGCAGGCGATGAACTACAATGTTTGTGTCTAGTCTAGGAATGTCTTCGTATGACCAAGCAAAGACATCCTTATACTCTCGGAGTAACTCAACCAGTCTTTGCTTGACGTTACTTTGTAGTGCGGACCCTATTCTGACTTCCTTCTTATCTTCCTCTGTTCCTAGGTTGATGACTTCAACTTCCTCCTGATGAGGCAGGATGACCTTCTCCTCTTGTCTCAACAATCTAGCAAGCTCTTCGGGTAGGTCTTCGCCTTCATCGATCTCTTCTTCTGCTTGAAAGATCGGATTGTCAAAGTCACACCGAATCATAGACGAGTCTGAGTCGGTGGTATCTGAAATGTGTAACCTGCAATGATGATGATTTTATGCTTAAATGATATGCAAACAAAACAAACACAAACCACATTGCCATTTTAATGTTAGAAAACAAAAAGAAGAAAAACAAGGATCACAAAATCGAATGAGAAAAACGCCTTTTGATTAATGATAAAAAGATTGTTCAAACATAAACAAGCATGCCCTGAATAGAATACCTCTATGCTCCAGGCAAAACATAGGGTTACACAATAACTGAGAAAACAAAGCATTACTGTTCACGTGTCACTTGGACAAATTCCTCAATGGACCAGTTGCATAGCTTCTGTCCGGGAGCGCTCGGCTGGATCTAAGCGTCCATGTCACAATCATTATCCCCGGCTTCATCATCAGAAACAACATTGATTTTCTCAAAAACGACACCTCCACTGGTGAACTTGACGGGCCCCTTATAGCGTGGCACGCTCTGCGAAGATGATGGGTGGTACCCCAACCCGAACTTGTCCTGCTTTTGAGGTATGTCTAGCACCTTTCCCCATCCTTGCGATGCCCCAGCCTGTACCGCCGCTTGAGCCTCCTTAAAAGATGACATAGCCACTTTTGGTTCTTTGTTCACAACTGGAGATTTGTCCTTCACTTGCACAGTTTCGAAGGCCTGACACAAAGTCTCATGAATTTCTCCGTCTACCTCGACGTAATTGAAAGATGACAAGTGGCTAATCATGATATCTTCCTCCCCACATACCATCACAACACTGCCTCCGATCATATATTTCAGCTTTTGATGTAGAGTGGACGTAACAGCCCCAGCAGAATGTATCCATGGACGAACCAGCAGACAGCTGTAAGCAGGCTGAATGTCCATGATGTAAAATACCGCATCAAATACCTCCGGGCCCACTTGGATAGGCAGAGTTATTTCCCCAAAAACAGATCTTCGGGTTCCATCAAAGGCTCGTACAACCAAATCACTTGGTGTACAATAAAGACCCTGATGATCTATCTTCATTAATGCTTTCTTTGGAAGTACATTCAAGGAAGACCCTGTATCAACAAGGACGTGTGACATCACTGTTCCCCGACATTCAATTGAAATATGCAATGCCAAATTGTGGTTTCTACCCTTTGGCGTCAAATCCAAATCCGTAAACCCCAAACCGTTTTTTGCATTTACATGCGCCACAACTCCTTCGAGTTGGTTAACCGATATTTCTTGTGGCACGTAAGCAGTGCTTAAAACCTTCAACAACGCATTTCGATGCGCTTCTGAACACAGCATCAGTGATAGTATAGAAATCTTGGAAGGAGTTTGTTGCAGATGGTCGACTATCTTGTAGTCGCTTTTTCTAATCAACTTCATGAACTCTTCCATATCCTTTGCCAAAGATTCCTTCTCGCCCACCCGAGGAATTTCTTCTACCACTGTCTTGCCTTTTCCTTTATCAGATTTCTCAACCACCACTTTGGGCGATGAAAAGATTCTACCGCTTCTGGTAATTCCTCCAGCTCCAACAAGATTATCAACTGAATCAACAAGCAAGCTTTTCAATTCTACTTTCTGCCCGTTACAAAACACCTCGGCTCTGTAATTCCACGGGATAGCCTTAGTACTTTCGTATGGCACAAGGCCTGCTTTGGTGATGATGATTGTAGGTGGTCTTGGAGGCGCTGAAATAGTAATAGTTTTATATGGGATTGAAATCGTCGCAATTTCATCCTGCTCCTCCTCTACTACTTCCACGGGTTTCCTTTCAGCGGTCTGATTAAATTGTAACATTCCTTTATCCATCATGCTTTGAATACACTTTTTCAGATCATCACATCCCTCAGGATGGCTCAAACAGTTGACACAACCTTCACTACAGCCTAGGAACACTCCCCCCTTCAGCAGCTTATCCTTCACAAAACTCAATGGTGTTTTTAGCTCATTCATGTTGGTTATCAAATCTAACCCTTCCTCTACCAGAACAACATCAACCCTAGCCGGCCCATGATTTGGCATAGGGTTTTGCACAACATTCGGTGCGTCGTGTGAAAAATATATAGCTTTTCTATCAATTAGATATTGCAACTTATGTTTGAAAGCCTTGCAGTTGTCAATAGTATGACCGGGTGCCCCAGAGTGGAACTAGCATCGTGCATTCACATCAAAGCTGGGCTCTGGTGGGCCTGTCAGAGCAGCCATAGTCCTCTTTTGGATCAACTGTAATTGCAACAGAGTTTGGAGCACTTGGGAATATGGCATCGGTGGCGGATCAAATACTCTATTTGCTGGCCGAATCGATATCTTCGATAACCCTGCTGATTTTATTGGGGTGGCTCCTGCTGCCGTTGTTAATTTTGTTGTGGTACAGGGATCATAACGCTAGCGACCCATTGTTGGTGATATTGATTATGAGGCTGACTTCTCCATCTTCCTTGAAAACTAGATACTGAGTTGGTTTCTCCCTCGCGCCTTTTGTTTCCAAAGATTTTCTTTCCTCCTCCTCCAGCTGAGGATCCTTCGCCTGCTTGAATATTCCCAATTTTGATACCATTCTCTATGCGTTCCCTTGTAATTATCATGTCGGAAAAGCTGCCAGACATACAGTTGATAAGCTTCTCATAATACATGCCAGATAAAGTAGCCACGAACATGTCGATCAGCTCACGCTCCACCATCAGAGGTTGAACTCTTGCGGCCAATTCGCGCCA
The DNA here is from genome assembly GCA_963859935.3 of Lathyrus sativus. Classification (NCBI taxonomy): domain Eukaryota; kingdom Viridiplantae; phylum Streptophyta; class Magnoliopsida; order Fabales; family Fabaceae; genus Lathyrus; species Lathyrus sativus. The sequence continues at coordinate 177,430,975 of OZ012737.1, forward strand.
CCTTTGGGCATACTCTTTGAAGCATTCATTATTCTTCTGGGTAAGATTTTGCAACTGAACCCTGTTTAGAGCAAGGTCACTATTATATTGATAATGTTTCATGAACGCCTCAGCCAAATCCTTCCAGCTACAGACATTGGTAGGCTCCAACCCCATGTACCAGTCAAGGGAAGGACCAGACAAACTGTCTTGAAAAAAGTGCATTAACAACTTTTCATCGTCTGAGTAGGCAGACATTTTCCTATAATACGAGCACAAGTAAACTCTAGGACATGTAGTACCCTTGTACTTATCAAAGTCAGGGACTTTGAATTTCTGCGGTACCCTTAGGTCAGGAATAAGTCCAAGGTTGGCCATATCAAGGCCGATAGAGTTCTGACTTTCAAAGCTCTTTATCCTGTCTTCCAACCATTTGAATCTTCTATTAGTCTCAAAAGGCATTTCACCACCAAAATCTCTCACCGAGAAGATCTCATCCTATCTGTCCTCAATCAACTGCTGATTCAGGTTGCCATGAATAGCATGTTAGCTTCAAGCCCATACACATTGCCCTGACCAACATTACCAACTCCAATGTTACCAAATCCATTGTTACCATTTCCTCCGCCAACATTACCATTGGTTTCAACATTTCCATTACCATTCCCAGTTGTGTTCCCATTTCCAGTACCATTGCCATTTCCAATCCCGCCAGTATTGGGGATAGCGTTATTAGCATGCTGAGTCTCAACATGAGGTGGATTGGTAGCAGTTCCTCCATGTAATACGTTGTCGTTATCAACCCGTGCAATCAAAGGCTGCACCAAGGTCCTGAGTTGGTCTTGTCCACTATCTACAGTCTGCATTACCTCCATAAATTGCTTCATTCTATCTCTCATTTCCTGCATTTGCTCCTGCATCTGTTCCATGATCCTCTTCTGACTTCCTCTAGTCGCGTACCGGTGATTTGTTTTATCAGCAATCCTGAAACACACTAAATGAAGACAGGAGATAAGAGAACAGTTCCGATGCACCTACAATGCGAAAAAAATGCTAAATGCAGACATGTATATATGCAATAGGGAGATCCCCCCTCGATTCTAGTTTCCAGAAGAAGAAACGACCATGGAAAACCCCATGGACAAGCAGACAGAATAATAACTCCTCATATAATAACAGGCCAACAGACAGTGTGCATACATCAACTGAGTACAAATAGAAATGACCTCAATCAACAAGCTTGATGATGGTCAATACATAAGCAAAATAACAAGATACAAATAAAGACAGTCAAGCTGAGTGCCGAGACAAGAAATCCTCTAGCAGTTTCCGCGTCTCGGGATGATCTGGTCTAGCGAGTAGACCCTGTATGAGTAGCTCTCGCCGGCTAATGGTGCGCTGTAGACTCTCAATATGGTTTTCCCAGGCTCCTTCCCCAAAACACGCCTCAAGTCTGCACCTTTTGGTGTCCTCTCTCAACCTACAATCCTCCAGGTTTGCAATAGCTTTGCTCAATTTGTGCTCACTATTATATCTGAGTGATTCTTCCGCTGAAATCTTCTCGTCCTTCGCTTTGAGCTAAATCTTCAACTTGGCGATCTGCTGTTTCAGCTTGTCCTCGCACTCTTTGTTGTTAGTGAGCGTGGCATTCCACACTGAGTCAAACTTAGAGATCTTAAAGTAAGACTTGTCCATATCCTTCTTCTTGGTAGCAAGCACACTACTAATAGCGTTCAAATCCTGGCCTGAGCGTTCTCTGGCGCTAGTCTCCTTCGTCAAGTCCGTACCTAACTTGTTGACAAGTTCAGTCTGCTTTTTGAAAGAATAGACAACATCAATCTTCTCGCTTCGGAGTTGAATGATTTCTTTCTCTAATTCTTCATTTGCTTTCTTCAATTCTTATTTCTCATGCAATAGTTGGTTGTACTTCTGAATATCCACTGTAGTGGGTTCTTCAGTCATGATGGGGTACAAAGGCGCAACTGAGGGAAATGGCATCAGAGACTTAGCAGCTCTATCATTGATCCAAACCATGTAAGGGTCATAAGCTTGATTGTTGCTCTTTCCTAACAATGTCTTACCACGCCTGTGAATGTTACTCCACGCATACTCTATTCTAACCAAAGTATCAGCTTCCAGCAAGCCTGTGAGATACAGAGATTCCTGTATCTCTTCTTCCTTAGGAGGACTCTTCAAAGCATATCCAAACTGTCTAATCAACAAAAAAGGATTATAGTTAATACAGCCATTCCTTCCGACCAACAGGACATTCGGAAAACCACTGCAACTATATATGATTTTAGTGCCAAGTGTATCTTGATCAAACCATACATTGTTTTCCGCTGATAAACCCATCAGCCTAGCAGACCAATCTGAGGTGCCAACAGTAGCAACAAACGGACCTGCCTTCGGAAGGTGACTGAAGAACCACCTATACAGCATGGGTACACAGCAAGACACATTTTTACCCCTCCGCTTATCATTCTTGTAATGGATAGAATGGTAAACATCCCCTAACAAGGTAGGCACTGGATTCTCTGAAGCAAGGATATAGAAGGCGTCTGTATCCACAAAGTCTGGCAAGTTGGGAAACAAAATGATACCATATATGCATAGAGCGAGAATGGCATTGAATATAATCCAACAACCATTCTTTGCAAACTATAAAGCCTTGTCAACCAAAAAAGGTAAAGGAAACCCATACACTCCATTTAGCTTGGTCAATTTTCCTGAGAACTCTGAGGCATCATGATGAAGAACTACAGCAAGCCTAGCTAGATCAGGCTTAGCATCATCATTGTAAAAAGGAATCTGATCCAATACTGGAACTCCTAGTAACGCAACATACTCTTCCAAGGTCGGCGCTAGGACATAGTCAGGAAAAACAAATTATCTCAACTGAGGGTCATAAAACTGTAGCAGAGCATATAAGCCATTCAACTCGAACACTGAAGGTTTGCACACCATACTAAGCAGCTTCCCATAAGATTCCTTGAACTCTCCTTTCACTTTCTGATCTGCTAGAACAACCAAACTCAACAGGGAACTAATATCAGGAGAAGGGAGCTTGTAGGCAACTGTCTTCTTCAAAGACTCCATGTCAGAAAAGGAACAAGATCACTAGAATCGGGGAGGAAATATGCACCTGCAACACAAATACATATTAATGAAATGCAAATGAAAATGCAAAATGCACATGCAAACAGGGGATCAAAATTGTTGTGCTATAGTTTGAGAAGACCGGCGCTTCGCTTTAGCCATAACCAAACACTGATATTAGGACCCCTTGAAATCAAAAATCCAAACTATAAAGAACCGGGTAATCTGAAAGCTAGAGTTTCTTGCACAACCCCATCCCTCTCACAGGTAAGGACCTATCCACTGACAAAGTTTGGCATCCTATGCGTTCACCAGCGTCACAGACTTTCAAGAAATGATGATACGTTCACCATTTCTGGTTTGGCATCATCAACTCCCGAAGAGGCCTCACTTAGCTAAATCCCAAATGATCGGTTCCCAGAGTCGACAATCCTCAGATCCAAAATTCCTTCGAGCCCAAAGGGCCAGAAAGAAAATCGTCAAAGAGAATCTCGTCTGAGCGTGAATTTCATGGCTAGCTGGTGCATGCAAAGCATACAGGCTCACCACTAATCTCCACTTCTAATGCTAAGTCTATACTCAAGCCCGGGTCTGGCTTATCTCTCAATGGAACGATCCCTCCCCACAACACAACAATAATGAATAATGCAGAAAGTAAAATGCGGAAAGCAAATAAAGATAAAGCACATATGTAAACACCCAAAAATAATCAAACAAGCGCTAGGATTGACTCGCATAGGGGATATTCCAGTCCCCAGCATAGTCGCCAGCTGTCGCTACTGCGAAAATCGAGGCCGGCAATGATAGAAGAGTCGCCACCGTGCATTATTTATCCCAATAGAGGGAAAGGAAACGCTAAGAGAAAACCTAACGAAAAAAGGGATAAGATCGGTCATCGCAACCAAATCTCGGGTTCGGGAGTCGGTTACGCAAGGGGAAGGTGTTAGCACCCCTCACGTCCGTCGTACTCGATGGGATCCACGCTTGTTGTCTATCTAAAAGGGTGATTGAAATTATCTAACTACTGGCTGAAGGACAAAAGAAAAAATAAGTGACTCGGCAAAGCAACGGCGCTTTGTGCCTACGTATCTTCATCTGAAGTGAGAAGTTAGAGTCAACGTAGTTCGGCTAACTACGGGTGAAAGGGGAGGAAGGTTGCTCGCCTAGACATCGCGTCTTGTGCCTACGTACTTTCATCTGGTATGAAAGATCAGAGAAAACGTAGTTCAGGCTAAAAGGGAACACAGGTTTGTTCAACTGTTTTACCCGAGTAGGGTTAACAATCAGTTATAGCAGTTTGGTGTATGCAACTCGACCATTGGAGACTTAGGCGTTACCGTTTGCGATAGAACCAAGAGTTAACAAAACTCTCCTTATGAAAATGATTTTCCAAGATTAAAGGCCCCAAAGGGAAAAAATAAGTTTGAATGATTTGTTTTTTGTGTTTTTTAGAGAAGAAGTGTTTTTGAATTGTTTGCAATTCATATCGCACTAGAGACTATGACTTAGGAGTGAATGCGTCGCATATCACCCAAATGGTGCTACACTAAACATCCAAGCCATTGAATAGAAAATCCTCAAAAACCCTTTCCCAAGTGCTTAAGGCTCGTAACGCACAATACTCATTAACCTTTATCAGGTGTTTTACGATTGTTTTGAGATGAGAAGAGAAAGGACACTAAAGGGGGACTAAATTCTAACCTAAAGTTGTCATGCAATGGTGATCCTAAGATTGAGATAAGGGAATGCTACCTAGTGTTATCATACATGGTTAAGATCCTAATGTCTATCATAACCTCCCTTGAACAAGAGAGATTAGATATCCTAAGGGAAGGGAGACAAAAGAGGAAAACGAAACAAACATGAACATGCAAGAATGCAAACATGGAATGCAAGTGAGGGAGGAAGTTGGTGTGGGGAAGTAGCCTCCACAAGCTCATCTCAACCTCAAGCAACAATATGACAAATGCAAGAGATGAAAGGAAAAAGAAATGCATCAAAAGAAACACACAAGTGCACTAAAATGGGATGAAATGGCCTAAACCATTCAAACATCAACCACAATATCAAAAACCCAAACCCAAAAGAAAGGAAAAGAAGACCTAAAACAAAGTGAGGATGGGAGGCTATATGAGGACAGCAAGGAACTCATAATGTGCACTCAACCATGAGCATCACAAGAAAGGTGCAAAAGAAAGCACAAAGAAGTCCTCATGGATTCATCATTTTAGGCATGCTTCAAGTACCTCCAAAGGAGGGACCAAGCCACCTTAATTGAGATTCCAAAGTCATTGGACAGCAAGGGAAATGAAATAAAAGTGCTCAAAAATCAAAAGCAAATAAACCACAAGGAAATGGAAGCAAATTCCCAAAGGAAAGCAAACATGTTTCACATAGAAACCCTAATTGGGAACTCAAAAGTAAACAATCAAATGAACAAGCAAAGTACAATATAATGACCTAAAAATGAGCAAACATCATCCTTAACATGTTAGCAACATGAGTAAAAAGGCATTGAAAGCTCAAAGGATCCATAAATGTCATATCCAAAGCAAACTAGGTCAAAGTGTTTGTATGAACCTCCCTATGGGGTAAGTTGACTTGCAAGTTACTCTAAAATTAGGAAAATGATTCAAAAATAGGCAAATAAAATGCAAGAAGCTCATAAACATGTTGGCAACCAGAGGCCAAGAGATTACAATCAAAGTCACTTCACAACATCACCATAGAAATTGATTCACAAGGGTGCTCCATTGTGAAGGAGGATTGTCGAGGGTCAAATGAAATTCATCAAAAGTAAACTCAAAAGTCAACCAACAGGGGCAAAATGGTCCTCAAAAATTCATCAACCCATCATGGACATGAGGATGAATTTTGGGTCATTGGACCAAAAGGAAATGAGAGAAACAAAATAAAAACTAAAATATGTCAAGATTTAGGTCAAATAAAACACCTCTAATGTTAAATTCCATTTTTAATTGAAAAATAATCCAAAAAAAAATAAAATAAAAATTTTATAAAATAAAAGACACTTCAAATTGTCTAAAACCTATTTTTGGGGGAATTTTATGACCAATAGAGGTATTTTATTTTGAATTAAATCTAAACAGCAACAAAATAAAAAAAAAGAAAGAAAAAGAAATAAAAATAAATAAAAGCTGGGTGGAAACACCAACCCAGCAACGTGTAAAACTTAATGGGCCAACTCAGAGGGGTGTCAATAGCAAGCCCAGTCCATCAGAAATAAATAAGAAAAAAAAAACGTGTGGATTGGATGTGGTGAGGTGAACAGAGGTCCATGGTTGAACGCGCTCTGGACAGTTGGATCAGAAAGTAAACCAATCTAAAGGCTCACAGCATCACATGTGGCTCAGACCAAGGTTTCAGTGAAACGGTGTGTTTTAGAGTGATTGTGTATGGCAAGTCAAATAAGGCGCATGGTAGGTCTTAATCATGGCCGTGCAAATAAAAAATAATTAAATCCAAAGGCTGTGAACACACACACGTGGCTCTGGTGAAGTTCAAACCATGAAGGGAAAACCAGACGGCCGGAACCACTGTTCCGGTCGTCTTCTCCGGCGAAGCTTCAAACCATTCACGGCCACGAAACACAGGTGCACGAAAACTCAACCAAAATAAGCAAATGAATAGTCAAAAATGATCTCCAGGTCACGTAGATTTCAAATCCACTACCCATTTCATTGATCATGTCTAAATAAACCAAAACGAAAAGAAAAAGAAATGAGCTCAAAACTCAAAAGCTTACAAACAGCCACAAAATCATACCAGAAATCATCTACACATCAAGAGGTTCACAAATATGTAAATTGGCGTGCAAACAATGCTTAAACAGAGAGTAAAATGGATTGAAAAGAAACCTAAATGAAAGCTTCCTCAGAGCTCATTTCTTTAGTGAAGCTTAAAATAAACCACCCAGAAACATTCTATGAACCTCAAGGAACCTTTTCAAATGTTTGGTTTGCATTGAAACTCACTGAAATATGAAAAACGATTTTGACTTTGCTCTCACTTTTTCTCAATGTGTTCTTGTCCAATTTCTCACCAAAGTCAATTCTGAGGACTTGTGAACAAAGCTGAGAATATGTATGATGGAGTTTGATACCAAGAAGGCCCAATTCTATGCTCCTTAAGCCCAATTGAAATTCAGTTTTTCTCTTCATGACCACTTCAAAAAGTGCATGAAAATCACCTTGCCAAGCTTTAAAAATGGCTCAGTTACCTTGCACCTGAGGTAAATTGATCCAAGGGCTAAAAATGGCTCCTTAATTTAATCCCATGGCATGGTTTGTATATGTTACTTAAACTTGAAGTAAGCATGAAAATGGCCACCAAATTGAGCTCAAATCTCAAATCCAAAATTGGCATTGTGCTTGAAATGTATTTCTGTAGGGATTCTTCAATCCAAGCCAAACCTTTGATGCCTTGATTTTTGGTTGAAAAATGACCCCATTTTGAGCAAGTTTGAAGTTGGAAATATTTCCATTTGAAGTGTGCAAAGTGGTGAAATGGACCTATAATGAAAATGACCTATAAACCTGCTTTCCCAAAATACCCCTGCCTTGCAAGCCTCATAACTTGAGTTCTATAAATCAGATGAAGGACTTATAGTACTCTTTGGAAAGCTAAGATCATGAGGAACAACTTTCGTATTCATCAAAAGTTGAGGAGAAACATCATTCTAGGTTAAACGTGGCTTGGAAGTTGGTTGAATTTTGTTGACCAAAATCACATTCATCTGAGGACCTGTAACTTGTCTGCTTCATAACTTGGGTTCTACAAATCCAATAAAGGACTTCTAGTACTCAAAATAAATCTAAGAGCATGCTCTACAAGTCTCATGTTAGGGTCAAGATGAGATGAGACTTGTATCTTGAGATAGGTGGTCTTGAAGTTGGGCACTAAATAGGGGATTTTACACTGAGAACCCTAATTTAGTGACTCCTCACACTCTTGATTCTTCTTGATTTGATCTTGAAATGATATATTAGGCATATCAACACAATATTCCATGACCATAAAGACTTGTAATTGAGTCTTAATCTCCTTCAATTTCACAATTGACTTAAGGTTGACTAGATGAAAACCCTAATTGCACCATTTTCAACTGTAGCCACTTGCACTTGGTATAAACACTTGAATGAACTCCACAATGACCTAAAAGGCCTCCAATGAGCTTAAATGATAATCTCCCTCCATAACCATGGGCTTGTGATCCTCAGATGACATTCAAATGGCCTCCTAGACAGGAGGTGAACCATATACACTTATTTTCCTATCCAAAGGGCTCTTACTTATCTCTGATGATGATAACCCCCTGTTGACTTGAATACAAACTCTTGATTAGGATTAGAACCCTTGGCAAATTCCTCTTGCTATACACACATCTTTTGATCCCCTGTAAAATGCAAAATGCTATGCAATGCAATATGCTAGAACAATGAAATGAAACATAAACCAAGTAAAGAAAAGGTTGGGCAAATTTTGGGGTACAACAGAGGGCTTGTTGGACCTAGACGGTCGGGCGTTCTCCCTGTGCCTGGAATCACGGGTAGAGCTGGAAGCCTCCTTCTCTTCGTACTGAATGTACGCTTGTGATTTGAGGAGGAAGGTGTCCAACATTGCTGGGGGTTGGATGCCTATGAATTTAGAAAATTTGGTACGGGGACGGAGCCCGTGCTCGAGCAGAAACTTTTTCATGTCATCGGTTGTAGAAACCTGTACGTACTTCTTATTGAACCATTCAATGTAGGCTCGTAGGGGTTCATCTCTCCCTTAAATAATGGCCTCAAGGGAGGCTTTGGTCTTCGGATGGCAGCGAGAGGCCGTGAAGTGTCTAGAGAAGAGTATCCCCAGTTGTCTCCATGAGGTGATGGAGTCGTTAAGAATCCCTTTGTACTAGGTCATTTCCCTCTTCCTAAGTGTGGCCAGGAATAACCTACACTTGATAGCGCCCCGGATGCCGCGATAATCGAGCATCGCATCGATATTTTTGCTGTGCTCGTCGGGGTCAGTTGTTCCGTCGTATGTCCCTAGAGAGGGGGGCTTCTCTAGTTCTTTTGGCAGTCGCATGGCCATGATCTCCTGGGACAACAGACTGTGAGGCTCGTCGTCGCTACTACTGGTGGTCCAAGAAGGGGAATGAGCATCCCGTCTGTATGTAGGATGGCTATCTCGTCGAGGAGATAGGGTTCACGCTCGCCCCTTGGATTTGGGCGGAGGTGAACGTTGGGACTCTGCTCGGTGGCCTCTTCTGGTCCTCTTGGCTTATGGAGGAAGCTAGTTCCGTGGAGAGATATGGTCATGTTTATGGATGGTCAGGCTCTAGAGGTGTCTGACGGGTCCTCTCGTGCCGGCGGGGGGGGGGGGGGGGGGGGGGGGAGGAGAAATCCTTGGTAGCTGATGCTCCTTCCTCGTTGGAGGGGATCTTGGACAACTGGACTCTTCCAACGCTCCGATCCTTGCGTTCTAGTTGAGGATTAGGAGATTGGTCTTTTTAAGAACCTCGAGGAGGGCCGCCATGGATGGGTCGGCACTAGACGTAACTGGAACTGGCAGGTGCTACAGGACAAGTGAGACTTCACCGTGATCTGCACTAGCAGGGCATAGGAAAGTTATGGCTCCGTCCCTTTGTCGGAGGACGTTGCCGCCATGAGAGGTGGTTGCCCGATCATCATCAGTCTCTCAAGTGAAAGGGTTTTTATAGTGCCCCATCAAATTCTGGTGACTTGACACATCAAAATTTCATCTACTCATTCTGGACACGGTTTTATAAATGAATTTTCCAGAATGAATACGAATCTATCCTTAGCAAGCGGTTTTGTTAAAATATCAACCCACTGGTGATCTATATCCACAAATTTTAGTTGAAAAACACCCTTCTGAATATAATCAAGTAAAAATGGATGTTTTATTTCAATATGTTTAGCCCTAGAATGCAAGATAGGATTTTTTGATAAACAAATAGCAGAAGTATTATAACAGAAGATAGGAATGTTACCCTCATGTATCTGAAAATCTTCTAGTTGATTATTCATCCAGAGTATCTGAGTGCTGCATAGTGATGCTGAGATATATTCTTCTTTTGTAGTTGAAAGTGCAATAATTGTTGTCTTTTACTAGCTCAAGAGACGAGGTTGTTATCCAGAAACTGACAATTTCCAAAAGTACTTTTCCTTTCTAATCTGTCTCCAGCATAATCTGCATCACAATAACCAGAAAGCTTATACTCTGATGTTTTCTTATACATCAAGCCAAGGTTAGTTATTCCTTTTAGATACATTAGGATTCTCTTAATAGCTATTAAGTGAGTTTCCCTTGGATCTGATTGGAAATGAGCACAAAGACATACACAAAACATAATATATGGTCGAGAAGTAGTTAGATACAGAAGAGAACATATTATACCATGATAGAGAATCTGACAAACCTTTTTACTTCTTCTTTCTCCAGAATGCATGTAGAATGCATGGGAATCTTTGCAGGTTTACTATCTGACATATTAAACTTCTTCAGAAGTTCTCTTGCATTCTTGCTCTGATGAATGTACATTCCTTCTGGACATTGATCAATTTGAATTCCCAGAAAGAATTGAAGTTCTCCCATCAGACTCATTTCAAATTATGTCAGCATTAACTTAGAAAAGTCCTTGCACAAGGAAGTATTAGCAGAACCAAATATAATATCATCAACGTAAATTTTCACAACCAGAATGTCATTTTTAAAGGTTTTGCAATAGAGTGTTGTATCCACTTTCCCTCTGGTAAAGTCATTTTCTAAAAGAAAGTTACTTAGCCTTTCATACCAAGCTCTGGGAGCCTAATTCAAACCATATAACGATTTGTTAAGTTTGAAAACAAAATCTGGGTTTTCAGAAATTTCAAAACCAGGAGGTTGGTGCACATACACTTCTTCTGAAATATACCCATTTAAAAATGCACTTTTTATATCCATTTGATATAAAGTGGTGTCGTGATTAACAACAAATGAAACTAAAAGACGAATAGATTCTAAACTGGCAACTGGTGCAAATGTTTCTGTATAGTCTATCCCTTCTTGCTGACTATAACCTTGTGCTACCAGTCGTGCTTTGTTTCTTACGATCTCACCTTTCTCATCAAGCTTGTTTCTGAATACCCATTTTGGATACCTTTTGGTTTTTGAACAAGGTCCCAAACATCGTTTCCGGTGAATTGATTCAGCTCTTCTTGCATGGCCAAAATCCACTCACTCTCCATAAGAGCTTCATCAACTGATGTTGGCTCTATCAGTGACACCAAACCCATAAGAGTTTCTTCAGAATGTTTGATTGATGAACGAGTTCTGACTGGATCAGCATTGTCTCCCATGATCAATTCTTCAGAAGGAAAAGTTCTTAATTTGTTCTTCTTCTGATGAGATGGACTATTTGTTGTTTCTGGTAAGATTGTATCTGATTTTGTAGTTTCTGCATCTTTGTCTCCTTCTTTAGAATCTTCCTCCTTGGATTTTGATAACGTAATCTTCAAATCTGCAAACTTTTCAACTAGATTTGACTTTTTAAGATCAAGCTTATCATCGAATCTGACATGAATTGATTCCTCAATAATTCGTGTTTCTGTGTTATAAATTCTATAGCCTTTAGAGCGTATAGAGTATCCTAACAATAAACACTTTTGAGCTTTGGAATCAAACTTGCCAAGATTCTCTTTAGTGTTCAACATAAAATAAATACAGACAAAAGATGAAAATATGAGATGTTGGGTTTTCTATTCTTCCACAATTCATAGGGAGTCTTACCCAGAATAGGTCTGATAGAAATCGTGTTCTGAATATAACATGCTGTGTTTACTGCCTCTGTCCAGAAGTGCTTAGCCATGTCAGTTTCTTGGATCATGGTACGAGCCATTTCTTGCAAAGTCCTATTCTTCGTTTACACTACTTCATTCTGTTATGGAGTTCTGGGACAGGAGAAATCATGGGAAATACCATTGGAATCAAAAATATTCTTAAAGTATTTGTTCTCAAATTCTCCACCATGATCACTTCTGACTCTGAAAAGTTTGCAATCCTTCTCGGTTTGCACTTGTAAGCAAAAGGTAGAGACACACAAAATGTGACTCATCCTTGTGTTTCAATAATTTTACCCATTTCCAATGACTATAATCATCTATGATGACTAATCCATATTTCTTACATTGATTGAGGCAGTTTTCACTGGACCAAACAAATCAATATGCAGAAGTTCTAATGGTCTAGAGGTGGATACAACATTTTTTGCTTTGAAGGAAGTTTTGGAGAACTTTCCTTTCTGACATGCTTCACAAAGAGCATCTGAAGAATTCTTAAGATTTGGTAAGCCTTTGACAAATTCAAGCTTGTTTAGCTGAGAAATCTTCCTCATGCTAACATGGCCCAAACGTTTATGCCATATCCATTTCTCCTCATTAACAGATATTAAGCATTTGACATTCTGTTCACAGAGATCATAAAGTCTAGTCTTGTAAATGTTGTTTTTTCTCTTTCCATTAAAAAGGATTGACCCATCCTTCTGACTAACAACTTTACATGACTTTTGATTAAAAATGATGTCACAACCATTTTCACTAAGTTGGCTAATTGACAATAAGTTATGCATCAAACCGTCGACCAAAAGAACATTAGTAATAGAAGGAAGTTTACCATTACCAATAGTTCCAGAGCCAATGATTTTACCCTTCTGATTTCCTTCGAAACCAACGAAGCCTCCAGGCTTAAGTTCCAGACTTTGGAACATATGCCTTTTTCCCATCATGTGTCACGAGCAACCACTGTCCAGGTACCATGGTTGGTGTTTCAACTGAGCTGCTAAGGATATCTGCAACATAGATTATCTTATCCTTAGGTACCCACTTTCTGGGTCCTCTTTTGTTAGTTTTCCCAGAGTATTTAATAACCTTGGATTTATGTGCAACAGAATAATCAAGTGGAATTTGTGCATGATATTTAGGTTTAAAAATAGGCTTATGTGTCTGTGAAGGTGCTTTCACAAGCTCAGAACAATCAAGCTCAGTGCCAGAAGGCACAAAATGGTCATATGGAGGTTTTGGTTTTACATGCTGACTTTCGTCAATATCAAACGTTTCTGTACACCCCAAACCTTTCTTTCCATTTCTGCTCACTCCATATATCATGGAAGTTATCTTGCTTCTATCTATGCTTTTAGCCAGAAAGTGCTGGAATGCTCTATCATACTTGTTTACACGACTAGTGTCAGAGACTTTTGAGACTAATTCTTCTTCTAATTTAGAAACTTTACTTTTCAGTTCTTCATAGATAATTTAATTCTTGTCATTCGTTCTTTTTGTTTTTTCAAGTAATCATGTCCTTATATAGCCAGAAAAACATTCGTTGGGGGGCCGATCAGGAATATCCTTTAGATAGTTGGCGACATGAAATAATGTCGTTACGCAGGGATGAAATTCGTAAACAAAAGTTGTCCTTTGTACCACCAAATTAGGATATTGGAATGGTAGTCGAATGGAACGTTGAAACGTACCATGTACTATTTTCCCTTATAAACTTTTTTTTTTATCTTATGTACATCAGGGGATTCTGAAGAGAGATGATTGAAGCATGAGTAGAAGAGTTGATCATTGGGTCTTTAGAGTCTTCAGAACTTGTTCACCAGAACCTTGTCTTCAGAGTCTTAAGCACTCAGTCTGTAGAACCCTTGGTCTTTAGTAACTTAAGTCTTCAGAGTCTTCAGAATGTTGTTCAGCAGAACTTTATCTTCAGAGTCTTCAACACTTAATCTTCAGAAACTCAAGTCTTCAGAGTCTTGATAACTTTGTTCAGCAGAACCTTGTCTTTAGAGTCTTTAGAACTTAGTCTTCAGAAGATAACGACTTCAGAAGCTAGACAACCTTCAGAAGTAAGACATCAGAGTCACGCTCAAAACCAAAATCCAAGAGAGCATTACAGCAGCACCATATTATCTTCTTAGAATCTTTCTAAATGTTAGTAGATCAGAAGCAAACTTGCTTTTATGGCGCAAAATCGACTTTGGTCAGATCAGAGTGGCAGTGCACATGGTCTCTATCAGAGTCAGAGCTTTCTCTATCATAGTTAGAACCTGTTTGTTAATTCTTCAGAAAAATAATCGTTAGAGTACCAAAATTGTTCTCACACAAATGCTACTTTGTTATTATCAAAACTTAGAGATATCTTGCAGAACTAAATCTTGTTCAAAAAGATATTACAACAACATTGCTGGAAAATAAGACTTTGTCTTCAATGGAGATCTGTAAATAGATTCTTCTTGGTATCAAAGTGAAAAATAAATGCACACTCAACCTAGGTTTAGCAGCCTAGAGAGATTTAAAAGCATAATTTCCAGGGACCAAAGTTCAATCGAGGAACAAGCTAGAAAGAAACGGTCAAACGAGACTCTATCCATTGAGGAATGAATTCAAATTGGGATTTATCTTATCCAAACATGGGACAGATAACTAAAGCAACCCATCTTCCACGAGGATCAAACTCGGTGAGGAACTAGAAAGGATGTACACTTTCGGCTAAAGGTTGATGACTCTATTAGAGAGAGGAGACAAACTAGGTTATTTGGTGATAAACACAGCCAAAGTAAACAAATAAAAGATATCAAGATAGCAAACATGCTCATATGCCATGTATATCTATATGAATGTATGTATGTCATGCTTATGCTTATGCTGACAAAACAAATAAGGAGAAGCAAACTGGAGATGAAATAAACATCTCGACAAAGATACTCAGCCAATTTCTACAAGAAAAAGACAACTATCAAGAGATGAATGGAAAACCATATGCGGAACCGCAGTCCTACTTCAAAGTTTCAACCTTCTCTAAGGAAAATAGTATTCCTCTCAGGGTATAACATCGTGACTTCACCTGAGGGATTGCCATCATGAATATGATTTCCTTGTTGGGAGAGAAATATCCATTGGGGAAGGGTCACCAATGATCAGAGACTTCATAGGGGATAAAATAAATATCCACCTCAATGGGGAAGTGTTACACCCCAAAATTTGCCCAACCTTTTTTTTCTTTACCTAGCTTATGTTTCATTGCATTCATTATAGCATTAGCATATGCATTGCATTGTCATTTGTGCAGGGGATCAAGATATGTGCCTATCCAGAAGGGGATACCAAAGGTTCTAGGGCCCATCAAGAAGCTACAGTCAAGTTATCATCTTCAACTAGCCTTCATGAAGAAGTCAAAGCCCTTGGGAAAAGGGAATGGATACAAGTGTGCCTACCTCCTATCTTGGGGGTCAATGAAGATCATCAGATGATTTTGAATCCTTGGATGTGGATGTAAAGCATTAATAAAGCTCATTGGATGCCTTGGGGGTCATTACGGATCGTATACAAGTCATTATATCCAGTATAAGAAGCCACAGCCAAACATGGTGCAGTTAGGGTTCTCATCTGGTTAACCCTAAGTCAACTGTGTAATTGGAGGAGATTAAGACTCAATTCCAAGGCTTTATGATCATGGAATGTTATGTTGAGACACCTAAGAGATTATTCCAATATCAATTCATCAATACTCAAGAGTGGGAAAGTTGCTAAGCTAGGGTTTCTAAGCTTGACAGTGTAAAATCCCCTATCTTAGTGCTCAACTTCAAGACCACATACCTTAGGATACAAGTTTCATCTCATCTTGACTCCAACATGAGACTTTTAGATAATGTTCCTAGATTTCTTTTGAGTACTAGAAGTATTCCATTGGATTTCTAGAACTCAAGTATGAAGCCGACAAGTTACAAGTCATCAGATGAATGTGATTTTTGTCCTTGAAAGTCAACCAACTTCCAAGACATTTTCGACCTAGAAGCATGTCTCTCCTCATCTTGACCCAAACATGAAAGTTCTTCCTTATGATATTAGCTTTCCAAAGAGTACTATAAGTCCTCAATATGATTTGTGAAGCTCGAGATATGAAGCTTGCAAGGCAGGGCTATTTTGGGAAACTTTGATTATAGGTCAATTTCACCAATTTACACTTTTCAAATGACAAACTTTCTAACATAAATGTTGCTCCAAATGGGGCCATTTGCTCAACAAAACATCAAGGAATCATTGATTTGGCTTGGATTGAAGATTTGATGAAGGAATTTTCATGAAGGAAGCTTTAAAGGTCATTAAAAGTCAAAAAAATCAAATTAATTCATGATGGACCAAAGTTGTGCAAGTTTGTGCATATTTTGAGTGCCTTGCATGTTCTAAACATAATGGAATTGGTGGATTTGCAAATTGAGGTTCAAAACCATGGCATTATACATGTTTCTTCATCTTGAAGTAACATAATCAAAATCAATCATTGATCCCTTTTCAAGGAAGGAACCTTCACCATTGGATTCAGTGTGATATATGCAAGCTATCTGAAGCAGTTTCAAGTCATGAATGGCTCTATTTTCGTGCATTACATGAAGCTCCAAATGAAGAAAAAGTGAAATTCAATTGGGCTGATTCAGGCCTCCATTGGGCTTATTATCCATCCAAACACATCCTATATAAGATCTTGATCATGTTCAGCCAAAAAAGAAAGGGTTTTGATCAGAATTCAGTTACAAAATAGTTGGAGCAGTTGGAAGCAAATTGAAAATCGTATTCTCTCATTCTTCAAGATTCAAGCAAGAATAATCATCCAAGAAGCTCTAGGAAGGTTCAGTGAGAGTTTCTGGAGCAAAATCATCAAGCTTCAGCATGTTTTGAAGGTTCTGTGCAAGCTTCTAACCAGGTTTTTACTTTTCAACTTTCGTCACGATCCATGATGATTTAGCATTCAATTCTCATGTGGTTAGGTTCCTTAAGATGCCTAGATGGATTCTAGATATATTTTAGGGATGATTGTTACAATTCTTGAAATGGTGCATAAACTTGTTATCTTCGACTTGGCTTGATTGTGGACTGAAATTAAAAATAAACATGGATTTGGATTCTGCGTGAGATGTAGATGATTTTGGACTATTCATTCGCCTGATTTGGTTAAGTGGACGTGCCTTTGTGTTTTGCCTCGCCGGAGTAGGTGAATGGAGCCACCGTGCTCCGGCCACCTTATTTTCCCTCCGTTTTGATCATTTGAATGGGGAAGATGATGGTGTGGCACTTTGTTGTGCATTAGATCTGTTTACTTTTGATTCCATGGCTGAGATTAAGACCTACCATGCGCTTTTTTTGACCTGCTTTACATGATCTGTCCAAAACGTTGTGTTTCACTTAAACGCTAGCCTGAGACACACGTGTGTATCTGTACCACTTGATTTGTTGACTTGAATGATCCTATGTCCATTAACGTGTCTCACCATGCACGCGTGTTGACTAACCACACTTAATCCATCTGAATTGAGCGCGTCTTGTGGACTGGGCTTCTGATTGATATCCCCACCCCCTGTTTGAGCCCAGTTGGCTTTTGCACGTGAAACCACTGTTATTCATACCATATCTTTCCCATTTTATTTTCCTTTTCGTTTATTTCCATTTTATTTTGTGTTTCATTTTAATTCATTTGAAAATGATAATTGATTCAATAAATCATGAAAAAATATGTTTGTATACCTTGACATGTATATTAATTTGTCATATTTTTTTAATTGCATTTTAATTCCTTTTCCATTTAATTGTATATTTTTCATGTTATGTGCTTTTAATAAATGGAAAAATGACATGCCATGCTTTTGTGATTTTATTTCTTGCACAAAACATCAAATAAACTTCTGAATTTTTGTGTGATGATTCTAGACACCTTAAGTGATAGTGTAGTATTTTTCCCTTAGAATTTGAGCCCTGGTCTCTAAGACCATTGGGGTCCCCTAAGATTTTTCTTAGAATTTTTAGATGTGCTTTACTATTTTTAGTAGATTTTAGCATTCTGACCTTCATTAGGATAGTTTCAACCACACTTTTGACCTAGTTTCTATTTTAGGTGATTCTTTTGCAATGCTTGTGCATCTATCTCTCCCATATCCATGCTCTAGACATCTTAAGGCACTTGTAAGTGAATTTCCAAGTTCAAACCATGTTCCTAACTAGTTCATAACTTAGGCTCCCTTTAGGACTTCCCTTAAGTCTTCCCATAAGGTGCCTTTGAATGATTTTATTTCTTCACATGATTCTTCTAATTCATAGTTCTATGATATTTGGATCCTTCTTGTGAGAGCCTAGTTCCTCCTTAGTAGGAACTTTGTGCATTCCATGAGAAGTTGAGCCATTGAGGACTATTCTTGAATGATGAGTTTGGTTGAGAACATGGTGAATTCCTTAGGTTCTCACTATGTCTCCCATCATTATTCTCTTCATTTCTCAAGTCCTATAATCTTATGGTCCTTCTTGTAAGAGCCTAGTTCCTCCTTAGGAGGAACTCTGTGCATTCCATGAGAAGTTTGAGCCTTTGATGGACATTCAATAACATGGTGGGTTCCTTAGGTTCACATTATGCTCCTTTTCTCCTCCAAATCCTATAATCTTAGGATCCTTCTTGTGAGAGCCTAGTTCTTCCTTAGGAAGAACTCTATGCATTCCATGAGAAGTTGAGCCTTTAAGGAATCAAGTACCTTGTACACACCTTCTCTTTTCACTGTGTCCTACAATCTCAAGATCCTTCTTGTGAGAGCTTGGTTCTTCCTTAGGAAGAACTCTGTGCATTCCATGAGAAGTTTGAGCCTTTGATGGACTCTTGTGTTGGTACACATTCCTTGACATGGTGGGTTCCTTTGGTGCACATTATGCTTTCTCTCATTCCCTTGCATGATTGTGTGGTGTTGTGCATTAGAAGTAGGGTAGGCATGATAGCTTTCTCTTTTCACTTCCATGTTTGCATTTAAAGGTTGAGCTAGTCTCCCTTTGCTTGTGTGCTTTCTCTGTGCATCTCTTGCTTGCATTTAAAGGTTGAGCTTGCCTCCCTTTGCTTGGATGTTTATCTTCCTTTCATAATTGACTTGTTTGCATTAAAGGTTGAGGTGTCCTCCCTTTGCTTGTATTGTTGCACTGTATGTGCATTCACATTTTATACTTCATCTGCTTGATAGCTTTGTTTTGCTTTCCTTTGCCATGTTCCCTTAGGACTCTCGCTTCCTTGTGTAAGGAGTGATGATAGAACTTTAGGTTGAATCCTTTGCATGACAATAAATAGGATAAATTTCATTGCTAAACTCAACATTAGGACCATCTTGCATGACAACATTAGGGTTTTTGATTAGTTCCCTTTAGAGTCCTTTCTCTCTTCTCATCTTCAAACAGTAACAAAACATCTAATAAAGGCTAATGAGTATTGTACGTTACGAGCCTTAAGCTACTTAGGAAATGTTGATTTGGGGGCTTCTCCTCAATTACCTAGAGTGTTTAGTATACGCCCTTAGGGCGATATGCGACGCATTCGTTCCTAAGTCATAGTCTCTAGTGCAGTATGAATTACAAACATTCATTCAAAAACACTTCTCCGATAAAAGACAAAAAAAACACCAAGCTCGTTTTGCCCTTTGGGGTTTCTTTAACTAGGAAAATCTTTTCAGATAAAAGAGTGTTGTTAACTCTTATTTCTACCGTAAACGGTAATGCCCAAGTCTCCAACTAGCGAGCTGCATACAACAACTGCTAGAACTACCTGTTAACCCTACTCGGGTAAAAACAATAGAATAAACTTGTGTTCCGTTTTATCTTGAACTACATAAGCTCTGATCTCTCATACCTGTTGAGAGTACGTAGGCACAAGACGTGACGTCTTGGCGAGTAACCTTCCCCATCTTTTAGTCGTAGTTAGCCGAACTACGTTGACTCTGACTTTTCCATTGCACGAGGGAATACGTAGGCCCAAAGCAGCGACGTCTGTTGAGTCCTTTTTTCTTTTCTTTTAACCCATACCATTAGTTAGATAGATAAACAACCCTTTTAGATAAACAAAACAAGCGTGGATCCCGTTGAGTACAACGGACGTGAGGGGTGCTAATACCTTCCCCTTGCGTAACCGACTCTCGAACCCGAGATTTGGTTGCAATGACCGATCTTATCCCTTTTCACTAGGTTTTTCCTGATCGTCTCCTTTCCCTCTTTTGGGATAAATAACAATAGGTGGCAACTCTTCTGTCATTGCCAGCACCTTTATTCGCAGTAGCAATAACTGGAGACTCTGCTGGCGACTTCAACGGTTCCCTATGCGAGTCAGTCTTAACGCTTGTTTGCTTATCTTTTAGGTTTTGTACATACTTGTTGTACCTTTATCTTTATTTTCCCGCGCTTTATTTTCATCATTTATATATCATTATTATTGTGCTGTTGTGGGGAGGGAAGTTCTGATGAGTGAAAAGACAGACCCAGGCTTAAGTACAAACATAACATTAGTAGTGGAGATTAGTGGTGAACCTGCTTTCTTAGCAAGCACAAGTTCCCATGAAATTCACGCTCAGACGATATTCTCTTTGATGATTTCTTTTCTGATCCTTAGGATTAGAACTGATTTTGGATATGAGGATTGTCGACTCTGGGGACCGATTATTTACGATTCAGCTAAGTGAGGCCTCTTCGAGAGATTATGATGCCAAACCAGAAATGGTGAACGTATTATCATTTCTTGAAAGTCTGTGACGCTGATGAACACATAGGATGTCGAACCTTATCATTGGATAGGTCCATATCTGTGAGTGGGACTGGGTTATGCAGAAAACCTTGGCTTTCAGACAACCTGGTTTTCTTGACAGTATGAATCAGTGGTATTGGTATCAGGGGTTCTTATCTTCAGAGCAGTGCTATGTCCTTGTTGAAGCAGAATTTTGGTCCTTCTCAGTCAACAGCACAACAATCTTGATCTCCTACTTGCATCCTTAGCATTTGCATCCTCGCATTTTCATTTTGCATTTCATTAACGTGTGTCTATGTTGCAGGTGCATATTCCTCCCTCGGTTCTAGTGGTTTTGTTCTTTATTTCTGATATGAAGACTTTGAAGAAGGCAATAGCTTATAGGTTCCCAGCTCCAGATATTAGTTCTATACTGAGATTGGTTGCTTTGGCTGATGGAGCAGTATTGGAAGACTTTAGGCAGTCATACGGGAGGTTGTTGAAGATTGTTTGCAAGCCTTCAGTTCACAAGATCAGTGGCCTGTACACCCTGCTACAGTTCTATGATGCTCAGTTGAGATGCTTTGTGTTTCCAGAATATGTTTTGGCACCCACTCTAGAAGAATATTCTGAGCTTTTACGCATCCCTGTCGTGGATCAGATGCCTTTCTATTTATTTCTGATATGGAGACTTTGAAGAAGGCAATAGCTTACAGGTTCCCAGCTCCAGATATTAGTTCTATACTGAGATTGGTTGCTTTGGCTGATGGAGCAGTATTGGAAGACTTTAGGCAGTCATACGGGAGGTTGTCGAAGATTGTTTGCAAGCCTTCAGTTCACGAGATCAGTGGCCTTTACGCCCTGCTACAATTCTATGATGCTCAGTTGAGATGCTTTGTGTTTCCAGATTATGTTTCGATGCCCACTCTATAAGAATATTCTGAGCTTTTAGGCATCCCTGTCGTGGATCAGATGCCTTTCTATCATGTCGATGCTGAGCCTAATCTGGCTAATCTTGTCGCTGCACTACAGTTAGAGGTGTCTGAATTAAAAGTGAAGTTGACTCAGAAGAACGGGATGTATGGTTTTCCTTTATCCTTCCTAGTGGAGACGGCCCAGGAATTTGCCAAGGAGGGTTGTTGGATTGTGTGCAATGCCATTTTGGCCCTTTGTATATATGGCATCATATTATTTCCTAACCTGCCAGAATTCATGGATGTAGATGCTTTCCACATTTTCGCCTCGGGGAACCCGGTACCCACCCTTCTTGGAGACGTCTACCACTCTGTCCATTACAAGAACGAAAACCAGAGAGGGAAGATTGTGCCTTGCTGTGTTCCTTTGCTGTACAGATGATTTTCCAGCCATTTTCCCAAAGCAGGTCTTTTTGTCACCTCTGCATGTACAATGGAGTGGTCAGAACGCCTGATGGGTTTGACTACGGAAAATATCACTTGGTTTGATAGAGATTAACTAGGTACAGAACTCATCTATAGCTGCAGTGGTTTTCCCAACATTCCTCTAATCGGAAGAAAGGGGTGTATCAATTACAATCTGTCACTGTTGATCAGGCAGTTTGGATATGCATTAAGGGACGCTCCCAAAGAAGAAGCGGTACATGAATCTTTGTACTTCACCAGACTGTTGGGTGGTGACATGTTGGCCAAGCTCGAGCATGCTTGGAACAACATTCACAGAAAAGGAAAAGCAGCGTTAGGGAAAAGTAATAACCGTGCCTACGACCCCTACTTGAGTTGGATCCAGAGTAGAGCGAAGAGGATTCTGATGCCATTTCCTTCAGTTACGCCTTCATATTCCCTCAAAGTTGAAGAGCCGACCATGGTGGATATTCAGAAGAATAATCAGCTTCAGGCTAAGAACGAAGAGCTGAAGAAAGCCAACGAGGAGTTAGAAAAAGAAATTGTTTAGCTCCGGGGAGAGAAGAATGATGTTGTATACTCCTTTAAAAAGCAAACGGAATTGGTAAATCGATTAGGTATAGATTTGACTCAGTAGATCGACGCTCGTGAGCACTTAGGTTTGGACTTGAAAGTTGTTCACGGTGTTCTTACCACCAAGAAGCAGGAGTTGGACAAAGCCTATTTGAAGATCTCCAAATTCAATACTCAGTGGAATACCACCTTGTCTAACCACAAAGAGCGCGAAGATAAGTTGAAGCTGCAAATCGACAAATTAAAGACCCAGTTAAAAGCCAAAGACAAGAAGTTTGAAGCAGAGGCATCACTCAGGCGTGACGCTGAGTGCCGATTGAGCGAGTCTATAGCAAACTTGAAAGATTGTAAGCTAAGAGCTGATTCCAAGAGATGTAAATTGGAAGATTTCTTCAGAGAGAAAGCTTGGGAGGACTTTGCTAAGGACATCCAGAGCACCATCAGACAGAGAGAGCTGCTTATTCGAGGATTTTTCACCAAGCCTGATCACCCCGAGACGAAGGAACTATTAGAAGATTTTCGTGCCCGCTGCCGCACTTGATTTCTTTTGTATTTCTTTATAGCTTTCATTCACTGCTATACTGTTGACCATCACCAGGCTTGTCGGTTGAGGTCACTTCATTACCGTTGATTCAGTTGTACTCGGTTACTCCTGTATGTTGCTTATGTGGGCTCTTTATATATATATATATATATATATATATATATATATATATATATATATATATATATATATATATATATATATATATATATATATATATATATATATATATATATATCAGATATTGATCATCTCCGTGATTGGATTTTTATTTGTCTCACTATTATTCTGGAACTAGAATCGAGGAGGAATATCCCTAATGCACAGACACATGTTTGCATATCATTCTGCATAACAGGATTGATTGCATACCAATTCACCGTTACTCCACCCGAGCTAATCAACTCAGAGCTATGGAGCAAGTCCAAGCAGAAATTAAAGAGTTTAGAGAGAGGATGTCCCAGTTCATGGACATCATGCAGGTGGTTGCCAGTGGGCAAGAGCAACTACGAACCCTCGTGCAGCCCTTGATTGCACGTGTTGACATCAATGGGGTTTTGCACGGAGGCGAAACTACCAACCCTCCTCATGTTGAGACTCCCCGGGCTAATAACTCTGGACCAACTGTGGTCATTCCCAACACCGTGGGCAATTGGAATGCTGGAATGGGTACTGGCCATGCTAGGGCTGGTAATGGCACCATTGGGGATGCTAATGGTAACATTGGTACAAGTGGTAACAACGCGGGAGTTAATGCTGGTAACACTGGAAATTTTCAAGGACCTGAAGCTGCGGGTATCTTCCATGGAAATGTACATCAACCCTGGAACGAGGATCGTCAAGCTGACGTATTCTCAATGATAGGTGATGAGGCTGAGCTACCTCCTGAGGCCAGTCGAAGATTCAAAATGCTCGAAGATAAGATGAAGAGCTTTGAGAACCTGAATTCTATGGGTCTCGACATGGCCAACCTGGGGCTGATCCCTGACCTCAAAATACCACTGAAATTCAAAGTGCCATACTTTGATAAGTACATGGGTACTACCTGTCCTCGTGTTCACTTGAGATCTTATTACAGGAAGATGTCGGCGTACTCCGACAACGAGAAGTTGCTAATGCACTTCTTTCAGGATAGCCTATTGGGGCCATCACTTGAATGGTACATGGGCTTGGAGCCTGTGAGTGTACGTAGCTGGAAGGATCTTGCAGAAGCATTCGTTAAATATTACCAGTACAATATTGACCTAGCTCCCAATCGGGTCCAGCTGCAGAATCTGTCACAGAAGAATGGGGAATGCTTTAAGGAATACGCCCAGTGGTGGCGTGAATTGGCAGCCAGAGTACAACCGCCTATGGTTAAACGTGAACTAGTAGATATGTTTGTGGCAACGCTGTCGGGTGTTTATTACGAAAAGCTAATTAGCAACATGTCAGGGAGCTTCTCTGACTTAATAATCACTGGTGAGCGTGTTGAGAACGGGATTAAGCTGGGAAAGATCCAGGCCGGTGAAGGTTCCTCAGCTGGAGGGAAGAAAGTGTTTGGAGGAAAGAAGAGAGAGGGTGAAGCCAACTCTGTATCCGGTCCCCGAAGGAACAGAAAGCCGACACAGAACCATCAGCAGCAGCAACCGCAGAATCAAAATCAACAGGGGTATAGAAAGTACCCAGTCCGACCAGCAAATAGACGACTTGAGACGCCGCCAATGCCAAACTCTCAGCTACTTCAAGCGTTAATGCAATTGCAACTCGTTCAGAAGAGGATGTTGGCTCCACTGATCGGACCACCTCCACCCGGTTATGATACAAACGCTCACTGCGAGTTCCATTCCGGGGCACCCGGTCACACCATTGAAGATTGTAAAGCCTTCAAGCACAAGGTCCAGGACCTGCTGGACAGCAAAGCGATCAATTTCTCCAACGACGTGTCGAATGTCATTCAAAACCCAATGCCTAACCACGGACAAGCTGGGTTTAGTGCAATTATCGAAGATAAGGACTTGAATTTAGTGAAGAGGGTGGATGGTCTGAAGACACCACTGAGTTTTGTTAAAGCCAAGTTGTTGAAAAAGGGTGTGTTCCCAGGCTACGGGGACTTTTGTATTGAATGTGCGAGGCATCTGGATGGTTGTGATCAACTGAAGACCAGTATTCAGAGTCTAATTGACGAAGGGGTTCTGCAGTTCGATCGGAAAATTGAGAACAAATCTGGAGAAGTGATAGCTAAACAGAAGGGTGAGATTGCCACAATCACTATTCTGTATAAGACCGTCACCATTTCTTCCCCAAGGCCGCCCACGATTACTATAACGAAGGATGATCCTATACCGTTCGAAAGTACCAAGGTTGTCCCCTGGAACTATGGAGCATAGATTTACTGTAATGTTCATAAACTGGACTTGAAAGGCCCACCTGTGGAATTTGTGGATAATATGGTTGGATCGGGAGGAATTACTCGTAGTGAAAGAATATTCTTGCCACTCGAAGTTGTTACTGACAGGGCCGACAAAGGCAAAGGTAAAGTAGTTGTTGAAGAGACCTCTTGGGAGGTATAAAAAGTCTTGTTGTTAAGGGATGCTGAAGAGTTCATGAGATTAATCAAGAAGAGCGACTACAAGATAGTTGACCACTTACAACAGACGCCTTCAAAGATTTCTATACTGAACTTGTTGCTTTGCTCCGAAGCACACCGCAATGCCTTGCTGAAGATCTTGAACGCAGCATATGTACCTCAAGAAATTTCTGTCAACCAGCTCAAAGGAGTGGTTGCACATGTCAATGCCGGTAATGGCTTGGGCTTCACTCATCGTGACTTGACGCCTAAGGGCAGGACCCATAATAATGCGCTGCACATATCGCTAGAATGTCGGGGAACTGTTATGTCACACGTGCTCATGGATATCGGGTCTTCCTTAAATGTATTGCCGAAGAAGGCGCTTATGAAGTTGGACACTAGTGGGTTGTTGTGTACACCCAGTGATCAGTAGTGAGGGCTTTTGATGGGACCAAGCGGTCCGTGTTCGGAGAAGTAACATTGCCCATTCAGGTGGGGCCAGAAACCTTCAATGCAGTATTTTACATCATGGATATCCAGCCCGCCTACAGCTGTTTGTTAGGCCGGCCCTGGATCCATTCAGCGGGAGCTATGACCTCTACGCTGAATCAGAAACTGAAGTATGCTGTAGGTGGTAGCATCATCACTGTATGTGAGGAGGAAGACATTATGGTGAGCCATTTGTCGTCTTTCAAATATGTGGAGGTGGACGGCGAGATCCACGAAACATTGTGCCAGGCATTCGAAACTGTCAAGGTCAAGGATGTATCTCCCTTGGTGAGCAAAATGCTTGAGGTGACCCTCTCTTTCTTCAAGGAAGCTCAAGCTGTGGTACAGACTGGTTCAGCCCAAGGCTGGGGGCAGGTGTTGAATATCCCCAACAAACAAGATAAGTTTGGCTTGGGGTACCATCCCTCTTCTTCTACTTCATCCTCACAGAGTGCGCCGCGCTACAAGGGGCCGATGCAGTTCACCATGGGCGGAGTCATATTTGAACGCGTCAATGTTGTGTCCGATGGGGAAGGAGACAATGATTGTGATATGGATGCATGGATCTAGCCGTGTAAGCCAGGGCAGAGCCTCAGCAATTAGTCCATCCAGGATTTCATCCAAGTGACGAGAAAAGAGTAATGCTTTGTTTTTTCCAATTATTGTACAACCTTATGTCTTACCCGGGGCATAAAGGTTCTATTGTCAGGGCCTTGCTTGCCTATTCATGTACATATTATCAGGGCCTTTCTTTGCATTTAAATTTTGCGATCTCTGTTATTCTTGTTTTTTTTTATTTTAAACAATAAAATGGCAATGTGGTTTGTGCTAACCTGTACATTATTTTAAGCATTTAACCATTTTCACTGCAGAAATCACACTACAGATGACATTGATCCAGAACCTTATATGACTCACTTCGAATTTGATTGCTCGATATATCAAACTGAAGAAGAGATTGAGGAGGATGAAGACCTTCCGGAAGATTTGGCTCGACTATTGAAACAAGAAGATAAGATCATTCTGCCTCACGAGGAAGTTATCGAGATTATTAATTTGGGGTCTGAGGAAGTTGTCAGAAATGTCTGAATAGGGGCTGCATTGCAAAACGACGTCAAGCAAAGACTGATCGAGATGCTTCGAGAGTATAGTGACATCTTTGCTTGGACTTATGAAGATATGATCGAGCTTCACATTGACATAGTGGTTCATCACTTGCCATTGCGCGAAGATTGCCGTCCGGTCAAGCAAAAGCTTAGAAGGACAAGACCAGACATGGCTGTAAAAATCAAAGAAGAGGTCCAGAAGCAATTGGATGCTGGATTTTTAGCCGTAACAACTTACCCTCTGTGGGCCGCCAACATTGTGCCTGTGCCAAAGAAAGATGGTAAGGTACGAATGTGTGTTGTTTATTGGGATTTGAACAAGGCGAGCCCTAAAGATGATTTCCCGCTCCCTCATATTGACGTGTTGGTCGACAATATGGCTCAATTTTATGTGTTTTCATTCATGGATGGCTTCTCCGGTTATAACCAAATCAAGATGGCGCCGGAAGACATGGAGAAAACGACATTCATTACACCATGGGGAACGTTCTGCTACAAGGTAATGCCTTTTGGGTTAAAAAACGCCGGGGCAACTTACCAGCGGGCTATGGTCACTTTGTTTCATGATATGATTCATTACGAGATTGAAGTTTACGTTGATGACATGATAGCAAAGTCCCAAATGGAGGAAGGACATCTGGTCGATTTACTGAAGCTGTTCGAGAGGCTTAGGAAATTCAGGTTGAGGCTGAATCCTAACAAATGCACTTTTGGGGTACGATTCAGAAAACTTCTGGGGTTTATCGTGAGTGAAAAAGGTATTGAGGTTGATCGTGCAAAGATAAAAGTTATACAAGATATGCCAGCACCGAAAATAGAAAAGGAAGTGCGTGGTTTCTTGGGGAGATTGAACTACATTGCTCGGTTCATATCTCAACTCACGGCCACATGCGAACCAATGTTCAAGCTGTTGAAAAAAGAGCAGGCGGTTGTCTGGAATGAGGATTGCCAGAAGGCACTCGACAAAATAAAACAGTATTTGCAGGAGCCTCCAATTTTGATACCCCCAGTTGCTGGAAGGCCTTTAATCATGTATTTGACGGTTCTGGAGAATAGCATGGGTTCCGTTCTCGGTCAGCACGACGAGACTGGAAGAAAGGAGAACGCCATTTACTATCTGAGTAAAAAGTTCACAGATTGTGAGTCCCGTTACTCAATGCTGGAGAAAACGTGTTGCGCACTCGCGTGGGCTACCAAACGTTTAAGACAGTATATGCTCAATCACATAACCATGATAATTTCGAAGATGGATCCGATTAAATACGTCTTCAAGAAGCAAGCCCTTTTAGGGAGGATTGCCCGATGGCAGATGGTACTGACAGAATATGACATCCAATACGTATCCCAGAAAGCCATCAAGGGAAGTGTTCTGTCTGAGTACCTTGCTGAACAGCCTATCGAAGACTATCAGCCGATGAAATTCGAGTTTCCTGATGAAGATATTATGTTCCTCAAGATGAAGAACTATGATGAACCACTGCCCGATGAAGGACCAGAGCTTAGCTCCCAGTGGAAACTAATATTCAACGGTGCAGTTAATTCCTATGGAAGTGGAATTGGGGCAATCATTACGACTCCCCAGGGATCTCACTTTCCATTCACTACCAGATTAACTTTTCCGGTCACCAACAACGAATCAGAATATGAGGCATGCATTATGGGTTTAGAAGAAGCCATTGATTTGAGAATCAAGAACCTGGATGTATACGGTGACTCAGCACTCGTTGTTAACCAGATCAAAGGAGAGTGGGAGACCAGGCAACCAAACTTGGTCCCTTACATGAATTATGCGAGGAGGCTGCTACCCTTCTTCGATCGAGTGGAATTCCACCACGTGCCGAGAGCAGAGAACCAGATGGTCGACGCTCTAGCAACCTTGTCCTCCATGTACAAGGTCAATTTTTTGAATGAAGCTCCCAGAATTATCATCTCACGCCTCGACAGACCTGCATTTGTATTTGCAATTGAGGAGGCCACCGATGGCAAGCCGTGGTTCTATGATATCCAGAACTTCCTCAAGACCAAGGAGTATCCGGTGGGGGCATTGACCTAGGATAAGAAGACTCTTAGGAGGTTGTCTGGAAATTTCTACCTCAACCCGGATGGAGTTCTCTATAGGAGGAATCATGATTTAGTGCTACTCAGATGTGTGGACGAGAGAGAAGCAGGTTTGCTTATGGAAGAGGTCCATGAAGGCACATTTGGTACGCACGCCAACGGACATGCCATGACTCGGAAGATATTACGAGCAGGGTATTACTGGATGACGATGGAGTCAGATTGTTTCAAATTCGCGAAGAAATGTCACAAATGCCAGATTTATGTAGACAAAATCCATCTGCCGCCGTGCCCGCTGAATGTTATGTCGTCCCCGTGGCTGTTCTCCATGTGGGGCATCGATATGATCGGCAAGATCAAGCCCACTGCATCCAACGGACACCGCTTCATCCTAGTGGCCATCGACTACTTCACCAAGTGGGTAGAGGCAGCGTCATACGCTAACATTACCAAGCAAGTGGTAGCACGGTTCATAAAGAAGGACATCATCTGCAGATGTGGAATTCTCGAGCGGATCATTACTAACAATGGTTCAAACTTGAACAATAAGATGATGAAGGAGTTATGCCAGAACTTCAAAATTGAACATCACAACTCATCGCCCTATCGACCGAAGATGAATGGCGCTGTCGAAGCGGCCAATAAGAATATCAAGAAGATAGTGCAAAAGATGGTTGTCACTTACAAAGATTGGCATCAGATGTTGCCATTTGCTCTACACGGTTATCGTATGACGGTATGCACATCAATCAGAGGAACTCCTTTCTTGCTGGTGTACGGTATGGAAGTTGTCATGCCGTTGGAGGTCGAGATCCCTTCTTTAAGAGTTCTGGTCGACGTGAAGCTCGATGAGGCATAATGGATAAAGAATAGATTGAATCAATTGAGCCTGATGGATGAAAAGAGGTTAGCTTCCATTGCATACAGTCGGTTATATCAGAGCCAGATGAAGAAAGCTTACGACAAGAAGGTGCGCCCTCGAAGCTTTCAAACGGGCGATCTTGTGCTGAAAAAGATTCTCCCACCACACTCAGATCACAGGGGCAAATGGACTCCCAACTATGAAGGTCCGTATGTCGTCAGGAAGGTATTCTCGGGAGGAGCCTTACTGTTATCAACGATGGATGGTGAAGATTTCACGTCCCCTGTGAATGCGGACGCAGTTAAAAAATACTTTGCTTAAAATGACCCGCTGGAAAGAAAAAAGAATATCCAGGCAAAAATGGGGCATCCTGGCGAACCAAAAAAATAAAATAAAAGGTTCGAGAAAAAATTAGGGGTATAAATGAAAAGATGTACACCCGCCAGGTCGAAAACCTGAAAGGGAGGCTTTGGCAAAAATGGGTATCCCGGTGGATCAAAAACCCGAAAGGGCGGTTCAGGCAAAAGTTAGGGATCGAAAAAGCAAATGATTACGGTCCACGTGTGAACTTTCATTACTTAGTGGTTTGGGGAGACTTGAGGGCCGTTTATCCAAATCAATCTCTTCTGAAGTCGAAGCGTCGGAGAGGTATCGAAGTCGAGTGAGTCATAGAGGGATCATCTCATGGTGTTCGTCTACACCACATCGCCGACATTTGTACATATTTGTTGTATATTTCTGTAATATATTTGTGCAGCTTCCTCATTCCAGGAGCTTGCATCTGTTGTAAAACATTTTTCCTATTTACAGGCTCATTTATTAATAAGCATACTATTCAGTACTTTGTTTACCTCGTGTTTGTTTTAGCTTTTATCTGTTTTGTTTGCGAAAAAAACGCCCGATGTTTTTGTTAAAATGCGCATACATAAACTTGCAGGCCTAGGCCAATAACAGTTAAAAACATTGAGTTGCTTAAACATTTTCATAGATGACAACCTCGATAGGTCTCTTTGTGAAGGGTATCTTGTCTGTTTGTTCATTTTGTTGTAGGGTTGTGGCCCTTGAGGCACGTTGTCAAAGATGCATCCTCGACAGGATCATCATACCTTTAGCTGAATCATGTGCAGCAATCCCTCTCCAGGAGTGTCTTCCCACAGAGTCTGAGTATTGGATTGTGAGCATTGAGTTGTCTCCCCATGCAGAGATAGATTCTCCCCAACCAGATTCCATTCTCCAGCAAGTGGAGTTTGCATCTTATACCCCCAGTAGAGTTATGTGCAAGATAACAAGAGCAGTCAAGTATGTACTCTTTGTCCCCGACAGTGGGTCGATACACAGCCAATCCCCACAAATTGCAAGTATATGCTTACTCTCTAACGAATCAAGATCAAACTTCTTTCCACCAGGTAGGTGTGGTATCTTCCCCAACAGTGGGTTAGCACGTGGTTTTCTCCAGCAGATTGTCTGTAAGTATTCAACTCTCAACAGTTCAGACCAAGGTCTCTAGCAGAGTTGATTTCCGCGCAGAGTTTTATTCCCCCCGGCGGGTAAGATTTATTCCAGCATCTGGTTGTCTATCCTCAGCCGAGTTTGTAGTTACCCAAGAGGGCCGTATCCCGGAAGGTAGTCGTGGTATTGTTTCTCTTCAGTATGTAAGAGTGGCTGTTTGGTAAGCTGGTTTGTCTCCCCGATGGATTCGTCTATTTTCCCTGAAGAGTTTGTATTTTGGAAAGTCGTCCATGGAATTTTCCCCAACTGAGTTAACCATTCAGGCTCGTGCCCTCGACATAAGTCCAATTGCTATTGGCATGTGTAGGCTATTCCCAGTAGGATCGTTTCTTTCCCCAACGGAGTTGGCATCGTCTCTCCAACATTTATTTTGCTGGAGCGGTTCCTTTATATTTTGCATTGTGCATAGCATCTACCCAAATGCGTAGCATTTCCATTTTGTATGGAGCATTACGCAATTTTCAAACATCTGCATTTTGAAACATCAGCCAGATTGTTACTTTCCTGATTTCAGGTAATTGTTATCTCCTACGGGTAATCTTCAGGATCCGGCTTTTACGTCGAGCATTCATTCTCCGGCTTCTCCGTTGAACATCTAGATTCCGGTGAATTTTCAATTTGAGACGTTTTGTTCTACCCGTGCAGTGCCCAGACTCCGATTGGTTATTTTGACCCTAATGAACTTTGTGATGGTACTTCTGCTCCATTGAATAGTTAGATTCCGGTGAGTGTTCAGTTCATGATGTATTCCTCCTGATCGTTGAACTTCCAGACTCCGGTAAATCCCTAGTAAGGATATGTTTCATTGAGTGTCCCGGCTCTGATTTGTTTCATTGAGTGTCCCGACTCTGATTTGTCTCGTTGAGTGTTTAGGCTCTAGTTTGTTCGTTCTCTCGTTGAGTGTTTAGGCTCCGAGTCGTTCGTCTCTCGTTGAGTGTTTAGGCTCCGATTCATTTTGTTCGTTTATCGCGTTGAGTGTCTTGGCTCCGGTTTGATTCGTTCGTTTATCGCGTTGAGTGTCTTGGCTTCGGTTCGTTTCGTTCGTTTATCGCGTTGAGTGTCTTGGCTCCAGTTCGTTTCGTTCGTCTATCGCGTTGAGTGTCTTGGCTCCGGTTCGTTTTGTTCGTTTATCGTGTTAAGTGTCTTGGCTCCGGTTCGTTCGTTCGTTTATCGCATTGAGTGTTTAGGCCTCGGTTTGTTCATTCTCCCGTTGAGTGTTTAGGCTCCGGTCTGTTTGTTTATCGCGTTGAGTGTTTAGGCTCCAGTTTGTTCATTCTCGCGTTGAGTGTTTAGGCTCCAGTTCTTTCCAGTTTATCTCGTTGAGTGTTCGCACTCCGGCCAGTTTCAATTGATGATGTATTCCTCGTTTCGTTGAGTATCTAGGCTCCGGCAGATTTCGTTGATTTGTTGTGTTCATTGAATATCTAGATTGTGACAATTTGACATGCTACCCTTCAGCCCACGTGGTATTCGGACTGCGGTACCCATTTTATTATGTAGTTCCTCAGCAAGGTTACCTGATTAAGTCTCTTTTCCCCAACGGAGTGTTCGAGACGTGCATCATGTTCAAATTTTCCCCGGAGACTGTTATTCCTTTTCAGTTTGTGCAGTTCCTGCGGTTGGAAAATTTATGGTTTCTTTGGTATTCAACCTTCCTTTACCTTGATTGTTTGAGAGTCGTTCACTTCTCACCCAGTCAGGTCCAAGCCGTTTGAATAGGGGCAGTTGTTGCACCCCAAAATTTGTCCAACCTTTTTTTTTCTTTACCTAGCTTATGTTTCATTGCATTCATTGTAGCATTAGCATATACATTGCATTGTCATTTGTGCAGGGGATCAAGAGATATGCCTATCTAGAAGGGGATACCAAATGTTCTAGGGCCCATCAAGAAGCTATAGTCAAGTTATCATCCTCAACAGGCCTTCATGAAGAAGTCAAAGCCCTTAGGAAAAGGGGATGGATACAAGTGTGCCTACCTCCTATCTTGGGGGTCAATGAAGATCATCAGATGATTTTGAATCCACGGATGTGGATGTAAAGCATTAAGAAAGCTCATTGGATGCCTTAGGGGTCAATAAGGAGCTTATACAAGTCATTATATCTAGTATAAGAAGCCACAGCCAAAGGTGGTGCAGTTAGGGTTCTCATCTGGTTAACCCTAAGTCAACTGTGTAATTGGAGGAGATTAAGACTCAATTCCAAGGCTTTATGATCATGGAATGTTGTGTTGACACACCTAAGAGATTATTCCAATATCACTTCATCACTACTCAAGAGTGGGAGAAGTTGCTAAGCTAGGGTTTCTAAGCTTGATAGTGTAAAATCACCTATCTTAGTGCCCAACATCAAGACCACATAACTCAAGATACAAGTTTCATATAATCTTGAATCCAACATGAGACTTGTAGGGCATGTCCTTAGCTTTCTTTTGAATACTAGAAGTCTTCCATTGGATTTATAGAACTCAAGTTATGAAGCCGACAAGTTACAGGTCATCAGATGAATGTGATTTTGGTCCTTGAAAGTCAACCAACTTCCAATACATTTTTGACCTAGAAGGATGTTTCTCCTCATCTTGACCCAAACATGAAAGTTATTACTTATGATCTTAGCTTTCCAAAGAGTACTATAAGTACTTAATATGATTTATGAAGCTCAAGATATGAAGCTTGCAAGGCAAGGCTATTTTGGGAAACTTTTATTATAGGTCAATTTTACCACTTTACACTTTTCAAATGACAAACTTTCCAACATCAAAGTTGCTCCAAATGGGGTCATTTGCTCAACCAAACATCAAGGAATCATTTATTTGGCTTGGATTGAAGATTTTATGAAGGAATTTTCATGAAGGAAGCTTTAAAGGTCATTAAAAGTCAAAAAATCAAATTAATTCATGATTGACCAAAATTGTGCAAGTTTGTGCATATTTTGAGTGCCTTACATTTCTAAACATAATGGAATTGGTGGATTTGCAAATTGAGGTTCAAAACCATGGCATATACATGTTTCTTCATCTTGAAGTAACATAATCAAAATCAACCATTGATCCCTTTTCAAGGAAGGAACCTTCACCATTGGATTCAGTGTGATATATGCAAGCTATCTGAAGTAGTTTCAAGTCATGAATGGCTCTGTTTTCGTGCATTACATGAAGCTCCAAATGAAGAAAAAGTGAAATTCAATTAGGCTGATTCAGGCCTCCA
This sequence comes from Lathyrus sativus, assembly GCA_963859935.3. Lineage (NCBI taxonomy): Eukaryota > Viridiplantae > Streptophyta > Magnoliopsida > Fabales > Fabaceae > Lathyrus > Lathyrus sativus. The sequence goes on from OZ012737.1 coordinate 177,465,901, forward strand.
TTGGGCTTATTATCCATCCAAACACATTCTATATAAGATCTTGATCATGTTCAGCCAAAAAAGAGAGGTTTTTTTTATCAGAATTCAGTTACAAAATAGTTGGAGCAGTGGGAAGCAAATTGAAAACTGTATTCTCTCATTCTTCAAGATTCAAGCAAGATTAATCATCCAAGAAGCTCTAGGAAGGTTCAGTGAGAGTTTCTGGAGCAAAATCATCAAGCTTCAGCATGTTTTGAAGGTTCTGTGCAAGCTTCTAACCAGGTTTTTACTTTTCAACTTTCCTCATGATCCATGATGATTTAGCATTCAATTCTCATGTGGTTAGGTTCCTTAAGATGCCTAGATGGATTCTAGATAGATTTTAGGGATGTTTGTTACAATTCTTGAAATGGTGCATAAACTTGTTGTCTTCGATTTGGCTTGATTATGGACTGAAATTAAAAACAAACATGGATTTGGATTCTGCGTGAGATGTAGATGATTTTGGACTATTCATTCGCCTGATTTGGTTAAGTGGATGTACCTCTGTGTTTTTCCTCGCCGGAGAAGGTGACCGGAGCCACCGTGCTCCGGCCACCTGATTTTCCCTCCGTTTTGATCATTTGAATGGGGAAGATGATGATGTGGCACTTTGTTGTGCATTAGATCTGTTTACTTTTGATTCCATGGCTGAGATTAAGACCTATTATGCGCTTTATTTGACCTGCTTTACATGATCCGTCCAAAATGTTGCGTTTCACTTAAACGCTACCCTGAGACACACGTGTGTATCTGTACCATATTTTTCTCATTTTATTTTCCTTTTCATTTATTTCCATTTTATTTTTTGTTTCATTTTATTTTATTTGAAAATGATAATTGATTCAATAAATCATGAAAAAATATGTTTGTATACCTTGACATGTATATTAATTTGTCATATTTTTTTAATTGCATTTTAATTCCTTTTCCATTTAATTGTATATTTTTCATGTTATGTGCTTTTAATAAATGGAAAAATGACATGCCATGCTTTTGTGATTTTATTTCTTGCTCAAAACATCAAATAAACTTCTGATTTTTTGTGTGATGATTCTAGACACCTTAAGTGATAGTGTAGCATTTTTCCCTTAGAATTTGAGCCCTGGTCTCTAAGACCAGAGGGGTCCCTAGGATTTTTATTAGAATTTTTAGATGTGCTTTACTATTTTTAGTAGATTTTAGCATTCTGACCTTCATTAGGATAGTTTCAACCACACTTTTGACCTAGTTTCTATTTTAGGTGATTCTTTTGCAATGCTTGTGCATCTAGCTCTCCCATATCCATGCCCTAGACAACTTAAGGCACTTGTAAGTGCATTTCCAAGTTCAAACCATGTTCCTAACTAGTTCATAACTTAGGCTCCTTTTAGGACTTCCCTTAAGTCTTCCCATAAGGTGCCTTTGAATGATTTTCTTTCTTCACATGATTCTTCTAATTCATAGTTCTATGATATTTGGATCCTTCTTGTGAGAGCCTAGTTCCTCCTTAGTAGGAACTTTGTGCATTCCATGAGAAGTTGAACCATTGAGGACTATTCTTGAATCATTAGTTTGGTTGAGAACATGGTGAATTCCTTAGGTTTTCACTATGTCTCCCATCATTATTCTCTTCATTTCTCAAGTCCTATAATCTTAGGGTCCTTCTTGTGAGAGCCTAATTCCTCCTTAGGAGGAACTCTGTACATTCCATGAGAAGTTTGAGCCTTTGATGGACATTCAATGACATGGTGGGTTCCTTAGGTTCACATTATGCTCCTTTTCTCCTCCAAATCCAATAATCTTAGGATCCTTCTTGTGAGAGCCTGGTTCTTCCTTAGGAAGAACTCTGTGCATTCATTGAGAATTTTGAGCCTTTGATGGACTCTATTGTTGGTACACATTCTTTGACATGGTGGGTTCCTTTGGTTCACACTATGCTTTCTCTCATTCCCTTGCATGATTCTGTGGTGTTGTGCATTAGAAGTAGGGTAGGCTTAATAGCTTTCTCTTTTCACTTCCATGTTTGCATTTAAAGGTTGAGTTAGTCTCCCTTTGCTTGTGTGCTTTCTCTGTGCATCTCTTGCTTGCATTTAAAGGTTGAGCTTGCCTCCCTTTTCTTGGATGTTTATCTGCCTTTCATACTTGACATGTTTGCATTAAAGGTTGAGGTGTCCTCCCTTTGCTTGTATTGTTGCATTGCATGTGCATTCACATTTTATACTTCATCTGCTTGATAGCTTTGTTTTGCTTTCCTTTCCCATGTTCCCTTAGGACTCTCGCTTCCTTGTTTAAGGAGTGATGATAGAACTTTACGTTGAATCCTTTTCATGACAACAAATAGGATAAATTCCCTCTCTAAACTCTACATTAAGACCATCATGCATAACAACATTAGGGTTTTTGATTTGTCCCCTTTAGAGTCCTTTCTCTCTTTTCATCTTCAAACAGTAACAAAACATCTAATAAAGGCTAATGAGTATTGTACGTTACGAGCCTTAAGCTACTTAGGATATGGTGATTGGGGGGCTTCTCCTTAATTACCTAGAGTGTTTAGTATACGGCCTTAGGGCGATATGCAACGCATTCTTTCCTAAGTCATAGTCTCTAGTGTAGTATGAATTACAAAAATTCATTCAAAAACACTTCCCCGATAAAAGACAAAAATAAACACAAAACTCATTTTTCCCTTTGGGGTTTCTTTAACCAGGAAAATCTTTTCAGATAAAAGAGTGTCGTTAACTCTTAGTTCTATCGCAAACAGTAACACCTAAGTCTCCAACGAGCGAGCTGCATACACCAACTGCTAGAACTACCTGTTAACCCTACTCGGGTAAAAACAATAGAACAAACTTGTGTTCCGTTTTATCCTGAACTACGTAAGCTCTGATCTCTCATACCTGTTGAGAGTACGTAGGCACAAGACGCGATGTCTTGGCAAGCAACCTTCCCCATCTTTTAGTCGTAGTTAGCCGAACTACGTTGACTCTGACTTTCCCATTGCACGAGGGAATACGTAGGCCCAGAGCAGCGACGCTCTGTCGAGTCCTTTTTTCTTTTCTTTTAACCCAAACCATTAGTTAGATAGATAAACAACCCTTTTAGATAAACAAAACAAGCGTGGATCTCGTTGATTACAACGGACGTGAGGGGTTCTAATACCTTCCCCTTGCGTAACCGACTCCCGAACCCGAGATTTGGTTGCGATGACCGATCTTATCCCTTTTCGCTAGGTTTTTCCTGATCGTTTCCTTTCCCTCTTTTGGGATAAATAGGTGGCGACTCTTCTGTCATTGTCGGCACCTTTTTTTGCAGTAGCGACAGGAAGCTCAAACCAAAGTCGTGGTTGTAGTTGTCTAGTTTGAAACTCCATGGGGAGTAGGTGAACATATCCAGTTCGCTGGGGACGAAAGGAGTCACAGGAAATCACCGAGGAACGAAGGAGTCCAAAGATTCACTGAGGAACAACAGAGTCCAAAGATTCACTGGGAGATATATGTCCATTTTACTTAGGGAAGTGTGAAGCCAAGGCAGCTTATTGGGGAAAATAGTGTAGCTTTAGTGGGGATTGAAAGATGACACCACTGTGGAGAAAATCCTTAACAACAATAGACATTTATCACATGGCGGACGCTGGAAAGATTCTCTACAATCTTGAAAATCAAATACAATTAAAGGATCAGTCCAATAGTGTTGTCAGTTCAGGCTTCGTTGGGGACTTTTGCTGAAAATAGTCTAAAAATGCTTCTGCCACATTGAAACTTCTTGGGGGAAACAAAGCTTTCCTTCGAATCTTTCCACAATTCAAAGCAACTTTATGTTCTTTCATTGTGTTTTCAAAAACAGTGTTTAGTTCAAAACTTTTCACTTCCAAAATCATTATTAACAAATAAATGACATTTTGCATAACAAGGAAAAATAGATAAAGCATAAATGGAAAGAAATGAATAGGCAAAAATCTGATTTTATTCAAGAGTGGTAGTTTGCAAATGGCAAAGCTCCATGAAGTATTACAATTTTAAATTGGCAATAGGAAATGGTTACGTTGAATCCAACAACACCTACTAGCCCTAAAAACTAAGACTTCCTGAAACCTTGCTTTTGACGAGAGCGGTTGGATTGGACTTCTGCTTTCATCTTCTGCAATGGTAAACACCATCCGATGCAGTGAAATTCCTTGTGTCCCTAACTTTTTCTTGGATCGCCCTTTCGGGTTTTCAATCCACTAGGACGCTCATTTTTGTCTAAGCCTCCCTTTCGGGTTTTCAACTTAGCGAGCTCTTATTTTTTTAAAATTTTTGCCTGGATCTCCTTCATAGGTAATGATCCACCGGGATACCCATTGTTTCCTAAGTCGCCTTTTCAGATTTTCGACTTAAAAGGCTTTTTAGGCATAATATTTTCTGACTACATCAGAGTTCACATGGTGTGTAAGCTCTTCACCATCCATTATTGTGAGGATTAGCGAGCCTCCTGAGAAAACTGTCTTTACAACAAATGGACCTTCATAGTTGGGAGTCCATTTTCCACGCATATCTTTGTAAACTGGCAAGAGTTTCTTGAGTACGAGTTCTCCTTCTCTGAATTCTCGGATATGGACTTTCTTGTCAAATGCCCTCTTAATCTGTTTCTAGTACAACTGACCGTGGCACATCGTAGTCATGTGTTTCTCGTCGACGAGGTTCAACTGATCAAATCTCTCTTGGACCCATTCTGCTTCATAAAGCTTGGTTTCCATCAATACCCTCATAGAAGGTATTTCTACTTCAATAGGAAGAACCACATCCATCCCATACACCAGAGAAAAAAGGGTTGGCCTGTTGAAGTTTGCACTGAAGTTCTGTATCCGTGCAAAGCAAATGGTATCATTTCATGCCAATCTTTGTAGGTATTCACCATCTTTTGCAGGATTCTCTTGATGTTTTTATTCGCGGCTTCAACAACTCCATCCATTTTCAGACGGTAAGGAGAAGAGTTTTGGTGCTCAATCTTAAAACATTCACACAACTCCTTCATAGTTTTATTGTTCATATTGGTCCCATTATCTGTTATGATTCGACTTGGAATTCCATAACGATAGATAATCTCCTTTTTAATGAAGTGGGCAACCACTTGTTTGGTTACATTGGCATAGGAAGCAACCTCTACCCATTTTGTGAAGTAGTCGATTACAACCAAGATCAAAAATGGTGGCCATTGGAAGCCTTTGGCTAAATTTCCCCAATCATGTCAATGCCCCACATAGAGAAATACCACGACGAAGATAGAACATTCAGTAGTGTGGGAGGTGCGTGTACCTTATTAGCATAAATTTAGCATTTGTGGCATTTCCTGTCATATAGGATACAATCAAACTCCATGGTTAACCAGTAATACCCAACCCTCAAGATCTTCTTGGACATATCATGACCATTGGCGTGAGTTCCAAATGATCCTTCATGAATTTCTTGAATCAACAGGTCTGCTTGTCGTCTATCAACACACCTAAGTAGAACCATGTCATGGTTTCTTTGGTACAACACATCATTACTGAGGAAGAATTTGGACGCCAATCTTCTCAGAGTCTTTTTATCAAGAGTTGCATCAGCTGGGTATTCCTGATTTTACAGATAACTCTTGATGTCATAGAACCATGGCTTCCCATCAGTCTCTTCTTCGACTAATTGATAGTAGGTAAGCTCAGTCTTTCTTTCAATTATGATAAACGACACTTTATTACAGGCTAGCATAGCTAAGGCATCAGCTATATGGTTTTCAGTCCTTAGGATATGTCGGAAGGTGACCTTATTAAATCATTTGATCAGCTCCATAATATAAGCACGATATGGTATCAACTTCTCGTCTCGGGTCTTCTATTCTTGCTTAACTTGGTATATCACCAAAGTTGAATCTCCACTTACTTCAAGAATATTGATTCGAAGATCAATGGCTGCTTCAATGCCTAGAATGCACGCTTCATATTCGGCAATGTTGTTTGTACACTCAAAACATAGCCTTATTGTGAACAAAGTATAACCACCATCAGGATTCATCAAAAGGGCTTCTATGCCATACCCACTGTAATTAGAGGAACCATCAAACATCATCTTCCAACGGGAACCTGACTCACGACCTTCATCAGGACCTGGTTCTTCATAATATTTTTCACCAATATGATGTCTTCGTCGGGAAAGTCAAGCTTCAGAGGCTCATAATCTTCAACCGGTTGATCTACAAGGTATTCTGACAAGATATAGATTTTTGAGTTATGTATTAGATGTCGTATTTGGATAACAACATATGCCAACAGGTGAGTCTTCCAGCCTGAGCAGGCTTTTAAAAAATGTACTTTATCGGATCCATCTTGGAGATCAATAAAGTAGTGTGACAGATCAGAAATGCTTGAGATACTTAGCAGCCTATGCTAAAGCACAATAAGTTTTCTCCAAAAGTGAATATCGGCTTTCACGGTCGATAAACTTCTTACTCATATAGTAGATGGCGTGCTCTTTTCGTCCAGTCTCATCGTGTTGGCCCAATACGCAACCCATAGACTTCTCAAGAACAATCAGATACATAAAAAGAGGCTTCTTAGGAACAGGCGGAATCAAGATAGGTGGCTCTTGAAAATAACCCTTGATTTTCTCAAACGCTTGTTGACAATCAAAATTCAAATCAATGATCTGATCCTTGTGAATTAGTCTGAAGATTGGTTCACATGTAGCAGTCATATTAGATATAAATATGGAAATATAATTCAGACGTCCAAGAAAACCTCTGACTTGAATTGCTAAGACTTTATTAGGGTCTATTTAATTCCTCGTTGACTAACGATAAACCTAAATAACTTTCCAGATCTAACACCAAAAGTAAACTTAGCAAGATTCAACCTTAACTGGTATTTTCTGTGTCGTTCAAACAATTTCAACAAATGATCCAAATGCTCCTATTCACTCTAAGACTTGGCAATAATATCATCAACGTACACCTCAATCTCTTTATGCATCATGTCATGAAAAAGTGTGACCATCGCCCTTTGATATGTTGCCCCTGCGTTCTTTAGACCGAAGAGCATAACCTTAAAACAATATGTTCCCCAAGAAGTGATGAATGTAGTCTTTTCCATATCAACAGGGTCCATCTTGATCTAATTATAACCGAAGAAGCCATCCATGAAAGAGAAGACTGCAAAACAAGCGGTATTGTACACAAATGTGTCAATATGTGGTAGAGGGAAATCATCCTTTAGGCTTGCTTTATTCAAATCTCTATAGTCTACACACATCCTGACTTTGCCATCCTTTTTAGGCACCGACACAATGTTGGCTACCCACATAGGGTACTTCGAAACTGTTAGAAAACCTGTATCAAGCTGCCTTTTTACCTCATCTCAAATCTTAATAGCCATGTCTGGTCTAGTTCTTCAAAGTTACTGCTTTACAGGGGAACACTATGGTTTAAGAGGAAATTTGTGAACAACAATATCAGTGTCTAAACCGGGCATATCTTGATACGACCATGCAAACACATCAACATATTCCTCTAGAAGCTTGTCCAGTCTCTATATGACATCTTTTCCAAGTGTTGTACTAATCTTGATCTCTTTCTTATCTCCATCAGTGCCAAGATTAATCATCTCTACTTGCTCTTTGTGTGGTTGGAGTTTAGTGTACTCATACTCAACCAATCTTACCAGTTCATTGGGAGCCTCATAATCTTCCTCACCTTCATCCTTAGCTTAGTAGATGGGTGAATCAAAGTTAGGAGTGAAAGCAGGGTCGCTGGATTCAACATGGTTTTGGATTATTCTGCATGTTTGGAATGAATTATTTTTATTAAAAAACACAAAAAGAATGCAAAAGGAAAATGTTTTTTTTTGTAGTTTTGAAAAAAACATTACCAATTTCTTTTAAAGTAAAAGTAAAAAATAGTAAATGAAATAACGAGAATTTAACAAAATGCATTCATTTATAATCATTTGAAAGTGAAAAGGCCCCCCTACAAAATAGTCCAATAGCTTTGGGCATAGCTACAGAATTTTTGAAAACAACAACAAAAAGACAATAAATTACTTTGACGAGGGAATAATCACTGGGATCTCTATCGCTTCCAAAATGTACAAAGTTGCATCACACTTGAACACCAGATTAATCAAATCTTCATCTTCATTATCATCTTCAACAACATGGATTTATAAACCTTCGCTGACCAGCACTTCTTGAATAGTCTTCGGGCGACCTTTGACAGATGTAGATGCTCTATCATTAGTTGGTTTGTAACCCAACCCATAGTGATCCAGCTTTGTCTTGACATCTATTACTTCTCCCTAGCCTCGGGCACACCTTCCTCAATAGCTGATCTTGTACTATTGGCAGAAGCAAAAGATGGATTACTCTTACCCACTGGTTCCTCGACTTCCAATAGGAAAACATTGGCTATCTCGAGGGCTTGAAAAGAAGTTTCCAAGGCGTCCTCATCAACCTCTATGTAACAGAACAAAGATAAGTTACTTACCATCAGTTCCTCCTTGCCATGGACAATCTCCAACTTATCATCAATCACAAATTTCATCTTTTGATGTAAGGTTGAAGTCACAACGCCAGCAGTGTGAATCCAAGGTGTTCCAAGCAAACAACTATAAGCATGATTAATGTCCAAGACTTGGAATGTGATATCAAATACATGTGGTCCAATTAAAATTGGTAAATCCACCTCTTAAATTACCGTTATGTGGGAACCATCAAAAGCCTTGACTATCAAATAAGTAGGTCTCATCTTAGTCTCTTTATAAGTCAGCTTTGCAAGCATCCTCTTAGGTAAAACATTCAAAGAGGAAACGGTATCCATGAGCACTCTTGCCAAAGTGTCATCTTGACATTTTACTGACACATGCAAAGCACGGTTTTGATTCTGGCCTTCTCTCGGTAACTCCTCTTTGCTAAAATTGAGGGTGTTACATGCATTAATATTTGCGATCATAATATCAAACTGGCCAATAGTAATATCTTAGGGGACATGGGCTCGAGCCAACAACTTTTGCAATGCCCTTCTATGGGATGGTGAACTCGTCAGAAGGGACATAATGAAAATCTTGGAAGGGGTTTGGTGAAGCTGGTCAATGACTTTATAATCACTCTTTCTGATAATCCTTAAGAACTCAGCATCTTCATCATTCACAACCATTTCTTTCTCTTTATCTTTAGCAGGCACAGTGAGAATAGTTTCTTTAAGCGGCGCCTCATTGAAATGGGGGCTATAAATATGGCAACTATGTGCCATCTTGCTTGCCCTAGCTATGTTGGTCATATATTCACTAACACTCTTCAAATCTTCTTTCAAAATAACCTTCCCAGACTCTTAGTCAATCACTTTCACATCGTACTTCCAGGGTATGACTTTAGTATCTTTGGAAAAGAATGGACTAGGCGTTTGAATAATTACAGGCTTTGGTTGGTTAACTGATGGGACAACAGAATTTGGAATGTTGAATACATGCTTTGGTGTACTGAAGACAAGCTTTGCAAAACTTGTTTAAGGCAAGTTGGATATCGGCACTTTGTCACTTGGTTCTGGTAAATTGAAGATAAGCTCAATCACATAAACTTCATCTTTCTTCAACTTACTACACACTTGTAGAAAACCATCATTGATCAAACCTTGAATCTCACTCTAAACCAACATACATCCCTTAGGACTGGTAGCACAATCTTCACACTTAGCATGACAACTCTTGACTAAACCTGCCTTAACTAGCTTTTCATGAAAGGCTCGGAGAGGGGTTTTAGTGTCAGCAACATCAAGGATAAGACTTTCATCAGATGCCTCATCAATAGCATTCACGGCCCCATGAGTTTGAAAGGATTATTTTTGACATTAGGCTGAGAATCACCAAAAGACAAGATCTTTTTCTCCATTAGCTCTCTTGCAATATGCTTTAGAGCATAACAACCTTCTAGATCATGGCCTGGTGCGCCTTCGTGAAATAAACAATGAGCATTGGGATTGTAATTAGGTGGAAGTGGGTCAAAGGGCAGACCCAAAGCCCTTTTAGTTATCAAACCTTGTTGCACGAATGAAGGGTGCAGATCGGTATAGGTCATCAGAATAGGAGGAACATGAGGCTTATATTGTCTTCTATTAGGAACATTCTAGAGAAGAGCTTAATTTCTCTACTGTTGATAGGCAGAAGTGTTGGACGCTCGTTGATAATTGGGCGGAGCTTGAACTGGTGGATAAACAGGAGCTGGTTGATAAACAAGAGCCGGTTGTACGAGCTGATATACAGGAGTTTGCTGATTAAATGAGGGAGTGACTGCAACCACATATGGCTGTTGGAAAACTGAACTGGATAGGCTGATTATTGAGCATAACCCTGTTGTTATTGCTTCCAACGCTGATTTCTTCTCCTACCAGATATTACTGCATTAGTTTCCCCTTCCTTTTTCTTGTGGGAACTGCTAGAAGACTTCTTAGCATGATCTTTCTTAGTGCTTGAGCTGCCAGCTGCACTAATCATCTTACCACTTTTCAGACCAAGTTCAACTTTAACACCCACAACAACTATACCAGAGAAGTTAGTGGTCACACTCCCAACCATCATCTCGTAGAATTCTGGACGAATAGTGTCAACAAACCAATCATTCAATTCCTTGTTGGCCAAAGGTGGTTCCACTTGGGAAGCAATTTCTCTCCATCGTTGAGCGTATTCCTTAAATGACTCATAGCTTTTCTGTAACATGCTCAACAGTTGCCTTCTATCGGGGGCTAGATCCATATTGTACTTATAATGCTTGGTAAAGGTATCTGATAGGTCTTGGAAGCTTCAAATATGAGACTGACCCAAACTTAAGTGCCACTTAGATGAAGCACCCTTCAAACTGTCTTGGAAACAGTGAATCATCAATTTGTCATTATCAACATGGGCTGTCATTTTTCTGTAGTACATAATAAGATGGATCTTATGGCAAGTAACACCTTCATATTAACCAAAGGTAGGGGTTTTGAACTAAGGTGGGATAACCAAACCGGAGACAAGACACATCTCTATGGCAGCAGCGCCAAAGACTTGATCACCTTCCATTACTCTTACCTCTTCTCAATTTTTTCTACATTCTCCCTAAGTCTCTCATGATGCTTATCCCCATATTCTGACATGTCAGGGACATCATATACTGGCTGATGCTTAGTGAAGTACGATTGCACATGGGTGTGCACAACATTTGGTGCAAAAGTAGGAACCACAGGAGGAGCTTCGGCAGTCAAAGGAACATCTTGTTGACTAATTGGAACTACGGCAGGCCTAGGCACAAAACTTGGAGGAAGACCATATGGAGGTGAATTTGATGTAGTAACTACTGCTGACTGAGGATCCATAACTGTATTAGCAATCTCAGAAACAACAATGGGCTGAGTATCCATTTTCGCACGTATCACTTGTAACATTTCCATAATCTGCCTTATGTTCCCACGTAGGTCTTCTAATTCATTGTTGACTCGGTCGAGCTCTTGATTCTGTTCTACCATCCTTCTGTGAGTTTGAGCTCTGGTGTTATATGGACGTGGAAGATTCATGGTGAAAGACTGAAGACGAGACAACGAGATAAGAAAATGCAAAAGAAAAGCACATGTGACGACATGAATGCGATGAAATGCAATAAAAGAATTCAAGGAACTTAAAATTATATTTGCAAACAATATAAGACGAAGAACACACTTTTGAATAACAAAAGAGAATCTCATTTCATTGATAATAAAATTTAAAGATTACAAAATGGATTACACTTTCAAGAGTCAAACAAAGTGGAGAAAATACAATAAAAGGAAACTAAAAGTCCTAAGACATCTGATGAGATGATCCTTCTCCTCTTTGCAGCTTCTTCGTGAGCTTCTTGATCTCTTCTTGCATCTTCGCCTTCTCGAGGATAAGGTTATCCATGTACAGCTTCTATGCACATGAAGTAGGAGGAACATCAGAACTAGAAGTAGGCATTGATGGCACGCTAGTGGAAAATAAATCTTCTCGCGCTTTCCTCTTCTTGGCATACTATTCTTCTTCTTTTTGCCTATAGAGTTTCTAAAGCTCTCCCATCTCATAATTGAGGACTTGATACTTGTTCTTCCAAGCATCCCTCTCTCGCTATGCTTTAGCCAAAGTAATCTTCAACTCCTCCTCTTTGCTCATGAAGATCAAAACAGGGTCTCTAGGAGCTAAAAGGATAGGCTTATGACGAGGATAGGGCATCTTCAGCTTGATTGTCCTATCTTGCACCCATTAGATATAAGGCCCCAAAGCGGTGCAATTAATCTTCCTCAATGCAGTCATTCCTTTCATATGTACCTGATGCCAGGTACACACAATCTTCTCCTTGAGCACATGATTCTCACCTTCTTTGAAGAGTAGTTCTTCCAAGTAGATGTTGTTAGGTTTATCCATCATGGGATAACTAAGTTGATGGAGAGCCAGAACTGGATTATAACTTATACATCTCTTCGTACCAAGAAGAGGTACGTTGGGGAAATCGCCACAGCTGTCAATCGTAGCCATCCCTCCAAAGGTAGGATTATACCACTCAATGTCTAAATGTGTGAGCGACATAATCTTCTACGGCCAAAGAAGACCATCTATAAGATCCCAAAATGTAGCAGAGGGAGGCAAGTGAGAAATAAACCACTTGTAAAGCAAGGAAACAAAACAAGTTATCATCCCTCCTCCATGAGAGTTCCTTAAGTAAACAGAATTGTAAGCGTCGTCAATCAGAGTTGGGACTGGGTTCCTAAGTAGAAAGATCTTGATTTCATCCATATCGACAAATTCCTCAATATCCAGGAAGAGAAAGAGACCATAAATCAGTAAGGCAAGAATGGCTTCGAAGGCATCCCTATTCTTCTTATCAGAAAAATATTGGGCTTTGTCCATCAGAAATTTAGCAGTCAATCCAGGGAGTCCTCCTTATGTTGTCATATTAGCCTGGATATTAGAAAATTTCAAATTAGTGGCTTCTGCTATATCCTTTCCACTATGTATATCCTCCAAGCCAGAGAATGGAGCGTTAGAAGTGATGGAAAGTCCAATCAGAGTAGAATATTTTTCTAAAGTAGGCATCAATTAGTAATCAGGGAAAGTAAAATAGTGATACAACGAGTCATAAAACTGTACAAGAGTAGAAAGAATCCCATCGACCATCTTGAGCTTTAACAGAGGCAATATCCTCCCATACTTGTCCTTGAATGTTAGAGGATCCTCAACCAAGACTCCTAGCATCCTTGAGTCTTCCAACTTTGGAATCTTGAAGGTGTACTTCTGTGTTCTTCTTCTCCCAAAATCCATCCTATATGGTTTACAAAACAACACTGAGTTCCTTGAAGATAATATGAAAAAGGATGCATGGATGCATGGATGCACAAACATACATATACACGTATTCACATATATACAAACACGAGGTTTCAGTTTCGAGATCACGAGCATGGAGTCACGGTCTACCCTGTTGCACCCCAAAATTTGACCAACTTTTCTTTACCTAGCTTGTGTTTCATTTCATTCACATTAGCATTAGCATTTGCATTTCATTGACATGTGTGCAAGAGATCAAGAGGTATGAGTACCAATCAAGAGCTATACAAGACTATGAAGCTAGCCAAGAAGGTTATTCAAGTGTTCAAGGGTAGATATCTTTGTCAGAGAAGCCAAAAGATCCTCAGAAAGAGTGGTTGAAACCAAGGTTGTGGGCCTCCTAACTTGAGAGTTGTGGGAGCTCCTCAGATGATTCTGAAGCCAATAATGTGGACTTGAAGCCTTGAGAGAGCTTATGAGATGTCTTGAAAGCCATCATGGAGCCTAGATAGGTCATTGTGCAAGATTAAGAAAGCCTCAGCCATGAGTGGTGTAATTAGGGTTTGACTGGGTCAACCCTAGGTCAACTGATGATTTGAGGAGGGTTGAGACCTAATCCAAGAGCCATGTGATCATGGATTGACACATTGAGATGTTATATGGATGATTCCAAGGTCAACTCATCATTATTGAAGAGTTTGAGAAGTTTCAAGCTAGGGTTTCTAAGGCTTGACAGTGTAAAATCCCCTAGTTTGACCCCTATCTTCAAGGCAGTTTAGCTCAATATGTGATTGTCATATCATCTTGCCCCCAACATGAATGTTGTATAGCTTAATCTTAGCTTTAATTTGAGTGCTAGAAGTCCTTGATAGGATTTATAGAACTCAAGATATGACTTTGACAAGTTACAGGTCATCTGAGGTATGTGAATCTGGGGCCTTGAAAGTTACCCAACTTGCATCAAACTTTTGCCCAAGAAGGATGATTCCTATGAACTTTTGGTCAACATTAATGTTGTTCCTTATCCTCTTAGCTTTCTAGAGAGTACTAGAAGTCCTTGATAGGATTTGTAGAACTCAAGTTATGGCTTTGACAAGTCAAGGGTATTTTGGTCATTTGGAGATTACATGTCATTTCAAGCATAAGGCCATAACTCCTATTTCCAAGCTTCAAATGGAAACATGTTCAACATAAAACTTGTTCAAAATGATGTTTGAAGGCTAGTAAGGAGGTCATGAGATGTTGGAAATGCTTGTAGCTCAAAGTTGCAAAAATAACCTAAAATAAGGGCATAAGTTAAATAAACCAAAGATGGAAATTGATATTTTCAACCTACACATCCAAACCATGGCATGTAATATATAATTTTGACTCTAAAAAACATTTTAAGAACATTTATTTAGACACAATTTTGAGTTGAGATTCAATTTGGGGACTTGCTTTGAAAAGTGGTGGCTTGCATATTAAGTAACATTTGCAAAACTCAAAATCAAGGCATGAGCAAGGCTTTTTGCAAGCTAAACACCTCTAATATCTCACTTGGGGAGATTTTGGGATGAGAACAAGTTGCTGCACCAAGGGAAACAGAATTGGGGTGAGTGTGGCATGAGATGAGATTTTGGATGACATGAGAAACTCAACATCTCCTTGGATGATTCCAGAAGGATCTAGAGAGGTCCAACATGTTCTATATATTGATCAGAAGGGGTTTGAGAGAAAGGTTGGTGATGATTGAAGGAGAGAGCATAGATTGAGATTGAAATTTCATAGCTTGCAAGTGCAATCGGTTTCACCAAATTCTTCACTCTCCATCCATTTTCTTGATTGAAACTTCTTCCATGGATGTTAAGGAGTGATTCCAGATCATAATCAAGAAGGATTCGTGGCTAATTGGTGCTCTTGAAGTCAGAATTTTCCACCTACAACTCACCATCGGGTTTCAAGATTCAAGCACTTTCAACTGGATCTTTTGCATACAGAAGCAAGGAGAGAGTTCATTGATCGTGTCTGCAAGATTGGGGAGCTTGAATTGGAGGTTTAGTGCATTTGTTCATCCAAGATTTTCAGGTTGGTAACTTTCTTCCTCTAGCATGATTTAGGTAGAATTAAGGTGAATTAAGGTGTTAGATTCATTGTAGAATGGTGTAGGATGGATTTCAGATAGTTAATTGGAGAATTAGTGACAAAATAGGTGCATTACCATTTTCGGTTGAGAATTAGATATGGGGAATCTTGAGGTTTCAGAGGAAACTAAGGGTATGGTTGAATTCGTGACAAGATTTGGGATGAGTTTCATGTTTTGACCATTTGCAATAGAGGCTCCTAGAGAGAACTAGGGTTGAGGGAGACGACCGGAGCACCACCGGTGGTGGCCGGAGCTGGGCGCGAAGCTCAGGCATTCAAAAGGTAGAAGATGATGAGGATACCGTTTGATCAAGATGAAGACTTTGACTGAGGAAGCAATCCAATGCCCACGTTTTAATCTCATTTTGTGAAGGATCTGAATGAACGAAACACACCGTTTCATTTATTCAGTGTTTTGGGCTTAGTGAATTAAGTGATATCCACACCCCCCTGATGGCCCAACCCATGATTTGAACTGTTTTGTTGCTATCCACACCGCGCGTGTTATTATTTTAATT
Source organism: Lathyrus sativus (assembly GCA_963859935.3). Lineage (NCBI taxonomy): Eukaryota > Viridiplantae > Streptophyta > Magnoliopsida > Fabales > Fabaceae > Lathyrus > Lathyrus sativus. The sequence goes on from OZ012737.1 coordinate 177,481,852, forward strand.
GGATTTTCTTTATTTTTTTCATTTTATTCATGGTTCTTGAAAAATTCATAATAAATTGAAAATTAATCCAATTAATCCCATTCTTTTTGCATTTTACTCATGATTGAGTCTAGTATTTTTTAGAGAAAAAATATTTTCATTTCATGCATTTTCTGATTTAATGGAAATTTTACATTTTAATTGATATTAAAATGATTATGTTTGATGCATAATTTTGTGGAATTTTGTGTGATCACTTGGTGATGATTTTGATCCTAATTTTTTGTGTGTGATTAGGTTAGACATGTATGATCCCATAGTATGTTTCTCACATTTTTGTGATGAAAATAGGTGTGCTTTCTAGATTGATATTTAGGTGCTTCCTTTTAGGGTTTAGGTTTGATACCTTGTAATGTAGGATTTAGTTCTAGGTCTAATTTGATGATTTGATCTCTGAAATTAATGGGGTAGAGTCATGATTGACCTAGGTTCCCATAGATATTTTTGTAGGATTTTACAATTGGTTTTAGTATTTTAGTTAGGACTAACTTTAGTACTAGGTTTTAGGTGACCCTAACTTACTAATTCAACTAGTTTGACTTCCTTAGTCCCCTTAGATTAGGGTTTTTGCTTGGTTTGCCTTTGGTTGAGATTGAAGACAAGTTGAAGACAAGGTGAGGATGCTTGAAGTAGCTTGAAGTTGCTTGGAGCTTTGGATTTGTTGGTGCCTGATGGTGTCTGATGAAGATTTAGGAGATAGGGAACATAGGGAAAGCCTTATAGTTAGAAAGATTTCTTTCACAAATATGTAAAGCATCTTGTGCTTCCATTCCTCCCAATGACTAAAAGTCCTTCTCAGATATTCACATCCCTCCTTTGGAGGGATGAGTGGCTTTATCTGGGAAGTAGAACTTTGAGGGAACCAGTCTCTCATAATGATGAACCCTTACAGGCTTCCTTTGGTTGTCAGTAAGCTATTTATCATTTCCCCTCATCCTGTTAAATCAATTGTCTTCTGGGCTGAGTATCTTGAAAGGTGTTAGACTTGAGTTTGAAGATGAGGACTTCATTGAAGAGTGTGGAAGAGGGTGATTCCTTGAGCATTGCCATTGCAGCTGAAGCTTGAAGAACAAGAAGACCAAGTTGACACTTGAAGATTCAATGAAGATTGAGGGAAGAGCTGAGGCTTGAAGAGAATTGAAGGATGAAGTTGACACTTCCATGTGATTAAAGATTACTCTGAGAAGCTGAGGCTTGTAGATGAAGAAGACCAAGTTGAGACTGGTGAAGCAAAGAGAGCTGAAGCTTGAAGACTAAGTTGATACTTATGAAGAGGATTCAATTGAGATTGAGTGTAAATCTGAGGCTTAAGGAATAAAGGATGAGTTGATACTTACATTGAAGCTTGGAGAGCCTGAAGGAATCAAGTTGATACTTGTAGTTAAGAGTGAAGCCTTAAGGTAGAATTGACTGAAGAGCTGAAGCTTGGAGAAGAGAGAATAAGTTGACACTTATGTTGGGTGGATTGAAACCTTGGAGGAGCAAGTTGATGCTTGTTAGTGAAGCTGATAGCCTTGAAGGGTGGTAGAAGTCTGAAGACTGGATTGCTGTTAGAAGAGCTGAAGCTTGGAATTGAAAGATGGAGTTATTGATCTGCTTTCTTTCTTGTCTGTTTTCTTTTCTGTGCTGATGTACCTTGTTTGACTTGCTTGATGAATTAGAATAAGTCCATGATCTAGACTGACTTTAACCTAGGAGCATGATTGCACTAGAGGTTGAGTTGCTCCCTCTGCTTGTATTTTTACTGTATGGCTTTGCTTGCGGGTATTCGGTAGAGCCCAGCTCCCTTGCCCATGTGGTTTATTTTGCTTGATAGCATTTTATTTTCTTCTGTATGATTACAGTCTCTTATATTCTGCTTGATAGCATGTTGTTATTTTTGCTGTATGATTACAGTTATTCATTCTGGCTTGAGGTTGAGATGAGCTTGTGGAGGCTGCTGCCCCACACACATTTCCTCCCTCATTTGCATTGCATGCATTTTACAGTCGTTTACTGTTTACTGTTTAAGCTGATGCTTTATCTGTTTCTGTTAATCATTGACATGATCCCTTAGGAATCTCACTTCCTTTGATAAGGAAGTGATGATAGAACTTTAGGTTGAAACCTATGCATGATAACTTCTAGGAGTTCCCTGCTTCAAACCTCAACTATAGGATGAATCCTTGGCATGACAAAGTAGGACTTGATAGTCTCCCTTTAGTTGAGCCTGTTCTCTTCTCATCTCAAAACAGCTTAAGATACAGTAATCATGAATGATTTCTTTCGTACGTTACGAGCCTTAAGCTATCTGAGAAAGGATTGTTGGAGAGCTTCTTTTCAACAGTCTGGATGTTTAGTATGGTACCCTTTGGGTAACATGCGACGCATTCACTCTCAGGTCATAGTCTTTAGTGCGATTGAAATTGCAAACACAATAAAAAACACTTCTTCCGTAAAAGACAGAAAACAAACTTCAAACTTTTTGCCCCGTGGGCCCATAATGCAAAGGAAGCTTTTTTGAAGAAAAGAGTGTCGTTAAACTTCAGCGCCAACGCAAACAGGCTTTGTCCCTAACTGCTGGAACTGCTGTTTAACCCTACTCGATAAAATAGATGAATCTGAATTCCCGTAATCCGTATTATCCCGAACTACGTAAGTTCTGATCTCTCATACCCGTTGAGAGTACGTAGGCACAATACTGACGTATTGGCGAGCCACCTTCCCCGTAACCCGTAGGTCAAACTACATTGACTCTGATCTCTCGTTCTCTGATGAGAATACGTAGGCATAAAGCGCGACGCTTTGCCGAGTCATTTTCTTTTCTTTTTAAGCCAGCCTTGATAGGTAGATAGATAAACCAACTCGTCTAGTAAACACAAACAAGCGTGGATCCCGTCGAGTATGACGGACGTGAGGGGTGCTAATACCTTCCCCTTGCGTAACCGACTCCCGAACCCAGACAACGGTTGTGATGACCTTGTCTTATACCTTATTCGTCAGGTTTTTCCGATCGTTTCCTTTCCCGTTCTGAGGGATAAATAACGAAAGGTGGCGACTCTTCAGTTTTGCCGGCACCTTATTTTCGCGGAAGCGACAGCTGGCGACTCTGCTGGGGACATTTGATAGTTTCCTGGGATCCAACGTCCCGTATGCGAGTCAGTTTGGGGGATCCGACGTCCCCTGCGAGAGTCAATCCTAGCGCTTGTATGATTACTTGTTAGGTTGTGTTTGTTTATCGCATTTTTTATTTCCCGCACTTTATTTTCAGTATCATATGATTATCTGTGCTGTTGTGGGAGGGGCATTCTGATGAGTGAGAAGCCAGACCCAGGCTTGAGTGAACATAGCATTAGTTGTGGAAATTAGTGGGCGCGTGCTTGCTTGGCAGGCACTAGTGTCTCATGAAATCCACGCTCAGACGAGGTTCTCCCGGTTGGCTTCTTTTTCAACCCTTTGGGTTGAGGGGGTTGTTGGTTTGGAGGATTGTCGACTCTGGGGACCGATCATTTGTGATTCAGCCGAGTGAGGCCGCTTCATGAGCTGGTGATGCCACACCTTCTGGGTATCGTATCACCCCTCTTGAATGTCTGTGACGCTGATGAACGCATAGGATGCCGAACTTGAGTCAGTTTAGGTCCATACCTGTGAGCAGGGTTGGGTTTATTGCAGGAAAATTTCACCTTCAGATTACCTGGTTTTCTTGACAGTGAATCAGTTTTGTTGATATCGGAGGTTCTCATCATCAGATATATGATTGTTCTTGACAGAGCAGAGCTTTGGTCCTGTATCAGAGGACCTTGTATTCAGAGATGTGTATTTGTTATTGATAGAGTAGGTTTTGATCAGAGGGTCTTATTATCAGATGTTTGTTCTTGACAGAGCAGATTTATGGTCCTATATGTGTGTGTTCTTGACAGAGCAGATTTGTGGTCCGATACCAGGGTTTTCTTCTTATCAGAGAAAGTGGTTGTTCTTGATAGAGCAGGATCATGGTTTTGTTGATGAAGAATCTCCACAGCGCAGTTGCCTTGATCTCCTGCTGCATGATTGCATTTTACATTGCTTTGCATACTCATTTGCATCTCATTAACGTGTGTCTGTGTTGCAGGTACCGTTTTCCCCGATCCAGGATTTCTTGCCTCCTATTGTTATGGGTTCTCTGAGGAAGACCGTGGCTTACAAGCTCCCTACCCCTGATGTGGTTCAGCTGACTGGTTTGATTGCTTTAGCTGGTGATTCTGTGAGAGATGAGTTCAGAAAATCTTACAGAAAATTGCTCAGTTTGGTTCGTAAACCTTCTGCGTTCGAGTTGAATGGGTTGCACGCTCTGCTGCAGTTCTACGATCCTCCGTTGAGATGCTTCACTTTCCAGGATTTTGTTCTCGCACCCACGCTAGAGGAATATGCTGATTTGTTAGGTGTGCCTATCAAGAGGCAGATGCCTTTTGTTCATATGGATGCTGAGCCTGATCTGGCTAGTCTAGCTCCTTCACTTCATCTGGATGCCTCCGAGTTGGTATTGTCTAGTTGGAACAAGGTTCCCGGTTTCTCCTTGCAGTTCTTAGTGGGTAAGGCTCAGCAGTGCGCCAAAGACGGATGTTGGGTCGTGTTCAACGCCATTCTCGCTCTGTGCATATATGGCATTATTCTGTTCCCCAATATGCCCGACTTTGTGGACTTCGACGCCTTCCGCATCTTTGCATCAGGGAATCCAGTCCCTACCTTGATAGGAGATGTCTACCATTCCATCCACTACAAGAACGAGAACAGAAGGGGAAAGAATGTCTCGTGCTGTGTGCCCCTGCTTTATAAATGGCTTGATAGTCATCTGCCCAAGAGGGGTCCCTTTGTTTCGTCTGCAGCCACGGCTGAGTGGTCCGAGCATTTGATGAGTCTATCAGCGGAGGATATTGATTGGTTTGACAGAGATAGGTTGGGTACCGAGATTATCTTCAGCTGCAGCGGACTTCCGAACGTGCCTCTGATAGGCAGGAAGGGCTGCATAAACTATAATCCGTCTTTGCTGGTCCGACAGTTCGCGTATGCTTTGAGAGCTCCGCCGAAGGATGAAGAGGTGCAGGAATCTCTGTACCTCACTGGTCTTCTAGAGGGGGATCTGTTATCTAAGCTTCAGCGCGCCTGGAATGGCATCAGTAAGAGGGGAAAACCATTGCTGGGGAGAAGCAATAATCAAGCCTACCCTCCGTATGTGATGTGGATCAGAGCCAGAGCAGATGCTATAGGGATGCCGTTTCCTCCCGCCAAGCCAGAAAGCCCCCCAGTGATTGAAGAGCCTACTACCATGCCCATTCAGCAACATAATCAGGTGTTAGCTGAGAGAGATGAATTGAAGAAGGCAAATGAAGAACTGGAGAAAGAATTGGCTCAGCTCCGAAGCGAGAGAAACGAAGCCGTTCATTCCTTCAAGAGGCAGACAGAGCTGGTGAACCAGCTAGGTACAGATTTGACTAAGCAGATAGCCGAGCGTGAACGCATGGGTCGAGACTTCAAAGCTGTCAACGATGTACTGGCCACGAAGAAGCAGTACTTGGACGAAGCGTATCGGAGGATATCCAAGTTCAACCAGCATTGGAAGGCCACCTTAGCCAATAGGAAAGAGCGGGAGGATAAGCTGATGCAACAGATCTCCAAGCTGAAAGCCCAGGTGAAGGCTAGTGAGAAGAGGTTTGATGAAGAAACCGCTCGCAGATATGCCGCCGAAGGCTAGCTCAACAAAGCTCTCGCTAACCTGAAGGAGCGCAAACTGACGTTTGAATCCAAGAAACGGAAGCTAGAAGATTGTTTCGGCGAAGGAGCATGGGAAAATTCGGTCGAAGGTCTTCAATATACCATTATGCAGAGGGAGTTACTCGTCGAAGGGTTGCTCACTCGTCCTGATCATCCGGAAACGAAGGGATTGTTAGAAGAGTTTCGCGCCCGTGGCCGTACTTGACTATATTTGTATTCCTTTTGTTTGATCATCGTTGTATGCTGACCATCACCAGGCTTGTTGGTCGAGGTCATGCTATTGATTCTGCTTGTACTCACTAACGTTGTGTACTGCCTTGATGGGCTTTCTTTATATATGAGATTGTTATTTCCATGACTGGACTCAGACTTCTTATTATCAGCACTGGCACTCAGGCACTAGGATCGGGGGAAATCTCCCTAACGCATAGACACACGTTTGCATTTGCATGAAGCATTTGCATAACGAGCACTTTGTCGTTTTTCCTAACCCTTTTGTGTTTTCAGGTTGTTTCAGGTTGTTCCAGGATTGATCAGAGACCTATCCACCGCTATCCGACCAGAGCAAATCAAACCAGAATCATGGAGCAAGTGCAAACTGATGTTCAGGAACTCCGCGAAAGAATGGATTGCTTCATGGAGCTCATCCAAGCGGTCGCCAATGGCCAGGATCCGCTCAGAACCTTAGTCCAGCCTCTGATTTCAAGGGTCGATAGCAATGGCATACTCCATGGTGGGACTGTGCCAACTCCTCCACCAGTGGAAACTCCTCAGAATGGTGTCCCCGTGACCGGGGGGAACGGCAGTGCCAACGGCAATGTGATAGCTAACACGGGACTCAATGGCAATACGACGGGCGTCGGTAATGGGAGTCTTGAAGCTAATGTCAATGTTGGACTGGGCAACGGCAATGCAGGTGTTGGGAATCTGTTTGGGCCTCAACCGTGGTTAGAAGACTGTCAAGACGATGTGTTCTCTCAGAGAGGTGCTGAAGGGGAGCTGACCGCTGAAGCACGTCTAAGGTTCAAGGCACTCGAGGATAAGATGAGAAATATCGAGAACCAGAACACCCTGGGCGTTGATATGTCCATGTTGGGACTGATTGCTGATTTCAAGGTGCCTCCCAAGTTCAAGGTACCTGACTTTGAAAAGTACAAGGGCACCACCTGCCCTCGCGTCCACCTAAGATCGTATTACAGAAAAATGTCAGCTCATTCTGAGGACGAGAAGTTGCTGATGCACTTCTTTCAAGACAGTTTGTCCGGACCCTCCCTCGAATGGTACATGAGTCTGGAGCCTACCAGTGTGCGCACGTGGAAGGACCTTGCTGAAGCATTTGTGCACCACTACCAATACAATAGCGACTTGGCCCCAAACCGAGTCCAACTGCAGAATCTGTCGCAAAGAAACAACGAAGAGTTTAAGGAATACGCCCAACGGTGGCGTGAATTGGCAGCCAGGGTTCAGCCGCCGATGGTTGAACGCGAGCTTGTGCAGATGTTCGTAGCTACCCTCCCAGGGGTTTACTATGAGAAATTGGTTAGCGGCATATCTGGAACCTTCTCAGATCTCATTATCACGGGTGAGCACATTGAAAATGGGATCAAACTCGGGAAAATTCAAGGTGAGTCATCCTCAGCTGGAGGAGGCGGAAAGAAACCTTATGGTGGCAAAAGACGGGAAGGAGAAACGAACGTTGTGACCAACGCTCGAAGGAAGGGTAAAGGCCCTCACCAACAGGTGGCCAGTATAACTATCCCGGCAGTTCAACAGCAGCAGCAGCAGCAGCCGAATCAACAAGGGTACAGAAAGTATCAGAATAGGGCACCTCTATCGAGCCGTCACCTCGAGACACCGCCCATGTCGTACGCGCAACTATTGCAAACTTTGCTTCAGCTACAGTTGATCCAAAAGAGAACCTTGGCTCCCTTGACAGGGGCACCTCTGCCAGGGTACGACGCGAATGCAACTTGCGAGTTTCACTCAGGGGCACCAGGCCACACAATAGTGAATTGCAAAGCCTTCAAGCACAAGGTGCAGGACATGGTGGACGCTAAGATCATCAACTTCTCAGATAATGTGCCAAACGTCACGAAGAACCCTATGCCGAATCATAGGGGAGGTGGAGTAAACGCCATTATTGAAGACGAGAGTTTGGATTTGTTGACTGACGTCAGAGATCTGAAGACGCCGCTTAGCTTCTTCAAAGCTAAGCTGATGAAAAGAGGTTTCTTTCCAGGTTGCGGAGAGCTGTGTATGGGCTGTGCAACAAGTCCAGATGGATGTGAACAGCTGATAGAGGGAATTCAAAGTCTGATGACTGAAGGGATTTTACAGTTTAGCCGGAGGGCCGAAAGCGGATCGGGAGAGGTAATGCTGAAGCAAGATGATGAGGTCGCCACCATTACCATCCCTCGCCAGACGATAACTATTTCTGCACCCAGACCGCCCACGATTACCATCACCAAAGCTGGGCCGATACCGTTCGAAAGCACTAATGCTGTCCCATGGCATTATGGGGCTGAAGTCTACTGCAACGGACAGAAGTTGGAGCTAGAACCGTTTGGGTCGTATGTGGAGAACCTTGCGGGAATTAGAGGAATCACTCGCAGCGGGAGAGTGTTTGCACCACCTGAGGTCGTGGCGGACAAAGCGGACAGAGCTGACGCAACTGATAAAGGTAAAAGTAAAGTCGTTGAAGAGATCCCGCGTGGGGCAGACAAAGACTTACTTGTTAAAGACGCCGAGGAATTTATGAGGTTGATTAAAAAGAGTGACTACAAGATTTTGGATCATCTCCATCAGACACCCTCGAAGATTTCCATCCTGAACCTGTTGCTGTGTTATGAAGCACACCGCAACGCACTGCTGAAGGTGTTGAACGCCGCGTATGTACCGCAAGAAATATCGGTAAACCAGCTGGAAGAGGTCGTAGCCCACGTGAATGCTGGAAATGGTTTAGGGTTCACTGACCTAGAGCTAACGCCAAAGGGGAGGAACCACAATAGCGCCCTGCACATCTCGATAGAGTGTAGGGGAACGATTATGTCTCACGTGTTGGTGGACATGGGGTCGTCACTCAATGTTCTTCCGAAGAAGGCATTAATGAAGTTAGATACTCGCGGAGTGATTTGCACACCCAGTGATCTGGTTGTGAAAGCGTTCGATGGAACCAAACGCCATGTTTTCGGGGAGGTGACCCTGCCAATCCAAGTCGGGCCGGACACGTTCGATGCGGTCTTTTACATTATGGACATCATGCCTGCCTACAGCTGTCTCTTGGGCCGGCTGTGGATCCATGTTGCTGGGGCTGTAACCTCCACGTTGCACCAGAAACTCAAGTATGCTGTCGGAGGTAGCATCGTGACCATTTGTGGCGAGGAAGACATAATGGTGAGCCATTTGTCGTCCTTCAAGTATGTTGAGATGGATGGGGAAATCCACGAAACCCTATGCCAAGCGTTCGAGGCTGTTAAAGTCAAGGACGTAGCTCCTGTAGTCACTGAGAAGCCAGAGATGACTCTCTCTTCCTTCAAGGAAGCCCAGGCCGTTGTTCAAGCCGGATCTACCCCAGGCTGGGGGCGAATTTTGGAGATACCTAACAAGCAAGACAAGTTTGGGTTGGGATATTCTCCTGGAGCTGAAGCTTCTTCTTCTAGCAGCACGTCGCAAGGTAAAGGGCCGATCCAGTTTACCAGTGGCGGGGTGATATTTGAAAGCGTCAACGCGGTATCTGAAGACAGCGGAGATAGCGACTGTGACCTAGACTCTTGGATCCAGCCAAGCAAGCCAGGCGAGAGCCTTACCAAAAATTGGTCCGTCAAGGATATCATCCAGATGACAAGCGAAGAGTAATGATTTACTTTTTCCAATCATTGTAAAACCCTATGTCCTACCCGGGGAATAGTGGTTTTATTGTCAGGGCCTCGTTTGATTATGTACATGCATTTTATCAATAAATCAAAAGGCGTTTTTCTTCGTATTCAAATATTGTGATCTCTGTTATTCCTGTTTTATATTTGTTTTGAAAAACAATAAAATGGCAATGGGGTTTGTGCTAACCTGCATATCCTTGTTTTAAGCTTTACCCTTGTTATTGCAGGATCCACATAACAGATGATATCGACTCTGGACCTTCTACGGCTCGCTTCGACTTCGATTGCCCGATCTATCAAGCCGAAGAAGAGATTGATGAAGACGAAGACCTTCCCGAAGAGTTGGCCTGCTTGTTGAAACAAGAAGAGAAAGTTATTCTGCCTCATGAAGAGGAGATCGAGATTGTGAATCTGGGTTCTGAAGAACTTGTCAGGAACGTCAGGATAGGGGCTGCATTGCAGATTGATGTCAAGCAGAGATTGGTCGAGATGCTAAGAGAGTATAGTGACGTCTTTGCTTGGTCATACGAGGATATGCCCGGACTTGACACTGACATTGTGGTCCACCACTTGCCGTTGCGAGAAGATTGTCCTCCCGTTAAGCAGAAGCTTAGGAGGACGCGACCATATATGTCCGTTAAGATCAAAGAAGAAATGCAGAAACAACTTGATGCTGGCTTCTTAGCGGTCACTACTTACCCTCCGTGGGTCGCCAACATAGTGCCCGTACCGAAGAAGGACGGTAAGGTGCGAATGTGCGTCGATTATCGGGATTTGAATAGGGCGAGCCCTAAAGATGATTTCCCGCTACCTCATATTGATGTGTTGGTCGACAATACAACTCAGTTCTCCGTATTTTCGTTCATGGATGGCTTCTCTGGCTACAATCAGATCAAGATGGCGCCGAAGGACATGGAGAAAACTACGTTTATCACTCCCTGGGGAACATTTTGCTACAAGGTAATGCCTTTTGGTCTGAAGAACGCAGGGGCCACTTACCAACGAGCAATGGTTACTTTGTTTCATGACATGATTCATCATGAGATTGAAGTCTATATTGATGACATGATCGCGAAGTCCCAAACGGAGGAGGGACATCTGGTCAATTTGCTGAAGCTTTTTGAGAGGCTTAGGAAGTTCAGGTTGAGGCTGAATCCTAACAAGTGTACTTTCGGAGTACGGTCCAGAAAGTTACTGAGGTTTATCGTGAGTGAAAGAGGCATCGAGGTTGATCCTGCGAAGATTAAAGTGATACAAGAAATGCCAGTGCCAAAAACCGAAAAAGAAGTTCGTGGTTTCCTGGGCAGAATAAACTACATTGCAAGGTTTATTTCTCAGCTCACGGCCACGTGTGAACCGATGTTCAAACTACTAAAGAAAGATCAGGCGATTATCTGGAACGAGGATTGCCAGAAGGCATTCGATAAGATAAAACAGTATCTGTAGGAACCTCCAATCTTGATACCCCCAGTGGCCGGACGACCATTAATCATGTACTTGACAGTTCTTGAGAATAGTATGGGGTGTGTTCTCGGTCAGCACGACGAGACGGGCAGAAAGGAGCATGCCATTTACTATTTGAGTAAAAAGTTCACAGACTGTGAATCTCGTTACTCGATGCTGGAGAAAACATGTTGTGCACTAGCCTGGGCTGCCAAACGTTTACGACAGTACATGCTCAATCACACCACCATGCTAATTTCGAAGATGGATCTGATCAAGTACGTCTTCGAGAAGCAAGCGCTTTCTGGCAGAATTGCCAGATGGCAAATGGTGTTGACAGAATATGATATTCAGTACGTGTCCCAGAAGGCCATCAAGGGAAGCGTATTGTCTGGTTACCTGGCCGAACAGCCGATCGAGGATTATCAGCCGATGAAATTTGAATTCCCTGATGAGGATATCATGTTTCTTAAAGCGAAGGATTGCGATGAACCGTTGCCCGACGAGGGTCCAGATAGGAAATCCCAATGGAAATTGATATTTGACGGGGCGGTTAATTCTTATGGAAGTGGCATAGGGGCGATCATCATGACTCCCCACGGATCCCACATCCCATTCACTGCGAGACTGACGTTTCCAGTCACCAATAATGAAGCGGAGTACGAAGCATGCATCATGGGTCTAGAAGAGGCGATTGATTTGAGAATCAAGAACCTAGACGTATATGGTGACTCGGCGCTTGTGATCAACCAGATTAAAGGGGAGTGGGAGACTCGTCAATCGAATTTGGTATCGTACATGAACTATGCCAGAAGGCTACTTCGGTTCTTTGATCGAGTGGAACTCCATCATGTGCCCAGGGCCGAAAATCAGATGGTTGATGCCTTAGCCACGTTGGCTTCAATGTATAAAGTCTATTTTTGGAATGAAGCTCCAAGAATTGTCCTTTCTCGTCTTGATAGACCTGCATTCGTCTTTGCGATCGAGGAAGCCGCCGACGGCAAGCCATGGTTCCATAACATCCAGACTTTCCTTATGACTAAGGAGTATCCTGCGGGAGCGTCAACCCAGGATAAGAAGACTCTGAGGAGGTTGTCTGGAAATTTTTATCTCAATCCTGATGGAGTTTTGTACAAAAGAAACCACGATCTCGTGCTACTCAGATGTGTAGGTGAGAAAGAGGCGAGTATGCTCGTGGAAGAAGTCCATGAAGGCACATTTGGTACGCACGCTGGCGGGCATGCCATGACGAGGAAGATCCTGAGAGCAGGATACTACTAGCTGACGATGGAGTCAAATTGCTTTAAATTCGCGAAGAGGTGTCATAAATGCCAGATTTATGCTGATAAATTTCATGTACCGCCGTGCCCGTTGAATGTCATGTCTTCCCCGTGGCTGTTCTCCATGTGGGGCATCGACATGATAGGCAAGATTGAGCCCACTGCATCTAACGGTCATCGCTTCATTCTAGTAGCGATCGACTACTTCACCAAGTGGGTGGAGGCAACCTCATATGCTAATGTGACCAAGCAGGTGGTGGTTGGATTCATAAAGAGGGATATCATCTGTCGTTACGGAATCCCCGAGCGGATCATTACTGATAATGGTTCGAATTTGAATAACAAGATGATGAAGGAGCTGTGCCAGAGTTTCAAGATTGAACACCACAACTCATCTCCTTACCGGCCGAAGATGAATGGCGCCGTTGAAGCGGCCAATAAGAACATTAAGAAGATTGTGCAGAAGATGGTTGTGACCTATAAAGACTGGCACGAGATGTTGCCATTTGCACTGCACGGTTATCGTACAACGGTACGTACGTCAACCGGGGCAACTCCTTTCTCCTTAGTGTACGGTATGGAGATTGTCTTACCGTTAGAAGTGGAGATCCCTTCTTTGCGAGTTTTGGTTGACGTGAAACTCGATGAGGCAGAATGGATTAAGAACTGACTGAACCAACTCAGCCTGATGGACGAGAAGAGGTTAGCATCGATTGCATATGGGCGTCTATACCAAAGTCGAATGAAGAAAGCTTATGATAAGAAGGTGCGTCCTAGAAGCTTTCAGACGGGTGATCTCGTCCTGAAGAAGATTCTTCCTCCACACTCCGATCACCGGGGCAAGTGGACTCCTAATTACGAAGGTCCGTACGTCGTCAGCAAGGTCTTCTCGGGAGAAGCTTTGTTGTTATCCACGATGGATGGTGAAGATTTTGCATCCCCGGTGAACGCGGACGCAGTTAAAAAATACTTTGCTTAAAAAATGACCCGCTGGAAAGAAAAAGAATATCCAGGCAAAAATGGGGCATCCCGGCGAACCATAAAAAAGGAAAAAGGTTCGGGCAAAAATTAGGGATATAAATTGAAAAGAATGTACACCCGCAAAGTCGAAAACCCGGATGGGTGACTTTGGCAAAAAAGGGTATCCCGGTGAATCGAAAACGCGAAAGGGCGGTTCAGGCAAAAGTTAGGGATTTGAAAAGCAAATGATTGCGTTCCGCGTGTGGACTGTATTTGTTTAGTGGTTTGGAAGACCTGAGGGCCGTTTATCTGAATCAATCTCTTCTGAAGCTGAAGCCTCGGAGAAGTATCGAAGTCGAGTGGGTCATAGAGGGACCAACTCATGGTGTTCGTCAACGCCCCGTTGCCGACATTTGTATATACTGATGTATATTTCTGTTTTTTATTTTTGCGCAGCTTCCTCATTCCAGGAGCTTGCATCTGTTGTAAAACATTTTTACCCATTCAGAGGTTTGTTATCAATAAAATGTATACTATTCAGCAATTCTGTTTGACTGTGTAGCATTTATCTGTTTTGTTTGCGAAAAAGAACGCCGATGTTTTTGACAAAATGCGCATACATAAACTTACTGGCCTAGGCCACTGATTGTTGAAACAATGAATTACTCGAACATCGTCACGAGATAATAACCTTGATAGGTCCCTTTGAGAAGGGTCTCTTGTCTGTTTGTTTGTGTTGTTACAGGTGTAGCATATTCCAGGCAGTACGTCGTACGCGTCCCCAAGCAGGATGATTCCTCCTTCTCCAGCAAGTTCAGCAACCTCTCCCCGCAGAGTCCGAACATGAAATCGTAAGCATTGATATGTTTTCCCCAAGCAGAGAAGATTCTCTCCCCAATCAGATGTATCTCGAAGGGTCGTCTTCTCCCCAGCTGAGTCATTCACTGAAGTGTGCAGCAATTGATAGTTCCAGACTGAAGTCTCCAGCGGAATTGAGATTCCCCGCAGAGTTGTACTCTCCCTAGCAAACAGGATGATTCCTTCTTCCCCAGCCGAGTTTGCAGATCCCCAAGAGAGCCGAGTCCTTGGAAGCAGTTCGGGCCACGATTGGTTGTCCCCAGTAGCGTGTTGAATAACTGATGCTGTATTTCCCCGCCGGAGTCGTTATCTCCAGAGAAGTAGTCGCGAAGGCCGTGCAGTTTATTTCCGCGATTGACATCTCTTTCCTCAGCAGGTCCAGGTCCTCGTAGAGCTTCATTCCCCTGCAGCGGTCAACTGAAGTTTGCTTCCCTATGCGGAGTCCGATTGAGAGCGGCGTGACTTCCTCTCCTCGGCAGGATGATTCCTCCTCTCCACCAGAGTGTTTCTTTCTCCTTGACAGGAGGATTCTCCCTTCAACATTTATTTTGCTGACAGGATCGTAGCATTTTGCATGATTGCATAGCATTTAGAGTCCCCGGCAGAGTGTTTGCTCAGGATGATTCCTGAAATCTCCGGCAGAGTTATTGGTTCAGGACGATTCTTGAAGTCCCCACGGAGTTATTTGTTCAAGATGATTCTTGATGTCCTCAGCAGAGATGATTCACCCAGAATGATTTCTGGATCCCCGAAGCAGAGTTACTTGATAGTTCTCCAGAATCCCCAGCGGAGATGTGTCATCCCCAGCAGGTTTCTGAACAGCGAAGTTGAAACTTCCCTTGAAGACTTGATGATTGAAGTCCAACCGTATTGACGAAGCAGTTCTCCTAGCTGATGCGGAGTACCTGATGGAAGAAGTTTGGATATCCCCAATTGGTCCATGATTGACCGAGAATGTTATCCCCGACTTACCGACAAAGTCCGGCTGACGCCCGCAAGTTCTTTAATGCCCGATGGCATGATTAACTTGATTGTTGACCTGATGAGTCCTGAGGAATCTTGATGCCTGACGACATGATTGACCATGTATCACCGGTTACCGTGTGACCAATTCTCCAGCTAGTTGTCGTGCAGCTAATATTTCAGTTTCCGAAGATTTGTTCCCATCAGAGTACCGTATACTTGTGCAGTTGGCAAATTTCCGGGTTTGTCGGTATTCAACCGTCTCGCACCTTGATTGGTTGAGAGCCGTTCGCTTCTCAACCAGTCAGGTTCAAGCCGTTTGAATAGGGGCAGCTGTTGCACCCCAAAATTTGACCAACTTTTCTTTACCTAGCTTGTGTTTCATTTCATTCACATTAGCATTATCATTTGCATTTCATTGACATGTGTGCAGGAGATCAAGAGGTATGAGTACCAATCAAGAGCTATACAAGACTATGAAGCTATCCAAGAAGGTTATTCAAGTGTTCAAGGGTAGATATCTTTGTCAGAGAATCCAAAAGATCCTCAGAAAGAGTGGTTGAAACCAAGGTTGTGGGCCTCCTAACTTGAGAGTTGTGGGAGCTCCTTAGATGATTCTGAAGCCAAGAATGTGGACTTGAAGCCTTGAGAGAGCTTATGAGATGTCTTGAAAGCCATCATGGAGCCTAGATAGGTCATTATGCAAGATTAAGAAAGCCCCAGCCATGAGTGGTGTAATTAGGGTTTGACTGGGTCAACCCTAGGTCAACTGATGATTTGAGGAGGGTTGAGACCTAATCCAAGAGCCATGTGATCATGGATTGACACATTGAGATGTTATATGGATGATTCCAAGGTCAACTCATCATGATTGAAGAGTTTGAGAAGTTTCAAGCTAGGGTTTCTAAGGCTTGACAGTGTAAAATCCCCTAGTTTGACCCCTATCTTCAAGGCAGTTTAGCTCAAGATGTGATTGTCATCTCATCTTGCCATAAACATGGATGTTGTAGAGCTTAATCTTAGCTTTAATTTGAGTGGTAGAAGTCTTTGATAGGATTTATAGAACTCAAGTTATGACTTTGACAAGTTACAGGTCATATGAGGTATGTGAATCTGGGGCCTTGAAAGTTACCCAACTTGCATCAAACGTTTGCCCAAGAAGGATGATTCCTATGAACTTTTGGTAAATATGAATGTTGTTCCTTATCCTCTTAGCTTTCTAGATAGTACTAGAAGTCCTTGATAGGATTTGTAGAACTCAAGTTATGGCTTTGACAAGTCAAGGGTATTTTGGTCATTTGGAGATTACAGGTCATTTCAAGCATAAGGCCATAACTCCTATTTCCAAGCTTCAAATGGAAAAATGTTCAACACCAAACTTGTTCAAAATTATGTTTTAAGGCTAGTAAGGAGGTCATGAGATGTTGGAAATTCTTGTAGCTCAAAGTTGCAAAAATGACCTAAAATAAGGGCATAAGTTAAATAAACCAAAGTTGGAAATTGATATTTTCAACCTACACATCCAAACCATGGCATGTAATATATCATTTTGACTCTAAAAAACATTTTAAGAACATTGGTTTAGCCACATTTTTGAGTTGAGATTCAATTTGGGGACTTGCTTTGAAAAGTGGTGGCTTGCATATTAAGTAACATTTGCAAAACTCAAAATCAAGGCATGAGCAAGGATTTTTGCAAGCTAAACACCTTTAATATCTCACTTGGGGAGATTTTGGGATGAGAACAAGTTGCTGCACCAAGGGAAACAGAATTGGGGTGAGTGTGGCATGAGATGAGATTTTGGATGACATGAGAAACTCAACATCTCCTTGGATGATTCCAGAAGGATCTAGAGAGGTCCAACATGTTCTATATATTGCTCAGAAGCGGTTTGAGAGAAAGGTTGGTGATGATTGAAGGAGAGAGCATAGATTGAGATTGAAATTTCATAGCTTGCAAGTGCAATCGGTTTCACCAAATTCTTCACTCTCCATCCATTTTCTTGATTGAAACTTCTTCCATGGATGTTAAAGAGTGATTCCAGATCACAATCAATAAGGATTCGTGGCTAATTGGTGCTCTTGAAGTCAGAATTTTCCACCTGCAACTCACCATCGGGTTTCAAGATTCAAGCACTTTCAACTGGTTTTTTTGCATACAGAAGCAAGGAGAGGGTTCATTGATCGTGTCTGCAAGATTGGGGAGCTTGAATTGGAGGTTTAGTGCATCTGTTCATCCAAGATTTTCAGGTTGGTAACTTTCTTCCTCTAGCATGATTTAGGTAGAATTAAGGTGAATTAAGGTGTTAGATTCATTGTAGAATGGTGTAGGATAGATTTCAGATAGTTAATTGGAGAATTAGTGACAAAATAGGTGCATTACCATTTTCGGTTGAGAATTAGATATGGGGAATCTTGAGGTTTCAGAGGAAACTAAGGGTATGGTTGAATTCGTGACAAGATTTGGGATGAGTTTCATGTTTTGACCATTTGCAATAGAGGCTCCTAGAGAGAACTAGGGTTGAGGGAGACGACCGGAGCACCACCGGTGGTGGCCGGAGCTGGGCGGGAAGCTCAGGCATTCAAAAGGTAGAAGATGATGAGGATACCGTTGGATCAAGATGAAGACTTTGACTGAGGAAGCAATCCAATGCCCACGTTTTAATCTCATTTTGTGAAGGATCTGAATGAACGAAACACACCGTTTCATTTATTCAGTGTTTTGGGCTTAGTGAATTAAGTGATATCCACACCCCCCTGATGGCCCAACCCATGATTTGAACTGTGTTTTGTTGCTATCCACACCGCACGTGTTATTATTTTAATTGGATTTTCTTTATTTTTTTCATTTTATTCATGGTTCTTGAAAAATTCATAATAAATTGAAAATTAATCCAATTAATCCCATTATTTTTGCATTTTACTCATGATTGAGTCTAGCATTTTTTAGAGAAAAAATATTTTCATTTCATGCATTTTATGATTTAATGGGAATTTTACATTTTAATTGATATTAAAATGATTATGTTTGATGCATAATTTTGTGGAATTTTGTGTGATCACTTGGTGATGATTTTGATCCTAATTTTTTGTGTGTGATTAGGTTAGACATGTATGATCCCATAGTAGTTTTCTCACATTTTTGTGATGAAAATAGGTGTGCTTTCTAGATTGATATTTAGGTGCTTCCTTTTAGGGTTTAGGTTTGATACCTTGTAATGTAGGATTTAGTTCTAGGTCTAATTTGATGATTTGATCTCTGAAATTAATGGGGTAGAGTCATGATTGACCTAGGTTCCCATAGATATTTTTGTAGGATTTTACAATTGGTTTTAGTATTTTAGTTAGGACTAACTTTAGTACTAGGTTTTAGGTGACCCTAACTTACTAATTCAACTAGTTTGACTTCCTTAGTCCCCTTAGATTAGGGTTTTTGCTTGGTTTGCCTTTGGTTGAGATTGAAGACAAGTTGAAGACAAGGTGAGGATGCTTGAAGTAGCTTGAAGTTGCTTGGAGCTTTGGATTTGTTGGTGCCTGATGGTGTCTGATGAAGATTTAGGAGATAGGGAACATAGGGAAAGCCTTATAGTTAGAAAGATTTCTTTCACAAATATGGAAAGCATCTTGTGCTTCCATTCCTCCCAATGACTAAAAGTACTTCTCAGATATTCACATCCCTCCTTTGGAGGGATGAGTGGCTTTATCTGGGAAGTAGAACTTTGAGGGAACCAGTCTCTCATAATGATGAACCCTTACAGGCTTCCTTTGGTTGTCAGTAAGCTATTTATCATTTCCCCTCATCCTGTTAAATCAATTGTCTTCTGGGCTGAGTATCTTGAAAGGTGTTAGACTTGAGTTTGAAGATGAGGACTTCATTGAAGAGTGTGGAAGAGGGTGATTCCTTGAGCATTGCCATTGCAGCTGAAGCTTGAAGAACAAGAAGACCAAGTTGACACTTGAAGATTCAATGAAGATTGAGGGAAGAGCTGAGGCTTGAAGAGAATTGAAGGATGAAGTTGACACTTCCATGTGATTAAAGATTACTCTGAGAAGCTGAGGCTTGTAGATGAAGAAGACCAAGTTGAGACTGGTGAAGCAAAGAGAGCTGAAGCTTGAAGACTAAGTTGATAATTATGAAGAGGATTCAATTGAGATTGAGTGTAAATCTGAGGCTTAAGGAATAAAGGATGAGTTGATACTTACATTGAAGCTTGGAGAGCCTGAAGGAATCAAGTTGATACTTGTAGTTAAGAGTGAAGCCTCAAGGTAGAATTGACTGAAGAGCTGAAGCTTGGAGAAGAGAGAATAAGTTGACACTTATGTTGGGTGGATTGAAACCTTGGAGGAGCAAGTTGATGCTTGTTAGTGAAGCTGATAGCCTTGAAGGGTGGTAGAAGTCTGAAGACTGGATTGCTGTTAGAAGAGCTGAAGCTTGGAATTGAAAGATGGAGTTATTGATCTGCTTTCTTTCTTGTCTGTTTTCTTTTCTGTGCTGATGTGCCTTGTTTGACTTGCTTGATGCATTAGAATAAGTCCATGATCTAGACTGACTTTAATCTAGGAGCATGATTGGACTAGAGGTTGAGTTGTTCCCTCTGCTTTTATTTTTACTGTATGGCTTTGCTTGCGGGTATTCGGTAGAGCCCAGCTCCCTTGCCCATGTGGTTTATTTTGCTTGATAGCATTTTATTTTCTTCTGTATGATTACAGTCTCTTATATTCTGCTTGATAGCATGTTGTTATTTTTGCTATATGATTACAGTTATTCATTCTGGCTTGAGGTTGAGATGAGCTTGTGGAGGCTGCTGCCCCACACACATTTCCTCCCTCACTTGCATTGCATGCATTTTACAGTCGTTTACTGTTTAGTGTTTAAGCTGATGTTTTATCTGTTTCTGTTTATCATTGACATGATCCCTTAGGAATCTCACTTCCTTTGATAAGGAAGTGATGATAGAACTTTAGGTTGAAACCTATGCATGATAACTTCTAGGAGTTCCCTGCTTCAAACCTCAATTATAGGATGAATCCTTGGCATGACAACAGTAGGACTTGATAGTCTCCCTTTAGTTGAGCCTGTTCTCTTCTCATCTCAAAACAACTTAAGATACAGTAATCATGAATGATTTCTTTCGTACGTTACGAGCCTTAAGCTATCTGAGAAAGGATTGTTGGAGAGCTTCTTTTCAACAGTCTGGATGTTTAGTATGGTACCCTTTGGGTGACATGCGACGCATTCACTCTCAGGTCATAGTCTTTAGTGCGATTGAAATTGCAAACACAATAAAAAACACTTCTTCCGTAAAAGACAGAAAACAAACTTCAAACTTTTTGCCCCGTGGGCCCATAATGCAAAGGAAGCTTTTCTGAAGAAAAGAGTGTCGTTAAACTTCAGCGCCAACGCAAACAGGCTTTGTCCCTAACTGTTGGAACTGCTGTTTAACCCTACTCGATAAAACAGATGAATCTGATTTCCCGTAATCCGTATTATCCCGAACTACGTAAGCTTTGATCTCTCATACCTGTTGAGAGTACGTAGGCACAATACTGACGTATTGGCGAGCCACCTTCCCCGTAACCCGTAGGTCGAACTACGTTGACTCTGATTTCTCGTTCTCTGATGAGAATACGTAGGCATAAAGCGCGACGCTTTGCCGAGCCATTTTCTTTTCTTTTTAAGCCAACCTTGATAGGTAGATAGATAAACCAACTCATCCAGTAAACACAAACAAGCGTGGATCCCGTCGAGTACGACGGACGTGAGGGGTGCTAATACCTTCCCCTTGCGTAACCGACTCCCGAACCCAGACAACGGTTGCGATGACCTTGTCTTATACCTTATTCGTCAGGTTTTTCCGATCGTTTTCTTTCCCGTTCTGAGGGATAAATAACGAAAGGTGGCGACTCTTCTGTTTTGTCGGCACCTTATTTTCACGGAAGCGACATACCCATCCCGAAGGTATGGTACTATGGGTTTTGCACCTACCGAACAAGGGTTCTAAAAGGTTTCCAAAGTCATTGACCCATCTTTCGAAAATTATCGACACACCAATTACTTGTAAATCAATAATACTCTCAAGAGAGTCTCGTCTGAGTGTAGTATTGTGTATCAACTACTTCAGGTTTACACCCTCATAGTCACCGAACTACATCCTAAAAAGGTCAAGTGGGGTAAGAGGCAACTAAAGGTCCTCAGTGTCTTGAGCTCCTAGGTCAAAAGTAGTAATGCATTCATAATTACTCGTTCAATAATACTACCCTCAAAGTCTCTTTGACTATACCCACCATCCTATCATAAGTTCACTCAAGTACAGGTTAGAACTTATCTCACCACTCAAAAGGTCACAACCCTGCACGCAGAAAACCCAAGCAATATAAATATACACAGATATACAAATATACAAGTATATGAATAAGAAAATATAAACACAAATATAAACAAGATATGTTTAACCCTCTTAGGGGAGGTTTATTCCCTAGTGATATTGCCATTTCTATTGCGACGAGAATAATATATCAAGCTATTGAATTAACTTGAATCATAAATCATTGAAGTTAACCACCAAACTTTAATTTATCCAAAGGAAGAGGAAAAGATCGAGTAAATCCCTAAGTGCACAATGTAACAACAAAGCTAAGAGATCTAAGGTTTGGGGGTTGGTTATACTAAGGGAAGATATTAGCACCCTAAGTATCTGTAGTACTCTACAAAAACCTCTTATTTATATTTGTGTTATGTTATTGTTTGTTTGCTATTGGTTTCTATAAGGAAAGACCTAGAGGTATTTACTAAGTATGCTCACCAAGACATCGCATCTCGTGCCTACGTATCCTAACAAGGATGGAATCATACTATTCGTAGTTCACCTAACTACGGGTGAGGAAATATTGATAGTGATCAAGGTTCCAAAAGGGGAAGGTAAGTGTCTAAAGCAATGACACTTACATGGAGTTAAGAAACTCCAATCCTAAGGCTAGGATAAAAAGGGAGGACTCTAACAAGGTCCAAAGAGTATTAAGTGTCCATGGCAATGACACTCCTATATAGAGTTAGGCAACTCTAATCCTAAGGCTAGGATGGCAAGGTAAAGACTCTAACAAGGTCTCAAGGGAAAGTAAGGTAGGCTAAGTTATCCTAAACATGACATGAAGTCAACAGAGGGAACCCTTTCCTATGGAATGAAACACTAGAAAATCATAATAGATTCAAGAGCCACACGAGAATATCAAACAAAATAGGCATCATGAAGACAATATCAAGATAGGGAAAAGCAAAACTTCAAAGATCATAATTAAGTTCATGAACAATTAACAACAGGTGTAGAGAAACTATCAAGGCAGGTAGCCAATACAAACTCATAAGGCAAAAGTATCATGATATGAACAAGTATAACAAAGCACATGGCCAAGTATAAACCAAGAAGATAAGTATCATGCACAAATCAAGCAAGGAAGAAATCATTAACTAAATTAAATTTTTAATAAGATTAATTAATCTAATTAATCAATATTAAATATAAATATTTAAAATGATTAAAAAATATATATTTTGGATTTTTTATGAATAAAAAATCAATAAAAATTATTAATAAAATTAATCTTTAAGAAAACTAATTGATATTAAATATAAAGGGTTAATAAAAGTAATTAAAAATTGATTTTAAAAATGTTTTTTTTAGGTTTTTAAACATATATTAAAAAAATATAAAAAAATTAAAAAACAAATACTAAATAAATAAATAAACAAAATAGAAATGAAAAAAAATAAGTGAGGAAACACTAAATGGGCTGGTCTAGTCAAGTGAAAAGGGTGTGCAAATAGGAAAGCACCCAGAGCCCAAGAAGTCAGAAACCCATGCTGGAAGGAGGGTCCATAGTGGACCCTCAGATCACTTTGACTTTCAACGTCACATCTGGGGCATTGATCAGATTAGAGTCAACCAAAGACTCTTGATCTGAGGGTCTACAATAAAAGCACATGATGGTGGAACACAAGAATCATGCGCGTGGAAAACAAGGCCAAGGCTGGTGACACTTGTCACCGGCACAACTTGACACCAATAGCATCACTTACCTGCATGGCAATGGAGGACAAAAGAGAAGCTATGGGTTTCCTAACCTTCATTTGCGTTCTGAGCTTCTCTTTCTACCTCACTCACTCACTCACTCACACTCTCTCTCTCTCTCTCTCTCTCTCTCTCTCTCTCTCTCTCTCTCTCTCTCTCTCTCTCTCTCTCTCTCTCTCTCTCTCTCTCTCTCTCCTATATTCTCTCTACAACTAAACATGTTTGTTGGAGAAGGCTAGCGGCTAAGGGCGGCGGTGCCGTCTTCTCCAGTGGCCCGCCACCATAAAACACAGAAACCTAAACACTAACCCTACCTTATTTCGCACCCTGAGTCTGAATCTACACGCAAAATAAACAAAATCTAACCTCAAACCCCAGATCACACATCCCAAAAAACAAAAAAGGGAAAATCAAAACTAAAATAAAATCATAACTAAAGCTAACTTCAAATCAAACAAGGGTATATCAAGCAAGTAGGATCCTATCAGCAAAACAAAAAGGTTTTAAAGGAAAATAGAAATATACCTAGACGTTACGTTCAAGCTACATAAAAGATAAGGTTAGCTTTTGATCTTTCTTCCTTCTTCATGCTTCTACTTTTTCTTTTCCTTAGTTATGCAATCGGTATTGTTGTGGTATGAATGCGTGAGGTAGAACTCACCTTTATCAGAGTTTCAGTGTGAAACTCTGATTAGGTTTTAGGAAGAATGAGCTTTTAGTGAAATAGGTTGAGGATGAATTTCTGTGTAGATGAATTTTCTAGTGTTTTTTTCCTATCTTTTCTGATGAATGAATAATAGTATATATATGCTCAGAATTAGGGTTTCTTATGAAAACTTGCTAAGGAAGATTAGGGTACAAAGGTACGAATTTCAAATTATGAATTTGGAGGTGGAATGTGTATGTACGGTTCTCAGGAATTGTCTGTGGTGAAAATATATGGTCCCACCTGATCTTCTTACTGATAACTTTCTTAATTCACTACTTGAAAAAGAAATTATTGTCATGACTTCTTGAATAACATCTTTTCCTGAATGTGCCTCTGTATGGTTACTTATTGTAATTGGTTTGCTCACTTAAACTCCAAAAAAATTGTTGTTATGGTAATGGCCTTATTTGATATTAACTTAGAAATATGACATGATAAATGATGATGAGGTGACTTGAATGAATGATCATGACTAAAATGAAATTGGTATGAATGTGAAGATGAGGAATTTTAATTTAATTGAGTGTTTTCTTGAGGAATGTAAGTGAATCTATTTGAAATGATAATGTCATGTATGCTTGAGGTGAATGCTTATGCGAATAAATCTTGATATGATTTGGAAATTGAATGAACTTTAAGCTTAAATTGATTGAAAATTTGTATTAAAAATGGATGGATATTATGAATTGATAAATTTCATATGATACTTGAAATTGAATGCTATGAAATGTATGCGTATGAATTTGGATGAACGTGAACAAGTGCTTGCTTAAAATGTTGTTGTGACCAATTAAGCTGAAATGTAGTATGAGTTTAGCAATGGGATGAAGAAACTTGAAGGAAAATGTTGGATTGCAAAAGATTTCTTTATTGAATGTAATGTTGAAAAGTATCATGTGAATGTTTACAAATGATATGTGAGTGTATTATGTCTTGAATGTCATGAATATGTATGTTTGAAAATTGAAATGAATGATGAAATTGGGATTGAACTTGATTGTTGATACTTGAATTTTGTATTATGGTGTGTTACACCCTTATTTTCCACCCAGCTTTTTCATGAATTCATCAGTAGCATCACCCTTGGATGTTTGAAGCACAGGGATTGATAAGGATAGGTTGTGTGTCCCTTCAAAGCACTGGATAGCCCTAAGGAGATTAAGGTTTGAGATGTTACAAGACTTGGGAATCAAGAAATCTAGAGCAGTCTTGGCTTACTCCTGATTATTTGGAGGAATACAAGCTTCATGGAGTTTTTCACCTATGCCTGGTTCAAGGTCTTTCTTGATCAAGATGAGGATGTTGAACTTTGGAGCATTTGCTTTTAACTTGATAGAATACTCATGATTATGAGGATGAAATTTTCAAGTCCAGAACAAAAATTCAGTTTCTTGCAAGAAAGTTCAATATTCTAATCCATTCATCCCATTTCAAAATCCAAATCCATGTCAATCCTAGAAATTTAAATGCCAAATTCATTCTAATTTTAAAAACCCATTTCAAGTTCTTTCTAATTCATATCAAAATGATTCAAACTTCCATAATTCACTTCTTTTAATTTTCAGCCCGTAAAAGACCATTCGTGATTCTAGCTTCAAGTATTCAAGTTTCATATTTCATTTTTATCTCGAGTTTCTAACACAAGTTGCACTTTCAAAATTCAATTTCATTTTAGTTTAATTCAAAAACAATTCAAGTTTAATTTTCGAGTTTCAATTGTAATACAATGCAAGATATTTTCAAGTTTTAATTGTAATCAAATTCAAGTTCAATTTTATTCAAGTTTCAATCTCATTCAAGTATCAATTCAAGTCAAGGACCAATTTCATTTCATCTAATTCAAATTTCAACTCCATTTTCAAATTCAAGATTCAACCTCACTTTATTTCCTATCATATTCAAGTTCCATTTCCTTTCTATTTCACATTTTTTTCAATTCAAACCAAAGGCTACAATTTTTCAACCTATCTTTTTTTTATCATACATTTAATTCATGAATATTTCATTTCCAATCAATATTTGATTCAAGTCCAAACAAACTCATACATAATCATTCATGCAAAATGTCATCATATTCGCAACCATTCATTACATCCAAGCATTGACTCATCTACATGTTTCTTCATTTGCAAATAGAGTTCAAAATGATACAGTTTTTAGATACATGTGTGTTGTAGTGAGAATCAGATATCAATCTATCAAATTAACTTGAATCTCAAATCTTGAAGTTCACCATCGAGCTTTGGTTTATCCAAAGGGAAGGGTAAAGAACGAAAAAAAAACCCTAATTGCATTGTAAAAACAATGTGGGAGATCTAAGGTTCGGGGTTGGTTATACCTAGGAAAGGTGTTAGCATCCTAAGTATCTGTAGTACTCTACAAGAACCTCTTTTTTTAATTGTGTTATTTGTTATCTGTTATTTATCTGCTAAAGGGTTAAAAGAAAGGGAGACCTAAGGTATTATTTCTAAGTATGCTTGCCAAGACATCACATCTCGTGCCTACGTATCCTGACGGGAATGGAATTAGAGCATTTGTAGTTTCCCTTAATAAGGGTGAGTAACTTTTGACTGTGGTCAAGGTTCCAGGGGGAAGTAAGTGTTCATAGTGAGACACTTACATGGAGTGCGGCGACTCCAAACTTAAAGCTAAGTTGAAAGGGAAAGATAGTGAGTGTCTATGGCAGGACACTTACAAGGAATGCGACAACTCTAATCCTAAGGCTAGGATAAAGGAAAGGACCTAAAGTTAGGCTAAGCTATGACATTGCAGTCAACAAGTATGTTCCTTTCCTTTGGAATCAGATTAAAGGGGGCGAATGCTATTATGCAAAAGTTAATAACCTAACGTTTAATCTCAATTCGTCTTAAGCAGAGGTCAAAGTTAAATTGAGAATCCTATAGAAGTATAGGTTAACAAATCCAACAGGTAATAAATAATATGTCAAGAATAGATCAACATCTAATCAAGGTAAGCAGCGAAATCATGACAAAATAATAAGGAGATTCATCAAGAAATATTCACAAGCATCACCAAAATTTTGACAAACCTAAACAGAGTCTAAACAAAGTCTTAATTCAAATTAGGAACAAAATTAGTTAAGATTAAAAATCTAAATTTAATCAAAAATTAAATGAGATTAAAAGGAAATAATAATCGAAAATGAATTCTAACTTAAATCCCTAACAATGTTAAATTCAGGATTAACTTCTAATCCAAAAATCTAATTAAAACCAATTACACAAATTAGAATTCAAAATCCAATTAAAAAAAACATTATAATTGTAATACCCCAAATTTTACCCTTATATTTAGTCAGTCATTTCGCATAGCATCTCATATGTACATTTGCTAACCACTAACAAGTTATGAAGGGGTTTTTGTTTTGCAGATTTGGTCCCAGGGGTATTTTGGTCATTTTACGCAAATTCTACCAATTCCTTGAAGACGGGCTGTTATTAAAATTCTGAGGCATTTGATACGTATTGGTTTTGAGGCATTTATCTATCACCAGTTCTGATCATATTGAGATTTGGCATTGGGTCAGTGGAGTTTAATTACGATTAGTTTTGCTGTTGATGTTGAAAATGTTGTGATTACGGTGCCCATATGTGTTTGATTATGAAACAATTGGTTAACATTTTAATCGGATGATGAGATCAGGATCACAAATACCACTTGGGAATATTTATGTTTTATGCCTATGTTAATGAATTTAAATACTTGTGGATTTATTCACAATTGTTTATATTTTTTAACTAAGAATAAAATATAAATAAATTCAAAACTTTGAGAATTTTATTTCATAAATAATGCTATCATACAAGAATGTGGATGTTGCTTCATATTTTACAAAGTACTGTTACAAGGAAGTACATTAAAATTCTCAATCCTAAGGCATCTATCCTAAATCCTAAGAGTATCTAAAGGTCTTCATGTTGTATTTGAACTTCTCCATGAATCCTCAGCTAACCTGCACATCAAAAGAAAACAAACAGTACAGAAAAATGTTAGAAGTTTTTTCGACACTCTCAGAACAATGTCATCATCGAGTGCCGGGAGTGGCACAACCGAAGCTGCGTCCTACCCCCGTTACCGATCCGCGCCGTGGGCGTCAGATAAGGTAATACGTGTTCTTATCCATATGGGACATCCGAGAGATAGAAAAAATAAATGAGGTGGGACTGATTCGTTTTGCCACGATTTGGATTTCCAAACTGATACGAAAATAAGGCAACATAGGCAAAGTTCTGGCCCAGACCCGGATGCCGGCAGGTCTGAGCCTCCTTGGTTTTAAAACTTCCCACACCTGAAAATCCACAAACACATCAATATCAGTTTCAGCATTCAAAACTCAAAATGATTCATAAGATGCCATAGGCATCAAACTGCAGCAATCCTGAACAGGACAAGAGAATTGAAATACAAGCCAAAACCGCATCAAACTGCATTAATTCTAGGCAAGTTCATGAAAAACCAAGTTCAGACAGAACAAGAAGAGTGAAATGAAGCCAAGGCTGCATCAAATCGCAGCAAAATGGTTCAGAACGAAAGCCAAGCTGCCCCAAATGAACTCATAAAGGAACTCCAAGTATCAATGGATAACCACAAACAATAGTGCTGTCAAAGGCATCATGGTAAGGCCAAGCTGCGAAAAAGTTCGAGCCAAGGGACAAAAGGCATCAAGCCTAACGTCTGCAGAAAGAGAATCAAAACAATGCATCAGAAGGCAAATTTATGCGCAAGAAGACATAAGAAAAGTCCTACAAATCTGTCATGACAGAAAAATATTCAGCAGGCTCCAAAGACACACAACAGCATCAAACATGGTTTAGCAGCATATTCAAAAATCAGATTATAGCGAAACCATACCAGAAAAGGAACAAAGATGAGTTCAAGAAATCGCAGCGATACATCACGTTTAGGTTGGGTCCCGAATGTGCAAAGCACATCAGAAACAGAGCACCAAACAGGGGCTCAGTTATGAACATCATCGCCCCAACAAACAAAGTCACCGAAAAACAAGTTATCAAAACCATACTCGGTCCATAAAACAAACAAATACATGGCTCAGTTCATCAACATCATAGCCAATCATCATCACCAATTCAATCAGAAGCAGCAATATGATCAGAAGCCAGGACGTAGTATCCTGCTCCAAGTGGTTCAGACTAGGCGTCATCACTACCACGTACCCGTCTCGGCGGCAAAGATCAAGGCAAAATGTCCACCCTGAAAGAAGAAAAAGAAAAGTAAGTGCTAATAATCAGGATTGAATCAAAACAAAGCGCAGCAGGAATCAAATCAGTATCTAAAAGCAATCCAATTCGCAAAAGGGAAAATTTCGAGTCAGATCCAAAGGCATCAGGAAACATCTCCATTGGAGCCAATCTGAGCCAATATGAATCAATTTGAATCAATCTGAATCAATCAAACAAATCAATAAAACAAGTCAGTCAAAAACGAATCGGGTCGAAATCAAATGAATCAGTATGGATCAATCAAACAAATTAATGTCAGATGAAACCATGATCGCGTCAAGATCCCAATCAGGTTCTAAAAGAGGCAGCACAATCCAATCAGTACCAGAAAAGGAAAGATAACATTCACCATATCCGGATCAATGTCAAAACATATCAGATAGAAGCACAATCAAATCCAATCACCATAAAATCAAATCAAATCAGTAAAAATAACGTGTATCAAAAAAAGCACAAAGGCCCATTCGAAAATCAGAAGGAGGGTATATAAGAATGAGATCACCTCGTTGAGTAAAAGGGGGAGAAGACAGGTGAGAACGCAACAAACGGCCGCAAGGAGTTAAAACCCTAGACGGAGAGGACGAAAAACTCAAAGCGCAGAAACCCTAACGGACGAGCAAGCGCGAGACTCAGAGACGAAGTCTCATCATCGTCGCCGTCCATCACCTTACGAACAAAGTCGCGATCGAAACACCAGAGGAAGGGTTCACCTTCGCCGTTTGAACGGCGGGCAAATCGATTCCAAGCCTCAGAGGAAAACCTCATCACCGGCCGTTTCACCATAAAAGTGAGCCAAGACTGCTTATCATTATTGTTTTGCATGTGTTTTTCAGGATCACTAAGGAGAACGGTGAAGAGAAGCGAGAGAGACGAGAGAGATGAAGAGCGAACAAGACGAAGCAAGGAAATCGGCGCCGCGAACACACCCAGGGGAAACCCTAAAGTTTTGTTCCCTTAATGATAACGAATGGGTTGGGTCCGGATGTGGTGACCGGCCCAACCCCCCCCCCCCCCCCCCCTTCTTTTTTTTTTATTATTACTTTATTGTACTTTTTTTTAAAATTCATTTGTTTTATGTTTTAAAAAAAAAAGAGCTATTATTTTTCACATTTTAATTTTATACTTAAAAAAAAATCTTTATAAAAAAAAATAATAATATAACATTTTTCTTTTAATCATAAAAAAAAAATCTTTTTAAAATATAGTTATCAAGAATAAATATAAATTTTTTTAAAATTAAAACTCTTGTAAATATGAAAGATGAAAAACTTTTTTTTTAAATAATGAAAAAAATAATAAAAATCCTTTTTACATTAAATCATTAAATATCAAATAAGACAATCTCAAGTTTGTATCTCATTTTCTTCACAGCCTCGTAGTTCATCTGATAACTGGTTAACTGTGCCTACTAACGGGTGTTCATTTTTTGCAGTTCACTTTTAGTGTATTGAGTTTTCATTTAAGTTTCATTCATATTTGTATCTGTATCTCAATTGTAATCTCGCGAACCTAATAATCGCGTTTACTTTTCGCATTTAATTTCTGCATGATGTATGATTTAAATTTCTGCTGATGTATCGCAATATTTCTGTCACTTTACGCATCCGAAGGAATTAGGTCTAGCCGTTTGACCGCCGTGTCAATAGTCCTCAACTTCAAACCCTTACAACCTCACAAACCCTAATTTTCACAAATGCCTCGCCGTAGGCAAAATTACAATTTTACCCCTAGCATTAGGTCAAAGAGCCGCCACGCTCATTTTAGGGTTTCCCGCCGCGAAATCCCTAACCTAACCTAATTTAACCCTATAACTTAACAATTCAACGTAGAGATTTGGAGTTTCTACACTCCACGTAAGCGTGTCCTTAAGATGCGTTTATTCCCCTTGAGACCTTGACCACAGTCAAGAAGTTTCTAACCTCCCTTTTGAGGGGAACTACGATTACTCTGATTCCACTCCCGTAAGGATACGTAGGCACAAGATGCGATGTCTTGCCGAGTAAACTTAGAATTAACCCCTTAGGTCTCCTTTCTCACTTTTAATTCCTTTGTACATATACCTTAAGCAAATGAATAAAGCAAAATAGTAAACATTTGAACAAAAGGTTCATGTAGAGTACTACAGAAGTTTAGGGTGCTAATACCTTCCCTAATCTTAACCAACCCTCGAACCCTAGATCTTTCCCCGCATTGTGTTTACGATGCAAAATAGGTTTTCCCTCTTTTGACCTTTTCCTTCAGATAAATCAAAGAGCGGTTGTGAATTGAATTGCGATTCAAACTCATTAATAGTTTGTGATCCTATTTCCACCGCAACAGAAAATGGCGACTTCACTGGGGAATTTCTAAAATTTTGAGGGTTATCCCTAATTTGTTCATATTTATTATTATTTGTCTTGTTATTCATTTGCATGTATATATTTGTGCTTTGATTGTGGGACAGTACCTTGTGTTGTGAGATAAGTCCTACGCCCGGACTAGTGACATTATTATAGGATGGGGATATATTCGATGAGGCTTATAGGGAGTTGAATCCCGACCAAGCTGATTCGAGAATCTCCGCTCAGTTGAGACCCTTTCGAAAATGGTTCGGTTGAACGAGTAATCGCGAAAACTTTTTCCATGGTCGATTGGAGTCTGTGATATTGAGGACCGTAGTGCCTTAACACCACCTTGGCCTTATTTAGGATGTAGTG
This sequence comes from Lathyrus sativus, assembly GCA_963859935.3. Taxonomy (NCBI): domain Eukaryota; kingdom Viridiplantae; phylum Streptophyta; class Magnoliopsida; order Fabales; family Fabaceae; genus Lathyrus; species Lathyrus sativus. The sequence goes on from OZ012737.1 coordinate 177,513,731, forward strand.
CGGGAGCTATGTGGGAGTAATCTTACAATGGCTGCTACGCGATACTGCACTCAAAAGAGGTTCTCTTGAGAATATTATTAACCCCTGAGTCAGTCGGAAGGTTGATAATATCCGAAAGATGGGCTGATGACTTTGGGCACTTTGTAGAACCTTGTTCGGCAGGTACAACTAACCTATAGTACACTCCTTTTGGGATGGGTAGACCTTGACTCCGCTCACGTTCCTTTAACCTAGGACTTTGTGTGTTTTCATGCATTGCATCCATGAAGCATCTCATTGCATTGTATTTCTTGGAGTTCAAACATCATTTATGGATATCGCGGGATACCGTGAATAAAAAAAAAATAATAAAATGAAAAAACAAGAAAAAGATTTCTTTGGTACCCCACGACATTCGTAAATGTTGAATTCCATGAAATCTTCATTTACATCCACATTTCAGCATCATTTTCTGCATTGCATGTGTCTTCCGTTTTCTCATGTTCGGTTCTCTCGCCTTCCAGTTTCGTCACCCTGAGTTCTCGGCACCAATACAACACCAGAGCTCAAACTCGGAAGAGAATGGAGGATCAGGCAAAAGAGATTGATCGCCTTAACAATGAACTTGAAGACCTTCGAGGAGGTATGGGGCGTATGATGGAATTGTTACATGTCATGAATGCTAAAATGGATGCCCAGCCCACTGTTATTTCTGAGATTATCGGCGTTACTGTGGACCCTCCACCAAGCGTGACCGTAGCAAGGGACCCACCTTATGGTCTTGCTCCAGGTTTTGTGCCTCCTCAAGCCACCGTTCCGATTAATCAGCCTGTTCAGCAAGCCGTGCCTTTATTCTCTGAAGTTTCTAGGGGGGCTCCTATCTTTGCACCACCTGTTGTACACACTCGTGCGCAACCATACTTCAATGAGACAGTTTTTGATAATCTTGATGAGAATGTTGAGGGTTATGAGAAACATGATAAGCTTCGTGAGGAAGTGAACACCATCGTCCAAAGATTGAAAAAGGTAGAGGGTGATCAAATTTTTGGGACTGCTGCAAGGGATGTTTGTTTGGTCTCGGGTTTGGTTATTCCCCCGAAGTTCAAAACTCCGAACTTCGATCGTTATGAAGGTGCCACCTGTCCTAAGAGTCATTTGATCATGTATTATCGCAAGATGGCTGCCCATGTTGAGAATGATAAACTGATGATCCATTGTTTCCAGGATAGTCTGAAGGGTGCTTCTTCCAAGTGGTATTTAACTTTAGACCAGTCTCGCATCAAGAGCTTTCAAGATTTATCTGACGCTTTCATCAAACACTACAAGTACAACATGGATCTGGCTCCTGACAGAAGACAGTTGCTGAGTATGTCACAAAAGAATTCCGAGTCATTCAAAGAATATGCCCAAAGGTGGAGAGAGACTGCTTCGCAGGTAGAACCTCCTTTGACCGAGAAAGAGTTAGCCGATTGGTTTGTCGACACGGTCCGTCCAGAATTTTACGAGAGAATGGTGGGTAGTGTGACTTCAAATTTCTCTGACATCGTTGCTGTGGGTGTCAAGATTGAATTGGGTATGAAGAGTGGTAAAATGACAAATAATCATGGTACTTCTAAGGATCAGCCGAAGAAACCTCCGTATAGCTCCCAGAAAAAGAAGGAGGGTGAGACTAATGCTATATCCTCTGGTAGACCAAGAGAACGCTTTTATCGACATCCGCAAGGTTATGCTCAACCTCAAGGGTACCCGGTCCAATATGCTCAACAACCCTATGTGGCAGCTATTACACCTTCTTTCAATCAACAGGTTCCCATGTATCAACCTATGCAACAACCTCCTGTTTATCCGCCTCCTGTCAACTACCTACAGGCGCCCAATACTCCTGCTCCTCAACAGCCAAAGAGTCCGGCTCCTCGCCAGAATGTTCCGAACAGAAGAACGTATAAGCCTTGTCCGCCGATTCCGATGACTTTTACCGAGTTGTATCCTTCTTTGGTCAAGCAGGGTCTCATCACTACTCGGGCTTTGGGTCCGCCTCCTAATCCTCTACCCGCCAATTACAACGCCGCCGCTCATTGTTTATTTCATGAGGGTGCGCCTGGTCATGATCTGGAGAATTGTTATGCTCTCAAAAATATTGTCAGGGATTTATTGGAAAAGAAGATTTTGTCATTTGAAGATCCTCAACCGAATGTTAAGAAGAACCCTTTTCCTAACCATGAGAGTGTCAATGCCATTAGTGTTGATTCGGGGGAAGGTTATACCCTTGATGTTGGACAGATTAAGACTCCTCTCAAGACGTTCCATTCGAAACTGTTTGAAGCTGGTTTGGTAGATACTTCCCACGTTGCATGCGTAAGTTGTGAAGCCAGTACTAAGGGTTGTGTGTTGGTTCAGAATGATGTTCAGAGGTTGATTAATGAGGGTGTTTTACAAGTGACAAGCAAAGCCAAGAAGGATGTAGTCGCTGTGGTTGAGCCTGTCTTCCATCAGCCTGAATCAAAGGGTAAGGTACCAGTGTTTAATCTATCAGGGGCAGGCTCCGCCAATCTCGTGTTCGACATACCGAAGTCGTATATCTCTGAAGTGAATCAGCCTAAGCCTATAGTTATTCGAAGACCGAGTCCGTTTCCTTTTAGTGATCCTAAAGCTGTGCCTTGGAAATATGACGTGACGATGATTGACAAGGAGTCTGGGAAGGTTATTCCAAATGAAGAGGTTAAGGGCACGGTGACCAATATCGCAGAGGTAAGCAGGATGACTCGCAGTGGCCGTGTGTATACTCCCCATTCCAATGAGGTCCCACCCAAGGAAATAACTAGTACCCCGGTGCCTGCCAAAGACAAAGGTAAAGGAGCCGTCACGAATGATGAAGATGCCGAATTTTTGAGGATCATCAAGAAAAGTGACTATAAAGTTATCGATCAACTTCATCAGACTCCTTCCAAGATCTCGATTTTATCTCTGTTAATGAGTTCACCCGCTCATAGGATGGCCTTGCAGAAAGTTTTGACTCAAGCACATGTGGATCAAGATATTAGCACCAGTCGGTTTGATAGTGTGATTGCCAATTTAACCACTTGTAACACCCTCAGTTTCAGCAATGAAGAGTTACCGAAGGAGGGTCTGAACCATAATCGTGCTTTACATATATCGGTAAAATGTCAGGAGGACAATTTAGCGAGAGTGTTAGTAGACACCGGCTCTTCTCTGAATGTTCTACCCAAGAGGGTTCTTGATAGGTTGGCTTGTAAAGAGACTGCGCTGAAACCTACACCTTTGGTTGTCAAGGCTTTCGATGGCTCTCGTCGATCGGTAATGGGGGAGGTTGAGCTACCTATCCTGATCGGTCCGCAAGTTTTTAATATCACGTTTCAAGTCATGGACATTAATCCCAATTACAGTTGTTTACTTGGAAGGCCGTGGATCCATGCCGCTGGGGCAGTGACCTCAACGTTACATCAAAAGATGAAATTCGTGATCGATGGAAAGTTGGTTATTATACACGGTGAGGAGGATCTGATGGTCAGTAACCTGTCTTCTTTCCGTTACATCGAGGCCGATGAGAATGCTTTAGACATTTCCTTTCAAGCACTTGAGATCGCCAATGCTGTTCTACTGGAAGTCGAAGAGACAGTGGGTCAGGGTAATCCATCTTTTGCATCTCTGAAGAGTACCAGGGCAACAATTGACAGGGGCATTCCTGAAGGTTGGGGAGAGGTAATTGATGTCAAGACCAAGACTGATCGCTCTGGGTTGGGTTACAAACCAACTCAGAATGGAGCTGCCACAACCGTCGAAGGGCGTCCGAAGGTTATCCAAGAGGTATTTGTCAGCGGAGATTTCCAAGTCAACGCCATCAGTGACTGTGAGAAAAATGAAGAGCTGAGCAACCTGGTGTTTAAGGGTGATGCAGTTCTGAACAACTGGGAGGCCGTAGAGATCCCTGTTATCTTTCCCTTGTCAAAGTAATTGTTTTTTAAAGTTTCATTTACATTTTCAAATAAAAATCCGTAGCTCTGCCCAAGGCTATAGAGTCGTTTTATCGGGCCACCTTTCATTCCTAAAAAGATATTAATAAAAGCATTTTGTTCAATTCCACTTTGTTTCATTTGCGTTTTTGGTTTTCACTTTTAAAAATGAAATTGGCAACCTTTCTCTTCCCGAAAAAAAATTAAAAAAAAACAACAGCATTTCATTCTTACATGTCTTCGAGCATTTTAATTAAGTAAGCCTTCCATCATGCAGAGATATCGTAAACCTTGTTGGATCCAATGACTTTGCTGACACTCCTGACTGGGATGCACCCATCAATCAAGCTGAGGACGAGGGTGAAGAAGATTTTGAAGTACCCGCGGAACTGACAAGATTGATTGAGTACGAGTACACAGAGCTTCAACCGCATAAAGAGCAGGTGGACCTAATTAATCTCGGTACAGATGAGAGCAAGAAAGAGGTCAAGATTGGTGCAATGCTTGGGACGGAGATTAGGCCGAGGTTGATTGAGTTGTTAAAAGAGTATATTGATGTGTTTGCGTGGTCGTATCAGGATATGCCGGGCCTAGACACGGACATTGTCGTCCACAAGTTGCCGCTTAAGCCAGATTGTCCGCCTATCAAGCAGAAACTTCGAAGAACGAGACCCGACATGGCTTTGAAGATTCGAGATGAAGTCAAAAAGCAGTTGGACGCAGGTTTCTTGGCAGTCGCAAAATATCCAGATTGGGTTGCCAACATTGTGCCAGTGCCCAAGAAGGACGGTAAAGTTAGGATGTGTGTGGATTACAGGGATCTGAACAAAGCAAGTCCGAAAGACGACTTCCCACTGCCACATATTGACACGCTAGTAGACAATACAGCCAGTTTTGCGTTGTTCTCATTTATGGATGGTTTCTCTGGTTATAATCAGATCAAGATGGATCCAGATGATCGAGAGAAGACTACTTTCATTACTCCTTGGGGAACCTTCTGCTACAAAGTCATGCCCTTCGGTTTGAAGAATGCAGGGGCAACTTACCAACGCGCTATGACCACTCTTTTTCACGATATGATGCACAAAGAGATCGAGGTGTATGTGGACGATATGATAGCCAAATCTCAGAGTGAAGAGGAGCATCTAGACCATTTGGTGAAATTGTTTGAACGACTCAGGATATATCAGTTGAAATTGAACCCTGCTAAATGTACCTTCGGTGTCAGATCTGGAAAACTGCTTGGTTTCATTGTTAGCCAGCGAGGGATTGAGGTGGATCCTGACAAAGTCCGAGCCATTCAAGATATGCCGGCTCCGCGAACCGAGACGCAAGTTAGGGGTTTTCTGGGACGGTTGAATTATATTTCCAGGTTTATCCTTAATATGACCGCTACTTGTGAGCCGATATTCAAGTTGCTTTGCAAGGGGCAGACAGTTGAGTGGAACCCTGATTGTCAGAAAGCGTTTGAGAAGATTAAGGGTTATTTGCAAGATCCCCCTATTCTGATCCCTCCCGTACCTGGAAGACCGTTGTTTATGTACCTTACTGTTCTTGAGAAGTCCATGGGTTGTGTGCTTGGGCAACATGATGAGACTGGGAAAAAGGAACATGCGATTTATTACCTGAGCAAGAAGTTTACCGATTGCGAAAACAGATACTCACCATTGGAGAAAACTTGTTGTGCATTGGCATGGGCCGCTAAGCGCCTTCGGCAATATATGGTCTGTCATACCACGTTATTGATTTCTAAAATGGATCCGATCAAGTATATTTTTGAAAAACCTGCTCAAACCGGGAGGCTAGCCCGTTGGCACATGTTGTTATCTGAATATGACATCCAGTATGTACCCCAGAAGGCGATTAAGGGTAGTATCTTATCTGATTATCTCGCAGACCAGCCAGTTGAAGATTATGAACCTCTTAAGCTCGATTTTCCTGATGAGGATATTTTGTTGATTAAAAGAGATTGTGAAGAGCCAGATCCGAGCGAAGGTCCAGAACCAGGTCTTTGGTGGAAGATGATGTTTGATGGCTCCTCGAATTTCAATGGGCATGGTATAGGCGCCGTTTTGATGAACCCAAAGGGCGGGTTCACTCCATTCACAGCGAGGTTGGACTTTGAGTGCACTAACAACGTCGCAGAATATGAAGCATGTATCCTCGGCCTCGAAGCGGCGATTCACCTCCGAATCAAACTTCTTAAAGTAAGTGGTGACTCAGCTTTGGTTATTTACCAAGTACAAGGCAAATGGGAAACGAAGAATGAGAAGCTGATCCCTTATAAGGACTACATTATTGAGCTGATCAAGCATTTCGACGAGATAGAGTTCGAGCATGTTCCTAGATCCGAGAATCACGTAGCTGATGCTTTAGCCATGTTAGCATCTATGTGGAAAGTTAAATTCGTTAATGAAGCACCTCTTATCCATATTGAGCGCAAGGTTGAGCCCGCTTATTGTCAGATGGTCGAAGAAGTTGAGGTGGATGAAAAGCCTTGGTTTCATGATATCAAGAACTATCTCGTCAAGCAGGAATATCCCGATGGTGCTACTGGTCTGGACAAAAAGACATTGAGAAGACTGGCGTCCAAATTCTTTATCAGTAATGGTGTGTTATACAAGAGAAATCACGACATGGTTCTGCTCAGATGTGTTGATAAACGGGAAGCGGACATGTTACTACAGGAAATTCATGAGGGAACCTTCGGAACTCATGCCAATGGCTATGCTATGTCCAAGAAGATGTTAAGGGCTGGGTATTATTGGTTAACCATGGAAGCCGACTGCATCCAATACGCTAGAAAATGCCATAAGTGCCAAATTTATGCTGATAAGATGCACGTACCTCCGTCACCGTTGAATGTTTTGTCTTCACCATGGCCGTTCTCTATGTGGGGCATTGATATGATTGGGGCAATCGAGCCGAAAGCTTCTAATGGACATCGTTTCATCCTTGTTGCCATTGATTATTTCACCAAGTGGGTAGAGGCTGCCTCCTACACCAACGTGACCAAGCAAGTGGTCGCCCGATTCATCAGGAAAGAGATCATCTGCCGTTATGGAGTCCCAAGCCGGATAATAACTGACAATGGCACCAATCTGAATAATAAGACTATGAAAGAGCTGTGTGATAGTTTCAAGATCACTCACCACAATTCTTCTCCGTACCGTCCTAAGATGAATGGAGCCGTTGAAGCCGCAAATAAGAATATCAAGAAGATCCTGCAAAAGATGGTTGTGACTTACAAAGATTGGCATGAGATGTTACCGTTTGCTTTGCATGGATACAGAACCTCAGTGAGAACTTCGACAGGGGCAACACCTTTCTCACTGGTATATGGAATGGACGCCGTGCTCCCCATCGAAGTAGAGATACCTTCGCTAAGAGTGTTAATGGAGGCTGAACTTGAGGAAGCTGAGTGGGTTCAAGACAGACTGGATCAGTTGAATCTCATTGACGAGAAGCGTTTGACAGCCATGTGCCATGGGCAATTATATCAGAAACGGATGAAAAGAGCGTTTGATAAGAAGATCCGTATCCGTGAGTTCCGTCAAGGAGAGCTCGTACTCAAAAAGATCTTGCCAGTACACAAAGATATGCGTGGAAAGTGGATGCCCAATTATGAAGGCCCATTTGTTGTAAAGACCGTTTTCTCCGGAGGGTCTCTGATACTTACAACAATGGACGGAGAAGAACTAGCACATCCCGTGAATTCTGATGCAGTCCGAAAATATTATGCCTAAAAACCCGCTAAGTCGAAAACCTGCAAAAGGCGACTTAGGCAAAAGTAAGGGTGAAAAAAAAAGAAATAATAATAAAAAGCTCGCTAAGTTGAAAACCCGAAAGGGCGGCTTAGGCAAAAAAGAGCGTCCCGGTGGATTGAAAACCCGAGAGGGCGGTCCAGGCAAAAGTTAGGGACAAAGGCATTTCATTGCATCAGAGGACACTGATCATCTCGAACACACTTTCCGCATGAGAGCCATGTTTCAGTTCTTTCATCCTTGCCCAAAGCAGGATTCTGGATTAGTCTTAGTTATTAGTGTCAGTAGGTGTCATTGGATTCGATGTAACCTTTCCCATGTTGCCAATTTCAAAACATAATCATCTGTGGAGCTATGCCTTCAGCGAGCTACCGCCCTTTAAATAAAAGAAACCATCTCGTTACTTACATTCTTTGGTGCATTGCTCTTTGTTTTCTATTTTGTTATGCAAAATGCGTTTATTCCTAAAATTTGAAAATGAAAGGTGCATTGTAGATTTTTCAAAACTGTTTTTCAAAAACAAAACAAATTTGAAATGTAATAAATTACTTTGACTAGTGGAAATTTCAGAAGGATCTCTTCATTCCCCGGAAATATCATTATTGCAGAAACACTTTCAAACCATTGCTCTAACACAGTCCCCAGCGAGACTATAAGCTGACAACTTTTTCGGGTAACTCGAAAGTGTCCCTCGGGTTTTCTTCTCCCCATGTGAAGGCGTGGTACTGTGCACCCAAGCAGATTACTTTCTCCCCAGAGAATTCAGAACTTTAAAACCAGATTTGGTTTTACCATTGACCTTTCTTACCCATGATTGACGTATTGGTTGCAGAGAACGCAGGGTATTTCCGTCGAGATGTTTATTTCATCTCTCGTCCCGTCTCTAGTCTGTTTCGTCAATATACGCAAGGGCATAAGCTTCACATGCCTATTTCATTACATAATTCATTACATATTCATTACATACTCATTACATACTCATTTCATAACATCTTGCATACATAGACATTAACATACATTCATATTAACATATTCATTAACATACGCGTTAACGTGCACAGGTTCATTGTGTCTCCATCATTGGTTGTTACCGCCGAGTAACTGGGTTCGTCCGGTCTCTTCAAATAGATTGTCAGCCCTAAGCATAAAATACTTACTTGTTTCCAGTTTCCCCACAGAGCTCGATCTTCGTGGATGACGGTTACTTCAGCTATCTTTCCTCACCAGGATAAGATATTTACCCTCCGAGATCATTCCCTCGATGGAGTCTTGATTACCAGTCTTCTTTCTAGCTCGATCCTAGATTGAATCTCAGTCATGTCGGTCGTCAATCCCAACCGGACGTGCATTTATTTTGCACTATCTTTCAAGAAAATCAACTACAATCCTTTACAGATACACGCCAGTTCACGCCTGGAAAATATATCAGTACAACACTTTACAATCCTACATGTTACAACCCTTTACACTTCACATCTTACAGCATCAACATACGACATTTCTCACCTAAGAAGTCGATCCTATCCTCGTTATGACTCGCAGCAAATGGCCATCTCCATGGAGCAGTTGGGCTTCCATTTACCTGCCGTCTTGGGGTATGAACCAAATCGTATTCAGGAGAGCACGATCTTTAGTTACGGGGAGGTTTGAGCGAAATCATATTCAGGAGAGCACGATTCTGAAGTTATGAAGAAGTTCATTTATCCTTTAGTAAAAGAAGGAGCGGAATCATATTCAGGAGAGCACGATTCTGAGTTATGAGGAAGTTCAGTTGGCCGTTTTTCAGGAGTGCACGATTCTGAAAAATGAGGAAATTTCAAGAGCCGAATCATATTCAGGAGAGCACGATTCTGAGTTATGAGGAAGTTCGATTATCCATTTTCATATTCAGGAGAACACGATTCTGAAGTATGAAAAAAATTCATTTACAACCAAATCATATTCAGGAGAGCACGATTCTGAAGTATGAGTATATTCAGTCATCCAGTTTCATATTCAGGAGAGCACGATTCTGAAGTATGAGTATATTCAGTCATCCAGTTTCATATTCAGGAGAGCACGATTCTGACGTATGAGGAAGTTCAGTTTACCCTTTTCATGTTCAAGAGAGCACGATCTTGAAGCAGTTTATTTATCCTTCAGTAAGAGAAGAATCAGAATCGTATTCCAAGCGCCGACCTCAAATGCGAGAAGATTTATTTATCAGATAAGCAGCAACCTCTTTATTTGAGTGCTTATTCATTTTGGCATGTAAGTCCCTTCCAACGATAAGTGACAGTTCTCCCTCGAAAAGCTTATCAGGGTATTTCCCATTAAAGTCCATTTATTTTGGCATACAGCCGGTCTTTACCCTGTATATTTGATACGGATTTCCGAAAGTCCGTTTGATCCTGTCACGAGAGATAGTTTACAGAAGCTTGGATGTTATTCTTTGCTCAATGCTCCGGCATTCTGTAATCGATCTTACAATCGTACGTGATCCAGTTTTATTTTTAGATTCCCCAGTGGAGGCCGTCTCATAGGTACCATCTCCATTTGAGGATCTCGTCCCTTTTCTAAAAGTGACTATTAGACATTCGCACCAGTTGACTATCATTTTTAGATTTCCCCAGTGTTGTACTGTTGTCTCAGCACGTCATTGTCCCCAGTGAGTTCTTCTCGTGGCGTCTGTCCCGGTGTCGTCATGTTCGTCAGCATTTCCGCATTCATACACATCATATCATATTCATGGCATCATTTGCATTAAGCTGTTCCCGTTTTGTCCACAGCATTGCATATCGTCGCATATAAGGGCAAAAATTTCGGTTATCTATATTTAAATCTCTCCACCACGATTCCTCGAGTCTCTGTCACTCAAATCGTCTGGTGTAGCTATTTAAATAGGGGCAACTGTAATACCCCAAATTTTACCCTTATATTTAGTCAGTCATTTCGCATAGCATCTCATATGTACATTTGCTAACCACTAACAAGTTATGAAGGGGTTTTTGTTTTGCAGATTTGGTCCCAGGGGTATTTTGGTCATTTTACGCAAATTCTACCAATTCCTTGAAGACGGGCTGTTATTAAAATTCTGAGGCATTTGATACGTATTGGTTTTGAGGCATTTATCTATCACCAGTTCTGATCATATTGAGATTTGGCATTGGGTCAGTGGAGTTTAATTACGATTAGTTTTGCTGTTGATGTTGAAAATGTTGTGATTACGGTGCCCATATGTGTTTGATTATGAAACAATTGGTTAACATTTTAATCGGATGATGAGATCAGGATCACAAATACCACTTGGGAATATTTATGTTTTATGCCTATGTTAATGAATTTAAATACTTGTGGATTTATTCACAATTGTTTATATTTTTTAACTAAGAATAAAATATAAATAAATTCAAAACTTTGAGAATTTTATTTCATAAATAATGCTATCATACAAGAATGTGGATGTTGCTTCATATTTTACAAAGTACTATTACAAGGAAGTACATTAAAATTCTCAATCCTAAGGCATCTATCCTAAATCCTAAGAGTATCTAAAGGTCTTCATGTTGTATTTGAACTTCTCAATGAATCCTCAGCTAACCTGCACATCAAAAGAAAACAAACAGTACAGAAAAATGTTAGAAGTTTTTTCGACACTCTCAGAACAATGTCATCATCGAGTGCCGGGAGTGGCACAACCGAAGCTGCGTCCTACCCCCGTTACCGATCCGCGCCGTGGGCGTCAGATAAGGTAATACGTGTTCTTATCCATATGGGACATCCGAGAGATAGAAAAAATAAATGAGGTGGGACTGATTCGTTTTGCCACGATTTGGATTTCCAAACTGATACGAAAATAAGGCAACATAGGCAAAGTTCTGGCCCAGACCCGGATGCCGGCAGGTCTGAGCCTCCTTGGTTTTAAAACTTCCCACACCTGAAAATCCACAAACACATCAATATCAGTTTCAGCATTCAAAACTCAAAATGATTCATAAGATGCCATAGGCATCAAACTGCAGCAATCCTGAACAGGACAAGAGAATTGAAATACAAGCCAAAACCGCATCAAACTGCATTAATTCTAGGCAAGTTCATGAAAAACCAAGTTCAGACAGAACAAGAAGAGTGAAATGAAGCCAAGGCTGCATCAAATCGCAGCAAAATGGTTCAGAACGAAAGCCAAGCTGCCCCAAATGAACACATAAAGGAACTCCAAGTATCAATGGATAACCACAAACAATAGTGCTGTCAAAGGCATCATGGTAAGGCCAAGCTGCGAAAAAGTTCGAGCCATGGGACAAAAGGCATCAAGCCTAACGTCTGCAGAAAGAGAATCAAAACAATGCATCAGAAGGCAAATTTATGCGCAAGAAGACATAAGAAAAGTCCTACAAATCTGTCATGACAGAAAAATATTCAGCAGGCTCCAAAGACACACAACAGCATCAAACATGGTTTAGCAACATATTCAAAAATCAGATTATAGCGAAACCATACCAGAAAAGGAACAAAGATGAGTTCAAGAAATCGTAGCGATACATCACGTTTAGGTTGGGTCCCGAATGTGCAAAGCACATCAGAAACAGAGCACCAAACAGGGGCTCAGTTATGAACATCATCGCCCCAACAAACAAAGTCACCGAAAAACAAGTTATCAAAACCATACTCGGTCCATAAAACAAACAAATACATGGCTCAGTTCATCAACATCATAGCCAATCATCATCACCAATTCAATCAGAAGCAGCAATATGATCAGAAGCCAGGACGTAGTATCCTGCTCCAAGTGGTTCAGACTAGGCGTCATCACTACCATGTACCCGTCTCGGCGGCAAAGATCAAGGCAAAATGTCCACCCTGAAAGAAGAAAAAGAAAAGTAAGTGCTAATAATCAGGATTGAATCAAAACAAAGCGCAGCAGGAATCAAATCAGTATCTAAAAGCAATCCAATTCGCAAAAGGGAAAATTTCGAGTCAGATCCAAAGGCATCAGGAAACATCTCCATTGGAGCCAATCTGAGCCAATATGAATCAATTTGAATCAATCTGAATCAATCAAACAAATCAATCAAACAAGTCAGTCAAAAACGAATCGGGTCGAAATCAAATGAATCAGTATGGATCAATCAAACAAATTAATGTCAGATGAAACCATGATCGCGTCAAGATCCCAATCAGGTTCTAAAAGAGGCAGCACAATCCAATCAGTACCAGAAAAGGAAAGATAACATTCACCATATCCGGATCAATGTCAAAACATATCAGATAGAAGCACAATCAAATCCAATCACCATAAAATCAAATCAAATCAGGAAAAATAACGTGTATCAAAAAAAGCACAAAGGTCCATTCGAAAATCAGAAGGAGGGTATATAAGAATGAGATCACCTCGTTGAGTAAAAGGGGGAGAAGACAGGTGAGAACGCAACAAACGGCCGCAAGGAGTTAAAACCCTAGACGGAGAGGACGAAAAACTCAAAGCGCAGAAACCCTAACGGACGAGCAAGCGCGAGACTCAGAGACGAAGTCTCATCATCGTCGCCGTCCATCACCTTACGAACAAAGTCGCGATCGAAACACCAGAGGAAGGGTTCACCTTCGCCGTTTGAACGGCGGGCAAATCGATTCCAAGCCTCAGAGGAAAACCTCATCACCGGCCGTTTCACCATAAAAGTGAGCCAAGACTGCTTATCATTATTGTTTTGCATGTGTTTTTCAGGATCACTAAGGAGAACGGTGAAGAGAAGCGAGAGAGACGAGAGAGATGAAGAGCGAACAAGACGAAGCAAGGAAATCGGCGCCGCGAACACACCCAGGGGAAACCCTAAAGTTTTGTTCCCTTAATGATAACGAATGGGTTGGGTCCGGATGTGGTGACCGGCCCAACCCCCCCCCCCCCCCCCCCTTTCTTTTTTTTTTATTATTACTTTATTGTACTTTTTTTTAAAATTCATTTGTTTTATGTTTTAAAAAAAAAAGAGCTATTATTTTTCACATTTTAATTTTATACTTAAAAAAAAAATCTTTATAAAAAAAAACAATAATATAACATTTTTCTTTTAATCATAAAAAAAAAAATCTTTTTAAAATATAGTTATCAAGAATAAATATAAATTTTTTTAAAATTAAAACTCTTGTAAATATGAAAGATGAAAAACCTTTTTTTTAAATAATGAAAAAAATAATAAAAATCCTTTTTACATTAAATCATTAAATATCAAATAAGACAATCTCAAGTTTGTATCTCATTTTCTTCACAGCCTCGTAGTTCATCTGATAACTGGTTAACTGTGCCTACTAACGGGTGTTCATTTTTTGCAGTTCACTTTTAGTGTATTGAGTTTTCATTTAAGTTTCATTCATATTTGTATCTGTATCTCAATTGTAATCTCGCGAACCTAATAATCGCGTTTACTTTTCGCATTTAATTTCTGCATGATGTATGATTTAAATTTCTGCTGATGTATCGCAATATTTCTGTCACTTTACGCATCCGAAGGAATTAGGTCTAGCCGTTTGACCGCCGTGTCAATAGTCCTCAACTTCAAACCCTTACAACCTCACAAACCCTAATTTTCACAAATGCCTCGCCGTAGGCAAAATTACAATTTTACCCCTAGCATTAGGTCAAAGAGCCGCCGCGCTCATTTTAGGGTTTCCCGCCGCGAAATCCCTAACCTAACCTAATTTAACCCTATAACTTAACAATTCAACGTAGAGATTTGGAGTTTCTACACTCCAAGTAAGCGTGTCCTTAAGATGCGTTTATTCCCCTTGAGACCTTGACCACAGTCAAGAAGTTTCTAACCTCCCTTTTGAGGGGAACTACGATTACTCTGATTCCACTCCCGTAAGGATACGTAGGCACAAGATGCGATGTCTTGCCGAGTAAACTTAGAATTAACCCCTTAGGTCTCCTTTCTCACTTTTAATTCCTTTGTACATATACCTTAAGCAAATGAATAAAGCAAAATAGTAAACATTTGAACAAAAGGTTCCTGTAGAGTACTACAGAAGTTTAGGGTGCTAATACCTTCCCTAATCTTAACCAACCCCCGAACCCTAGATCTTTCCCCGCATTGTGTTTACGATGCAAAATAGGTTTTCCCTCTTTTGACCTTTTCCTTCAGATAAATCAAAGAGCGGTTGTGAATTGAATTGCGATTCAAACTCATTAATAGTTTGTGATCCTATTTCCACCGCAACAATAATTATTAACCAAATAAAATTAATAGACAAACAAAATTAGTAGATAAAAAATAAATTAAATAAATAATAAAAATATAAAAAGAAATTAAATAATTAAAAAAACTACGGGCCTAGCACGAACCATCTACAAAACATAAAAAAAAAGCAACAAAACAAACAATTTAAAAAAGCAATAAAACAAACAATTAAAAAAAGCAAGAGAAGGTTATCAACTGAGAACTTGACCCAATAGTGACAACAGTTCTTCAAGAGAGCCAAATTGTTTCTCTCTTTCTCTCTCAAAGGGCTTTCTGCCGCTGTAACCTTCTTCACTGTGGGTGCAACTCTCTCTTTCTCCCATGTCTGAACGCATCGCTGACCACCCTTTCAATCTCGTCGCCCGCAAATCTCAACAGCAAGACAAAACTCCTTCGAAGCTTATGTGATGACTTGAGTCGAAGACGGAAACAAAATCGAAGCATTACGAATTACAATTGACGTTCGTAAGTTTACAAATTTCATACCTTCCGAGCTTTTAAACGCGGAAATTCAACGATGTCAGCAAATCGGAAGGTAAATCTTTCTAATTCCTCTTCTCTTCTTCTTCGATTCTCCTCCTTCTGTTTCTGTTTGGTTATGATGTTGTGTTTATTATGAAGTTGTGCTTTCTCTGCCCCCTCCTCCCATTCTGGTGTATGTCCATTTCAATTTATAAACTTAATCAAAACTGCAGTATTGATTTTGACCTTAATGGTGTGATTTTGTGTCAAAACCTATTTTGGAAAGTACTGGTTGTTGAACATTATTGAATGATTTTCTATTTTCTCAAGGGACATGTTTAGTTTGGATTTGGAAAGAAATCTTAATCCTTGTTTCCTTGTTTCAAATGAGAACTTGAATGCATGATTATTAGTTTCCATCCTTGCTTGATTATGTTCGAAACATGTTTGGGAAATTAAAGCTTGCTATGATGATTATTTGACTGTGTTTTTGGAATTTTTTAATAACTTTTGATTCTTTCCCTTTTCATTTCACTGTGTTTAGTATCTGGTCATGAATCACGTTTTAGAATAAATATTGTTGTTGGTGTTTTTATACTTTTCGATGAGGACATGGCGTTTAGTTCACACAACGACTTCCAAATTCAAACGGATTAGGTTTTCTAGATGGTGGGTCTGTGGAATCATGATGCCTCCAAAACAAATATATTCTTGTAGAAGCTGCCGAGTTCTCTTCCAAATTGGTTATGTTGAGATCCTTGTTCAATTATTGGTCTTTTTGAAGGATGCTAAAGGAAGCATGAAGATTTAGGCGTGAAGATGGATTTTTAGACTTTAAGGATTTAAGGATTTTCTAGGATTTAGGTGGTGATTTGCAATGATCTTATTTTTACCTCTTTGAATACAAATCTTGAATCTTGTATCAAACTTGACATTTAGAGTTAAATTTGACTTGGAAATGGTGTTGTGTCTTGATCACCTTTTTGCAATTTTGAATGGATCATTCTTTGCTTTTGTATTCAATCCTATTATGGAATCACTTGGAGCTTGCCTTGTAAAAAAAATAATGAATCTTGAATTTGAATCAATTTGAATTTATCATGTGAAGTCTTTATGATTCTATTCGTGAAAGATAGCCTCTTGAACATTATATTTTGGAAAATATTTTAAGATTAGGACTATTGTTTCTCCCTTGGGCATAATTTGTAAACTTTGAATGAATGAAGATTCTTTCCTTGTCTTTTGGAATTGATTTGTAATTTTTAAAGGACATGAATATAAATCTCTTAATTTTGGGCTTGAACTCTAAAATGGTGCACTTTGAACTATTTCTTGTATCCTTGAGTAATATGGAAACTTTGTATGAAAGGAAAGATGAACATTGCATCAAGCTTGGACTTGAATTTGGAGTCTTTGTAACAACTATAAGATTCTTGAATTTATGAATGAATTGAAACTTTATACTTGAACTCTCAATTTGAATGGATTTGATTATAGCATGATAATTTAAATTTGAACTTGAAATGGATGTTTTCTATTCGAATTTTGTGAACACAATATGAATCTTGGAAACAAATGGTGCTCTCTAAAACTTGATGCGAGACACATGAAAATCTTCTTATGATGTTTTATGGTGTAATCTTATTTGGATATCAACTTATAATGCTAAACTCGATTCCAAGTTTTTTACCCAAATTTACCGTTTTGAGGTATATGGTTCACAAGCTACCAAAATCCGAACTCTTCCACACGACGACTAACAACACGAATTCTCGAATAAGATCAAACCATGCCATGAGAAATTCTTTGGTAGCGGAGATACCACTTGTCATACAACACACCAACAAAATTCCACCTAGTTCTCAAATGATCATCCACGAAACCGAAAGGCAGAAAAACCTAATCCTCCTTGGAGAAACCGCTAATAAATATTGGAGATAATGACCTTTTATTGATCAAAGGGCTCTAAGAATAAGGGCATATCCTTCTTTTATATCCACAGGAATTCAAACACGGCTTGCAGGGGACTAGAATCACACACAAAGACTCCATGACCTCTGAATCTTCTGCATCAACCCTAACTTCACAAATGAAACAAACAAAATACGATAAATTGGTTAGCTATGCATAGATGATTGGCTTAAGATGATAATCAAAGGATCAAGAAGTATAAGGGTAAAACTTGGGGTATGACAGTTGCCCCTATTCAAATATCTTCACCGGATGACATGAGCGATGAAAATCTTCATGAAATCATGGTGAAAGATATTTAAATATAGATAATCGAAAATTTTTCCCTTAGATGCAATGAACTCTATATGATGAAAATGATGGAATGATAAATGCGAAATACAGATGAAAACGTAAGCCAACAGGGATAAAGTCAACATAATGAGTAACCATTCATTGGGGATGACAACGCACTAGGGAACATGAATAAAAATGGGGAAATATAAAGTGATGGACCAATGGGTTCAGACACGACTGGATGACATTATAGAAAGAAAGACAATGAAAGATCCTAATTGGAGATAGAACCGTGAAGACGGTCTCCACTGGGGAATATCCAGAATAGTTGACCAACAGTTTCAGGCATGACCGACTGACACTCTTGGGCAAAAGGTATAGCAGGATCCACATAGCAATAGGACCATGAAAACGAATGCTGGAGTTTTCAATCAAGAAAAAACATCCAAGCCTCTGGAAATTCCTTAAACGAAGATATCAAACGAAATATTCAGGGAACATCAGGAAAAAATACAGGTGTCATACCCCAAATTTGTCCCACCCGTGTACGACTTTCATCTATACGTCCATCCATTAACCATTATTCTGAAAATCCAAAAAAAATTATGTTGCCCCTTCTCAAGATGTTGCTAGGTTTAATTAAACCTCAAGCAAAGTTGTCAAGTCAGGTGTATGTGTGGTATAAGCTGAAGTATATTGGTTTTGACCTAATTTGTGGGTAAGGCAAGAGTTTTGTTTCCTAATTAAAACCAGGGTATACTCCATGTAAGTGGTGTGGGTCTGAGCATCTAATTAGGGTTTGTTGTCGGGCTATGCAAGTTATCAGTGCTTCGTGTTTAAAGATCGTCAAGGGGCAGTTCTTTTTCTAATCAGAGTTTTATGCAGTGCGCTATTGCACCCTAAAATTTGCCTAACCTTTTCTTACTTGGTTTATGCTTCATTGCATTAGCATTGCATTGTGTTGCGGTTAGAATATGATATCAAATTATTAATTAATTTGAATTGCATCTTTAGTTCACAACCGCTTTTTGATTTATCCGAAGGAAAAGGTCAAAAGAGGAAAACCTAATTTTGCATCGTAAAGACAATGCGGGGAGAGATCTAGGTAAGGGGTTGGTTAAGCTTAGGGAAGGTACTAGCACCCTAAACTTTAGTAGTACTCTACAGGAACCTTTTGTTTATTGTATGTTTTTTTATTTTATTATCTGTTTGAAATATATTGCTAAGGGATAGAGTGACCTAAATACCTAAGGGTTAGTCCTAAGTTTACTCGGCAAGACGTCGCATCTTGTGCCTACGTATCCTAGATAGGGAATGGAATCAGAGTAATCGTAGCTCCCCTCGAAAGGGAGGTTAGAAACTTCTTGATTGTGGTCAAGGTTTCAATGGGGAATAAACGTATCTTAAGGACACGCTTATGTGGAGTCTTAAAACTCCTATTTCTACGTTGAATTTGTTAAATTAAATTAGGGTTAAATTAGGGATTCCACGGCGGGAAACCCTAAACAGAGTACAGCGACTCTTTGACCTAATACTAGGGTAAAGGGCATTTTCGTCCACGGCGGGACACCTAGGCTATTAGGGTTTTTGAAACGGTCAAAAATTAAGGTTATTGACTCGACAGTCAAACGGCTAGACCTATTCCTTCGGAGGGAATCCTAACGGTAAATCATGCAAACAGACAAAATATCGTACGGCAAAATTAAAGTGCATAAAGTAAAGAAAATGGTAAAGAAAGCGTCGCGACGATCACTCGTGTAAATTACAAATCCCCAAAAAAATGCAAAATAAAATAAACCGCGACCATGGCCTCGCGTAAATTACATCCATGGAACAAAATAAACTGAATAAATATTAATTGAAATTTAAGGATAATCTGAGGAAAGAAACAGAGAACATTAGTGAAAGGTTAGACGAAATTCAATGGCAAATAACAAAATAGTGAAAAAGAAAAAAATACGAATTTGGACATTGTTATTGTTCTTAATACTTTTTGAAAAAAGACGAATTTTAATGTTAATATCAAAAGGTTTTTTAGTTTTCATTATATTTAAAAAAAAATAGTTAGTGTTGATTATTTAAAAAGTTTTAAAAATAAAAAATATTTTAGTTTTAAAAGGTTTTACTATATATAAAAAAAGTTTTAATATATATAAAAAAAGTTTTAATAATAAAAAGAAAGTTTTAATAAAAAGAAAAGGTTTTAATAAAAAAAGAAGAAGTGTTAGTAATAAATTAAAACCTAATGTGATTACTAATTACAGTTAAAAAAAAAAAGAAAGAAACAATAAGATAATATAAAAAACGAAATAGAAATAGAAAGAAAAGGAGTGAGGATAGGTGGATGGTATTGGGAAAAAAAACTTTTCTGGGAAAAAACCTTTTCCCTTTTTTTGAGGGTTTGGGAAAAACCTTTTCCCCTTTTTTTGGGTTTGGGAAAAACCTTTCCTTTCTTATTCCCAACCGGCGGCGGCTGTCTTCCATGGTTCAGAGTCTTTTCTCTTTATCTTCCCTTTAATCTATAATCAATGAACAAAACAACATAGAAAAATAGTAAAATTATGTAAATCTAAGGAAAAAGAAAGGTTACGGTAACGGCGATGACGTTGAATGAACTGATCCTCTGCCGTTGGAACTTTTTGTTCGCCGGTAGCGCTTGGCCGATGATGAATTCAAGCCTTTTAGGATTCTTCCGAAAAATTCCCTCTTCCTCTAATGACCTGCTCTTGATTTTTGATGTTCATCCAGTTTTCTCCCCTCACTTATGTTTATATAGGTAACAAAATTAGGGTTAATTCTAACCTAATGCCTATTTTAAAGCCCAACTTAAATAATTAGTCAAAGCTAAAAAAAACAAACTTAAAAGAATAAAATCTTTTCTAATATTTTTAATTTTATGATTTTTGGATGTTTTTATGAATAATATGGAAAAAAGTAAAAAAATAATATTTTTTAAAAAATAATTTAAATAAAATACGAAAATAATAATTAAATAATAAAAAAAACTATTTTGTTTTTTTTTATGAAAATAGAAAAGTTAGAATAAAAATAAAAACAAAAAGTGAAGAAGGTGGGATTCGAACTCTCGCCCTCTCACACTCACAACTCCTTACACATGGTCTCTTGCCAATTGTGCCATTTTATTCATTCGATATAAAGTGGCACTAGAAACTATGTAAAGGTAGGACAAATTTGGGGTGCAACACATTGGTCTAGCATTTGCATAAGCATGGCATTGTTCATTTAACAGGGGATCAAGTGTGGTTTATATCAAGAGGAGCCTATCTAAAGGTCTTACTCAAGCTTGAGAAGTCACCAAAGTCATCAGGAAGAGGGTTGGGTTCTTGAGAAGTTTGGTTGTTTGTATGTGGTTCATCTCCTAACCTGAGGACCAATTGAAGACCATCAGTGGGTTGTGGAGCATTGATCATGGATAGAATGTGGATAGAGCTCATGGAGTGCCTTTAGGGTCATGGTGGAGCTCAGTCAATTCATTATGCTAAGTGTGAAGAACCACAGTTGAAGGTGTTGCAATTAGGATTTTTGTCTGGTCAACCTTGAGTCAACTGTGCAATTGAGGAGGATCAAGACTCATTCCTAATTATTTGTGATCATGGAAAGTTGTTTTGAGATACATGAGGTGATATTCCAAGATCAGTCCAAGAAGAATTCAGAGTGTGAGGAGTTGCTAAACTAGGGTTCTCAGGGTAAAATCCCCTATTTAGTGCCTGACTTCAAGACCACTTATCTCAAGATACATGTTTCATCTCAACTTTTGGCCAACATGAAACTTGTATAGCATGATCTTAGCTTTAATTTGAGTACTAGAAGTCCTACATTGGATTTATAGAACTCAAGTTATGATCCAGACAAGTTACAGGTTATCAGATGAATGTGAAATTTGTCTGCAAAAGTCAACCAATTTCCATAGAACTTTTGACCTAGAAGGGTGTTTCTCCTAAACTTTTGGCCAACATTAAAGTTGTAGGTCTTGATCTTAGCTTTCCAAATTGTACTAGAATTATTTCATCTGATTTGTAGAACTCAAGTTATGAGGTTTACAAGTCGGGGGTATTTTGGGAAAGTGAGATTATACGTCATTTGGCATCATAGGTCATTTTCACTATCTTACACACTTCAAATGAAGTTTTGTCCAACACAAAACTTGCTCAAAATGGGATTTTTAGGCTAATCATGTATCCATGAGGGTTTGATTTGGCTTAGGGTAAGACTTGGTTTGAAGGAAATTGACAAAAGGGGAATTAAAAGGCATTTATGTGAAAAAATTCAAATTAATCCATATGTGCTCAAGACAATGCAAATGAGTGCTCATTTTGATCAGAAACATCATTTTTAACACAATGGCAATATTATAAAGTCAATTTGGGGCATATTTCATGACATTTAATTTTGTTACTTAATGAATAAGTAACACACCAAAGGTTGGTCATATGATGCAAACAAGGACTCAATTTGATCCCTACACTCTCCACAGTCCACAAACCTTACATGAGAAGCTTCTTGGAGAAGGAATTGGCTCAGATTTGTGTACACCATAGTTTGATTTTGAAGAGAAATGTGAAAGTTGGATCTCACTGTTTGGGCCTCCAATGGGCCTCCAAATTATCAAAATCAATTCTATATAAGTTCAGAAACGCATTAGGATCAAGGTTGGTGATCATTTGCAGTTGGAGCCAGAGATTGCAGAGGGAATTTTCAAGTTTCAAGTGAGAAATAGAATTTCAATTCTAGAGCAAATCAAGTCAATTCTTGGATTCTATCAGCTTTATCCTTCGTCAAGGAACGATTCTGCATCATCTGGAAGCAGGAATCACAGTGGAAGTGCCTCAATTCGAAGCTACAAACCAGGTATGAACATTTCAAAACTGCACTGATTCTAGGATGATCTAGCTTGATTTGATATGTGGTTAAGCTTTAGGAAGATGATTAGATGGATTTTAAATCATAATTGTGGAGTTTAGAGACAAATTAAGATGTGATCAACTTTCTGTTTGGATGCGAATCTCTCTGATCTTGAGGTGTTAGCTTGATCTAGATAGTTTAGGATGATCTATAATGAATGAGGAGAAGATCTATGGCAAGAGATTGAGGTTTGGTGATGCTTGATCAGATGACATATTTTAGGATTTCTATCGTGTTTTACAAACCAGGAGGAATTAGGAGAAATGGAGATGAGATTTGGAATCAGCATGAAAAATGGAAGAGAACTGTGTAGGTTTTGTTGTGTTTGGATGACCTGCAACTGATGCTTCGCCGGAGAAGACGGTGGCGCGGCCACCGGACCACCGTCTGGTTCGCCTGAGTCAATTCCCTCCCTTTCAGAGTTTGAATGGAGAAGATGAACGAGAACCCTCAGATTGAGTGGAAAAGGAAGACTTTGTAATCAGATCCAACGAGCGAGATTCTTTCTGAGACTTGGACTTTGACCAAGCAGCTAAACGCTGCGTTTCATTAAAGCTGACTTGGCAGCTTAGTTGGCGCGTGGATAGCCTTTAGATTAGCATACTAAGTCTCCAGATCCAACGTCCCCCTTATTTTCTGGCATTTTATTTTCTTTAATTGATTTTTGGATTTATTTTAATTGCTTTTCCATTTTAAATTCATAATAAATTCAATATTGATCAGAAAAATAAAATAAAAATATGTGGATGATCTAGATTTAATTTCTGGTTTTTTGACATGCTTGGATTTTATTTTCATGCAATTTTCAATTTAATTTGATTTTTTGCATTTTTCTTTATTTCCTTAATTTTGGCATATTTCCTCATTTTATTGCTGATTTTTGTTTGATCAATTGGTATAGAATTTGAGTGAGATTTTTGGCTGGCTGTTAGTGTAGAGATGCATGATCCCTTAGGAATTATTTCATATTTTTTAGATAACTTTAGTTTTTTTTTTGGATTAGTGATCGCGACTTTCTATGTCTAATACAACTAATTGCAAGTGCACAGTCTATCACGTAGTAATAATAGATATCGATCCCACATGGACTCGTAATCAAACTAGTGTTCTCGGGAGTTACTATGTTTAGCTAGGTAGAATATGTTTAAGGGAATAAGATTGTCACTAAAAAGGGAACTAAGATTACTATTTAGATTATAATTAATTGAATCGATATGTAGTAATTGTGTTCTTCAGGGATTTGATAAATTTCTGGTGTATGAAATAGTTTTCAAAGTTTATTTAAGCAGAAAATGGAGATTTGAAAACTCTCGCCTCACGATGGTTATTGACGCTAATCATAATCCTAAGGGCCAAACGTACACTTTCGTATCCCGTTCGGGGTTAAAATTATTTTTTGGAAATCTCTAAGATCTAATTCATTTTAAAGTGCTTTCGCTGTTATTAAAACAAATGCCTAGTGTTTACTATCTGACCTTACTGCAGCTTTCGCTTGTTGGCTCGTATATTAATTAATTTCCCACTTTCGTGGCAAAACTACTTTTAAATAAGTTCTCGCTTTCGCGATGAAGTTTATTTAGTAAATCAATTTTAAACACTCAGACCATAAATTACTTTTTAAAAAGAAAGTATTTCAACCAGTGGTTATCAAATCCCATTCGAATTATTACTACATATCGATTACCTAAGTTTAGCTAGACATGGATTTGGGAAAGATAAAATATAAATAAGAATAATAAATAATAATTTGCATTATGATAAAACTGAAGTCGATCAAAATGAAAACCTGTAAATATGCCAATTGGCCTTTGGGAAGATCCTCCACAGATGTTGGCAGGATTCTGGTCTTTAGTGCCAATTTGATCGTACAATAAAATAGAAATTACAGAAGAGCGGAAATGGGAATAAGGAAAGGTAAACAGGAACAAATAAGAATAAAACTAGAAAATAATGCTCTGGAAAGTAAATTCGGCAGCACTTCGTGGTATGAATGCAACTCTCTTTCTGAAGTCCTTTGCTTCCCTTTTTATAGAAGTGGAATCCCAACGGTTATCACTGAAGATGATGGACCTTGAGGCAGATAATTTAGGGAGTAGTGGTCCACTCTGTGGGAATTGGAACTGCTCTTTTGACGTGTAATCTGAGTGGGGCGTTTTTGCCTGCATGACGGTCGTCACAAGGTGTGACGGTCGTCATGAAGCTGTGACGGTCGTCACATCAGCAAAAATAGCTTGCTGCGCTTTTCATTGTGTTTTCACTCCTTTTTCGTCCATATTTCATCTGAGATTGCTTCTTTTCTTCATGTTGCCTTGTTTAGACGTGATCGTTGAATACCTGCAAAACATCAGACAAATACACGGAAATAACCCGAAATTAGATCGAAAACGGTTAGATTTTAGTTGAATTATGCATGAAAATATCTATATGATTTCGTGTTATCAAACTCCCCTAAGCTTGAATCTTTGCTTGTCCTCAAGTAAAACATGGAAAAGTCGGCAAGCACGAGGCAGCTTCTTCGTTCGCAGAGTTTGGAAAACCCGGGATTCTTGGTAAGAACAAGACGAGTATCATGACGACATTGGACTACAAGTCTTCAGAGGTCTCCTTTTTATGCAAATCGGTCTCAGTCATGCTACTGTATCTCAGTGTCAAGGTTCTCGCGGCAAGTTCACTCTGTTTGTTCTAGCGCAATCACATTAAGCCCGTTGTCCGCATACTTTCATGGCAAGTCGACCTGTTAGTGAATATGATCTCATTTCTGTTTTTGATCTTCTTCATTGATCATAATTTTATGTCATTGATTTTCAATGATTTTTTCGTGCCGTTGGGCTAAATGCTTGGGTGAGGAGCACCTAACTTAGAAGGAAACGTATCTTATATTCTTGGGCTTTTTAGCTCTCTTTTCATGATTTTTCATCTTTTTGGATATCATACACTTATTTGCATCGGTCGCTCGCTTAGAAGTGTTTTTAGGATGGTGCTGGCTGCTAGTATAAACTACTTGGGGTTGGGTTTGCGTAGACACTTGAGACTTTGGTACACGTAGGTGGTGAAACCGACTCGCATAAACTAGAGATCTAAGGTGTCTGAACGATACTGGTTTTGTTAGAACTGTCGTTTCCTCGGAGTTTCAAAACTTGGTTTGAACTCAGGTGCATTCTCGTGGTGCTTTTGCTTTTGAGGAACGAACTAAAATTTTTGTTTACGTTGAATAATGTGGGGATTGTTTGCGTAACGGGAAAAATATATAGACGAGCTTTATTTGCTAGAAATGGAGAGTGTAAAAATAGATATTACTAAAAATTCAAAGTGCAGTGAAATGGAAATAAAGGAAATTCAGAGTACAGTGGAATGGAAATAAGGCTCCGCTCCCACACTATCTCGATCAGTGTCCTCACTGAATCTTGAAGCATGCGAGAGGGAGATACAACTGAAAATGAAAATACAAATAACTGAAATATAGTAAACAATGAAGGAAAAAAATGAAAATCTAGTCACGGCCTCTGTCACGTCCGCGCTGGCATCCTCTGGCTCTAGCAAGGGCTACTCTGTCCTCGTAGCTCATAGCTCCGGTGTGGTAGACGGTGTCTCGGAGTCCTTCGACCTGCAAGGTCAGATTCGCTAGGCTCTCAGTGATCGTAGCTTGGCCGGTGTGAAGTTGTTGCATTTGAGTCCGGTGCCAAGCTTCGAACTGGTTAGCTCGCTGATTCTGCTGCTGCAGCATCGTGAGTATCTGTGCCTGCTGGTCTAGGGAGCGACGGAGGTCCTCTTCTGTGTAGTCTGGCACGGGATGATGACGGCGGCGGCGGGAGGATGTACCTACGGGAGGAGGAGGCTGCGATGCCTCTGGCTGCTCGGACCGGTCCAACTCAGCTTGGATTTCATCGTCGGAATCGTAAGTGTGATCCTGAGTAGGAACAGCGGCAGCAGGAAGGGCAGTGGGGTCGAACAACCAGTTGGTACGGTCCTCTGGATGGATGCGGGTGCGGGACGGAAGGATGATGCTTCGGACGGTCTTACCACGCACAACCGGATGGTATTTGCCGTCAGCTCGGGAGCGGATGAGATGAGAGGCTCTGCAGTGGTCGGTGTCAAGGAACACCGAGGGGATGGAATGGAGGTGCTGGAGGCGGTCGCCAAGGTTTAGCCCAAGTGCAATGGCGGTGACAATCCCGCCAAAATAGAATGGCTTCGAGCCACGGTTGCAGTTGTCCTGAATATGGGCCAGTAGAAACGGGGCAGCGTTGACAGGTTCATTGTTGAAGACGCAATGAAGAAAGAAGAGCTCCTTGGAGTTCACTTTGTGGTTGTTGTCTCTGGAGAAGATAGTGTTACTCAACGCTCTGTGAAAGTACCTGATGGTTGGGTTATGGATATGAGTGGCGTGCAGGGAGTCCCAACCATCGGCATTGAGGCCGGTCAACTGATACCACAGCGCGAAGGCTTCGTGCTGGAACTGATCGGTGATGCGGCGATGAGCGTTGTCGCCGCGAGGTAGCTGTAGAATGCCGGCAATCTGGTTTTGGTGCATCTGATAGTTGACGCCAAACATCCGGAAGCAAGCGGCACCTGAATGCTGGTTAAGTTCGCCGCTGCTTGTGACGTAAGTGAACGAACTCAAGAACTCAAGAGTGAGTAGTTCGTATGTTGGCTGTGGGTTGGTGCAGAGGTTCCAGATGCCTGCTCTTTGAAGCATCCAGGTTACACCTTCAAGGAGTCCGAGCTCCGTAAGCGATGGAAGGTGCGGATAATGAGTCGGCTGGAGCGACCTCTGATGAAATGCAATGTAGTTTGCTCGTTGTCTTTCGCCTAAGTCTCCTTCACTGAAGGTAATGTTGCTGACATCTGGGGTTTCTGCATTTCTTGCCATTGTTGGAAGATGGAGAGGTTTCTGAGGTTTGGGGTTTTTCTGCAGAGAGGGGAAAAATGACAGAACGGTGGTTTGGAGGTTGAATTTGGAGTTGAAGTTTATAGTTCAATGTGGGGAGGACGAAAATTCGTAGTGTGGTAGGAGTTAGGATGATTGAAAGTGATAATGGGGGGAGTGGAAGAGAACACGAACCCTGTTTTATCAGATATCAGTTTCTGACTGCGTGACGGTCGTCACGTAGGTGTGACGGTCGTCACCCGCGTGACGCTCGTCATGAGGCTGTGACGGTCGTCACAGCAGCAAAATCTGCAGAACGCAGAATTTTGCTCTGAGGGCGTACTCGTAGTGACTTTAAGGCTTAGTATTGATACGGTGATGTAATATAACAACCAACAAACAACGAATAATGCGAAAACAGAGTAATTGAATAAAAACTAGAATTGAAATAACATAAAATTGAAACAATTGTATGTAGTACATAAAGAAAACTAACAATATGAAATATCCAAATGATTAAATGAAACTAAACTAGACTAAACTAAACTGAAACTACTGCTAAGAACTAATAGCTAATCTTTTCGTGCCTTCAACTCATCGAATTTCTGTGAATAGTAGTCGAGTTGGTCGCAGACTAGATCCATGAAGCCTACCAGTTCGCTGTGCATGCCTGCGATATCAGCTTTTACATTAGTCAGAGTTGTATCGACGTTGTCCAATCTGAGTAACACGACATCCATTTTGTCAGTGTTCTCCTCAGGGATAGGCTCAGGATAAGTATTGTAGTGTGGAGGAGTCGTAGGGTCTACTTCAGTTTCAGAGGCAGCGTCCTCATAGTACATATAGTCGTGTGCCTCAGAGATGTGGTCACTATCATACATATAGTTCTGGGGTGTTGACTGTGGTGAAGGAGGTCCCATAGGCTCATCCAATTCGTAGAGCCAGTTATCCTTGTTGTGGATGCTTGTCATCAGATGATCAGGCAGTGTGAATAGCTGTACTGGTTTTTCGTTAATAAGGTACTCATACGGTCCAGGTCCCATAGTTCCTAAAATGCGCCTGTTAAAGCAGAATTGTATGTTCATGGGTTGGATGGTACCAAAACGAGTGCTGGCATTTAAATGGAATCTAAGGCCAAGCTCGTGGGCAATCATTGTTACCAAGCCTCCTATAAGAATAGGTGTCTGAGGTTCCAGCGTGAGGCGTTTGAAAGATCTCATCATGAAAGGCACTGCATTTACTGTCCGTCCCTGAGAAGCACAGAACATGATGAATAACTCCTCCTTAGACACTGCAGTAATATTTTCTTCTTTTCCAAACAAGGTGTGAGCTAGTATCTTATGGAAGTATCTGAAGGCTGGGTTATGAATGTCATCATTATGCATTCTGGCTGGTTCAGGGTGATAGTCGCCTGTGATTCTACCCCAGAATTGATCGAGTTCAAAATCAATATCGTCATCTTTTGCATTGATGAACACATGCGGTCCGCTAGGGAATTCTAGGAGGTTAGCTAGTGACATCCGGCTATGGGTTTGGTCCATTCCAAACAATCTGAAGGTAATCAACTCTGAGCGGGATCCAAAACCATAGTTGGGTGTGTATCTGAAAGAGCTAAGGAATTCATAGGTAAGATCCTTGTAGGTAGCGAAACGTGTTTTCAGAGCAGTGTTCTCCCAACCTAGTTGATTGAACAGGTATTGAATGCTATCTGTGATCCCTAGTTTATCCATAGTAGCCTTATCATAATACAACGTTAAGGCGAATTCTCTTTCGGTCAGTGCTGCAAATCTTGCCTTTTGAGCGAGTCCTCGGAAGTGAACCTTCGTGAAGTCGTATTCGGCCATACTCGCAGGTAATTCGGAGAAAACAGAAGGAATGTTTTGAAGACTTTAAAAATCCTGAAAAGTTTGAAACAGGAAATTGAAGTCAGGATTTTTAGAAACGAAAAGTGGTAGAAACAAAAGACAAAAGAGAAAAAAAAATAAAATAGAATATGAAAACAAACGAAAGTGGAAAGTAGTAGTAATTATAAGTTTAGGATTTTTGTTGGATTTTCAAAGTGGACTTTTAAAGAAAAATGAAATGCAATAACGAGGGAAATTTGGGTTGCCTCCCAATAAGCGTTATTTTTAACGTCTAAAGCCTGACGATAGCTTGGTGAGAAGCTATGCGGGTGTCTGAGCTGGAAGCTCAAGCAATGTTATATTGCTGACTTGAGGACTGTTGTCGTTCTTATTGTAATGTTTTAGACGTTGCCCGTTTATGATAAATGGTGCATTTGTCTTATCGGTAATTTCAACAGCGCCACTCTGAAGTACTTTGGTCACTTCATAGGGTCCAGACCACCTAGATTTTAGTTTACCTGGGAAGAGTTTTAATCGTGAATTAAAGAGCAATACGATGTCTCCCATACTGAATTGTTTCCTGATTGAACGTTTATCATGCCACTTTTTAGTTCGTTCTTTGTAGATACGGGCATTTTCGTAAGCGTCTAATCGAAGTTCTTCTAACTCGTGTAAGTTCAAGATTCGCTTTTCTCCTGCCTCGGTGTAGTTGAAGTTGAGTGTTTTAATGGCCCAGAAGGCCTTATGCTCTAACTCTACAGGGAGATGGCAGGATTTACCGTAAACTAATTTATAGGGGGTGGTTCCTATTGGTGTCTTAAATGCGGTCCTATAAGCCCATAAAGCCTCTTGTAGCTTTGACGACCAATCTTTTCTTGAGGTAGCGAAGGTCTTTTCCAAGATCTGTTTTATTTCTCTATTCGAGACCTCTACTTGTCTGCTAGTTTGCGGATGATAGGGTGTAGCTACTCGGTGCCGAACTCCATATCTAGAGAGAAGTTTATCGAATATTTGCAATATGAAGTGAGATCCTCCGTCACTAATGACGAGTCTGGGTACACCGAATCTAGGAAAGATTGTGTTTTTGAAGAGTTTGATTACTACTCGTGCGTCGTTTGTTGGAGCAGCTATGGCTTCTATCCATTTAGACACGTAATCGACAGCGACGAGTATGTAGTTATTTCCAAAAGAAGGTGGGAATGGTCCCATGAAATCTATTCCCCAGACGTCGAAGATTTCTACCTCTAAGATTCCTTTCTGAGGCATTTCATCGCGTCGTGAGATGTTGCCAGTTCTTTGGCATCGATCGCACTTTTGCACAGCGATGTGAACGTCTTTCCAGAGATTAGGCCAGAATAAGCCGGCTTGGAGAATCTTAGCACACGTCTTGGACGTACTAGCATGACCACCATATGGTGCTGAGTGGCATTGGGAAATAATATTTTCTATTTCTTCCTCTGGGACACAGCGACAATATATGTTGTCGGCCCCTCTCTTGAAGAGTAGGGGTTCGTCCCAATAATAGTGTTTCAGATCGTGGAAGAATTTCTTCTTTTGCTGATAAGTAAGATCCGGTGGAAGCACGCCCGCAGCGAGGTAATTAACGATGTCAGCATACCAAGGTAATGTGACTTGGGCATAGACGGCTTCTACGGCTTTTTCGAATTCTGGATCTTCCGAGATTGAATTGGGTGTGTCACTTTCTAATTTGGCTATCAGACGTTCGTACGGGAAATCGTCATTTATCGGTACTGGTTCATGTCTGATGCCCTCTATTCGGGATAAGTGATCTGTAACAACATTCTCGGTTCCTTTTTTATCTTTGATTTCTAAGTCAAACTCTTGTAATAACAGGATCCATCTCAATAGTCTTGGTTTGGCATCCTTTTTGCTTATTATGTACCTTATGGCAGCGTGGTCTGTGTATATGATGATTTTTGCTCCTACTAAGTAAGAACGGAATTTGTCAAGCGCAAATATAACTGCTAGAAGTTCCTTTTCTGTGGTAGCGTAGTTCATTTGGGCAGGATCTAAGGTTCTACTGGCGTAGTAGATGGCATGGAGTTTCTTGTCCTTCCTTTGTCCTAGAACTGCGCCTACAGCGTAATTACTCGCGTCGCACATGATTTCAAACGGTAGTCTCCAATCAGGTGGTTGCATGATTGGTGCGGTGATAAGGGCTGATTTCAATGTTTCGAATGCTTTTAAACAGTCGTCGTCGAAGACAAACTCAACATCTTTCATTAACAGGCCGGTCAGAGGTTTTGTGATTTTCGAGAAATCTTTTATAAATCTTCTATAGAAACCGGCATGTCCTAGAAAACTCCGTATTTCTCGTACGAATTTTGGAGGTTGGAGATCTTTTATAATCTCTATTTTAGCTTTGTCTACCTCAATCCCTCTATCTGATATGACGTGTCCTAGAACTATTCCTTGTCGGACCATAAAATGACATTTCTCCCAATTTAGGACGAGGTTTACTTTTACGCAACGTTCTAGTACCATTTCTAAGTTTTGTAAGCATCCTTCGAAACTTTGTCCACATACCGAGAAATCGTCCATAAATACTTCCATAATGTCGTCTATGAAATCTGCAAAGATTGCCATCATGCATCTTTGGAAGGTTGCTGGAGCGTTACAGAGTCCGAACGACATTCGGCGGTAAGCAAAAGTACCATAAGGACAGGTGAATGTAGTCTTTTCTTGGTCATCAGGATGGATGGGAATTTGGAAGAATCCTGAGTAACCATCTAGATAGCAGAAATATGAATGTTTGGCTAATCTTTCCAACATTTGGTCTATGAAGGGTAACGGGAAGTGATCTTTGCACGTAGCCTTGTTAAGCTTCCTATAATCAATACACATCCTGCTTCCAGTCACGACTCTTTTTGTTATTGATTCGCCTTTTTCGTTTTTAACTACTGTGACTCCTCCTTTCTTTGGTACGACGTGAACTGGGCTAACCCATTCAGTATCGGAGATAGGATAGATGATTCCTGCATCTAGCAATTTCTTTACTTCATCTCTGACTACAGTGCTCAGGATGGGGTTTAGTCTTCTCTGATGCTCTCGAGAGGTTTTAGAGTCTTCCTCTATTGTAATTCGATGCATATAGATCGAAGGGCTTATACCTTTTAGATCGCTTATGTTATAGCCTAACGCGGTGGGGTACTTCTTTAGGACTTCTAATAACTTTTCGGTTTCTGGTTGTCCTAAGTCGGCGTTGACTATCACTGGTCTTTTTAGTTCATCGTCTAGAAATTCATATCTAAGGTTTTTGGGTAGTGTTTTGAGTTCTAAAGATGGGTTCTTCGGACCTGGCATATGGTTTGGGGTCAGTGCTAAGCTTTCGCTTAGGCTGTCGTCTTTGTACGGTTTACGCCAATTATCGTCTTCAGAAATATCGGGTATTTGAATCTTTATTATTTCTGAATACGTGGTCTCTTCATTTTCAAGTTCTCTTATGCATTCGTCGATTTCGTCTACTAAATAGCAGGTGTCGTCTATTGCTGGTGCTTGTAAGAACTTGGTGAGAATGAACTCTATCTTTTCTTCTCCTACTTCGAATGTTAGCCTTCCTTTCTTCACGTCTATAATCGCTCCGGCTGTAGCTAGGAATGGTCTTCCTAGGATAATTGGGGTTACAGTGTCCTCCTTGATGTCCATGATTATGAAGTCGGTTGGAATGTAGAATTGTCCTATGCGTACTGGAACGTTTTCCAGTATTCCGACTGGGTATTTCACTGATCTGTCAGCTAATTGAACGGACATTTTGGTTGGCCTGAGGTCTCCCATATTCAGCTTTTTTCATATAGATAAGGGCATAACACTGATACTGGCTCCTAAATCGCATAGAGCTTTGTCTATTACGAACTTTCCTATGACGCAGGGTATGGAGAAACTACCTGGGTCTTTTAATTTAGGAGGCATGCGGTTTTGAATAATAGCGCTACACTCTGCAGTAAGTGTAACTGTTTCGTTATCCTCGATCTTTCTCTTATTCGACAGGATTTCTTTGAGAAATTTAGCGTATGACGGCATTTGAGTTATTGCTTCTGTAAAAGGAATAGTAATATTCAACTGTTTAAGGAGCTCTACAAATTTCTTAAACTGTCCTGAAGTTTTGGAGTTTATTAGTCTTTGCGGATAAGGAATAGGTGGTTAATATGGCGCTGGAGGTGCTTGAGTTTTTTCACTTTCGGTATCCTCCTTCTCGTTGTCCCCCTTCTTCTCTAACTCATATTCCTTTTCTGCTTGTTCAGTTGGTTTCTGTTGCATGGCTGAGTTTTCGGTCCTCGGATCGATCGGTTCGTCCAATTCTTTTCCACTTCTTAGTATTACAGCATTTGCTTGGCCTTTGGGATTCTGTTCGGGTTGTCCAGGCAATGTGCCAGCAGGTGCGACAGCAGAGGCTTGTTGTTGAGCCACTTGTGATATCTGTGTTTCTAACATTTTATTGTGGGTGGCTAGAGCGTCTACTTTTCCTGTCAACTGTTTAATTTGCTCGCTAGTGTGTATGTTTTGATTCAGGAATTCTTTGTTTGTTTGAGCTTGAGTTGCTATGAACTTTTCCATCATCAATTCGAGTTTCGATTTCCTAGGTGCATTCTGAGTAGCTGGTTTCTGATATCCTGGCGGAGCAGTAGGCATTTACAATGCATTTTCGCTTTTGTAAGAAAATTTTGGATGATTTCGCCAACCTGGGTTGTAGGTATTTACGTAGGGATTTCCTTGAGCATAATTTACCTGGTCTGGCGGGATTCCGGCTAGCAATGAGCATTCGGGTGCATTATGAGTGGTGCTTCCGCATAACTCGCAATTTGGAGTTACTGCAGCGACAGTCGCAGTGGGGTTAACGGTCAGACTATCAATCTTCTGTGCTAGAGCATCTACTTTAGCATTGAACTTTTCAAGGCTGCTGATTTCGTACATCCCACCTTTCGCTGTGGTTTTCTCAGTTGGAGTGCGTTCACCTCCCCATTGGCAATGGTTTTGTGACATGTTTTCTATTAATTGATAGGCTTAATCATATGGCTTATCCATAAGTGCACCGCCCGCGGTAGCGTCTATTGTCAATCTAGTATTGTATAGAAGCCCATTATAGAAAGTATGGATTGTCACCCAGTCTTCTAGACCGTGGTGAGGACATGTTCTCATCATATCTTTGAATCGTTCCCATGCTTCGTAAAGAGATTCAGTATCTTTCTGTCGAAATCCGTTGATTTGAGCTCTAAGCATAGCAGTTTTGCTTGGCGGAAAATATCTCACTAAGAAGACGTTCTTCAATTACTCCCACGTCGTAACGGAGTTGGATGGTAACGATTGTAACCATGTCCACGCTCTGTCTCTAAGAGAGAATGGGAAAAGACGAAGTCTTATCGCGTCTGGAGTTACTCCATTTGCTTTCACTGTGTCTGCGTATTGTACAAACTTCGTTAGATGTTCGTTCGGATCCTCAGTTGCGTTTCCTGAGAATTGGTTTTGTTGTACAGCCGACAACAATGAGGGTTTCAGCTCAAAATCATTTCGGGTAATAGTTGGGGCAGCAATGCTACTTCTAGGCTCCATCTGAGATGGTGTAGCGTATGCCTTCAGTGGTTTGTTTGGAGGTCCTTCAGCCATCTCTGGTTCTTCTTCTTCTGATTTGGGAATGGGAGTGAGAGGTTCGGGAGTGTTATGTTTGAGTTGCTTGAGTTGGTACTCAATGATTCTACTTCTTAAATGTAAGAAGCGTTCTAGTTCTGCGACCGAAGGTTTTACGATAACGCTTTGCGGGCGATTTCTTGGCATACAATCGACAGAACTAGTAAAGGAAAAATGAAAATTGTTTACCTAGTCTATACGGCGTAACAGAAGGTTACACTATTGACTAAACGGGTCCCCGGCAACGGCGCCAAAAACTTGATCGCGACTTTCTATGTCTAATATAACTAACTGCAAGTGCACAGTCTATCGCGTAGTAATAATAGATATCGATCCCACAGGGACTCGTAATCAAACTAGTGTTCTCGGGAGTTACTATGTTTAGCTAGGTAGAATATGTTTAAGGGAATAAGATTGTCACTAAAAAGGGAACTAAGATTACTATTAAGATTATAATTAATTGAATCAATACGTAGTAATTGTGTTCTTCAGGGATTTGATAAATTTCTGGTGTATGAAATAGTTCTCAAAGTTTATTTAAGCAGAAAATGGAGATTTGAAAACTCTCGCCTCACGATGGTTATTGACGCTAATCATAATCCTAAGGGCCAAGCGTACACTTTCGTATCCCGTTCGGGGTTAAAATTATTTTTTGGAAATCTCTAAGTTCTAATTCATTTTAAAGTGCTTTCGCTGTTATTAAAACAAATGCCTAGTGTTTACTATCTGACCTTACCGCAGCTTTCGCTTGTTGGTTCGTATCTTAATTAATTTCCCACTTTCGTGGCAAAACTACTTTTAAATAAGTTCTCGCTTTCGTGACGAAGTTTATTTAGTAAATCAATTTTAAACACTCAGACCATAAATTACTTTTTAAAAAGAAAGTTTTTCAACCAGTGGTTATCAAATCCCATTCGAATTATTACTACATATCGATTACCTAAGTTTATCTAGACATGGATTTGGGAAAGACAAAATATAAATAAGAATAATAAATAATAATTTGCATTATGATAAAACTGAAGTCGATCAAAATGAAAACCTGTAAATATGCCAATAGGCCTTTGGGCAGATCCTCCACAGATGTTGGCAGGATTCTGGTCTCTAGTGCCAATTTGATCGTACAATAAAATAGAAATTACAGAAGAGCGGAAATGGGAATAAGGAAAGGTAAACAGGAACAAATAAGAATAAAACTGGAAAATAATGCTCTGGAAAGTAAATTCGGCAGCACTTCGTGGTATGAATGCAGCTCTCTTTCTGAAGTCCTCTGCTTCCCTTTTTATAGAAGTGGAATCGCAACGGTTATCACTGAAGATGATGGACCTTGAGGCAGATAATTTAGGGAGTAGTGGTCCACTCTGTGGGAATTCGAACTGCTCTTTTGACGTGTAATCTGAGTGGGACGTTTTTGCCTGCATGACGGTCGTCACAAGGTGTGACGGTCGTCACCCATGTGACGGTCGTCATGAAGCTGTGACGGTCGTCACATCAGCAAAAACAGCTTGCTGCGCTTTTCATTGTGTTTTCACTCCTTTTTCGTCCATATTTCATCTGAGATTGCTTTTTTTCTTCATGTTGCCTTGTTTAGACGTGATCGTTGAATACCTGCAAAACATCAGACAAATACACGGAAATAACCCGAAATCGGATCGAAAACGGTTAGATTTTAGTTGAATTATGCATGAAAATATCTATATGATTTCGTGTTATCAATTAGGTTCCCATAACCTTCCATTTTAGGGTTCCTCTTTGACACTTGGGGATTTAGGAATTCTTTAGTGGCTTTCCCTTTAGATTCAATCCCTGGTCTTTCTACTATAAATACCTAATACATGTAGGTTCCCTTTGAAAATTTTATAGGATTTTATAAGTAGTTTTGGTATTTTAAATAGATTTAAAACTTAGGCTAGTTTTAATATGCTTCTAACATGACTTCTCCTTTAGAATGACCTTAATGGTGACCCATAGCATAAGATAAACTTTCCATTCCTTTTGGGTAGTACTTTAGACATATAGAGGCTTCTGTTTTCTTGATTGTGGTGTTTGGTTTTGGTGTTTAGACCTCCTTTTAGTAGCTTTCTTGTAGCTTAATCAATTAGGGTTTAGGAAGAGCTTTAGTTTTGATTTCTCTTTCTTCAAATAAACATGGTTTGCCTTGATTGCTTTCCATCCTCATCCAATGATTCAAGGTCCCTATGTAGAAGTCTCATCCTTCCTTTGGAAGGATGTGTGGCATATCACAAGAGGTAGAACCTTTGAGGATGCCTATCTCAGATGTATGGTTGAGTGCCATGATGGATTCCCTTGGTTTCCATCATGCTTCCCATCATCATGCAATAATTTTGATGTTAACTCTCTTCTCTTTTGTTGGAGCTTGTTGAAGCTTGAATATGGAGCTTTCATTTCCTTCTCTTGAAGATGGCTTGGACTTGAAGTTGATTGCAGACTGTTGGTTTGTTTTGCTGTTAGACTGCTTTGCTGTTGAGCTGCGTGTCTGTTGTTTTGTTTGCTGTATTTTCTGATTGCTTTGTTGTGCTTGTGTGACTGTTTGGTGTGTTGCATTAGACTAGGCTTCATGTAGATGATTCTAGGACTAAGAGCATCCTAAAGGTTGAGGTTGCTCCCTTTGCTTGTCTGCATTAGAGGTTGAGCTTGTTTCCCTCTGCTTGACTGTTATTGTGTGGCTTTGCTTGCTGGCTTAAGGTTGAGTCTGTCTCCCTTGCCTGTGTTATGTGTTGCCTCTGGCTTGCTTGCTCTAGAAGTTGAGCTTGTCTCCTTCTGCTTGTATTGTTGCATTGCATGCAGTTTATTTACAGTTATTTCTTTCAGTTACTTCTTTTGTTGTTGCTTTCCTTTGCCATGTTCCCCTAGGAACTCTGATTTCTCTTGTTCAAGAGAAGTTATGACAAACATTAGGGCTCTAACCATGCATGATAACATTAGGTAGTTCCCTCCTAACCTCAACCATAGGATCAACTTTGCATGACAACTTTAGGATTGGATCAGTTCCCCTTTAGTGCGTTCTTTCTCTTCTCATCTTCAAACAAATCAAAATACAGTAATAAAGGTTAATTGATGTCGTACGCTACGAGCCTTAAGCTACTCGAGAAAGGGTTGTTGGAGAGTTTCTTTCCAACATCTTGGATGTTGAGTATGGCACCCTTTGGGTGACATGCGACGCGTTCACTCTCAAGTCATAGTCTCTAGTGCGATATCAGTTGCAAACATCCATAAAAGACACTTCTTCTTTTAAAAGACAGAAAACAAAGATCAAACCTCTTTTTGTCCTCTGGGACCTTTAATCCCTAGAAACCCTTTTCAGAAGGAGAGTTTTGTTAACTCTCGGTTCTACCGCAAACGGTAAACGCCTAAGTCTCCATTGAGTGAGCTGCATACACCAACTGCTAGAACCGTCTGTTAACCCTACTCGGATAAAAAAGACAAACCTGTGTCTCTTGTTGTCCCGAACTACGTTTGCTCTGATCTTTCGCGCCGTGTGAAAGTACGTAGGCACGAGATGTGATATCTCGGCGAGCAACCTTCCCCCGTAACCCCTAGTTAGGCGAACTACGTTGACTCTGATTTCTCGTTCCAGACAGGAATACATAGGCATAGAACTGCTGTGTTCTGCCGAGTCATTTTCTTTCCTTTTCAGATTGGACCTTTTAGCGTAGATAGATATAACCAACCCATCAGATGAACACAACAAGCGTGGATCCCATCGAGTACGATGGACGCGAGGGGTGCTAATACCTTCCCCTTGCGTAACCGACTCCCGAATCCAGATATTGGTTGCGATGACCTTGTCTTATACCTTTTCGTCAGGTTTTCCCGATCGTTTCCTTTCCCTCTCTGTGGGATAAATAACAAAAGGTGGCGACTCTTCTATTTTGCCGGCACCTTATTTTCGCGGTAACGACAGCTGGAGACTCTGCTGGGGACTTTTATAGCTGCTGGGGAATTTTCCCATCCCCTATGCTGGGACCGTCTCCCATCCCCTGTGCGAGTCAATCCTAGCGCTTGTGTGTTTACCTGT
Source organism: Lathyrus sativus (assembly GCA_963859935.3). Lineage (NCBI taxonomy): Eukaryota > Viridiplantae > Streptophyta > Magnoliopsida > Fabales > Fabaceae > Lathyrus > Lathyrus sativus. The sequence goes on from OZ012737.1 coordinate 177,552,678, forward strand.
TGGGTTGTGTTTATTTATCGCACTTTACTTTCCGCATTTTATTTTCAGTATGATACCATTATTATGCTGTTGTGGGAAGGGGCTCTGATGAGTGATAAGCCAGACCCAGGCTTGAGTGTACCTAGAATTAGTTGTGGAAAGTAGTGGGCGCGTGCTTGCTTTGTAGGTACTAGTGTCTCACGAAATCCCCGCTCAGACGAGATTCTCCCGGTTGACTTCTTTTCCGGCCCTTTGGGCTTGAGGGGTTGTTAGTTTGGAGGATTGTCGACTCTGGGGACAGATCATTTGTGACTCAGCTGAGTGAGGCCACTTCAAGAGATGATGATGCCACACCTTCCTGGGTATCGTATCATCGTTTCTTGAAAGTCTGTGACGCTGAGAAATGCATAGGATGCCATACCTTGTCTGTGATTAGATCCATACCTGTGAGCGGGGCCGGGTTATTGCAGGAAACCTTAACCTTCAGACTACCTGGTTTTCTTGACAGTGAATCAGTATTATTGGTATTAGAGGGTTCTTATCATCAGAGATATGTTCGTTCTCGATAGTGCATAATTATGGGTCCTCTTCAGGGTTGTATTATTAGAGCAGTGTTGTGATGGTGTTGAAACAGAGCCTTGGTCTCCTCAACAGCGCACTCTTGATCCCTTGCTACATGTTTGCATTTGCATCTGCATATCATTTTACATAACAGGTACCACGGAACCATTGATCTTATTCCATGTGCTAACCAGTTTGTTGTAGGGTATCCGATTAGGAAGATTACAGAAATCCCCACAAGGCTATGGAACAAGTACGAGCAGAGCTGAGTGAGGTCCGAGGCCAGATGAGGCAGGTTATGGGGAACATGCAAGAGTTGCGTCTGGAGCAGAAGGCACTCAAGGAGGAAAACAATCAGCTGAAGATCCAGGTGGGCTTGTTCATAGAAGTAATCAAGAATGTGCTTAGGAAAGAAGGTGATCAGCTACCTGAAGCCGCAGCGAAGATGCTTGTTCCACTTGTGCCTGTGGAACCTCTGCCTGTGCAACCTGTGCCAAGGGTTGATAAGCCTCAGATGTCTCATGGACGACAAAGAGCCTTGAATTTTTCTCTCCAACGCATTGCTTCTCGGGATGACCATGTGACTAGGAGGGGGTACGCTCAGAAGGTAAAATCAGCTGACAGAACTTTTGATCTGATCCCAATGACATATGCTCAGTTGTTGCAAGTCTTGCTTCAGCTTTGGTTGGTCGAACTACGGAAGTTACATCCACTAACTAGGACCCCACCACCTGGCTATAATACAAACGCCCATTGTGATTTCCATGATGGGGCACCCGGACACCACATTGAGAACTGTAAAGCTTTTAAGCACGTAGTTCAAGATTTGATCGATTCAAAAGCCGTTAAGTTCGCGTTGGGCGACCCGAGTATAACAGAGGGTCTCATTCCAGGCATTACGGAAAAGATGGACACTCCTGCTTTCATCCCCAAAACTGCATTGGACCCAAAGGATGCCTTGCAATTTATGACCTCTAAATCTCCGGGCCCGCAACTATTGCCAATTCCGGGGATAAACCTGAGGATGAGTGCATCCGAGCAAAAGGAGTCTTTGGTATCTCAGGCTCAATCTCCAGATGTCCTGACCGTTCAGAGTCAGCAACCCCTAGGGTCCATGCATCAGACATCATCTCCCTTCTGGAGTCAATGGTCATATCGCCATCAACAGGGGCAGCTCTCCCTACGAAGACCAAGGAAACTTGAAAGGCAGTTTACTCATCTACCGGTGTCATACAGTCAGTTATTGTCGGATTTGGTCAAAGGTGGGCTGATAGTGCCGAAAGAGACTAATCCAATGATCCCGCCGTATCCTCCAGGTTTTGATGTCAGCGCCCGCTGTGAGTACCATGTTGGAGCACAGGGGCATTCAGTGAATGACTGCAAGGTGCTTAAGAGCCAGGTGCAGACTTTATTGGACGCCAACAGGTTCTCGTTTACGCCTCAGGATATTCAGATTAACGACCTTCCTTCATCCAGCCGGGTAGGCACATCAGTTCATGCAGTGGAAGAGTCCCCCGAGAATGAAGGTTCAGAAACCTTTCAGACTGACCTCGACGAGTAAACTCTGAAGATGGCTGCCTCAGCGGAGCAAACAAGTTCGAAAGCCCAGTTCCTAGAAGCTGGCAATCTGCATTTTCCATGTCATTTCTTTACATTTGTAGTTTCTTTCCTGTTAGAATTGAAAATTTCATTTGTAAAGCTTGTTGTTTTCAATTGATATTGATAATGAAATAAATATGCATGTTTTGAATTAATCCATTCGTGTTCACTCTATTGCTTTCTTTTATTTCAAATGCTTGTTTAAGTGGAATCCGGGGAGGATGACGAAATCCAATGATGCGTAAGCTTCCGATGCTATGCTTTTGAATAAAAACTCGTTGATGATGTACATGCATTGTTTCAATCCACAAACACCGGAGATATAAGGAAGATAATCCCTTGTTAACCCCTTTGAGCTTAGTTGTAGGAGTTTCTTTCTGAAAACGAAAAAACCCTCAATCTTAACCCGGGGCAGGGTAGGTGTCAGCTAATTTGACCAAGCGTTCAAATTACAAAAGGGGTGTCCGTTCGAGGATAGATTACACTTATATAGGTCGTACCTAAAAAACCACCATGGTTAAGCCTGGTCGATCAGGAGTGAAACAGTCACAATCTCTTTAAACAAGTCATACGAGCCGATGTCATACGATTTGTTCCAAAAAAAAAGAGAGAAAGAAAAGAATCGGAAAGAAAAGCCCGCTAAGTCGAATCTTGAAAGCAAGCGACTTAGGTAAAAGTTAGGGCACCCCGCTGAACTTCAAAATTGAAGAAACTCTAAAGAGTTAGTCCAGACAAAAGTTTGGGGAAAACGAAAAGCGAAAAGGGATTGCGAAAGAAAAATCCTCAAACAAGAACGAAATTGTGTGGCTCCGGACGCCAAAAGACGAAAAGGGAGCGACTTTTGTTGCACCCCAAAATCTGCCCAACCTTTTGCTTCTTGCTTTTTGGTTCTTTGCACTTCATGTAGCATTAGCATTTGCATATCATAAAGCATTATTGCAGGGGATTAAAGAGTGTGCCCATCAAGAGAGGAGTTCTAAAGCTTCTAAGCCTAATCAAGAATTCTCATGCCAATCATCAAGGGCATTTTGGCAATTCAATCAAGTTAAAGTTCTTTGAGAAGAGCAAAAGAGGAACATGGTTCACCTCCTGTCTAGGAGGCCATGAAGAGGGCATATGAGGTCCTGAAGCCATTGATATGGTGGGTACTTGTCATGAAAGCTCATGAGTATCATTGTGGGGCTCATCTAAGCCATTATACCAAGTATAAGTGAGCACAGTCAGAGAAGGTGATGCAATTAGGGTTTTCATTTGGTCAACCCTATGTCAAAGGTGCAATTGAAGGAGGTCGAAGCCTATTTTTAGGTCACGGGGTTCATGGAATGTTATGTTGAAGCATTTGAGGTGTTATTCCAAGACCAATTCAAGAAGAATCAAGGTGTGAGGAGTTGCTAAATTAGGGTTCTCAGTGTAAAATCCCTTGTTTAGTGCCTAACGTCTAGACCATGCAAAGTCAAGATACAAGTCCCACATGACTTTCGCATCCACATGAATGTTGTAGAGGATGTTCATAGATTTAATTTGAGTACTAGAAGTCATCCAATTGATTTATAAAACTCAAGTTACAAGCCAGACAAGTTACAGGTCATCAGATGAATGTGAAATTTGTCTACAAACGTCAACCAGCTTGCATGCCAATTTTGCCCTATAAGGAAGTTTCACATGACCTTTTGATAAACACGAAAGTTGTAGGTCTTGATCTTAGCTTTAGAAATTGTACTAGAAGTATTTCATATGATTTGTACAACTCAAGTTATGAGGTTTACAAGTCAGGGGTATTTTGGGAAACTTTGATTACAAGTCATAAAATTACAGGTCAAGTTCACCACTTTTCCTAACTCAAATGAACTTTTTTCCAACATGAAAGTCTCTCCAAATGGGGTCATTTGGTCAACTAAACCTCAAGATTTCAATGGGCTAGCTCATAGTTGAAGATTGGTGAAAGGAATTTTGGCAAAAGCATGTGAAAAGCCTAGTTTGTGATCTTGCCAAAATTTAATCAGAAATAGTCATATTTGTACTCATTTGAATGGAAAGCATGTTTTAAGATCATTGGTGACAAAATCAAGTGCATTTGAGGCATGGTTCATGGACTATTTCAAGCTTTCTTCATGTTTAAGCAACACTCTGGATTATGACCATTAAGATCCAAACAAGGAGGGATTTTGGGCCCTTGATCTTTCTTACACTACAAGGAATGGAATGCAATCAAAAACAAGGAGAATTGGCTATGAATTCATGGTTGCTCATGGGCTTCCAACTTCCAAAATGTGAAAATCCAATTTTACATTCAAGCCACCATTGGGCCTCCAACTCATTGCAAACTTGTTCTATATAATCTATGGAGCAATTCTATCATTTTTTGGATGAAATTGAGTGAGGAACAGAGTTATAGCAATTGAAAAAGTGAGCCTCCAAGTGACTTTTGAGTTCTTCATTTTTCATCAATTCAAGCCTTCTCACCCATCCAAACACCTTCATCAATCATCATTGAGTGATCCTGCACCATTTTCTTGAAGAATTCGTGGCTGTGTGAAGTTCCTCATCATCAATTTCAGAGGTATACATAATTCAAGATAGCTTATTAATTATACATCTTTATGCTGCCATTCTTGCACCATTACATTACCTTGGATGTGAATTTCGTTTCTGGTATCATTTGAGGGTTGTTTGAGCAAGTTCAGTATTCTTGGATGTTTCTTGAACTCACGGGTTTGGAGTTTGAGGAGGTTATAGTGCAATCCATTACTATGTTTGAGTTCCTCGTGGAAAAAGACATGATTTTGGTTCAAGGATCTTTGAGTTCGGTGCATTTTCGAGAGAGATAGAGGTTGGAAGAGACCGCCGGCGTGTTCACGGCCACCGTCCGCGGCGGTACTGTTCTTTCCCTCCTTCCAAATGTTCAAGTGGAGAAGATAAGCCACGACCATTGGATTAAATGGAAAGTCATGACCAAGTACTCACATCTAACGAGCCAGAACGTGCCACCTCACCGTTTCACTTAAGTTTTCGGCTGGGCTTAAGTGATTGTTGTTCACACCCCACGCATAGGCCCAATCCAAAAACAAACTGAATGTTTTTGCTATCCACCATACAGTTTTTATCATTTTCTTTGTTTTCCTTTTATTTCTTCATTTTTTACATGTTAGTTTTAATTACATAAAAAAATATAAATAATGCCTATTAATTCTTGACTTTTTTTACTTGTTGATCTTGGATGTGTTTGGGATTTTTAGAAATTGAAATTTAATTTTTAGGATTAATTGTCATTTAATTAGGATTTTTCCCATTTTAATTGCCATTAAAATCATGAATTTGTACCTCTATTCTTGTAGAATTCCATTGGGGTATCAAAACAAAATATTTTTGCCTAATCTTTTGTGGCATTCTTTTAGACATCTTGAGGGATTTGAATATATTTTTCTCTGGATTTTATACTACCATATGTATAGGTTTTGAACACCATCTTTGGGCAGGCCCTAGATTGCCTTGTTTTGAGATATCTTTGGAAGTTTACTCTCTGTTTGAACACTTCCTTTTGGATTCTTCCTCTATACTTTGAACCTATAATTACTAACACTTTGTAGGTGCTTTTAGAATTTATTTGGAATTTTTAGAAGCAATTTTCTATTTTTGCCTTATTTTTCAATTGGACTCATAATTTGGCTTTCCCACTTGGACACTTGTATTGTTTTGGCTCCAAAAGCCATGTATTGCTTGTGTGATGGATATTATAGTGATTTCTTATTATTGTGGACATGTTATAGGTCTTGTGGACCATTTTGTAGCTGTTTATATTGTACATAGCTTGCCCATTTGATGTTATACTTTCATGGTTGTGCATTGTGTTTCCATAGGGTGATGTATGTAATCCCTTTGGCACATTCCTCTTGATTCCTTACCATTTGCCTATTGATATTAATTTGTGGCATAGGTTGTATGATTAGAATATGCTACCCTCTATCCCATGACCTTGGTGTGCCACTTAAGGAAGTTTTAGGTCCCTCCTTTGGAGGTCTCTAAGGCATGCCTAAAGTGGTGATTCCTTGAGGACTTCCTTTGTATTGCTTTTTTGTGAATTGCTCTTGTTGCATTTCCTTCTCCTATTCTCTTTGCATTATTTCATACTTGGCTTGAGGTTGAGATGGGCTTATGGAGGCTCCTTCCCCACACGATTTTCCTCCCTCACTTGCATTGCATCTTTGCTTTCTATATTTGCATTTCATGTATGCATTTTTACACTTGTATTCTTCTTCTTCTTTTGTCTTCCTTCCCTTAGGATTTCCATTCTTTCTTGTCCAAGATAGAATGTGATAGACATTAGGCCTTTAACCATGCATGACAACAATAAGTAGTTCCCTCATAACCTCAACCATAGGATGAACTTTGCATGACAACTTTAGGATTGGATTAGTTCCCCTTTAGAGCGTCCTTTCTCTTCTCATCTTCAAACATTCTTAAAACACTTAATAAAGGATAACACGTGTTGTACGCTACGAGCCTTAAGCACTTGAGAAAGGGTTGTTGAAGAGTTTCTTTTCAACAACTTGGGTGTTTAGTATGGTACCCTTTGGGTGACATGCGGCGCATTCACTCTTAAGTCCAAGTCTTTAGTGCGACACGAGTTACAAACAAAACTCAAAACACTTCTTTAAAAGACACAAAAACAAACATTCAATTTCTTTTTGTCCTCTTGGACCTTTAATCCTTAGAAACCATTTTCATAAGGAGAGTTTCGTTAACTCTCGGTTCTCCCGCAAACGGTAAACGCCTAAGTCTCCAAAGGTCGAGCTGCATACACCAAACTGCGAGAACCGTTTGTTAACCCTACTCAGGTTAAAACATAATGAACCAAACCTGTGGTCTTGTTTAGCCCGAACTACATTTGCTCTAATCTTTCATGCCGTATGAAAGTACGTAGGCACGAGATGTGATATCTCGGCGAGCAACCTTCCCCCCTTTTCCCCGTAGTTAGGCGAACTACGTTGACTCTGATTTCTCGTTCCAGACGGGAATACGTAGGCATAGAACTGCTGTGTTCTGCCGAGTCACTTTTCTTTTCTTTTGTCCTTAAGCCTTTAGCTAGATAGTATTAATCAACCCTTCGAGATAAAAAATCAAGCGTGGATCCCGTCGAGTACGACGGACGTGAGGGTGCTTATACCTTCCCCTTACGTAACCGACTCCCGAATCCAGGACTTGGTTGTGATGACCATTCCTTTCCTTTTTCGTTAGGTTTTCTCTAAGTGTTTCCTTTCCCTCCTTTGGGATAAATAACGCACGGTGGCGACTCTTCTGTCATTGCCGGCCTCGTTTTTCGCAGTAGCGACAGCTGGCGACTCTGCTGGGGACTCCAACGGTTCCCTATGCGAGTCATTCCTAGCGCTTGGTTGTTTATCTTTTGGGTTTTGTGCAGACCGGTTGTACCTTAGCTTTACTTTCCCGCATTTTATTTTCCCGCATTTTATTTTCAGCATTTTATTATATTATTATGTGTTGTTGTGGGAGGGTCTCTGATGAGTGATAAGCCAGACCCAGGCTTGAGCGTATACCTAGATTTAGTTGTGGAAAGTAGTGGGTGCGTGCATGCTTTGCATGTACTAGTGTCCCGCAAAATCCACGCTCAGACGAGATTCTCCCGGTTGACTTCTTTTCCAGCCCTTTAGGCTTGAGGGGTTGTTGGTTTGGAGGGTTGTCGACTCTGGGGATCGATCATTTGGGATTCAGCTAAGTGAGGCCGCTTCAAGAGATGATGATGCCACACCTTCTGGGTATCGTATCTTCGTTTCTTGAAAGTCTGTGACGCTGATGAACCCATAGGATGCCATACCTCGTCAGCGAATTAAGTCTATACCTGTGAGAGGGATTGGGTTATGCAGGAAACCATAGCTCCATATCACCCGGTTTTCTCTACAGTGGGAACTTTTGGTTTGATATCAAAGGTCTTCAATATCAGTGATCTATGTTGTGCAGTGATCTATGTTATGCAAAGGAAGAACTCTGATTATTCTCCGACAACAACACAACTACCTTGATCCCCTGTAGCATCCTTGCATTTCTGCATTTCTCACCTACATTGTTACATGACATTGCATTAACATTGCAGGTGCATATTTCCTTTGATTCTAGCTATCTTGCTCTCCATTTCTGACATGGAAACCCTCAAGAAGACAGTTGCCTACAAGTTCCCTTCTCCTGACATCCGTCCCCTTTTGAGTTTGATCGCTCTAGCTGATCCAAAAGTAAAAGAAGATTGCTCAGTGTGGTGACCCTCAGTTGAGATGCTTCGTCTTTCCTGATTATATCTTGGAAATTACCCTGGAGGAGTACGCTGCGCTGCTAGGAATTCCGATATTGGATCAGATGCCATATGTTCATGATGATGCTGAGCCTAATTTGGCTAAGCTTCCTGAAGTTGGTTGTCTAGATGTTTCTGAATTCTCGGGAAGATTGGTTAAGCTGAACGGAGCATACGTGTTTCATTTATCGTTCTTGGTTGACAAGGCTATTGCTTATGTTGTATCAACCATCACCAGTTTTGGCTGAGGTCTTTCCATTATTCGTGCTCAGATACTTGTACTTGTAACTACCTATGTGGTTTTCCATTTGTATATATGAGGAGTTTTCTACTACTTCTGTCTGTAGGGTTTCCATTGTCGTGCATTTCACCCGGAACTAGAATCAAGGGAAATATCCCTTATGCATATACACATTGTTAGCATTTTTGCATATATTTCTTTGTGTTTGTAGGTACCTTCTTAAGCCTCGTTCTTATGTTCTGTTGTCTTTTCAGAGTTGTTTCAGGATTGCTGACCAGAGAATTCACCGGTATTCTACTAGAAACAATCTCAAGAAAGCCATGGATCATGTTCAGACTGAGATGCAAGAGATGAGGGAGTGCATGACTCAGCTCATGGAGGTAATGCAGGGCATGGCTCAAGGACAGGAGCAACTGAGAACAATGGTCCAGCCCCTGGTTGCTAGGGTTGATCTTAATGGAGTTCTTCACGGAGGTATTGCTGCTAACCCTCCCCGCAACGATACAGAAATTCCTAATCCCACCGCTGTGCCACCGGATGCAACCCAACTGCTGCAGGGGCCGGGAATGGTAGTGATATTGGCGTCTGCCACACTGGTCTGGTTAATGCTGCTGGTAATGCAGGTTTTGGTAATACTGTTAACTTGGGTTGTGGAAATGGTGCTCATAATGCTGGGTTTGGACCTGGTACTACTAACCATGGTCTGGGTAACGCTGGTTATGGTTACACTGTTAATCGAAACGTCTATGGTCTGGAGGGTGCCTATCATGGGTATGTCAATAGGGACCAACGATGGAATGAGGATCGTCAGGGCGACGTATTCTCTATGAGGGATTTAGGCGTTGAGTTGCCCGCTGAAGCTGATCGTAGATTCAGGATGCTGGAAGAGCATATGAGGAATATAGCAAATCAGGACTCTATGGGTCTCGACATGGCCAACTTAGGGCTAATCCCTGATTTACGAGTTCCGTACAAATTTAAGGTTCCTACCTTCGATAAATACAAAGGTGTCACTTGCCCTAGGGTGCACATACGATCATACTACAGAAAATGTCAGCATATTCAAACAATGAGAAGATGCTCATGCATATTTTCCAGGATAGCCTGTCGGGGCCGTCGCTCGAGTGGTATATGAGTTTGGAACCCTTTCATGTTCGCAGTTGGAAGGGTCTGGCTGAAGCGTTTGTGAAGCACTGCCAGTATAACAGGGACCTTGCTCCCAACAGGGTCCAACTTCAGAATGTCGTCCAGAAGAATGGGGAATCTTTCAAAGAGTACGCCTAGAGGTGGCGTGAGCTTACAGCCAGAGTGCAACCCCCAATGGTGGAGAGGGAATTGATTGACTTGTTTGTATCGACGTTGTCTGGGATGTACTATGAAAAGCTCGTCAACTATATGTCCGGGAGTTTCTCTGACCTTGTAATCACCAGTGAGTGTATAGAAAATGGCATTAAGAACAGGAAAATTCAGGCCGTAGAAGTACCTTCGTCAGGTGGAGGAAAGAAAATGTTCGGAAATAAGAAGCGTGAAGGCTACGCTAATTCTGTGTCAAGCTCTCGGGGTAGAGGCAGAGGTAGATATCAAGATCAGTGTCATCATCATCAGGCTGCAAGTGTTATCATTCTGATACCACCACCACCACAACAACAACAACAACCACAACAGCAGCAGAATCAACAGGGCTACAGGAAGTACCAGAATTCGAGGGGAGCAAATAGAGTATTCGATACGCCGCCAATGCCGTACTCCCAGATGCTTCAGACGTTACTACAACTGCAGTTAATTCAGAAGAGAACCTTGGCCCCTCTGACAGGCCGACCACCACCTGGCTATGATGCAAATGCCCGCTGCGAATTCCACTCGGGGGCACCCGGGTATAGCATCGACGATTGCAAGGCTTTTAAGCACAAGCTACAAGATTTGATTGACATTAAAGCCATAGAATTCTCGCATGAAGCGCCCAACATTGTGCAAAACCCCATGCCGAATCACGGACCGGCAGGAGTTAGTGCCATTCTGGAAGAGAAAAGCTTGAATCTAGTGACGAGGGTCCAAGAGTTGAAGACTCCGTTGGGTCAAGTGAAGAAAGAATTGCTAAGAGAGGGAGTGTTCCCTGGTTGTTCTGAAACATGTGCCAATTGTGTGGACCATCCTGAAGGGTGCGAAGATCTGAAGAGACATATTCAGACTTTGATGGACGAAGGATTGTTATAGTTTGACCGCACTTCAAAGGTTAGACCTGTTGAGGAAGTGACAGAGGAGCGGGATGAAGTTGCGACGATTTCGATCCCTTATAAAACAATCACAATACCAGTGCCTCCCAAGAGGCAAACCGTCATCATAACTAAAGCCGAACCAGTCCCGTATGAGAGTACTAAAGCGATTCCATGGAATTACGGAGCAGAAGTCTATTGTAACGGGGAGAAGGTGGAGTTGAAGAGTTCTTCAGCAGACTCGGTGGATAATCTGGTGGGTACAGGTGGCATGACCCGCAACGGCAGAATCTTTGCGTCACCAGAAGTAGAGGCTGAAAGAGCTGCAAAAGGGAAGAATAAGGCTACGGTAGAAAGCAATCCTCAGGGGAAAGAGAAAGAGTCTTCGACGAAGGACGTGGAGGAACTCATGAGATTAATCCAGAAAAGCGACTATAAGATAGCCGAGCACTTGCAGCACACACCGTCTAAAATCTCTATATTGTCATTACTACTGTGTTCTGAGGCCCACATGAACGCCTTATTGAAAATCCTTGACACCTCGTATGTACCCCAAGAGATCTCGGTCAATCAACTTGAAGGGGTAATGGCCCATGTGAATGCGGGGCACGGGCTCGGCTTTACGGATCTTGATCTGACACCTAAAGGTCGTAATCATAATAGTGCACTTCATATTTTGGTTGAATGCAGGGGCACAGTCATGTCCCATGTGTTGGTTAACACTGGATCTTTTCTGAATGTTCTACCCAATAAGGCCCTAATGAAGCTGGATACTCGAGGTATCATTTGTACACCTAGTGACCTGGTGGTGCGCGCTTTCGATGGGACGTGTCGTTCAGTGTTCGGAGAGTTGACCTTACCCATCCAAGTGGGACCTGAAGTTTTCAATACTGTGTTCTATATAATGGATATACAGCCAGCCTACAGTTGTCTGCTGGGACGGCCCTGGATTCATGCAGCGGGGGCTGTGACGTCTACACTCTATCAAAAGCTGAAGTATATGGTCGGTGGCAGCATTATCACCGTGTGCGGAGAGGATGACATTTTGGTGAGCCATTTGTCGTCGTTCAAGTATATAGAAGTGGACGGTGAGATCCACGAGACTCTGTGTCAGGCCTTCGAGGAGGTTCGAGTTAAAGATAAGTCTCCAGCTACGAGCAAAGCGCCAGAGGTAGCAATGTCGTCGTTCAAGGAAGCCCAGGCAGTGGTTCAGTCTGGGGCAACGCAAGGTTGGGGCCAAGTTCTGGACATCCCCAACAAGCAAGACAAGTTCGGTTTAGGATACTGTCCTGCATCGTCATCACAGAGCGCGCCTCGATTCAAGGGGCCAATTATGTTTACTCTAGGAGGAGTCGTGTTTGAACGGATCAATGTTGTGTCCGATGTTGAAGACGGAGCTGGCGACCGTGACTCGGATTCATGGATAAAGCCCAGTTCCTAGAAGCTGGCAACTTTCATTTTATCATGTTATTTCTTTGCATTTGTAGTTTCTTTCCTGTCTACGTGCAATTTTCACTTGTAAAAACTTGTTGTTTCTCAATTGATATTGAAAATGAAATAAATATGCATGTTTTGAATTAATCCATTCGTGTTCACTTTATTGCTATCTTTTATTTCAAACGCTTGTTTAAGTGGAATCCGGGGAGGATGCCGAAATCGAAAGATGTGTAAGCTTCCGATTGTATGCTCTTGGATAGAAAAACTTGTTGACGATATACAGGCATTGTTTCAAATCCATAAACACTGGAGATATAAGGAAGATAATCCCTTGTCAGCCCCTTTGAACCTTGTAGTAGGAGTTTCTTTCTGAAAATAAAAAACCCTCAATCTTAACCTGGGGCAGGGTAGGTGTCAGTTAATTTGACCAAGCGTTCAATTTGCAAAAGGAGCGTCCGTTCAAGGATAAATCACACCTGTATAGGTCGTGCCTAAAGAACCACAATGGTTAAACCTTGCCGATAAGGAGTGAAACAGTCATAATCTCTTTTAACAAGTCAGACAAGCTGGTGTCACATGATTTGTTCACAAAAAAAAACAAAAAAAAAAGAGAAAAGAAAAAGCCCGCTAAGTCGAATTTTGTGAACAAGCGACTTAGGCAAAAATTAGGGTATCCCGCTGGACTTCAAAATCAGAAACTCAATAGAGTTAGTCCAGGCAAAAATTAGGGAACGAAAAAGCGAAAAAACGAAAAGGATTACAAGAGAAAAATCCTCAAACAAGAACGAAATCGTGTGACTCCAAGCACTATAAAGACGGAAAGTGAATGACTGTCACTCCAAAAAAGCAGGTGGTTTCCTGAACCATCACTCCTATCATTCCACCGTTAATAGGTGAGCGCTTGTGTCGAATTATTTGGACGTAGGATTGGAGAACATCAAGGAGAATGGGTGGGTTAAAATGAATTTTGAGCCTTATATCCTTCCTTGTTAACCGTGAACCTGGCCACGTTACAACCTAAAAAAGTTCTAATTGAAACAGGTTTAGTTCGAGAGCATACTTCGGTAAAGATCGCATCGAAACTGACTCAAAAAAGGATTCCTCTTACAGCGTTGTATTAATTTTGACACTTTGATAATTGATTCGTTCATTATATGTCATAAATTTTTCCAGTGAACATGATTGGGTTTTGAAAAAACTGGCATATGCATTGCATTTAATGTATCTTTTATGCAGAACAACTTGTTTTACTTGCGAGTAAGCGCTCGACCGCAGGAAAGTTTCCACAGTGGAAAGTTTGATCGGGATAGAATGTAGAACGCCTGAATACTCCGTAGAGTTGTGGCCAGCTATATCAAATAACCCCCGGTAAGGTCAGCCATCCAAGGATCGGTTAACACGGGGAAATCAGGTCGAGGTTCGGCAAATCTCTCGCAGCTAGAGGTACTGCTCCACGAATCAGTCAATTAGGGACAAAGTCATCTCAAGGCTGGGGCATGTTGCCCTATGAGGAAAATAATTGTTCCTCTCCATACCTCTAGAGCTTATCCGAACTTTTCAACCAAGGATCCTCTCACGGTCCAGATTCTGGGGCAAGCCATCTCGGGGTCGTCTCATGGCAAGCTATTTTCTTCTCAGCGTAGACCTTCCCAAAAATCAGATTGGGGCAGGGGCATTACGCTTGGGGCAAATTCTCAGAGAGATTTGGATGAAACTCGTTTTTCCAACAATCGAAGATCATTCCCTAGCAGATGGAAGTTGCGTCTTTACCCCCAGCAGTTGCTCAGACGTACCCCTAATCCTCACAGAGTACGAGTATGGGTTTGTTCCCCAGCGAGTCGAGATCAGATTTCTTTCCACCAGGCATATGTGGAATATTCTCCAGCAGGTCGCTCGTGACCCCAACAGCGTAAGATGTGTTCCAGGGAGGACGTGCAGGGCCTTTACCCCACCCCTCAGCAAAATTTGCTCATCCCTAGTAGAGATTTGTTCATCTCCAGTAAAATTTGTACCTCCAGTTTTGTTAGTATGTCTCTCAGCAAAGTTGGGGTCGTATCTTCCAAAGTTGTTCAGAGTTCTTCTCTCCAGCATGGAGTTGTGTTATTCGGACATCAGTTTACATTGAGCATTCAGGCTCCGGTCAGCCCCGTTGAGTATTCAGACTTCGATATCGTGAAAAGGTTCTTTCTACTCGGATGGTATCCAGACCATGGCAGGTTGTGATCGACCCGTAGAAACTAGTGGTATGTTTTCTTTGTAGCCCGAGAAGTATCCAGACCCTGGCTCTCGTTGTTCCCCGGCGGAATCGTCGAACTTCAGTTGTTTGTGTTAAGTTCAAATGGTATTCAGACCCCGACGAGTATATTTGTGATGCATTCCTTCATTCATTGAGTATTCAGACTCCGACGTTTTTTCGATTCGTGATATGTTTACTTGAGTCGTTGAGTGTTCAGACTTCGGTAAAATCAAGTGAAAGTCCAAACCCATATTAGTGTTCTTGGCTATTCCGTCTAGTATCCAGGCTCCGGTAATCTCCAATTTGTATTGATTTTTTCTCTTGTCGAGTATCCGGACTCTAGTAAAGACTTCGTGCTGTATTTGTGGTATTCTCTTTTCGTCCGATTTATTTTCGTTGAGTATCCAGGCTCTGGTTTATCGCTTCGTCGAGTGTTCAGACTCCGGTGTGTTTTCGTCAAGTATCCAGGCTTCGATTTGTTGCTTCGTTGAGTATCCAAGCTCCGATGCGTTTTCGTCCGTTGAGTATCCAGGCTCCGGTTTATCGCTTCGTCGAGTGTTCAGACTCCGGTGTGTTTTCATCGAGTATCCAGGCTCCGATTTGTTGCTTCGTTGAGTATCCAGGCTCCGGTTTGTCGCTTCGTTGAGTTTCCAGGCTCTGGTTTATCGCTTCGTCGAGTGTTCAGACTCCGGTGTGTTTTCGTTGAGTATTCAGGCTCCGGTATGTCGCTTCGTCGAGTGTTCAGACTCCGGTGTGTTTTTGTCGAGTATCCAGGCTCCGATTTGTTGCTTCGTTGAGTGTTCAGGCTCCGGTGCATTTTCGTCCGTCGAGTATCAAGGCTCCGGTTTGTTGCTTAGTTGAGTATCCAGGCTCTGGTGCATTTTCGTCCGTCGAGTATCTAGGCTCCGGTTTATCGCTTCGTCGAGTGTTCAGACTCCGGTGTGTTTTCGTTGAGTATCCAGGCTCTGATTTGTTGCTTCGTTGAGTATCCAGGCTCCGGTTTGTCGCTTCGTTGAGTTTCTAGGCTCTGGTTTATCACTTCGTCGAGTGTTCAGACTCCGGTGTGTTTTCGTCGAGTATCCAGGCTCCAGTTTGTCGCTTCGTTGAGTGTTCAGACTCTGGTGTGTTTTCGTTGAGTATTCAGGCTCCGGTTTGTTGCGTTGAATGTTCAGACTCCGATGTGTTACGTTGAGCGTTCAGGCCCCGGCTCCGCCATTGAATACCCAGATTCCAGTGAAATTTTCAATTTAAAACGTTTTGCTTTGTCCGTTGAGTGGACGGACTCCGATGAAGGCAGTGGGGTATCTAGATCCCAATAAGTTTTGAGGTTGTACTCTTGCTACATTGAATGTCCAGATTCTAGTGAAATCCTGATTTGTAAGGTACCGAGTTGTCTGTCGAGTGTCCAGGATCCGGTAAATCCCTAGTGAAGTCACCAGTCACGTCGAGCGTCTAGGCTCCGGTCATTACGTCGAGCACCCAGGCTTCGGTCAGTGCGTTGAGTATCCAGATTCCGACAGATTTTGATGCGGTTCTATCGTGCGTTGAGTATCCAGATTCCGACGATTCGAAAGATTGTTCTTTGGCCCATGTGGTGTTCAGACCATGGTCGGTTACGTGTTTCTTGAAGTAGGGTTACTTGATTAAGTTTCTCTTTCCCTCGACGAAGTGTTCAAGATGTTCATTATGTTCGGTTTCTCTGGAAATTCTATCCCAACCAAAGTTTGCAGTTTATTTCTGCGGTTGGCAAATTTCCGGGTTCTTTTGGGTATCCAACTGTATTTTACCTTGATTGATTGAAAGTCATTCGCTTTTCACTCATTCAGGTCCAAGTCGCTAGAATAGGGGCAGCTGTTGCACCCCAAAATTTGCCCAACCTTTTCCTTCTTGCTTTATGGTTCTTTGCACTTCATGTAGCATTAGCATTTGCATATCATAAAGAATTATTGTAGGGGATTAAGGAGTGTGGCCATCAAGAGAGGAGTTCTAAAGCTTCTAAGACTAATCAAGAATTCTCATGCTAATCATCAAGGGCATTTTGTCAATTCAATCAAGTTAAAGTTCTTTGAGAAGAGCAAAAGAGGAACATGGTTCACCTCCTGTCTAGGAGGCCATGTAGAGGGCATCTAAGGTCCTGAAGCCATTGATATGGTGGGTACTTGTCATGAAAGATCATGAGTATCATTGTGGGGCTCATCTAAGCCATTATACCAAGTATAAGTGAGCACAATCAGAGAAGGTGTTGCAATTAGGGTTTTCATCTGGTCAACCCTAGGTCAAAGGTGCAATTGAAGGAGGTCGAAGCCTATTTTTAGGTAATCGGGTTCATGGAATGTTATGTTGAAGCATTTGAGGTGTTATTCCAATACCAATTCAAGAAGAATCAAGGTGTGAGGAGTCGCTAAATTAGGGTTCTCAGTGTAAAATCCCCTGTTTAGTGCCTAACTTCCAGACCATGCAAAGTCAAGATACAAGTCCCACATGACTTTGGCATCCACATGAATGTTGTAGAGGATGTTCATAGCTTTAATTTGAGTATTATAAGTCATCCATATGATTTATAGAACTCAAGTTACAAGCCAGACAAGTTACAGGTCATCAGATGAATATGAAGTTTGTCTACAAAAGTCAACCAGCTTGCATGCCACTTTTTCCCTAGAAGGAAATTTCACATGACCTTTTGATAAACATGAAAGCTGTAGGTCTTGATCATAGCTTTCCAAATTATACTAGAAGTCTTTCATCTAATTTGTAGAACTCAAGTTATGAGGCTTACAAGTCAGGGCTATTTTGGGAAACTTTGATTACAGGTCATAAAATTACAGGTCAAGTTCACCACTTTTCCTAACTCAAATGAACTTTTTTCCAACATGAAAGTTGCTCCAAATGGGGTCATTTGGTCAACTAAACCTCAAGGTTTCAATGGGCTAGCTCATAGTTGAAGATTGGTGAAAGGAATTTTGGTAAAAGCATGTGAAAAGCCTAGATTGTGATCTTGCCAAAATTTAATCAAAGATAGTCATATTTGTACTCATTTTGAATGGAAAGCATGTTTTAAGATCATTGGTGACAAAATCAAGTGCATTTGAGGCATGGTTTATGGACTATTTCAAGCTTTCTTCATGTTTAAGCAACACTTTGGATTATGACCATTAAGATCCAAACAAGGAGGGATTTTGGGCCCTTGATCTTTCTTACACTACAAGGAATGGAATGCAATCAAAAACAAGGAGAATTGGCTATGAATTCATGGTTGTTCATGGGCTTCCAACTTCCAAAATGTGAAAATCCAATTTTACATTCAAGCCACCATTGGGCCTCCAACTCATTGCAAACTTGTTCTATATAATCTATGGAGCAATTCTATCATTTTTTTTGGATGAAATTGAGTGAGGAACAGAGTTATAGCAATTGAAAAAGTGAGCCTCCAAGTGATTTTTGAGTTCTTCATTTTTCATCAATTCAAGCCTTCTCACCCATCCAAACACCTTCATCAATCATCATTGAGTGATCCTGCACCATTTTCTTGAAAAATTCATGGCTGTGTGAAGCTCCTCCTCATCAATTTCAGAGGTATACATAATTCAAGATAGCTCATTAATTATACATCTTTATGCTGCCATTCTTGCACCATTACATTACCTTGGATGTGAATTTCGTTTTTGGTATCATTTGAGGGTTGTTTGAGCAAGTTTAGTATTCTTGGATGTTTCTTGAACTCACACGGGTTTGGATTTTGAGGAGGTTATAGTGCAATCCATTACTATGTTTGAGTTCCTCGTGGAAAAATACATGATTTTGGTTCAAGGATCTTTGAGTTTGGTGCACTTTTGAGAGAGATAGAGGTTGGGAGAGACCGTCAGCGTGTTCACGGCCACCGTCCGCGGCGGTACTGTTCGTTCCCTCCTTCCAAATGTTCAAATGGAGACGATAAGCCACGACCATTGGATTAAATGGAAAGTCATGACCAAGTACTCACATCTAACGAGCCATAACGTGCCACCTCACTGTTTCACTTAAGTTTTTCAGATGGGCTTAAGTAATTGTTGTTCACACCCCACGCATAGGCCCAATCCAAAAACAAACTGAATGTTTTTGCTATCCACCACACGGTTTTTATCATTTTCTTTGTTTTCCTTTTATTTCTTCATTTTTTACATGTTAGTTTTAATTACATAAAAAAATATAAATAGTGCCTCTTAATTCTTGACTATTTTACCTGTTGATCTTGGATGTGTTAGGGATTTTTAGAAATTGAAATTTCATTTTTAGGATTAATTGTCATTTAATTAGGATTTTTCCCATTTTAATTGCCATTAAAATCATGAATTTGTACCTCTATTCTTGTAGAATTCCATTGGGGTATCAAAACAAAATATTTTTGCTTAATCTTTTGTGGCATTCTTGTAGACATCTTGAGGGATTTGAATATATTTTTCTCTGGATTTTATACTACCATCCGTATAGGTTTTGAACACCATCTTTGGGCAGGCCCTAGATTTCCTTGTTTTGAGACATCTTTGGAAGTTTACTCTCTGTTTGAACACTTCCTTTTGGATTATTCCTCTATCCTTTGAACCTCTGATTACTAACACTTTGTAGGTGCTTGGAGAATTTATTTGGAATTTTTAGATGCAATTTGCTATTTTTTCCTTATTTTTCGATTGGACTCATAATTTGGCTTTCCCACTTAGACACTTGTATTGTTTTGGCTCCAAAAGCCATGTATTGCTTGTGCGATGGATATTATAGTGATTGCTTATTATTGTAGACATGTTATAGGTCTTGTGGACCATTTGGTGGATGTTTATATTGTACATAGCTTGCCCATTTGATGTTATACTTTCATGGTTGTGCATTGTGTTTCCATAGGGTGATGTATGTAATACCTTTGGCACATTCCTCTTGATTCCTTACCATTTTCATATTGATATTCATTTCTGGCATAGGTTGTATGATTAGAATATGCTACCCTCTGTCCCATGACATTGGTGTGCCACTTAAGGAATTTTTAGGTCCCTCCTTTGGAGGTCTCTAAGGCATGCCTAAAGTGGTGATTCCTTGAGGACTTCCTTTGTATTGCTTTTTTGTGAATTGCTCTTGTTGCATTTCTTTCTGCTATTCTCTTTGAATTATTTCATACTTGGCTTAAGGTTGATATGGGCTTGTGGAGCCTCCTGCCCCACACGATTTTCCTCCCTCACTTGCATTGCATCTTTGCTTTCTATATTTGCATTTCATGTATGCATTTTTACACTTGTATTCTTCTTCTTCTTTTGTCTTCCTTCCCTTAGGATTTCCATTCTTTCTTGTCCAAGATAGAATGTGATAGACATTAGGCCTTTAACCATGCATGACAACAATAAGTAGTTCCCTCATAACCTCAACCATAGGATGAACTTTGCATGACAACTTTAGGATTGGATTAGTTCCCTTTTAGTGCGTCCTTTCTCTTCTCATCTTCAAACATTCTTAAAACACTTAATAAAGGATAACATGTATTGTACGCTACGAGCCTTAAGCACTTGAGAAAGGGTTGTTGAAGAGTTTCTTTTCAATAGCTTGGGTGTTTAGTATAGTACCCTTTGGGTGACATGCGATGCATTCACTCTTAAGTTCAAGTCTTTAGTGCGACACGAGTTACAAACAAAACTCAAAACACTTCTTTAAAAGACACAAAAACAAACATTCAATTTCTTTTTGTCCTCTTGGACCTTTAATCCTTAGAAACCATTGTCATAACGAAAGTTTCGTTAAGTCTCGGTTCTCCCGTAAACAGTAAACGCCTAAGTCTCCAAAGGTCGAGCTGCATACACCAAATTGCGAGAACCGTTTGTTAACCCTACTCGGGTTAAAACATAATGAACCAAACATGTGGTCTTGTTTAGCCCAAACTACGTGTGCTCTGATCTTTCATGCCGTATGAAAGTACATAGGCACGAGATGCGATATCTCGGCGAGCAACCTTCCTCCTTTTTCCCGTAGTTAGGCGAACTACGTTAACTCTGATTTCTCGTTCCATACGGGAATACATAGGCATAGAACTGTTGTGTTCTGCCGAGTCACTTTTATTTTCTTTTGTACTTAAGCCTTTAGCTAGATAGTATTAATCAACCCTTCGAGATAAACAATCAAGCGTGGATCCAGTCGAGTACGACGGACGTGAGGGGTGCTCATACCTCCCCCTTGCGTAACCGACTCCCGAATCCAGGACTTGGTTGCGATGACCATTCCTTTCCTTTTTCCTTAGGTTTTCTCTGAGTGTTTCCTTTCCCTCCTTTGGGATAAATAACACACAGTGGCAACTCTTCTGTCATTGCCGGCCTCGTTTTTCGCAGTAGCGACAACTGTCACTTCGAAAAGTGTAATTCCTTGAACTGTAACTCAACCTTTGAAAGGAGAACGTTAAGGTCGAATTAGCCGGACATAGGATCGGAGAACATCACGGAGAATGGGTGGGTTAAAATGAATTTTGAGCCTTTATCTTTTCTTTCATAAACCGTGAACCTGACCATGTTACAACCTTTAAAAGTCCTAATTGAAATAGGTTTGTTTCGAAAGCATACTTCGGTAAAGATCGCATCGGAACTGACTCCTGAAAGGATTCCCATTACAGCGTTGTATTAATGTTGACATGTTAATGAATGATTCATACATTTTATGCCACAAATTTTTTTTCCAGTGAACAGGAATGGATTTTGAAAACTGCCATATGCATTGCATTTGATATGTCCTTTATGCAGAACAGTTTGTTTTACTAGCGAGTAAGCGCTTGATAGTGGGAAAGTTTCCACGATGGAAAGGTTTGATCAGGACAGAATGCAAGACGCCAGAACATCCCGGCGAACCAGGGCAAGCTATGTTAAATGATCGCAGCATGGGAGCCAGCCATCCAGAAATCAGGTAATCCAGGGCAATCAGGTCGAGATTTGATGAATCGCTCGCAGCCAAAGGGTACTACTCCCCACAGATCAGCCTGTGAGGGGCAAAGTCATGACGAGGCTGAGGCAGGTCACCCCGAGAGCGCCAAAGCTATCCTTATCCTGAAGTCGATTAACTTGAAGCACCTCCGTGGGGTTCGAAGTGCTGAAGCCGTTCGTATCAAACCACCAGAGTACAGAGATCTCAGGTTTCCTTTTGAAAGGATATGACGAAGATCCCGCAGGCTGGGGCAAAAGCTGAAAGCGAAGGAGCCGTTCCTCTCCATATCTGTAGAGTTTGTCAAAAGTTTGTTATAGATTCTGGGGCAAGCCATTTCGAGTCCGTTTCATGGCGTGTGTTTCCAAGAAAGACTCCTCCTCCTTCCCCAGCAAGTTCGGTCGTGTTTCCCCATGGAGTCCGAACATGGGATTGTGAGCATTGATGCGTCTCCCCGAACGGAGATAGATTCTCCCCCAACCAGATGTATCCTAGGCGGGATCATGTTTCCCCAGCCAGAGTCCCTTAACGTAGGAGCAGGCTCTATGTGAAACTTATTCCTCCCCAGCAGATGGAATTCACATTTTTATCCCCGAAAGAGTTGGATGCGAGTTGGCAAGCAGTTAGGCAGGTATGTGCATCCCCAGCAGTTGGTCATGTGCACATTTAATCCCCAGTGAAAACCTCACAGGGTACAACCAGGTTTTCAGTGGTTTGTAAAGATCACCCCCGCGCAGGATTGTTCTCTCTGTTCCCTAGCAGGTTGTCTTTCCTCTAATAGGTTGTTCATCCTCTGCAGAGTTCGTAACTCCGGATTTGTCGAGATATCCCCAGCAGGATTGTTTCTTCCCCCAGCGGAAGTTTGGTTTTGTTCCTCCTGCATTTATTTTGCGGGAACGCCTCTTTTGCATTTGCATCGTGCATAGCATCTACCCCAAACGCGTAGCATTTCGATGTTGTATGGAGCATTACGCCATTGTCAAACATATGCATTTTGAAACATAAGCCAGGTTGGTCACCTCTTTATTTTCAGGTGTTCCCTGCAGGTAATTTGAATTCTTGTTCAGGGTGGTTTTCAAATATTCAAATTTTCGGCATGAGATATGTGATGTTAACGATCGTCCTATAATGTATTCCCTCATCAGATTTGCTTGGTTAAGTTTCTCTTCTTCCCCAGCGGAGTTTTCCTCAGGTTGTTGTTACGTCAGCATTGTAAAAAGAGAAGAATTCATGATTAGACTTTGAAGTCATTACCTGTTGTCAAAGTAAGTGTTTGACAGTTGATGTCAGAATTTCCCTAGTAGAGTTTTCCTCGGATTGCTGTTATGTCAGCATTAAAAATCTCGTGGATTAAACCTTTGAAGTTGTTACCCGTGTTGACGGAGTTGTTACCCGTGTTGACGAAGATGTTACCCGTGTTGGCGGAGTTGTTACCCGTTTTGACGGAGATTGTTACCCGTGTTGACGGAAACGTTACCTGTTTTTATAGGGTTGTTACCCGTGTTGACGGAGTTGTTACCCGTGTTGACGGAGATTTTTACCCGTGTTGACGGAGATGTTACCCATGTTGACGGAGTTGTTACCCGTGTTGACGGAGATTGTTACCCGTGTTGACGGAGATGTTACCCATGTTGACGGATTTGTTACCCGTGTTGACGGAGATTGTTACCCGTGTTGACGGAGATGTTACCTGTTTTGATAGAGTTGTTACCCGTGTTGACGGAGTTGTTACCCGTGTTGACGGAGGTGTTACCCGTGTTGACGGAGTTGTTACCCATGTTGACGGAGATATTACCCGTGTTGACGGAGATGTTACCCGTGTTGACGGAGATATTACCCGTGTTGACGGAGATGTTACCCGTGTTGACGGAGTTGTTACCCGTGTTGACGGAGATTTTTACTCGTGTTGACGGAGATGTTACCCGTGTTGACAGAGTTGTTACGCGTGTTGACGAAGATTATTACCCGTGTTGACGGAGATGTTACCTGTTTTGACAGGGTTGTTACCCGTGTTGACGGAGTTGTTACCGGTGTTGATGGAGATTTTTACCCGTGTTGACGGAGTTGTTACCCGTGTTGACAGAGTTGTTACCCGTGTTGACGGAGATTGTTACCCGTGTTGACGGAGATGTTACCTGTTTTGACAGGGTTGTTACTCGTGTTGACGGAGTTGTTACCCGTGTTGACGGAGATTTTTACCCATGTTGACGAAGATGTTACCCGTGTTGACGGAGTTGTTACCCGTGTTGACGGACATGTTACCCGTGTTGACGGAGTTGTTACCCGTGTTGACGGAGTTGTTACCCGTGTTGACGGAGTTGTTACCCAAGTTCGCGCTTTATGTAGTGCAAATACCGGTAGTGTCAGAAATGTTCCCCGCAGAGTTGTTCGTTCAAGTCTTCGGATGCCAGATTAGCACTTTTATTTAGTGATTCGCCCGTTTCCGCGGAAATGGGAGGTCAAGGATAGTACATTGACCACTCGCGCTTTACGCAGTGCTTGCCCGTCCCTTCGGAGATAGAAAGTCAAGGACAATGTTTTGATATGGTCCTGTGACTCGGTTCCCACTTATTGTAGCGTATAATGTGGATTCAATGCCTGTGGCGTCACACAGGTGATTGATGATAAAATCAGGTTCTAAATCAGATGATCGATCAGTTGTCGCCGTGACGACCGAATTCAATTTTCTGGATGGTTTTCCCCAAGCAGTTTTGTTGCTGTTTATTTCTTTGGTTAGCAAATTTCTGGTGTCTTTGGTATTCAACCGTCTTCTACCTCGATTGTTTGAAAGTCGTTCGCTTTTCACCCAGTCGGGTCCAAGCCGCTTGAATAGGGGCAGCTGTTGCACCCCAAAATTTGCCTAACCTTTTCTTACTTGGTTTATGCTTCATTGCATTAGCATTGCATTGGTCTAGCATTTGCATAAGCATAGCATTGTTCATTTAACAGGGGATCAAGTGTGGTTTATATCAAGAGGAGCCTATCTAGAGGTCTTACTCAAGCTTGAGAAGTCACCAAAGTCATCAGGAAGAGGGTTGGGTTCTTGAGAAGTTTGGTTGTTTGTATGTGGTTCGTCTCCTAACCTGAGGACCAATTGAAGACCATCAGTGGGTTGTGGAGCATTGATCATGGATAGAATATGGATAGAGCTCATGGAGTGCCTTGAGGGTCATGGTGGAGCTCAGTCAAGTCATTATGCTAAGTGTGAAGAGCCACAGTTGAAGGTGTTGCAATTAGGGTTTTTGCCTGGTCAACCTTGAGTCAACTGTGCAATTGAGGAGGATCAAGACTCATTCCTAAGTCTTTGTGATCATGGAAAGTTGTGTTGAGATACATGAGGTGATATTCCAAGATCAATCCAAGAAGAATTCAGAGTGTGAGGAGTTGCTAAACTAGGGTTCTCAGGGTAAAATCCCCTATTTAGTGCCTGACTTCAAGACCATTTATCTCAAGATACAAGTTTCATCTAAACTTTTGGCCAACATGAAACTTGTATAGCATGCTCTTAGCTTTAATTTGAGTACTAGAAGTCCTCCATTGGATTTATAGAACTCAAGTTATGATCCAGACAAGTTACAGGTTATCAGATGAATGTGAAATTTGTCTGCAAAAGTCAACCAACTTCCATGGAACTTTTGAACTAGAAGGGTGTTTCTCCTAAACTTTTGGCCAACATGAAAGTTGTAGGTCTTGATCTTGGCTTTCCAAATTGTACTAGAAGTCTATCATCTGATTTGTAGAACTCAAGTTATGAGGTTTACAAGTCAGGGGTATTTTGGGAAAGTGAGATTATAGGTCATTTGGCATTATATGTCATTTTCACTATCTTACACACTTCAAATGAAGTTTTGTCCAACACAAAACTTTCTCAAAATGGGGTTTTTAGGCTAATCATGTATCCATGAGGCTTTGATTTGGCTTAGGGTAAGACTTGGTTTGAAGGAAATTGACAAAAGGGGAATTAAAAGGCATTTATGTGAAAAAATTCAAATTAATTCATATGTGCTCAAGACAATGCAAATGAGTGCTCATTTTGATCAGAAACATCATTTTGAATACAATGGAAATATTAGAAAGTCAATTTGGGGCATATTTCATGACATTTCATTTTGTTACTTCATGAATAAGTAACACACCAAAGGTTGGTCATATGATGCAAACAAGGACTCAATTTGATCCCTACACTCTCCACAGTCCACAAACCTTACATGAGAAGCTTCTTGGAGAATGAATTGGCTAAGATTCGTGTACACCATAGTTGGATTTTGAAGAGAAATGTGAAAGTTGGATCTCACTGTTTGGGCCTCCAATGGGCCTCTAAATCATCAAAATCAATTCTATATAAGTTCAGAAATGCATTAGGATCAAGGTTGGTGATCATTTGCAGTTGGAGCCAGAGATTGCAGAGGGAATTTTCAAGCTTCAAGTGAGAAATCGAATTTCAATTCTAGAGCAAATCAAGGCAATTCTTGGATTCTATCAGCTTTATCCTTCATCAAGGAACGATTCTGCATCATCTGGAAGCAAGAATCACAGTGGAAGTGCCTCAATTCGAAGCTACAAACCAGGTATGAACATTTCAAAACTGCACTGATTCTAGGATGATCTAGCTTGATTTGATCTGTGGTTAAGCTTTAGGAAGATGATTAGATGGATTTTAGATCATAATTATGGAGTTTAGAGACAAATTAAGATGTGATCAACTTTCGGTTTGGATGCAAATCTCTCTGATCTTGAGGTGTTAGCTTGATCTAGATAGTTTAGGATGATATATGATGAATGAGGAGAAAATCTATGGCAAGAGATTGAGGTTTGGTGATGCTTGATCAGATGACATATTTTAGGATTTCTATCGTGTTTTACAAACCAGGAGGAATTAGGAGAAATAGAGATGAGATTTGGAATCAGCATGAAAAATGGAAGAGAACTGTGTAGGTTTTGTTGTGTTTGGATGGCCTGCAACTGATGCTTCGCCGGAGAAGACGGTGGCGCGGCCACCGGACCACCGTCTGGTTCGCCTGAGTCAATTCCCTCCCTTTCAGAGTTTGAATGGAGAAGATGAACGAGAACCCTCGGATTGAGTGGAAAAGGAAAACTTTGTAATCAGATCCAACGAGCGAGATTCTTTCTGAGACTTGAACTTTGACCAAGCAGCTAAACGCTGTGTTTCATTAAAGCTGACTTGGCAGGTTAGTTGGCGCATGGATAGCCTTTAAATTAGCATACTAAGTCTCCAGATCCAACATCCCCCTTATTTTCTGGCATTTTATTTTCTTTAATTGATTTTTGGATTTATTTTAATTGCTTTTCCATTTTAAATTCATAATAAATTCAATATTGATTAGAAAAATAAAATAAAAATATGTGGATGATCTATATTTAATTTCTGTTTTTTTGACATGCTTGGATTTTATTTTCATGCAATTTTCAATTTAATTTGATTTTTTGCATTTTTCTTTATTTCCTTAATTTTCGCATATTTCCTCATTTTATTGCCGATTTTTGTTTGATCAATTGGTATAGAATTTGAGTGAGATTTTTGGCTGGCTGTTAGTATAGAGATGCATGATCCATTAGGAATTATTTCATATTTTTTTAGATAACTTTAGGTTCTGTTTTGGATTAGGTTCCCATAACCTTCCATTTTAGGGTTCCTCTTTGACACTTGGTGATTTAGGAATTCTTTAGTGGCTTTCCCTTTAGATTCAA
The DNA here is from genome assembly GCA_963859935.3 of Lathyrus sativus. NCBI lineage: Eukaryota > Viridiplantae > Streptophyta > Magnoliopsida > Fabales > Fabaceae > Lathyrus > Lathyrus sativus. The sequence continues at coordinate 177,579,869 of OZ012737.1, forward strand.
TCCCTGGTCTTTCTACTATAGATACCTAACACATGTAGGTTCCCTTAGAAAATTTTATAGGATTTTAGAAGTAGTTTTAGTATTTTAAATAGATTTAAAACTTAGGCTTGTTTTAATATGCTTCTAACATGACTTCTCCTTTAGAATGACCTTAATGGTGACCCATAGCATAAGATAAACTTTCCATTCCTTTTGGGTAGTGCTTTAGACATATAGAGGCTTTTTTTGCTTGATTGTGGTGTTTGGTTTTGGTGTTTAGACCTCCTTTTAATAGCTTTCTTGTAGCTTAATCAATTAGGGTTTAGGAAGAGCTTTAGCTTTGATTTCTCTTTCTTCAAATAAACATGGTTTGCCTTGATTGCTTTCCATCCTCATCCAATGATTCAAGGTCCCTATGTGGAAGCCTCATCCTTCCTTTGGAAAGATGTGTGGCATATCACAAGAGGTAGAACCTTTGAGGATGCCTATCTCAGATGTATGGTTGAGTGCCATGATGGATTCCCTTGGTTTCCATCATGCTTCCCATCATCATGCAATAATCTTGATGTTAACTCTCTTCTCTTTTTGTTGGAGCTTATTGAAGCTTTAATATGGAGCTTTCATTTCCTTCTCTTGAAGATGGCTTGGACTTGAAGTTGATTGCAGACTGTTGGTTTGTTTTGCTGTTAGACTGCTTTGCTGTTGAGCTGCGTGTCTGTTGTTTTGTTTGCTGTATTTTCTGATTGCTTTGTTGTGCTTGTGTGAGTGTTTGGTGTGTTGCATTAGACTAGGCTTCATGTAGATGATTCTAGGCCTAAGAGCATCCTAAAGGTTGAGCTTGCTGTAACACCCCAAATCTAAACTTGCGGATAACAGGAAAAACAACATTGACTGCATGACGGTCGTCATGATCCTGTGATGGTCGTCACACGGGAAAAATTCCTCATATCAGAGATGTTACACCTCAACCTGGCAGACAACAATATTATGCAACAACTTGCAAATATCATACGTAGCACGAAATTGGATGAACAATCACCAATGTATTACTTAACCATTTAATCATAAAACAACTCGTCATTACTTCCGGTGGAAGTTCGATAAAGTATACAACATATTCTCTTAAAACAATTTAATAAAAACATCATAACCAGTCCAATCAACAATAACATCGACTAAAATAATAACAGCAATCGTCCATCCCCCCAAGAGTGCTACGTATCAGAGCAACCAACGACACCTTAACGGGAACTACGCACTATTCCTGACTACCTGCAAATTACCACCAGAGGAGGTAACATACACGAAAAAGGGTGAGATATCAATAATATAACATAAAGCATGATAGAAAACATGCCGGAAACTCATCACAGCATTATAGGCTTCGAAATCATAAACATCAACAACAACTGCGAGTAATTCATATCTCACATAAACAACATTAACATACAACTAGCGTAATTATGCGACTTCATGCGACTCGACAATGCGACTCAACTGCGCACATGCATGTGGTACCATTTAGGAGCCAACACTCCAAAACTCGGGACAGGGCCAACACCCGGAACCCATCTAGGAGCCAACACTCCAAATAACGCCAATACAGGCACAACCGTCGCCAATCCAGGCCAAATGCTATGCCATGAAATGCATCTATTATGGACTACAACACAACCATAGCAACCATATAACAAGGCATTACGCCTACAAGCAGAATGTCCATAACAGAGCATCATAACATCATACCACTCATACAACCATCACTTTCTACCCGTACACGTACAGGAACAATAGCAACATAATTTCAACATTTACGACTGTTCATGTAAAGGAACATTACAACATCGTACCAACAAATAGGAACTCAAAGTGTTCATACAAAACGGCTATTCCTATACAGGTACAACATCAACATCAGTTCAACAATTAAGGATTCAACATCTTATCGTAATAACAACATTACGACATTTTCTTACATAATTAATTACAAATCAATCACAACCAGATAACTGTCCTTTTTGGCCCATTAGGGAAAACCATTAGAGCGTTGTACGAATAACCTTATAGCATATTCGTTCTACGTATTTGGCCATAAGGAAAACCTTAGAGTATCGCACTAATAACTACATAACACATTTATTCCTACATAGAAATCTTGTCCCATTAGGGAAACCTTTTCCTTAACATTTATCGATTAACGAAAACTATACCTATGACTCGATTCCCCACATGAATTCAATCATACCCACAGTTATAGAATTGAACCCCACCCTTACCTTAGAATTGAGGTCAATTCCACGCTCTCCGGTTCCGCTTCCGCTCTACGGTGACTTTTCTGCAGAAATCCTCCAAATTCGCCGGTGGTTGATTCTTTGCTCTCAACTTTCCTCAATGCGTAACTTCTCTTTTCAGTCTTTCTTTTCCCCAAATGGTGTAATTGAGGGTAAAAGAGTCTATGGGAATGTATTTTTGCTACCCACTCTCAGCCACGTCCAAATTCTGCATTTAACTGAATTTCGTTACTATGACGGTCGTGGCAAGTCCATGACGAGCGTCACGGTCGTGACGGTCGTGGCAAGTCCATGAAGATCATCATATCAGAAAAATTCAAATTTTTTCTATATAGAACATCTCTTTATCTTTCCAACGCTTCGAACGGGGGTCAAATCCGACTTACGGATCAAGAGATATGATTTTTCGAAGTTTCCTAAAACCGCTACGGAATTTTACACTTTTTCCCGACAATTCGACCGATTCAATTCCTTCCTTCGATCCAAACACATACTCAACTACGACTACGACGCAACGAGACATAGCAAAGTCATAATTGAATTTAATCAAAATAAAACGGGCGTTACAAATCTCCCATACTTACAAGAATTTCGTCCTCGAAATTACCTTAATCAAACAGCTCGGGACAAGACTCCCGCATCTTGCTCTCTAGTTCCCACGTCAAGCTTTCGCCAGCAGCTCCCAACCAGACCACTTTCACCAAAGCAATCTCTTTACCTCGTAACGTCTTCACCTCCCGATCATCAATTCTCACAGGCTTCGTCTCCATAGTGAGATTCTCACGTACTTGCACATCGTCCATGGGAATGACATGCGACGGATCTGAAATATACTTGCGGAGCTGTGACACATGAAATACATCGTGTAGATTCAACAAATTTGGCGGCAACGCCACTCGATATGCCACCTTTCCAACTCTGTCCAATAGCTGATACGGACCAATGAAACGAGGAGTAAGCTTCTTAGATTTCAAAGCTCTACCAACACTGGTCACAGGCGTGACTCTAAAAAATACATGATCTCCAGCTTCAAATTCTAAATCTTTCCTGCGCTTATCGTGATAACTTTTCTGCCTACTATGTGAAGCTTTCATCTTTTCTCGAATTAACTTCACCTTCTCGGTAGTCTCTCGAACAATCTCCGGTCCGAGTACTACACTCTCTCCCGATTCATACCAACACAACGGAGTCCTACACCGCCGACCATACAAAGCTTCGAATGGTGCCATTCCGATACTAGAGTGATAACTGTTATTATAAGTAAACTCTATCAACGAAAGGTATGTATCCCACGAACCACCTTCCTCAAGTACACATGCTCTCAGCAAATCTTCTAAAGACTGAATAGTCCGTTCAGTCTGACCATCTGTTTGAGGATGGTATGTTGAACTCAACTTCAACTTAGAACCCAAAGCCTCTTGCAGACTCTTCCAAAACTCAGAAGTAAACCGCGGATCTCTATCCGACACAATACACAACGGAACACCATGCAACTTAACAACCACTCTAACATAAATCTCTGCCAACTTCGATACTGGAAAAGTGATGTTAATAGGAATAAAGTGAGCTGACTTTGTAAGCCTATCAACAATCACCCAAATAGAATCACATCCTCTCAAAGTGTTCGGCAAACCCGTTACAAAGTCCATTGAAATGCTGTCCCATTTCCATTCTGGAATTTCTAACGGTTGCATCAACCCAGCAGGTTTCTGATGCTCAACTTTAGACTTCTGACAAGTCAAACATATATACACAAAACGTTCTACATCACGCTTCATACCAGGCCACCAAAACAGATTCTTCAAATCATTATACATTTTCATCGCTCCTGGATGAATACTCAACTTACTTCTGTGACTCTCTTCCAGAATTGCCTTCTTCATATCTGCATTATTAGGAATGCAAATACGACCATGAAATCTCAACACTCCTTGCGCATCCAACTGATAATCATTATCTTCCGCATGATCTACTCTAGGCATTAAATCCACCAACTTACATCTAATTTCTGAGCTTCTCTAGTGCTGTCCAGAAAATCATTATTAATCTTTAACATGCCCAACTTTACACTCTTCGGTGTTAGTTCACAAACTAAACTCAGATCTCTGAATTGCTCAATCAACTCTAATTCTTTAGCCATCATTGCTGACATATGCAAAGTCTTGCGGCTTAAGGCATCAGCTACCACATTAGCTTTTCCCGGATGGTAATGTAACCCAAAATCATAATCCTTTAACAACTCTAGCCACCTTCGTTGCCTCATGTTCAGCTCTTTTTGGTCAAACAAGTATTTCAAACTCTTATGGTCGCTGAACACTTCGAATCTCGAGCCATACAGATAATGTCTCCAAATCTTCAGCACAAAAACAACGGCAGCAAGTTCTAAATCGTGCATGGGATAATTCTTCTCATGGATTCTCAGCTGTCTTGAGGCATACGCAACTACTTTATTATTCTGCATGAGTACTCCTCCTAAACAAAACTTAGAAGCATCACAGTATAAAACAAACGGTTCTTCTGCGTTAGGCAAGATCAACACCGGAGCAAACGTCAACCTTTTCTTTAACTCTGTAAAACCTGCTTCGCATTGAGCATCCCATACAAAAGTCTTCCCTTTACAAGTCAACTTAGTTAACGGAAGGGCCAACTTAGAAAAACCTTCAATAAACCTTCTATAATAACCAGCAAGTCCCAAAAAGCTTCTAATCTCCGTTGCCGACTTCGGAGTTTCCCATTTCAACACGGCATCAACCTTAGATAGATCTACGGCAATTCCATTACCTGATATAACATGACCCAAAAAGCTAACTTCCTCCAACCAAAAGTCACATTTCGACAGTTTCGCAAACAACTTCCTTTCTTTCAACACTTGCAGCACTAATCTCAAGTGCTCAACATGCTCCTCCTTCGACTTCGAATAAATTAGGATATCATCAATGAATACTACCACGAACCGATCCAAATACTCATGGAAGATACGGTTCATGTATTCCATGAAAACTCCCGGCGCATTAGTAACGCCAAAAGGCATTACCATAAACTCATAGTGTCCATACCTGGTTCTGAACGCAGTTTTCTGAACATCGTCATCTTTTACCTTAATCTGGTGATACCCCGACCCCAAATCAATTTTACTAAACACTCGCGCTCCAACCAATTGATCCATCAAGTCGTCAATTCTCGGAAGCGGGTATTTGTTCTTAATCATAACTTTGTTCAGTTGCCGGTAGTCAATACACAACCTCATACTGCCATCCTTCTTCTTCACTAACAATACCGGAGCTCCCCACGGTGATACACTTGGTCTAACGAACTTCTTCTCAAGTAAGTCTTCCAACTGTTTCTTCAACTCTGCCAATTCAGATGCAGACATCATGTACGGTGCCATAGACACAGGTCTGGTATCGGATACAAGATCAATAGAAAATTCAATTTCCCGTTCCGGAGGAACTTCAGGAATTTCATCTGGAAACACCTCAGGGAAATCACAAACAACTTTCAATTCATCAATTATCGCTTGATTCTCAATGGATAATGATGCCACCAACGCAAACACCTGAGCATCTTCTAGCAATATCTGCTTCATCTGTTTGGTAGTTACCCAACACGCTCCCTCCTCCTCAGGAGTAGAGAATCTCACCGACTTATCAAAGCAATTAATATGAACGCAGTTATACTCTAACTAGTTCATACCCAAAATTATGTCTATCCCACTTAGTGGCAAGCAGACTAAGTCAACCAGGAAATCTCTATCAAACATCGACAGAGGACATTTCAAACACACAAGAGACGTAGTTACCGATCCCTTAGCTGGGGTCTCAACTACCATCTCTCCACTCATGTGTGACAACATAAGACCCAAACGTTCAACACAATCCGCAGCAATAAAGCAATGAGACGCACCAGTGTCAATAATAGCAAGTAAAGGACTACCATTAATGAAACAAGTACCTTCAATCAATTTGTCATCACTGGATGTCTGAGTCCCAGATAGCGCGAACACTCTTCCGCCATTCTGTTCCTTATTAGGCTTCTAACACTTGTCTCGCAGGTGTCCCTCTTCACCGCAGTTGAAACAAACCATTCCTTTGCGTTTGCACTCACCAACAATGTGTCCCAACTCTCCGCAACGGTAACATTTCAATGATCCAGAATTACATACATTACTCTTGTGACCTGGCTTTCCGCACTTATAGCAAACAATACCAGCAGGAGCATCTCCCCTACTAGCTTTCCGACCGTCAGCTACTTTCTGTTTCCCTTTTCCAGCTGGAGGATCATAAGGCTTACCACGACTCTGCTGTGATTTGCCTCTCCTCTCACTCACCAACTTGTAATGAGCATTGCTATCCTCTTCATAAATCCTACAGCTTTCAACCAATGAATCAAAGACACGGATCTTCTGATACCCGATTGCTTTCTTGATTTCAGACTTCAATCCGTTCTCAAACTTGATACATTTAGAGAATTCAGCAGTCTCTGCGCTGTAGTGCGGGTAAAACTTAGCCAACTCCTTGAACTTCGCCGCATACTCAGTAACAGATCTGTCTCCTTGCTTCAGTTCAAGAAATTCAATCTCTTTCTTACCACGAACATCTTTCGGGTAATACTTCTTTAGAAAATTCCCTACGGAATACAGTCCAAGTAACTTCTTCACCTGCAGCTTCCAACACTGGACGGGTCTCTAGCCACCAGTCATCAGCTTCGACTGCTAGCATATGAGTCCCATAACGGACCTTCTGTGCTGGAGTACAATCCATCACACGAAATATTCACTCCATTTCCTTTAACCACTCCAATGCACCATCAGGATCATGCTTACCCTTGAAGGTAGGCGGATTCTCCCGTTGAAACGTTGCCAAACTGCGAGACCCAGCATCTCCAGCAGGATTCGGCTGATGTTCCATAGCATTAGCTAAAGCTTGCAGAGCAGCAGCAATTGCAGCACCATTCCTCCCAGCCATTTCACTTAAGCTGCAACAACCAACAGTCAAATTTCATAATTAACGAGAGTCTAGTGTTAGGCACGACGACCGACTCGACGACACTAGACAACTTGGTCGGACGGACCGACCTGCTCTGATACCACTAATGTAACACCCCAAATCTAAACTTGCGGATAACAGGAAAAACAACAATTCATATAGCAAACAAAGCGCAGCAGCGCAAACATTGACTGCATGACGGTCATCATGAGCCTGTGACGGTCGTCACACAGGAAAAATTCCTCATATCAGAGATGTTACACCTCAACTTGGCAGACAACAATCATTATGCAACAACTTGCAAATATCATACGTAGCATGAAATTGGATGAACAATCACCAATGTATTACTTAACCATTTAATCATAAAACAACTCGTCATTACTTCTGGTGGAAGTTCGATAAAGTATACAACATATTCTCTTAAAACAATTTAAAAAAAAACATCGTAACCAGTCCAATCAACAATAACATCGACTAAAATAATAACAACAATCGTCCATCCCCCCAAGAGTGCTACGTATCAGAGCGACCAACGACACCTTAACGAGAACTACGCTCTATTCCTAACTACCTGCAAATTACCACCAGAGGAGGTAAGATACACGGAAAAGGGTGAGATATCAATAATATAACATAAAGCATGATAGAGAACATGCCGGAAACTCATCACAGCATTATAGGCTTCGAAATCATAAACATCATCAACAATAACTGCGAGTAATTCATATCTCACATAAACAACATTAACATACAACTAGCGTAATTATGCGACTTCATGCACTCGACAATGCGACTCAATTGTGCACATGCATGTGGTACCATTTAGGAGCCAACACTCCAAAACTCGGTACAGGAGCCAACACCCCAAAACCCATTTAGGAGCCAACACTCCAAAACTCGGGACAGGGCCAACACCCCGAACCCATCTAGGAGCCAACACTCCAAATAACACCAATACAGGCACAACCGTCGCCAATCCAGGCCAAATGCTATGCCATGAAATGCATCTATTATGGACTACAACACAACCATAGCAACCATATAACAAGGCATTACGCCTACAACCAGAATGTCCATAACAGAGCATCATAACATCATACCACTCATACAACCATCACTTTCTACCCGTTCACGTACGGGAACAATAGCAACATAATTTCAACATTTACGACTGTTCATGTAAAGGAACATTACAACATCGTACCAACAAATAGGAACTCAAAGTGTTCATACAAAACGGCTATTCCTATACAGGTACAACATCAACATCAGTTCAACAATTAAGGATTCAGCATCTTATTGTAATAACAACATTACGACATTTTCTTACATAATTAATTACAAATCAATCACAACCAGGTAACTGTCCTTTTTGGCCCATTAGGGAAAACCATTAGAGCGTTGTACGAATAACCTTATAGCATATTCGTTCTACGTATTTGCCCATAAGGAAAACCTTAGAGCATCGCACTAATAACTACATAACACATTTATTCCTACATAGAAATCTTGTCCCATTAGGGAAACCTTTTCCTTAACATTTATCGATTAACGAAAACTATACCTATGACTCGATTCCCCACATGAATTCAATCATATCCATAGTTATAGAATTGAACCCCATCCTTACCTTAGAATTGAGGTCAATTCCACGCTTTCCGGTTCCGCTTCCGCTCTATGGTGACTTTTCTGCAGAAATCCTCCAAATTCGCCGGTGGTTGATTCTTTGCTCTCAACTTTCCTCAATGCGTAACTTCTCTTTTCAGTCTTTCTTTTCCCCAAATGGTGTAATTGAGGGTAAAAGAGTCTATGGGAATGTATTTTTGCTACCCACTCTCAGCCACGTCCAAATTCTGCATTTAACTGAATTTCGTTACTATGACGGTCGTGGCAAGTCCATGACGAGCGTCACGGTCGTGACGGTCGTGGCAAGTCCATGACGATCGTCATATCAGAAAAATTCAATTTTTTTCTAGATAGAACATCTCTTTAGCTTTCGAACGCTTCGAACGGGGGTCAAATCCGACTTACGGATCAAGAGATATGATTTTTCGAAGTTTCCTAAAACCGCTACGGAATTTTACACTTTTTCCCGACAATTCGACCGATTCAATTCCTTCCTTCGATCCAAACACATACTCAACTACGACTACGAAGCAACGAGACATAGAAAAGTCATAATTGAATTTAATCAAAATAAAACGGGCATTACACTTGCTCCCTTTGCTTGTCTGTATTAGAGGTTGAGCCTGTCTCCCTCTGCTTGACTGTTATTGTGTGGCTTTGCTTGCTGGCTTAAGGTTGTGTTTATCTCCCTTGCCTGTGTTGTATTTTTCCTCTGGCTTGCTTTCTCTAGAAGTTGAGCTTGTCTCCTTCTGCTTGTATTGTTGCATTGCATGCATTTTATTTACAATTATTTCTTTCAGTTACTTCTTTTGCTGTTGCTTTCCTTTGCCATGTTCCCCTAGGAACTCTGACTTCTCTTGTTCAAGAGAAGTTATGACAAACATTAGGGCTCTAACCATGCATGATAACATTAGGTAGTTCTCTCCTAACCTCAACCATAGGATTAACTTTGCATGACAACTTTAGGATTGGATCAGTTCCCCTTTAGTGCGTCCTTTCTCTTCTCATCTTCAAACAAATCAAAATACAGTAATAAAGGTTAATTGATGTCGTATGCTACGAGCCTTACGCAACTTAAGAAATGGTTGTTGGAGAGTTTCTTTCCAACATCTTGGATGTTGAGTATGGCACCCTTTGGGTGACATGCGATGCGTTCACTCTCAGGTCATAGTCTCTAGTGCGAAACATCCATAAAAGACACTTCTTTTAAAAGACAGAAAACAAAGATCAAACCTCTTTTTGTCCTCTGGGACCTTTAATCCCTAGAAACCCTTTTCAGAAGGAGAGTTTTGTTAACTATCGGTTCTACCGCAAACGGTAAACGCCTAAGTCTCCGTTGAGCGAGCTGCATACACCAACTGCTGGAACTGTCTGTTAACCCTACTCGGATAAAAAAGACAAACTTGTGTCTCTTGTTGTCCCGAACTACGTTTGCTCTGATCTTTCACGCCGTGTGAAAGTACGTAGGCACGAGATTCGATATCTCGGCGAGAAACCTTCCCCCTTAACCCGTAGTTAGGCGAACAACGTTGACTCTGATTTCTCGTTCCAGACGGGAATACGTAGGCATAGAATTGCTGTGTTATGCTGAGTCATTTTCTTTCCTTTTCAGACCAGACCTTTTAGCGTAGATAGATATAACCAACCTGTCAGATGAACACAACAAGCGTGGATCCCATCGAGTACGATGGATGTGAGGGGTGCTAATACCTTCCCCTTGCGTAACCGACTCCCGAATCCAGACATTGGTTGCAATGACCTTGTCTTATACCTTTTCGTCAGGTTTTTCCGATTGTTTCCTTTCCCTCTCTGTGGGATAAATAACGAAAGGTGGCGACTCTTCTATTTTTCCGGCACCTTATTTTCGCGGTAGTGACATGCGCGGAAGTCCCTGCTTCAAGTCATGGCTCTATGATTGCAAGGCATGAGCTTTTTTCATTTAGTCCATAGTGAAGAGTTTGGTATTATGATTCAAGTGGCAAAGTTTAGAGATTGATTATTAGGAATTCAAGTTCTATTCATTTTAAGTGAAAGGATTCATGAATGTTGAAGAAAGGTTCTTATTGTGATTTCAATCTTTATTGACATTTTAAATAAAGAGTCAAGGAGTTCACATGGTTAGGTGTGGTGTGAGAATATGAGTGGAGGTGCAAAATAAAAAAAAAACCCAAGTTGTAAAATCCCATGTAATATTTCCAAGTGTAAAAAACTCATACATTACCAAAAATTCAACAAGGCCCAAATTCATTTTACAAAAAGCCCATAATGTCAAAAATTCAAATGTCATAAAGAAAGTTTACAAATCCAAATCAATAAGGACATTACAAAAATGAAATTCCCAAAGTCCATGTTACTTATATTAAGCCCATATTACAAAAATGGTGAAGTCATAAAACTCCACTTGTTACAAATATTTTACAACAAAAACCCCACACCATAATTTTTTTATAAAAAGGAGAATAAATGGACAACATAAGATGCCATGCACGGCCCACATGATGCCACAAAGCAGAATGATTTGTTACACACCCAACCTACATCAAACCACAACTAAAATTTCAGTAGTCCTTCCACAAACTAGTGACCATAAACTATAGCAAGCCCATGACTACATGAAGCCTCACAAGAATGGGCTAGCTACCATATAACTAGCACAAATGACCAAGACCTGTATACGTCACCACCAAAAAACCGTCAATGTTACACTCCACAAGTTTTTAGCCTTTACACCAGTTACAACCTGCACAAACGATACACGGAAACTCCATTCCCCAGCAACAACAACTGGAATCACGCGAATCGTGACGTGTACACAAAGCTATACATTGTCTTCCCATGCTACACGACATCAACGGAACAACCACTCACAATTTCAACAATTCACGAGCAACCTGTAAATGATGTGAAAGCGACAACGGAAATACAAAAAATGCAAAACGCACAACAACAATCTTCTTCAAAAATCCCAAACTACCCTCAATCTTGTCCATAAAACTCAGCAAAACCTATCTTTGAAAGAGAAGTTGGTAAAACCGCTAAATTCCACTGAAATCCTCCCTCAATCCTTCATCCTACTAAAAACCTTTCATAAAAATAAATTGACCCGCAACAATTCCTTTCATCCCCATAAATCTGTTGGAAATAGGACCTTTTGTGTTTAGGAAAAGTGTGTGGGAATATTAGAGGCTTAAAGAGAAATTTGATAGGTAGAAGAATTATTTATGGAAGAGAGAACTTTGTGTTTTGCTTGATGCAAAAGTGTAGAATTACATCACTATTTATAGTACTCTAAGGAGAACTCTAGACATACTAATTCTAGAGAGTTCTCAACTCTAGGAATTCCAAGAGCATTCTAGAGAATACTACAACCTTAAGAAATATCTAGACACTCCAAACATTACAAGAGTTTTCTAGAAACATTAATTAAAATTACCTAAGTCCAAAACAACTAAGCCCAAAAATCCAAATAATATTTTAGGCCCAAATCAAGTTTAATCTTTTAACATCCCCCCTTAAACTTGATTTGTGACTCCAAGCATACTCCTTAGCTTTATGAACGTTTCCAACTTGAGTGGCTTGGTGAAAATGTCGGCAGCTTGATCTCGAGACATCACATACTTCAACCTCACATCCTTCTTCTCGATGCATTCTCTTATAAAGTGGTAACGGGTGTCGATGTGTTTACTTCTTTCATGAAATACAGGATTCTTTGCCAAAGCAAGTGCTGATTTATTGTCAACACATATTTCCATAGGATTTTCTTGTGGCATTTTTAACTCTTTCAACAAGTTCCTTAGCCAAACTGCATGGCAAACACATGATGTAGCGACAACATATTCGGCTTCACAAGTTGACAGTGTGACGATAGGTTGTTTCTTTGACATCCAAGTGAAAGCAGTATCTCCCATAAAGAATACAAAACCAGTAGTGCTCTTTCTATCGTCCACGTCTCCACTCCAATCGCTATCACTATAGCCAATAATTTCATGATTGTTAGAAGAGTAATAGTGTAAGCCAAAGTTTGTTGTACCTTTGATATATCGAAGGATTCTCTTTGCCGCCATGAAGTGAGTTGTTGTTGGAGCTTCCATGTAACGACTTACGACTCCTACAGCATAGAGAATATCCGGCCTTGTACTTGTCAAGTAACGTAGACTTCCAACCAAACTTTTGTAAAGAGTTGGATCCACAATCTCTCCATTTTCATGCTTACTCAACTTGCTGCCACATTCCATCGGGGTGCCAACCGGATTGGCATCATCCATCTTGAACTTCTTAAGGACTTCTTTTGCATAGCCTTCTTGGGTGATAAAAATTCCTTTGTCTTCTTGCTTTACTTCAATGCCAAGATAATATGCCATGAGCCACATATCTGTCATCTCAAATTCATTTGACATGTCTTTCTTGAGCTCTTCGAACATGCTTAGATTGTTCCCAGTGAAGATCAAGTCATCAACATATAAGCACACGATCAAAATATCTCCACTTTGTGCTTTAATATAGAGTGCATGCTCATATGGACACTTGATGAAATTCTTGTCTCGAAAGTACTTGTCGATTCGAACATTCCAAGCTCTCAGAGCTTGCTTGAGTCCGTACAACGCCTTTTTCAACTTGAGGACTTTTTCTTCTTGCCCTTTTACTTCATATCCTTGTGGTTACTCGATATAAACTTCTTCTTCGAGAAAACCATTCAAGAAGGCCGACTTCACATCCATTTGATAGATCTTCCATTCATTCTGGGCTGCCAAAGAAATGATCAGTCTAATAGTTTCAAGAGGAGAAACGGGGGCAAATACCTCATCATAGTCAATTCCTTGTCTTTGACTATAGCCTTTTGCCACCAGTCTTGCTTTGTATCTCTCCACGTCTCCTTTTGCATTCTTCTTCGCCTTGTACACCCATCTTACTTCGATTGCTTTGTGTCCTCGTGGAAGTGTAGTAAGTTCCCACGTATCATTCTTCGTGATTGACTTTATTTCTTCATCCATGGCGTCTCTCCACTTTACATTTTCAACAGCTTCTTGATAGCTTAGAGGCTCGCAATCACCAAAAAGACAAAAGAGGTTAATGTCATTTTGGTTTTCGGTTACCTCATAAAGCTCTTCAATGCTCCTTAATCGTGGTGTCCTCTCACTTGAGCTTGTTTCATCCAACCTTGGTATTGGTGAGGCAGGTGGTGTAATATGTTCATCTATCATTGGTTGTTCCATTTCATCTTCTTCTTCTTCAAAATAAGGAAGAAAATTATACTTGTCTTCTTGAACACTCCAACCCCAACAATCTTCTTCTTCAAACTCCACGTCACGACTTATGACAATCTTTCCGCTATTTGGATTATAGAGCTTGTACCCTTTAGAGCTTGAGTCGTAACCCACGAATACATACTTCTCACTTTTATCATCGAACTTTGTTCTCCTTTCATCTGGAACGTGGGTATATGCAATGCTTCCAAACACTTTGAGGTGAGAGATACCTGGATTTCTTCCACTCCATGCTTCTTGTGGTGTCTTCTCATGCACACTTCTTGTTGGAGAACAGTTTGTCAAGTAAACTGCACATGCCACTGCTTCGGCCCAAAACTCTTTCGGCATCTTCTTACTCTTAAGCATGCTTCGCACCATATTAAGTATGGTTCGGTTCTTTCTCTCCACTACTCCATTTTGTTGTGGCGATCTTGGCACTGTTAGTAAGCGGCGGATTCCATGCTCTTCACAATATTTGTTGAATTCATTTGAAGTAAACTCTCCTCCTCGGTCAGATCTCATGGCCTTAAAGACCACTTTCTTTCTCCACAAGGGCTTTGAACTTCTTAAAGTTTTCAAACACTTCTGACTTCTCCTTCAAGAAATAAACCCATGTTTTCCTAGAATAATCATCAATAAATAGGAGAAAGTATTTATTCTTACCAAAAGAGTTTGGATTGATTGGTCCACAAACATCAGTGTGTATGAGCTCTAGTGGTTTTGTCGCTCTTGATGTTGATTCCTTTGGAAAGCTTTTTCAGAATTGCTTCCCAATTAGACATCCTTCACATAGTTGGTCTGGATGGTTTATACTAGGAAAGCCTCTCACCATCTCCTTCTTTGACAAACATTCTAGACTACCGAAGTTGAGGTGTCCAAATCGTAGATGCCATAGCCACGAAGAGTCGGTATAGTAGGCCTTGAGACACTTTGCCACATCATTTTGAATGTTCAGGAGGAACATTCTATTCTTTGACATAGGCACCTTAGCGATCAATTTATGCCCACAATCTCTTAAGAAAAGACTATGTTCTTTCAAGTGGATGTCATATCCTTTCTCCAATAATTGTCCCAAGCTCAAAATATTATTTTTCATGTTAGGAACATAGTAGACGTTGGATATGAATTGATGACTCCCATTCTTTAAGCGTATGAGAATTTTACCTTTGCCTTTGACCGGTATCTTTGAGTCATCTCCAAATGAGACATTTCCATTTGTCGCTTCATTGATCTCTATGAACATGCTTCGATCGCCGCACATGTGATTGCTTGCGCCGGTGTCGAGGTACCACTTGTTTCTTTTCTCTTCAAATTGGTTTTGGCACGCGAGTAGCAAAGTTTCTTCTTCTCCACCTTTTTCTTCTACAAAGTTAGCTTTCTCCATAACCTTCTTTGAGAATCTACACTCAGATGCATAGTGACCAATTTTGTTGCAATTGAAGCACTTGATTTGTAACTTGTTGCACCTTGACCATGAATTTCCATTTCCACGACCTCTTGTTGCTTGTGGATTCCACCTTATTTCTCCATTGTTGAAGTTGTTGGAGTAGTTGTTGTAATTGCCTCTTCTTTGTCCTTCATGTCCTCGTCCATGTCCACGTCCACGGTCTTGGCCACGACCTCGTCCTCTTTGACTCTTGTAATTCACATAATTTTCTTCCTTTGCATTGAGTAGTAGTAGTTGCTCTATAGTCTCCTTTTGTCTAGCTTTTCTCTTTTGTTTTTCTTCGTATGCTTGTAAGGAACCCATAAGTTGCTCAATAGTCATGGTGTTTAAATCCTTGTTTTCTTCAATGTTGGTAACAATGAAGTCAAAACTTGGATTTAAAGTGTGAAGTATTTTCTCCATGACTTTCACATCATCAACATCTTCACCATTTCTTTTAAGTTGATTGACTACGGACAATACTCGAGAAAAATAATCAGAAATTGACTCAGACTCTTCCATAAATAAACATTCAAACTCACCTCTAAGAGTTTGAAGACGAATCTTTTTCACCTACTCCACTCCTTTGTTGCAAGTTTGAAGCTTATCCCATGCTTCTTTGGTTGTCGTTGCATTGGAGATCTTCTCAAATGTATCTTCATCCACCGATTGATAAATGAGGAAGAGAGCTTTCTTGTCTCTCTTTCTTGACTCCCTTAATGCCTCCTTTACACATTGGCTTAATGACGCTTCATCTTGATCCTTGAAGCCTTTCTCAACAATATCCCACACATATTGAGCTCCTAGTAGCGCCTTCATCTTGATACTCCAATTGTCATAGTTGTTCTTTGTGAGTATCGGCATTTGAAAAGGAAAACCTCCATTCGCCATCTCTTGAGGACCTTCAAGCTCTGATGCCACTTTGTTGGAAATAGGACCTTTTGTGTTTAGGAAAAGTGTGTGGGAATATTAGAGGCTTAAAGAGAAATTTGATAGGTAGAAGAATTATTTATGGAAGAGAGAACTTTGTGTTTTGCTTGATGCAAAAGTGTATAATTACATCTCTATTTATAGTACTCTAAGGAGAACTATAGACATAATAATTCTAGAGAGTTCTCAACTCTAGGAATTCCAAGAGCATTCTAGAGAATACTACAACCTTAAGAAATATCTAGACACTCCAAACATTACAAGAGTTTTCTAGAAACATTAATTAAAATTACCTAAGTCCAAAACAACTAAGCCCAAAAATCCAAATAATATTTTAGGCCCAAATCAAGTTTAATCTTTCAACAAAATCATAATCTCTAAACAACCTCAACCTTCCTCTTCCATCTTCCATATTTCTAAACAACAACAACAACGAAACAATCTTCAAATTCACCCAAACTCACCATAAACCCCCACACACATCCAGATCAGATTCAGAAATAAGAAGAAGAAGAAGATTGAACGAGATTTTGTTCAGACCTAAACTTGAGCGAATACAGACGAAATAGAGAGAGCAACGTAAAATAGAGGGCAAACATTTTCATCGTGAAGGAAGGTTGGAGATGAACATTGTGACGACGTGGTTTCGTTTATCACTGTTTTTTCAAAGTGCTGCAAGTTGATGTTGTTTTTGTTTGTTTATGTTTGGTTTTGTGAAAATAATGGAGGCTCGTTTAGTTTTCTTTTTTTTAAGCAATCGGATTTGGTCTTAATTTTTTTTTTTTTACTATTTTATGAATGTGTGTATAGAAGTGGGCCGATGGACCCATTTGGGTGACCATATCATCCTTGCTTTCCTTTTTTTGTTCGTGTTTTGCTGGTGAAGAAGGGTGATGGGCTTGTTAAAGCCCATATGATCCCTTGATGTCCCTAATCTAGCAGCATCCCCTTCCCTATTTGTTTTTTGAATTTGATTTGTTTTCCTTTTTATTATTGGTTTTTTTTTGTTGTTTTAATATTAAGTTAATGATTTTTGTTAATACTTCACTAAATATTTTATTAAATTTGATCTTTCTAGATTTATTATTTTCATTTCTACCCTGATTTTCATCTTCTCTTTTCCTTTCAATTCTCTTTATTTTCATTTTCATTTTCGATCAATGAAGTCTTTCAATTCATAAATGTTGATTTATTGAGGTTGTTAACCTTCATTATTTCAAATTTGTAGTAAATGATCATCTAGATCATTTTCTATACTTTGGTATCATGATAGGTTATCCTCGATTAATTAACACGAGTTTGTGACTAAGACGAGATCATTCGCTTTTCAGTCAGTGTGACACGATTACATTGAAAAATGATCATCAATACCATTTCTCCATCGTGTTTTTAGCATAGATATCAACTTACGCGACCTCCTATAGTTTGATCTTCGTCATAGATCGAGCTATGACGGTTTAGCAATATATTTCGTCTCGATTTGATTCATATCAACTAACAACTAATTTTACTTTCCGTCAATATACTTTTGCTTTTATTTTCAGTCATTATATCTTGATTTTATTTTCTTATTCATATTCTTCTTAGTATTATCTCGATTATACTATTGTGAATATTATCTTGATTATATTATTATACATCTTTTCGTATTATTCACATTGTTCATATTCATATCATATTCATATTGTTCATATTTCATTCACATTCTTTTTGAAAACACAGAACAATTATCAAAATAATAAAAGCATAAATTGGTGGACTGTTGGTTTTTTTTCCGATCAACGAAATTTGGACTTTATCAAAAACATTAACTTGGAGATTTTGTCCAACTCTTTCTCAAGGCTTAGTTTAGGACACTTTGCATACACATGACTTCCTCTTGGGCTACCTGACAATGAACCCTTTTATTTCGTGCAATCCCGTGTAACTTACATGTACCCCTCTCCCATTCCGATGTACGCATTCGTATTTCTTTGATTATGGTTTATCTTATAGGAGCACCCTTAAGGACTAACATAGACTAAACTGTTTTCAAACTAATTCTCGAGTCGTCATCGAGCCATTTTCAAACTCCCTTTGTAAGTCGAGTGCTCGTACCATTCGCCATCGACCTATCGCACACACTTTCACATTTCATCGTGGTTTCGTTATTAGGAGCACCCTCAGGGACTAGTATCATTTCTCACAACCTAACCCTCGATTCGTCGTCGAGCCGAATCCATTTTCAACCAAACCCTCGACTCGTCGTCGAGCCATTTTTCAAACCAAATTCTATTCCACCATGGGTTTTCACGCAAATATAAGTCAAACCCTTGACCCAAAGTCAAGTGGATTTTCTCAATAAACTATCAAAACAATTAACAACTATTTAACTCTTTTCAAGGTGAAAAAGAGGGGGATTGAGCCTTTGATCTCTCTTTAGTTGTTTGGATGCGAGTTATCTTACTCGTGTGTGAGCAATTGACGCCTCTAAAACATTTCTAACTCGAGAAACATTCAAACCATCTTCCAACCACTCGTTATTCAAACACCATTCAAACACAACTTTCTTTTCAAGATGAAAAAGAGAGAGAGTCAAGTCTTTGACTCACTCTCCCGATTACTTAGGCCCGAGGAGCCTTTCTTAAGCTTCGAGTAATCATCATCCGTAGCAAACTTCAACGTGTTCAGCCTATCTCTTTTCGTGATCGTCTCCACGAACTACGGATGATCTTGGAGAGCACAATTCTATTCATCTTCCGTTTCCCTCTGTTCTTTCCCGTAGTCGAACTACGAGAGCTTTGATTTTTCAATCTCGTCCGAATGAGCATACGTAGGCATAATGGCCCCAATCCTTGGCGAGCACCTTATCCTTTAAACATCCTATTTCCCCTTGGCATCGTTATCCTTTTACCTTACTATTTCACATCCTTTACCTTACAATTCAAACTAATAGGTTCCCATTGAGTACAACGGACATGAGGGATGCTAATACCTTCCCCTTGCGTAATCGACTCTCGAACCCAGAACATGGTTGCGACAATCGTGTTCCTGTCATTTATTTTAAAAGGTCCTTTCGATATATTCCTTTCCTATCTCTTTGGGATAAATAAAGTTCGGTGGCGACTCTGTCGAACCGCATTTCGCGCCTTTAGCGCGAGGGTCGTGTTTCCGAATTATCTTTTGATTTTTCGAGGTGCGATAGCTGGCGACTCTGCTGGGGACTTATTTCTCCATGCAAGAAAGAGTCGAACCTATCTTAGTTCGAATTGAGAGCTTGTTAGCTTTGCTTAGTTATGTTATTCTTGTTTGCTTGTTTATTTACTTGCTCTCCTATCCTTATCTTTGTTGGTTTTGATTATTGTGACATTGTTGGGTTGCTCTGCTTATGGGTAATTTGTGAGATAGCTCTATACCTGAGTCTGAGTAAAACCTTAGGATTAGGATTGTGGTTGTATAGTGGAGACTTGCGTGGGATATTCCACGTAAGGCCAAAGTGAAAACCCCGCTTGGAGTAGATTCCCTTGGAGATGTTATTATTGTAGTGAGCCTTTGCCATAGTAATAATCATTTTGAGCCTGAATTGGTAATCCCAAGGACCATTAACCCGTTCTATTCATGGTGGTTGGTAGTGTTAATTCCTTTTGGATTAATACGAACTCCCCAATCAGATGAGATCTCTTGAATGTATTACTTCCTGACAGTAATATTTTCAACCTCGATCTATGACTCTGAGAACTTGTTTTAGAACCCGTGTTTCGATGGTTATGTAGTTGACACCTCCGAGGAGTCTTTCTCATGTGGAAGACGCAAAAACCTCACATAGAGGAAATCCTTTTGAGGATTTATTGTCGTGATGAGGCTTTGTCATGTCTATAATATCTTTGAAATATATCCATGAATTTAGGCACTTACCCATTTTAGGATCCTACCTGTGGGGTTTCTTTGAGCAGTGACTTTGGTTCTTGACCCGTTCCTCCGACCAACCTCAGAACTGTTTGAACCTGGGATCCTGCGGTCCTGGATCTTGCATCTTGCATTTGCATTCTGCATACATGTCATTGCATCTGTTGTGCTTTTTGCATTTTCCTTCCTTGAGCAGGATCTCATTTTTCTTCCTTCCTCTCTAGTAAATCAAGTTGATTCCTCAACACCAGTACGCAACTCGAGCCAACACTAGACGAATGATGGAGCAGATTCAACAAGACCAAGACGCCTTCAGAGAAGAGTAGGACTCCCTCAAAGGAAATATCGACCAGGTTCTCGAAGCCATCACTATGACCCGAAAGGAAGAAGAACTGCATGAGGCTGCTGCCGTCAACAACAACAGCCATGTGCAAGGGTCTACCTCAAGGCTCTCAGTTCCTGTTCCCAACCCCATCAACTATTGGATGCCAATGAACTTCACTACTGCAGCTGAAGGAACCATATCTCAACCAATCCCAACGCCTGGAGTTACTGTTGGAGCTATCCTGTAAGCCCAACCTATTGTTGCTTAGATCCCCGTTCCTCATGCTGAAGAGAATCTGCTTGACCAATATGAGGATGTGCAAAACTATTATGCTGCTATCTCCATTGCCAGCCCTGTTTCTACTTAAGATTCATAAGCCATCAAGATGTACCGTGATCTAGCTGAGAAACTCCGAGTCATGAAGGGGCACAATTCAAATTCTCTCAATGCTCTAGAACTGTGCTTGATGTCGGATGTTGTCATCCCTCCCAAGTTAAAAGCACCAGAGTTCTCCAAGTACAAAGGCCTCAGTTGTCCCAACATCTATTTGAAGATGTATTGTCACAATATGTCTACTTACGCCAGAGATGAAAAACTAATGATTCATTACTTTCAAGACAGCTTGTTTGGGCATCACTCGAGTGGTATATGCAGCTGGAGCGTAGTAATATGTGCACTTGGGTTGAGTTAGCTGATGCATTTGTTAAGCAATATAAATACAACACTGATCTTGCTCCTAACCATATTCAACTTTAGAGTATAGCTTAGAAGGACAACGAATCCTTCAAGGAGTACGCGTATCAATAGAGAGAGCTAGTTGCAAGGGTGCATCCACCTTTGGTTGACCGTGAACTAATTGATATCTTCATGGGCACCTTGCAAGGCCAATACTACGAGAAGCTAATTGGTAATGTTTCGGCTGAATTTTCTGACTTGGTGATCGTCGGTGAGAGAATTGAAAAAGGCCTAAAAAGTGGAAAGATCTCAGGAGGTTCTAGTAGCCAGGCTAATGCCAAGAAGCCTTTCAATGGATACAAGAAGAAAGAGGGTGAAACAAATGCCATCTCTGCGCAGAAAGGGCAGGCTCCTCAACAAGCTCCTGTTGCCTTATCAAATCCCTTAATACCAGTATCTGTATGTTGTTGTTGTGCAATATGCTCCAATGCCTTATAAGCCAGCTATTCAAGCTCAAATGTCTCATTAACAGGTGTAACACCCTTTTCTACCCCACAATTAAAAGGCACATTTATTCACATATCAGAGTAAATTATTAAATTCAATAAAAGCCACCACAAAAGGGTGTGCGTTTCCCAAATCCTCAAAATAGGTCAAGGCTCCGTAAACAACGAGTTTTCCTCAAAGTACATCAAATTGCACTAAGCAGCGAAACTCAAAAGGCATAAATCAAGGATTTCCTCATACGGGAAGATAATCAAAACAAACTCAAATAAAACATAGTTTAACTCAAAAGACCCCAACCCGATGTTACATATCAGAGTAGAACTCTCTAAGTTAATCAAAAAGGCTAACAACTCAAAACTTCAAAAAAATAACCTCGACGGCGTCCACGGCTAAACCTGGCCATCTGCACGTTACCCACGTGGAGGTAACATTCAAACAGGCATGGTGAGTAAAACGGTTCATAATAATCAATGTATGAAAATCAACATATAAATGGCGTCATAATCATATTTGAAATTCTGGTATGCAGATTTCAGATGTCCCAAGTGATGTTAAGACATTGATCTCTGCTAATAATGAACAAGGACAGAACATGATAATTTTAAATCCCTTTAAAAATTAACAGTGTCATGACATCTGTTGTAACATCTATAGACTGACAGAGCAATTTATCTAACCATTTAAATTATGTAGAATTGTAAATGCATAGTAACAGACAGTCGATGTTATAACGGATGTTATGACATCCACTACTGAGCAGACTACTAAACTTAGCAGTAAACCAATAATGAAATCAGTAAAGAACACAGGAAATTGTTTACCCAGTTCGGTGCAACATCACCTACATATGGGGGCTACCAAGCCAGGAAGGAAATCCACTATTAGCATAATTAATTCAGAGCTAAACTCCCAGTTTACAACTCCTCACTTAATCTCTACCCAATGCAATTTCTGCCTAGAACCCTCTGTTGCAGTAAGAATCGTGATACCAAGCTATTGATTAACTTGAATCTTTAATTCTTAAATTCACAACCGGACTTTAATTTATCTAAAAACGAAAGGTTTAAAGAAAGAAAGACCTATAAAAATGCAAAGCAAAAAGCAAGGCTTAAAGCTAAGCAAAGAGAGATCTAAAGGTTCGGGGGTTGGTTATGCCTAGGGTAGGTATTTCACATCCTAAACATCTATAATACTCTACAGGAACCTCTTGTTAATATTTGTGTTTGATAAAGTTTTCTTGCTAAAGGAAATGTGCTAAGGGTAAAGATATACAGTATATACAAAGTATGTACAAAGTTTGGTAAAGTATGCTCGCGAAGACATCGCATCTCGTGCCTACGTATCTTGACGGGGATGGAATCAGAGCAACTGTAGTTCCCCTAACTAAGGGGGGAGGAACTCTTGACTGTGGTCAAGGTTCCAAAGGGAAAGTAAATATCTGCGGCGAGACACCTACATAGAGTGCGGCGATTCTAAACTAAGGTTAAGTTAGAAAAGAAGGGAATGTCCACGGCGGGACAACTACATAGAGCACGGGGACTCCAAGTCCTATGGCAAAGGTAAACAAAGGGAATGTCCACGGTGGGACGACTAAATAGAGCACAACGACTCCAATTCTAAGTTGCAAATGTTAACAGGAAGTTAGTTGTTAGTGAGTTAGTGGCCTCGCCAAGACGTCGCATCTTGTGCCTACGTATTCTCATCGAGAAATCAAAGCGTTCGTAGTTCCCCTGTCTAGGGAGAGGAACTCTTGACTGTAAGCATTCATAGGGAAGTACCTACATGGAGTGCGGCGACTCCTGAATCTAATTTGAGATTGTTATGGTAGAGAATATCCACGGTGGGACGCTAAACATGAGTACGGCGACTCAAATCCTAAGGTTAGGATAACGGGGAGAGAATGTCCACGGAGGGACGCTAAATAGAGCACGGTGTCGCTTTCGCGAAAATAAGGTGCCGACAGAACAGAAGAGTCGCCACCTTTCGTTATTTATCCCTCAGAACGGGAAAGGAAATGATCGGAAAAACCTGACGAAAAAGGTATAAGACAAGGTCGTCGCAACCGTTGTCTGGGTTCGGGAGTCGGTTACGCAAGGGGAAGGTGTTAGCACCCCTCACGTCCGTCGTACTCGACGGGATCCATGCTTGTTGTGTTTACTGGACGAGTTGGCTTATCTATCTACCTATCAAGGCTGGCTTAAACAGAAAAGAAAAATGACTCGGCAAAGCGCCGCGGTTTATGCCTACGTATTCTCATCAGAGAATGAGAAATCAGAGTCAACGTAGTTCGACCTACGACGGGTTATGGGGAAGGTAGCTCGCCAATACATCAGTATTGTGCCTACGTACTCTCAACAGATATGAGAGATCAGAGCTTACGTAGTTCGGGACACTACGGTTTATGGAGATTCGGATTCATCTGTTTTATCAAGTAGGGTTAAACAGCAGTTCCAGCAGCTAGGGACAAAGCCTGTTTGCGTTGGCGCTGAAATTTAACGACACTCTTTCCTTCAGAATAGTTTCCTTTGAATTATGGGCCCACGGGGCAAAAAGGTTTGAAGTTTGTTTTCTGTCTTTTACGAAAGAAGTTTTTTTTATTGTGTTTGCAATTTCAATCGCACTAGAGACTATGACCTGAGAGTGAATGCGTCGCATGTCACCCAAAGGGTACCATACTAAACATCCAGACTGTGGAAAAGAAACTCTCCCACAATCCTTTCTCAGATAGCTTAAGGCTCGTAACGTACGAAGGAAATCATTCATGATTACTGGATCTTAAGCTGTTTTGAGATGAGAAGAGAACAGGCTCAACTAAAGGGAGACTATCAAGTCCTACTGTTGTCATGCCAAGGATTCATCCTATGGTTGAGGTTTGAACAGGGAACTCCTAGAAGTTATCATGCATAGGTTTCAACCTAAAGTTCTATCATCACTTCCTTATCAAAGGGAATGAGAGTCCTAAGGGATCATGTCAATGATACACAGAAACAGATAAAGCATCAGCTTAAACAGTAAACAGTAAACGACTGTAAAATGCATGTAATGCAAGTGAGGGAGGAAATGTGTGTGGGGCATCATCCTCCACAAGCTCATCTCAACCTCAAGCCAGAATGAATAACAGTAATCATACTGAAAGATAAAACATGCTATCAAGCAAAATACAATAAACTGAAATCATACAGAGGAAGATAAAATCATGCTATCAAGCAAAACAAACCACATGGGCAAGGGAGTTGGGCTCTACCGAATACCTGCAAGCAAAGCCATACAATAACAATACAAGCAGAGGGAGCAACTCAACCTCTAGTGCAATCATGCTCCTAGCTTGAATCTAGTCTAGATATGGACTTATTCTAATGCATCAAGCAAGTCAAACAAGGCACATCAATACAGAAAAGAAAACAGAAAAGAAAGAAAGCAGATCAACCCCTCTCTCAACTCCAAGCCTCAGCTCTTCAGACAGCAATTCAGTCTTCAGACTTCAATCACTCTTGACAAATATCAATTTGCTTCTCCAGGTTTCAACCTCTCAACCTAAGTTTCAACTTGTTCACTCTTCTCTAAGCTTCAGCTCCTTAATCAGTTCCACCTTCAGGCTCCACTCTTAACCACAAGTATCAACTTGATCTTCTCTTCCTGCAAGCTTCAGCTCCTTAATCAGTTCCACCTTCAGGCTTCACTCTTAACCACAAGTATCAACTTGATTCCTTCAGGATCTCCAAACTTCAGAGTAAGTATCAACTTATCCTTTGTTCTTCAAGCTTCAGCTCTTCATTCAGTCTTTACTGGATCTTCATTGAGTCTTCAAGTATCAACTTGCTCTCCCTGCTCTCCAAGCCTCAGCTGAAATGGCAATGCTCAGGGAATCATCCTTTTCCATACTCTTCAATGAAGTCTCATCTTCAACTCCAGCCCAACATCTCTCAAGATACTCAAACCTGAAGAAATCCCTTAACTAGATAAGTTGGGGTGTTAAACTGCTTATTGACCACCAAAGGTGACCTATAAGGGTTTTACATCAAAAGAATGGTTCCCTCAAAGGTTCTACTTCCTAGGTACAATCACTTATCCCTCCAAAGGAGAGAGGTGAATACCATGAAAGGACCTTGAATCATGGGGAGGAATGGAGGTGAAAGATACCATCCATGTTTAAGAAAGAAATTAACTAAGTCTAAGCTCTCCTTAATTCCTAACCCTAAAACAACAACAAAACAAACATGTCTTCAAGCTCTCAAGCTCCTTAATCAATCTTCAAGTCTTTTACTATGCTCCTCCATGCTCCCCAAAGCAAGACCAAGCCCACCAAGCCAAGGAAAAACCCACAAAGCAAGGCAAAACAAAATACAAGCCCACCAGGGCAACACAAACAACAATCAACTACAAAAATCAATTAAAAATAGTATACTATTATATTAAAATCTAATATAACGTCTAGGGGATCCTATATACCTACCCTTAATACCCTATATTCCCCAATATCTAACTTGACCTAGAAACCCAAAATTCTAGTGTTATTGTGGACCTATGTTAAGGATTGACCTAATTCTACACAACCTAAAGTCATCGAGTCAAAACTAATCAAAAATTAATCACAAAATTATGGAATAAATCCAGAGGGGAGCTAAAGTCCTAATCTATCTATCCTAAAAAGAATGGCCTAAAAATATGAAGGGAACTAGCTAAACAAAATTCTACAAATCTATGCATCAACATAAGAGGAATTAAAATGCTATTAAAAGAGAAAATACACAAAAAATATTAAAAATGCATGAAATGCAAATATTTTGATTTTATAATTTTCTATACATTAACATGAAATAGGGGAAAAAATTCCCATGCAAAAATCATCATTTTTCTATTTAATATGATTTTTCCAAGATTAAAGAAAAATGGAGAAAAAGAAATTAAAATGGGAAAACATTGGTGCAGATAGCAATGCTAGACAGTTCAAATTCCAGATGGGCCCTAAATGGGTGTGCAAACAACAATACGCGCTAGGCCCAATTCTAATCAGAAAATCAATTCAAAAATTATAAAGAAAAAGGAAAAGACACGGTGCAAAAACCAAGGAAATTCAGTTCAATATGCCAATGAGCCATGGATGGGGGTGTGGATATCAATTAAGCCCAATATCCCATTTAATGAAACGCTTCGTTTTGGGTATCCTCAGATTTCCCTCTTCAAATGAAATTAAATCACAGCCTTTGGATCTCCACTCAGTCAATGAGTCCACGCATGATCAAACGGCCAGCACGTTATCTTCTTCCTCCAGCTAGGGTTTGAATGAAGAAGCCATGGAAACAGAGCTTCAAGCTCAAGCTTCACCACATTCGTATCACCTCAAATCTCAACCAAAATTCATGGTTCAAAACCCTAATCCATTCTAAATTCCATGCTGATCACAACCATGGCCTCAAAATCAATTGAAATGCCCTAAATCTCCAAACCCGATCCAAGATCAAAAATATGCTCATATATCAATTTTAGCAATTCTTGAAATTAATTGGCTCAGAATGATCACCAACTCACCCTGGTTAATTCTGGATATCAAACTCATGCTATAGCTCACTATATCTCATGTTCTTGGTCAAAACAAAAATGGTGTCACCAACTGAAATCTCACCAATTGATCTCAAACTTCCCAGAATCCAACACCTAATTGTCTCTAACCGTTCTAACCTAACAATTCTCCCTAATTATGCTTAAATCATGGTGTAGAAGGAAGTTTACTAACCTGTCAAATCTTGAACACCAGATAGGGTAATCCTCCACTTCAAGCTCTCAAACTCTTCAGAATCAATCCTTGAATGATGATAAAGCTTCTGTTTGCAAAAGATTGGACCAAGAAAGCTTGAATCTCCAAATCCGATTGTGACTTGCAACCTTCAAAATCCAAGTGCTATCTCTTCAATTCTCCATGGTTTTGCCTTCAATTTGGTATGCACAGCTTCAGTGTGATCAATGGAATGTGTTTGGATTGAAAGAAGAAATGGAAATGAATCAGAATGTAGAATTTGATTTCAACTTGCCATGGAAGCAATTGAAATGGCTATCTCCCTCTTCTCTCTAATCTCTCACCAACCTTGCATCTGAGCAAGTTCTAAACCATATATAGAATGCATTGGACCTCTCTAGAACCATCTGGAATCATCCAATGAGAATTTGGGATTCTCATGTCATGAGTTTTTGAATTCATCCATCTCATGTATCATCTCATGCCATAGCCCCTTGCAGCACTTGCCTTGACTTGAAAATCTCCTTAGATGAGATATATGACATGTTAAGACACTTAGCTAGCTTGTACATTGCCTTACCTTGAGTTTTGCATTTGTATCTTATTATGCAAGCAACCATTTTCCAAAGGAACCCCATGATCTATGCCTCAATTCAAAAAAGTGGCTGAACCATTGTTTCTAAAATGTTCTTTGGAGTCAAAATGACCTATTATATGCCATGGTTTGGATGTGTAACTTGGAAATTTCAATTTCCAACTTGAACTTATTTAACTTATGCCTCAATTTTAGGTCATTTTTACCATTTTTTGCTACAAGCCTTTTCAACATCTCATGGCCTCCCTATTAGCCTTAAAACATCATTTTAAGCGAGTTTGATGTTGAAGATTTTTCCATTTGAAGCTTGGAAATAGGAGTTATGGCCTTATGCTTGAAATGACCTATAATCTCCAAATGACCAAAATGCCCTTGACTTGTCAAAGCCATAACTTGAGTTCTACAAATCCTATCAAGGACTTCTAGTACTCTCTATAAATCTAAGAAGATGAGGAACAACATTCATGTTGACCAAAAGTTCATAGGAATCATCCTTCTTGGGAAAAAGTTGGATGCAAGTTGGGTGACTTTCAAGGCCCCAGATTCACATACCTCAGATGACCTGTAATTTGTCAAAGTCATAACATGAGCTCTACAAATCCTATCAAGGACTTCTAGTACTCAAATTAAGTCTAAGAACAAGCTCTACAACATTCATGTTGTAGGCAAGATGAGATGACAATCACATCTTGAGCTAAACTGCCTTGAAGATAGGGATCAAACTAGGGGATTTTACACTGCCAAGCCTTAGAAACCCTAGCTTGAAACTTCTCAAACTCCTCAATCATGATGATTTGATCTAGGAATCATCCTTATAGCATCTAAATGCATCAATCCATGATCACATGGCTCTTGGATTAGGTCTCAACCCTCTCCAAATCATCAGTTGACCTAGGGTTGACCTAGTCAAACCCTAATTGCACCACTCATGGTTGAGTCTTCTTATTCTTGTGCAATGACCTCTCTAGGCCCCAAAGTGATCTTCAAAACTTCTCATGAGCTCCCTCAAGACCTCAAGTCCATTTCCATGACCTCAGAATCATCTGATGGCTTTCCACAACTCTCAGGTTAGGAGACCTACACACTTGGCTTCAACCAGTCTCTCTGAGGATCTCTTAACTTCTCTGACAAAGATATCAACCTTTGAACATTTGAATAACCTTATTGGCTAGCTTCAAATTCTTGTGGTGCTCTTGATTGGTAATCATACCTCTTGATCTACTGCACATATATCAATGAAATGCAGATGATAATGCTAGTGAACACAAGCTAGGTAGAAAAATGTTGGTCAAATTTTGGGGTGCAACAGCTGCCCCTATTCAAACGGCTTGGACCTGACTGGGTGAGAAGCGAACGGCTCTCAAACAATCAAGGTGAAAGACGGTTGAATACCAACAAACCCGGAAATTTTCCAACTACACAAGTACACGATACTCTGATGGGAACAAATCTTCGAAAACTGAAATATTAGCTGCACGACAACTAGCTGGAGAATTGGTCACACGGTAACCGGTAATACATGGTCGATCATGCCATCAGGCATCAAGATTCCTCGGGACTCATCAGGTCAATAATCATGTTGATCATGCCATCGGGCATTCAAAGAAAACTTTCGGGCATCAGTCAGACTTCATCAGTAAGTCGGGAATAGAGTTCTTGGACAATCATGAACCAGTTGGGGATACCCAAACTTCTGCCATCAGGCACTCCGCATCAGCTGAGAGAACTGCTTCGTTAACATGGTCGGACTTCAATCATGAAGTCTTCGAGGGGAAGTTTCAACTTCACTGTTCAGAAACTTGTCGGGGATGACGCATCTCCGCTGGGGATTCTGGAGAACTACCAAGTAACTCTGCTTCGGGGATCCAGAAATCATTCTGGATGAATCAACTCTGCTGAGGACTTCAAGAATCATCTTGGATAAATAACTCCGTCGGGGACTTCAAGAATCATCTTGGACCGATAACTATGCTGGAGATTTCAGGAGTCATCCTGAGCAAACACTCTGCCGGGGACTCTAAGCATCAACTTGAGCAACCAACTCTGGCGACTGCACTGGGGATTTTAAGAATCATCTTAAGCAAACGACCTTGCTGGGGAATTCAAGAATCATCTTGAGAAAGCGACTCCGTTAGGGAGAATTCAAGAATCATCTTGAGCAAACAATTCTGCGGCGGAACACCTGCGAAACAAGAACGGTAACAACCTAGATCATGCTTATTATGCATATGCTTCGGCAATGGCGCAATGCTCCACACGGTGGAAATGCTATGCATTTATGATAAATGTTATGCAGTCATGCAAAATGATGCGGTCCCGTCAGCAAAATAAATGCTGAAGGGCGAATCCTCCTGTCAAGGAGAAAGAACCACTCAAATAGAGGAATCCTCCTGCTGAGGAGAACAAGGTCACGCCAATCTCAATTGGACTCCGCAGGGGACACAACTTCAGTTGACTGCTGCGGGGGAACGAAGCTCTACGAGAACCTGGACCTGCTGAGGGAAAGTGATGTCAATCGCGGGAATAACTGCACGACCTTCACGGCTACTTCCCTGGAGATAACGACTCTGGCGGGGAAATATGGCATCATCTATTCAACACTACACTGGGGCAAACCAATCATGGCCTGAGCGGCTTCCCAGGATTCGGCTCTCTTGGGGAACTGCAAACTCGGCTGAGGAAGGAGAAATCATTCTGCTTGCTGGGGAGAGTACGACTCTGGGGAATCTCAATTCCGCTGGGGAAGAAGGAATCGTCCTGCTTCGGGGGAGAGTACGACTCTGTGGGGAATTTCAATTCCACTGGAGACTTCAGTCTTGAGCTATCAACTGTTGCACACTTCGGTGAATGACTCAACTGAGGAGATGACGTTCCTTCAGGATGCGTCTGATTGGGGAGAGAATCTTCTCTGCCTGGGGAGACATATCAATGCTCACGATCTCGCATTCGAACTCTGCAGGGAGAGGCTGCTGAACTTTGCTGGAGAAGGAGGAATCATCCTGCTTGGGGGGATGCGCACGGCGCACTGTCTGGAATATGCTATACCTGTAACAACACAAACAAACAAACAAGATACCCTTCTCAAAGGGACCTATCAAGGTTATCATCTTGTGACAATGTTTAAGTAATTCATTGTTTCAACAATCAGTGGCCTAGGCCAGTAAGTTTATGTATGCACATTTTATCAAAAACATCGGTGTTTTTTCGCAAACAAAACAGATAAATGCTAAACAGGCAAACATAATTGCTGAATAGTATACATTTTATTGATAACGAACCCCTGAATGGGTAAAAATGTTTTACAACAGATGCAAGCTCCTGGAATGAGGAAGCCGCGCAAAAATAAAACATAAATATACATCAGTATATACAAATGTCGGCAACGGGGCGTAGACGAACACCATGAGTTGATCCCTCTATGACCCACTCGACTTCGATACTTCTCCGATGCTTCAGCTCCGGAACAGATTGACTCAGATAAACGCCCTCAGGTCTTCCAAATCACTAAACAATGAAAGTCCACACGTGGAACGCAGTCATTTGCTTTTTCAAATCCCTAACTTTTGCGTGAACCGCCCTTTGCGGGTTTTCAGTTCACCGGGATACCCTTTTTTGCCAAAGTCGCCCATCCGGGTTTTCGACTTTGCGGGTGTACATTTTTTTCATTTATATCCCTAATTTTTGCCCGAACCTTTTTCTTTTTTATGGTTCGCCGGGATGCCCCATTTTTGCCTGGACTCTCTTTTTACTGTCCAGCGGGTCGCTTTCAAGCAAAGTATTTTTTAACTGCGTCCGCGTTCACCGGGGATGCAAAATCTTCACCGTCCATCGTGGATAACAACAAAGCTCCTCCCGAGAAGACCTTGCTGACGACGTACGGACCTTCGTAATTGGGAGTCCACTTGCCCCGGTGATCCGAGTGTGGAGGAAGAATCTTCTTCAGGACGAGATCACCCGTCTGAAAGCTTCTAGGACACACCTTCTTATCATAAGCTTTCTTCATTTGCCTTTGGTACAGACGACCATGCGCAATCGATGCTAACCTCTTCTCGTCCATCAGGCTGAGTTGGTTTAGTCGGTTCGTAATCCATTCTGCCTCGTCGAGTTTCACATCAACCAAAACTCACAAAGAAGGGATCTCCACTTCTAACAGTATGACATCTTCCATACCGTACACCAAGGAGAAAGGAGTTGCCCCGGTTGACGTACGTACCGTCGTACGATAACCGTGCAGTGCGAATGACAGCATCTCGTGCCAATCTTTGTAGGTCACAACCATCTTCTGAACAATCTTCTTTATGTTCTTATTGGCCGCTTCAACGGCGCCATTCATCTTCGGTCGGTAAGGAGATGAGTTGTGGTGTTCAATCTTGAAACTCTGGCACAGCTCCTTCATCATCTTGTTATTCAAGTTCGAACCATTATCGGTAATGATCCGCTCAGGAATTCCGTAACGACAGATGATGTCCCTCTTTATGAATTTAGCCACTACCTGCTTGGTCACATTAGCATATGAGGCTGCCTCCACCCACTTGGTGAAGTAGTCGATAGCTACCAGAATGAAGCGATGACCGTTAGATGCAATGGGCTCGATCTTTCCTATCATGTCAATGCCCCACATGGAGAACGGCCACGGGGAGGACATGACATTTAACGGGCACGGCGGCACATGGACTTTATCAGCATAAATCTGGCATTTATGACATCTCTTTGCGAATTTAAAGCAATCCGATTCCATCGTCAGCCAGTAGTATCCTGCTCTCAGGATCTTTCTCGTCATAGCATGCCCGCCGGCGTGCGTACCAAATGTGCCTTCATGGACTTCTTCCATGAGCATACTCGCCTCTTTCTCATCTACACATCTGAGTAGCACGAGATCGTGGTTTCTCTTATACAGAACTCCATCAGGATTGAGATAAAAATTTCCATACAGCCTCCTCAGAGTCTTCTTATCCTGGGTTGACGCACCCGCAGGATACTCCTTAGTCATAAGGAAACTCTGGATGTCATGGAACCATGGCTTGCCGTCGGCGGCTTCCTCGATTGCAAAGACGAATGCAGGTCTATCAAGACGAGAAAGGACAATTCTTGGTGCTTCATTCCAAAAATTGACTTTATACATCGAAGCCAACATGGCTAAGGCATCAGCCATCTGATTTTCGGCTCTGGGCACATGATGGAGTTCCACTCGATCAAAGAACGGAATTAGCCTTATGGCATAGTTCATGTACGGCACCAAATTCGATTGACGAGTCTCCCACTCCCCTTTAATCTGGTTGATCACAAGCGCCGAGTCACCATATACGTCTAGGTTCTTGATTCTCAAATCAATTGCCTCTTCTAGACCCATAATGCATGCTTCGTACTCCGCTTCATTATTGGTGACTGGAAATGTCAGTCTCGTAGTGAACGGGATGTGGGATCCGTGGGGAGTCGTGATGATCGCCCCAATGCCACTTCCGTAAGAATTAACCGCCCCGTCGAATATCAACTTCCACTAGGATTTCCTATTTGGCCCCTCGTCGGGAAACGGTTCATCGCAATCCTTCGCTTTGAGAAACATGATATCCTCATCAGGGAATTCAAATTTCATCGGCTGGTAATCTTCGATCGGCTATTCGGCAAGGTAATTAGACAATACGCTGCCCTTAATGGCCTTCTGGGACACGTATTGAATATCATATTCCGTCAACACCATTTGCCATCTGGCAATCCTGCCCGAAAGAGCCTGCTTCTCGAAGACGTACTTGATCGGATCCATCTTCGAAATTAGCATAGTGGTGTGATTGAGCATGTACTGTCGTAAACGTTTGGCAGCCCAGGCTAGTGCACAACACGTCTTCTCCAGCATCGAGTAACGAGATTCACAGTCAGTGAACTTCTTACTCAAGTAGTAAATGGCATGCTCCTTTATGCCCGTCTCATCGTGTTGACCGAGAACGCACCCCATACTATTCTCAAGAACTGTCAAGTACATGATTAATGGTCGTCCAGCCACTGGGGGTATCAAGATTGGAGGTTCCTGAAGATACTGCTTTATCTTGTCGAATGCCTTCTGGCAATCCTCATTCCAGATAATCGCCTGATCTTTCTTTAAAAGCTTGAACATCGGTTCACACGTGGCCGTGAGCTGAGAGATAAACCTTGCAATGTAGTTTATTCGGCCCAGGAAACCACGAACTTCTTTTTCTGTTTTTGGCACTGGCATTTCTTGTATGGCTTTTATCTTCGCAGGATCAACCTCGATGCCTCTTTCGCTCACGATAAACCCCAGTAACTTTCCGGACCGTACTCCGAAAGTACATTTATTAGGATTCAGCCTCAACCTGAATTTCCTAAGCCTCTCAAAAAGCTTCAGCAAATTGACCAGATGTCCCTCCTCCATTTGGGACTTCGCAATCATGTCATCAACATAGACTTCAATCTCATGATGAATCATGTCATGAAACAAAGTTACCATTGCTCGTTGGTAAGTGGCCCCTGCGTTCTTCAGACCGAAAGGCATTACCTTATAGCAAAATGTTCCCCAGGGAGTGATAAACGTCGTTTTCTCCATGTCCTTCGGCGCCATATTGATCTGGTTGTAACCGGAGAAGCCATCCATGAACGAAAACACGGAGAACTGGGCTGTGTTGTCGACCAACACATCGATATGAGGCAGCGGGAAATCATCCTTAGGGCTCGCCCTATTCAAATCCCGATAATCGACGCACATGCGTACCTTACCGTCCTTCTTTGGTACAAGCACTATGTTGGCGACCCACGGAGGGTAAGTAGTGACCGCTAAGAAGCCAGCATCAAGCTGATTCTGCACTTCTTCTTTGATCTTAATGGCCATATCTGGTCTCATCCTCCTAAGCTTCTGCTTAACGGGAGGGCAATCTTCTCGCAGCGGCAAGTGGTGGACCACGATGTCAGTATCAAGTCCGGGCATATCTTCGTATGACCAAGAAAATACGTCATTATACTCTCTCAGCATCTCGACTAATCTCTGCTTGACATCACTCTGCAGTGCAGCCCCTATCCTGATGTTTCTGATGAGCTCTTCAGAACCCAGATTCACGATCTCGATCTCCTTCTCATGAGGCAGAATAACTTTCTCCTCTTGTTTCAACAAGCGGGCCAACTCTTCAGGAAGGTCTTCGTCTTCATCAATCTCTTCTTCGGCTTGATAGATCGGGCAATCAAAGTCGAAGTGAGCCGTAGAAGGTCCAGAGTCGATGTCATCTGTTATGTGGATCCTGCAATAACAAGGGTTAAGTTTAAAACAAGGATGTGCAGGTTAGCACAAACCCCATTGCCATTTTATTGTTTTTCAAAACAAATATAAAACAGGAATAACAGAGATCACAATATTTGAATACGAAGAAAACGCCTTTGATTTATTAATAAAATGCATGTACATAATCCAACAAGGCCCTGACAATAAAACCACTATGCCCCGGGTAGGACATAGGGTTGTACAATGATTGGAAAAAGTAAATCATTACTCTTCGCTTGTCATCCGGATGATATCCTTGACGGACCAATTGTTGAGGCCCTCACCTGGCTTGCTTGGCTGGATCCAAGAGTCGAGGTCATAGTCGCTATCTCCGCTGTCTTCAGACACCGCGTTGATGCTTTCGAAAATCATTCCGCCACTGGTAAACTGGATCGACCCTTTACCTCGTGACACACTGCTAGAAGAAGAAGAAGCCTCATCCCCAGGAGAATATCCCAACCCAAACTTATCTTGCTTGTTAGGTATCTCCAAAATTCGCCCCCAGCCTGGGGTAGATCCGGCTTGGACAACGGCCCGAGCTTCCTTGAACAAGGAGACAGTCATCTCTGGCTTTTCAGTGACTACAGGAGCTACGTCCTTCACTTTGACAGCTTCGAACGCTTGGCATAGAGTCTCATGGATTTCGCCATCCATCTCCACATACTTGAAGGACGACAAATGGCTCACTATTATGTCTTCCTCGCCGCAAACGGTCACAATGCTTCCTCCGACAGCATATTTGAGCTTTTGGTGCAACGTGGAGGTCACGGCACCAGCAGCATGGATCCACGGCCGGCCCAAGAGACAACTGTAGGCAGGCATGATGTCCATAATATAAAAGACCGCGTCGAACGTTTCCGGCCCGACTTGGATCGACAGGGTCACCTCCCCGAAAACGTGGCGTTTAGTCCCATCGAGCGCCTTCACAACCAGATCACTGGGTGTGCAGATCACTCCACGAGTATCCAACTTCATTAATGCCTTCTTCGGAAGAACATTAAGTGACGAACCCGTGTCCACCAACACGTGCGACATAATCGTGCCCCTACACTCTATCGAGATGTGCAGGGCGCTATTGTGATTCCTCCCTTTTGGCGTCAGCTCCAAGTCTGTGAAACCTAGCCCATTTCCAGCATTAACGTGGGCTACAACCTCTTCTAGCTGATTCACCGATATTTCCTGCGGTACATATGCGGCGTTCAACACCTTCAGCAGCGCGTTGCGGTGTGCTTCAGAGCACAGCAACAAGTTGAGAATGGAAATCTTCGAGGGCGTCTGATGGAGATGATCTACAATCTTGTAGTCACTCTTTTTAATCAACCGCATAAACTCCTCGGCATCTTTAACAAGCAAGTCTTTTTCTACCCCACATGGGATCTCTTCAACGACTTTACTTTTACCCTTATCGGCCGTATCAGCTCTGACCGCTTTATCCGCCACGACCTCTGGTGGTGCAAACACTCTTCCGCTGCGAGTAATACCACTGATTCCCGCAAGGTTCTCCACAGTCGAACCAAACGGTTCCAGCTCCAACTTCTGTCTGTTGCAGTAGACTTCAGCCCCATAATGCCACGGGACGGCGTTAGTGCTTTCGAACGGTATTGGCCCAACTTTGGTGATGGTAATTGTGGGCGGTCTGGGCGCAGAAATAGTGATCGTCCGACGAGGGATGGTGATGGTGGCGACCTCATCAGCTTGCTTCAGCACTACCTCTCCTGATCCACTTTCAGCCCTCCGGCTAAACTGCAGAATCCCTTCAGTCATCAGACTTTGAATTCCTTCTACCAACTGTTCACATCCATCAGAACGTGTGGCGCAGTCCATACATAGCTCTCTGCAACCTAGAAAGAACCCTCTTTTCAGCAACTTAGCTTTAACGAAGCTAAGCGGCGTCTTCAGATCTCTAACGTCAGTCAACAAATCCGCACTCTCGTCTTCGATAATGGCGTTTACCCCGCCTCCCCTATGATTCGGCATAGGATTCTTCGTGACATTTGGCACATTATCCGAGAAGTTGATGATCTTGGCATCCACCATGTCCTGCACCTTATGCTTAAAGGCTTTCCAGTTCTCTATTGTGTGGCCTGGTGCCCCTGAGTGGAACTCACAAGTGGCATTCGCGTCGTACCCTGGTGGAGGGGCCCCTGTCAAGGGAGCCAGCGTCCTCTTCTGGATCAATTGTAGCTGAAGAAAAGTCTGCAAGAGTTGCGCGTACGACATGGGCGGTGTCTCGAAGTGACGGTTTGCCAAAGGTGCCCGATTCTGATACTTCCTGTATCCCTGTTGATTCGGTTACTGCTGCTGCTGCTGCTTCGGAGCTGCCGGGATATTTATACTGGCCACCTGCTGATGAGGACCTTTACCCTTCCTTCGACCGTTGGTCACAGCGCTCGCTTCTCCTTCTCGTCTTTTGCCACTATAAGGTTTCTTTCCTCCTCCAGCTGAGGA
This sequence comes from Lathyrus sativus, assembly GCA_963859935.3. Lineage (NCBI taxonomy): Eukaryota > Viridiplantae > Streptophyta > Magnoliopsida > Fabales > Fabaceae > Lathyrus > Lathyrus sativus. Next base: position 177,617,785 of record OZ012737.1, read on the forward strand.
TGACTCACCTTGAATTTTCCCGATCTTGATCCCATTTTCGACGTGCTCTCCCGTGATAATGAGATCTGAGAACGTCCCAGACATACCGCTGACCAACTTCTCATAGTAAACCCCTGGGAGGGTGGCTACAAACATCTGCACGAGCTCGCGTTCAACCATCGGCGGCTGAACCCTGGCTGCCAACTCATGCCACCGCTGGGCGTATTCCTTAAACCCTTCATTGTTCCTCTGCGATAGATTCTGTAGCTGGACCCGGTTCGGGGCCAAGTCGCTATTGTATTGGTAGTGGTGCACAAATGCTTCAGCAAGATCCTTCCATGTGCGCACACTAGTAGGCTCCAGACTCATGTACCACTCAAGGGATGGCCCAGAAAGACTGTCTTGAAAGAAGTGCATCAGCAACTTCTCGTCCTCAGAATGAGCAGACATTTTTCTGTAGTACGATCTCAGGTGGACACGAGGGCAAGTGGTGCCCTTATACTTTTCAAAGTCAGGTACCTTGAACTTGGGAGGCACCTTGAAATCAGCAATTAATCCCAACTTGGACATATCAACGCCCAAAGTATTCTGATTCTCGATATCTCTCATCTTATCTTCGAGTGCCTTGAATCTAAGCCGTGCTTCAGCATTCAGCTCCCCTTCAGCACCTCTTTGAGAGAACACATCATCCTGACGATCCTCTAGCCATGGCTGAGGCCCGAACAGATTCCCAACGCCTGCATTGCCGTTGCCCAGCCCGACATTGACATTTGCTTCCAGACTTCCATTACCGACGCCCGTCGTATTGAGTCCGATGTTGGTCATCACATTGCCGTTGGCACTGGCGTTTCCCCCGGTCACAGGGACACCATTCTATGGAGTTTCAACTGGTGGAGGAGTAGGCACAATCCCACCATGGAGTACGCCGCTGCTATCAACCCTTGAAATCAGAGGATGAACCAAGGTTCTGAGCTGATCCTGGCCATTGGCGACTGCTTGCATGAGCTCCATGAAGCGATCCATTCTTTCGCAGAGTTCCTGAACATCAGTTTGCACTTGCTCCATGATCCTGGTCTGATTAGATCTAGTCGGATAGCGGTGAATAGGTCTCTGATCAATCTTGGAACTACCTAAGACAACCTGAAACAACCTGAAAAACCTGTGAAATACAAAAGGGTTAGGAAAAACAACAAAGTGCTTGTTATGCAGATGCTTCATGCAAATGCAAACGTGTGCCTGTGCGTTAGGGAGATCTCCCCCGATCCTAGTGCCTGAGTGCCAGTGCTGATAATAAGAAGAAGTCCGAGTCCAATCATGGAAATAACAATCTCATATATAAAGAAAGCCTATCAAGGCAGTATACAACATCAGCGAGTACAGGAGGAATCAATAGCGTGACCTCAGCCAACAAGCCTGGTGATGGTCAGCATACAACAATGATCAAAACAAAAGGGATACAAATAGTCAAGTACGGCCACGGGCGCGATACTCTTCTAACAACTCCTTCGTTTCTGGATGATCCGGCAGAGTGAGTAACCCTTCGACGAGTAATTCCCTTTGCACAATGGTGTATTGAAGTCCTTCGACCGAACCTTCCCATGCTCCTTCGCTGAAGCAATCTTCTAACTTCCGCTTCTTGGACTCAAACGTCAACTTGCGCTCCTTCAGGTTAACGAGAGTCCTGTTGAGCTGGCCTTCGGCGGCGTATCTGCGAGCGGTTTCTTCATCAGACCTCTTCTCACTATCCTTCACCTGGGCTTCCAGCTTGGAGATCTGTAGCATCAGCTTATCCTCCCTCTCTTTCCTGGTGGCCAGGGAAGCCTTCCAGTGCTGGTTGAACTTGGATATCCTCCGATACGCTTCGTCCAAGTGCTGCTTCTTCGTAGCCAGTACGTCGTTGACAGCTTTGAAGTCTTGACCCATGCGTTCACGCTCGGCTATCTGCTTAGTCAGGTCTGTCCCCAGCCAGTTCACCAGCTCTGTCTGCCTTTTGAAAGAATGAACGGCTTCGTTCCTCTCGCTTCGGAGCTGAGCCAATTCCTTCTCCAGTTCTTCGTTTGCCCGCTTCAATTCATCTCGCTCAGCCAACACCTGATTATGCTGCTGGATGGGCACAGTAGTAGGCTCTTCAATTACTAGAGGGCTTTCTGGCTTGGCATGAGGAAACGGCATCCCTATAGCATCTGCCCTGGCTCTGATCCAAGTCACGTACGAAGGGTAGGCTTGATTGTTGCTTCTTCCCAGCAATGGCTTTCCTCGCTTACTGATACCATTCCATGCGCGCTGAAGCTTGGATAGCAGATCCCCCTCTAGAAGACCAGTGAGGTACAGAGATTCCTGCACCTCTTCATCCTTCGGCGGAGCTCTCAAAGCATACGCGAACTGTCGGACCAACAACGACGGATTGTAGTTTATACAGCCCTTCCTGCCTATCAAAGGTACGTTTGGAAACCCGTTGCAGCTGAAGATCACCTCAGTACCCAACCTATCTCTGTCAAACCAGTCAATATCCTCTGCAGATAAACTCATCAGACGCTTGGACCACTCAGCTGTGGCTGCAGACGAGACAAAAGAACCCCTCTTGGGCAGATGGCTATCAGGCCATTTGTAAAGCAAGGGTACACAACATGAGACGTTCTTGCCCCTCCTGTTCTCGTTTTTGTAGTGGATAGAATGGTAGACATCTCCTATCAAGGTAGGGACTGGATTCCCTAAAGCAAAGATGTGAAACGCATCAAAGTCTACAAAATCGGGCATGTTGGGGAACAGAATGATGCCATATATGCACAGAGCGAGGATGGCATTGAACGCGACCCAACATCCGTCTTTGGTGCACTACTGAGCCTTTCCCACTAAAAACTGCAAGGAGAACCCGGGAACCTTGTTCCAACTAGTCAATACCAACTCGGAGGCATCCAGATGAAGTGAAGGAGCTAAACCAGCCAGATCAGGCTCAGCATCCATATGAACAAAAGGCATTTGCCTCTTGATAGACACACCCAGCAAACCAGCATATTCCTTTAGCGTGGGTGCGAGAACAAAATCCTGGAAAGTGAAACACCTCAACGGAGGGTCGTAGAACTGCAGCAGAGCGTGCAACCCATTCAACTCGAACGCAGAAGGCTTACGAACCAAACTGAGCAACTTGCCGTAAGATTTTCTGAACTCATCCCTCACAGAATCATCTGCTAAAGCTATCAAACCAGTCAGCTTAACCACATCAGGGGCAGGGAACTTGTAAGCCACGGTCTTCCTCAGAGAACCCATAACAATACAATAGGAGGCAAGAAATCCTGGATCGGGGAAAACGGTACCTGCAACACAGACACACGTTAATGAAATGCAAATGTATGCAAAATAATGTAAAATGCAATCATGCAGCAGGAGATCAAGGCAACTGTGCTGTGGAGATTTTGTATCAACAAAACCATAACGTTGTTCTATCAAGAACAACCACTGCATCTGATAATAAGAAAACCCCGGTATCGGACCACCAATCTGCTCTGTCAAGAACAACCATCTGATAGGGCCATATACACAAGATCATAATTCTGCTCTGTCAAGAACAAACGTCTGATAATAAGGACCTCTGATACAGGACCAAGAAAACTGCTCTATCAAGAACACACATACATCTGCTGATGAGATCTTCAGACCCCAATCATAAATCTGCTCTGTCAAGAACAAACGTCAGATAATAAGGACCTCTGATACAGGACCAAGAAAACTGCTCTGTCAAGAACACACATACATCTGCTGATGAGATCTTCAGACCCCAATCATAAATCTGCTATGTCAAGAACAAACATACATCTGCTAATGAGATCTTCAGACCCCAATCATAAATCTGCTCTGTCAAGAACAAACAACTGATGACGAAAACTCTGCTCTATCAAGACATCTGATAATGAGATCCTCTGATCAAAACCTGCTCTATCAAGAACAAGTACACATCTGATGATAAGATCCTCTGATCCCAATCTGCTCTATCAAGAACAAATACACATTTGATGATAAGATCCTCTGATCAAAACCTGCTCTATCAAGAACAAGTACACATCTGATGATAAGATCCTCTGATCAAAACCTGCTCTATCAAGAACAAACATATCTGCAGATGAGATCCTCAGATCCCAACAAAACTGATCCACTGTCAAGACAACCAGGTGGTCTGAAGGTCAAAGTTTCCTGCAATAAACCCAACCCTGCTCACAGGTATGGACCTAAACTGACTCAAGTTCGGCATCCTATGCGTTCATCAGCGTCACAGTCATTCAAGAGGGGTGATAGGATACCCAGAAGGTGTGGCATCACCAGCTCATGAAGCGGCCTCACTCGGCTGAATCACAAATGATCGGTCCCCAGAGTCGACAATCCACCAAACCAGCAATCGTCTCAACCCAAAGGGTTGAAAGAGAAGCCAACCGGGAGAACCTTGTCTGAGCGTGGATTTCATGAGACATTAGTGCCTGCAAAGCAAGCACGCGCCCACTAATTTCCACAACTAATGCTATGTTCACTCAAGCCTGGGTCTGGCTTCTCACTCATCAAAATGCCCCTCCCACAACAGCACAGATAATCATATCATACTGAAAATAAAATGCGGGAAATAAAATGCGATAAATAAACACAACCCAACAAGTAATCATACAAGCGCTAGGATTGACTCGCATAGGGGAACCGGAGAACCAGAGATTCTGGGTTCGATCCCCAGCAGAGTCGCCAGCTGTCGCTTTCGCAAAAATAAAATGCCGGCAGAACAGAAGAGTCGCCACCTTTCGTTATTTATCCCTCAAAACGGGAAAGGAAACGATCGGAAAAACCTGACGAAAAAGGTATAAGACAAGGTCGTCGCAACCGTTGTTTGGGTTCGGGAGTCGGTTACGCAAGGGGAAGGTGTTAGCACCCCTCACGTCCGTCGTACTCGACGGGATCCACGCTTGTTGTGTTTACTGGACGAGTTGGCTTATCTATCTACCTATCAAGGCTGGCTTAAACAGAAAAGAAAAATGACTCGGCAAAGCGTCGCGCTTTATACCTACGTATTCTCATCAGAGAATGAGAAATCAGAGTCAACGTAGTTCGACCTACGACGGGTTATGGGGAAGGTAGCTCACCAATACATCAGTATTGTGCCTACGTACTCTCAACAGATATGAGAGATCAGAGCTTACGTAGTTCGGGACACTACGGTTTATGGGGATTCAGATTCATCTGTTTTATCAAGTAGGGTTAAACAGCAGTTCCAGCAGTTAGGGACAAAGCCTGTTTGCGTTGGCGCTGAAATTTAACGACACTCTTTCCTTCAGAAAAGTTTCCTTTGAATTATGGGCCCACGGGGCAAAAAGGTTTGAAGTTTGTTTTCTGTCTTTTACGAAAGAAGTGTTTTTTATTGTGTTTGCAATTTCAATCGCACTAGAGACTATGACCTGAGAGTGAATGCGTCGCATGTCACCCAAAGGGTACCATACTAAACATCTAGACTGTGGAAAAGAAACTCTTCCACAATCCTTTCTCAGATAGCTTAAGTCTCGTAATGTACGAAGGAAATCATTCATGATTACTGGATCTTAAGCTGTTTTGAGAAGAGAAGAGAACAGGCTCAACTAAAGGGAGACTATCAAGTCCTACTATTGTCATGCCAAGAATTCATCCTATGGTTGAGGTTTGAACAGGGAACTCCTAGAAGTTATCATGCATAGGTTTCAACCTAAAGTTCTATCATCACTTCCTTATCAAAGGGAATGAGAGTCCTAAGGGATCATGTCAATGATACACAGAAACAGATAAAGCATCAGCTTAAACAGTAAATAATAAACGACTGTAAAATGCATGCAATGCAAGTGAGGGAGGAAATGTGTGTGGGGCATCAGCCTCCACAAGCTCATCTCAACCTCAAGCCAGAATGAATAACAGTAATCATACTGAAAGATAAAACATGCTATCAAGCAAAATACAATAAACTGCAATCATACAGAGGAAGATAAAATCATGCTATCAAGCAAAACAAACCACATGGGCAAGGGAGTTGGGCTCTACCGAATACCCGCAAGCAAAGCCATACAGTAACAATACAAGCAGAGGGAGCAACTCAACCTCTAGTGCAATCATGCTCCTAGATTGAATCTAGTCTAGATATGGACTTATTCTAATGCATCAAGCAAGTCAAACAAGGCACATCAATACAGAAAAGAAAACAGAAAAGAAAGAAAGCAAATCAACCCCTCTCTCAACTCCAAGCCTCAGCTCTTCAGACAGCAATTCAGTCTTCAGACTTCAATCACTCTTGACAAATATCAATTTGCTTCTCCAGGTTTCAACCTCTCAACCTAAGTTTCAACTTGTTCACTCTTCTCTAAGCTTCAGCTCCTTAATCAGTTCCACCTTCAGGCTCCACTCTTAACCACAAGTATCAACTTGATCTTCTCTTCCTGCAAGCTTCAGCTCCTTAATCAGTTCCACCTTCAGGCTTCACTCTTAACCACAAGTATCAACTTGATTCCTTCAGGATCTCCAAACTTCAGAGTAAGTATCAACTTATCCTTTGTTCTTCAAGCTTCAGCTCTTCATTCAGTCTTTACTGGATCTTCATTGAGTCTTCAAGTATCAACTTGCTCTCCCTGCTCTCCAAGCCTCAGCTGAAATGGCAATGCTCAGGGAATCATCCTTTTTCATACTCTTCAATGAAGTCTCATCTTCAACTCAAGCCCAACATCTCTCAAGATACTCAAACCTGAAGAAATCCCTTAACTGGATAAGCTGGGGTGTTAAACTGCTTATTGACCACCAAAGGTGACCTATAAGGGTTTAACATCAAAAGAATGGTTCCCTCAAAGGTTCTACTTCCTAGGTACAATCACTTATCTCTCCAAAGGAGGGAGGTGAATACCATGGAAGGACCTTGAATCATGGGGAGGAATGGAGGTGAAAGATACCATCCATGTTTAAGAAAGAAATTAACTAAGTCTAAGCTCTCCTTAATTCCTAACCCTAAAACAACAACAAAACAAACATGTCTTCAAGCTCTCAAGCTCCTTAATCAATCTTCAAGTCTTCTACTATGCTCCTCCATGCTCCTCAAAGCAATACCAAGCCCACCAAGCCAAGGAAAAACCCACAAAGCAAGGCAAAACAAAATACAAGCCCACCAGGGCAACACAAACAACAATCAACTACAAAAATCAATTAAAAATAGTATAATATTATATTAAAATCTAATATAACGTCTAGGGGATCCTATATACCTACCCTTAAGACCCTATATGCCCTAATATCTAACTTGACCTAGAAACCCAAAATTCTAGTGTTATTGTGGACCTATGTTAAGGATTGACCTAATTCTACACAACCTAAAGTCATCTAGTCAAAACTAATCAAAATTTAATCACAAAATTATGGAATAAATACAGAGGGGAGATAAAGTCCTAATCTAGCTATCCTAAAAAGAATGGCCTAAAAATATGAAGGGAACTAGCTAAACAAAATTCTACAAATCTATGCATCAACATAAGAGGAATTAAAATGCTATTAAAAGAGAAAATACACAAAAAAATATTAAAAATGCATGAAATGCAAATATTTTGATTTTATAATTTTCTATACATTAACATGAAATAGGAGAAAAAATCCGCATGCAAAAATCATCATTTTTCTATTTAATATGATTTTTCCAGGATTAAAGAAAAATGGAGAAAAAGAAATTAAAATGGGAAAACATTGGTGCAGATAGCAATGCTAGACAGTTCAAATTCCAGATGGGCCCTAAATGGGGGTGCAAACAACAATACGCGCTAGGCCCAATTCTAATCAGAAAATCAATTCAAAAATTATAAGGAAAAAGGAAAAGACACGGTGCAAAAAGCAAGGAAATTTAGTTCAATACGCCAATGGGCCATGGATGGGGGTGTGGATATCAATTAAGCCCAATATCCCATTTAATGAAACACTTCGTTTTGGGTATCCTCAGATTTCCCTCTTCAAATGAAATTAAATCACAGCCTTTGGATCTCCACTCAGTCAATGAGTCCACGCATGATCAAACGACCAGCACGTCATCTTCTTCCTCCAGCTAGGGTTTGAATGAAGAAGCCATGGAAACAGAGCTTCAAGCTCAAGCTTCACCACAATCGTATCACCTCAAATCTCAACCAAAATTCATGGTTCAAAACCCTAATCCATTCTAAATTCCATGCTGATCACAACCATGGCCTCAAAATCAATTGAAATGCCCTAAATCTCCAAACCCGATCCAAGATCAAAAATATGCTCATATCTCAATTTTAGCAATTCTTGAAATTAATTGGCTCAGAATGATCACCAACTCATGCTATAGCTCACTATATCTCATGTTCTTGGTCAAAACAAAAATGGTGTCACCAACTGAAACCTCACCAATTGATCTCAAACTTCCCAGAATCCAACACCTAATTGTCTCTAACCGTTCTAACTTAACAATTCTCCCTAATTATGCTTAAATCATGGTGTAGAAGGAAGTTTACTAACCTGTCAAATCTTGAACACCAGATAGGGTAATCCTCCACTTCAAGCTCTCAAACTCTTCAGAATCAATCCTTGAATGATGATAAAGCTTCTGTTTGCAAAAGATTGGACCAAGAAAGCTTGAATCTCCAAATCCGATTGTGACTTGCAACCTTCAAAATCCAACTGCTATCTCTTCAATTCTCCATGGTTTTGCCTTCAATTTGGTATGCACAGCTTCAGTGTGATCAATGGAATGTGTTTGGATTGAAAGAAGAAATGGAAATGAATCAGAATGTAGAATTTGATTTCAACTTGCAATGGAAGCAATTGAAATGGCTATCTCCCTCTTCTCTCTAATCTCTCACCAACCTTGCATCTGAGCAAGTTCTAAACCATATATAGAATGCATTGGACCTCTCTAGAACCATCTGGAATCATCCAATGAGAATTTGGGATTCTCATGTCATGAGTTTTTGAATTCATCCATCTCATGTATCATCTCATGCCATAGCCCCTTGCAGCACTTGCCTTGACTTGAAAATCTCCTTAGATGAGATATATGACATGTTAAGACACTTAGCTAGCTTGTACATTGCCTTTCCTTGAGTTTTGCATTTGTATCTTATTATGCAAGCAACCATTTTCCATTTCCAAAGCAACCCCATGATCTAAGCCTCAATTCAAAAAGGTGTCTCAACCATTATTTCTAAAATGTTCTTTGGAGTCAAAATGACCTATTATATGCCATTGTTTGGATGTGTAACTTGGAAATTTCAATTTCCAACTTGAACTTATTTAACTTATGCCTCCATTTTAGGTCATTTTTACCATTTTTTGCTACAAGCCTTTTCAACATCTCATGACCTCCCTAATAGCCTTAAAACATCATTTTAAGCAAGTTTTATGTTGAAGATTTTTCCATTTGAAGCTTGAAAATAGGAGTTATGGCCTTATGCTTGAAATGACCTATAATCTCCAAATGACCAAAATGCCCTTGACTTGTCAAAGCCATAACCTGAGTTCTACAAATCCTATCAAGGACTTCTAGTACTCTCTAGAAAGATAAGAAGATGAGGAACAACATTCATGTTGACCAAAAGTTCATAGGAATCATCCTTCTTGGGAAAACGTTGGATGCAATTTGGGTGACTTTCAAGGCCCCAGATTCACATACCTCAGATGACCTGTAATTTGTCAAAGTCATAACTTGAGCTCTACAAATCCTATCAAGGACTTCTAGTACTAAAATTAAAGCTAAGAACAAGATCTACAACATTCATGTTGTAGGAAAGATGAGATGACAATCACATCTTGAGCTAAACTGCCTTGAAGATAGGGATCAAACAAGGGGATTTTACACTGTCAAGCCTTAGAAACCCTAGCTTGAAACTTCTCAAACTCCTCAATCATGATGAGTTGATCTAGGAATCATCCTTATAGCATCTCAATGCATCAATCCATGATCACATGGCTCTTGGATTAGGTCTCAACCCTTTCCAAATCATCAGTTGACCTAGGGTTGACCTAGTCAAACCCTAATTGCACCACTCATGGCTGAGTCTTCTTATTCTTGTGCAATGACCTCTCTAGGCCCCAAAGTGATCTTCAAAACTTATCATGAGCTCCCTCAAAACCTCAAGTCCATTTCCATGACCTCAGAATCATCTGATGGCTTTCCACAACTCTCAGGTTAGGAGACCTACACACTTGGCCTCAACCAGTCTCTCTGAGGATCTCTTAACTTCTCTGACAAAGATATCAACCTTTGAACATTTGAATAACCTTCTTGTCTAGCTTCAAAGTCTTGTGGTGCTCTTGATTGGTAATCATACCTCTTGATCTACTGCACATATATCAATGAAATGCAGATGATAATGCTAGTGAACACAAGCTAGGTAGAAAAATGTTGGTCAAATTTTGGGGTGCAACACACGGCGACTCCAATCCAAAGGTTAGGAAGGTGTAAGAATGTCCACGGTGGGACGCTAAAAGTGAGTACGACGACTCAAATCCTAAGGTTAGGGTAAAGGGTAAAAGTTGTCATATGTAAACACAATGTCACAATAATGTAAACAAAAGGATCAAAACCTCATAGGGATAATCAATAGTTTTAAAGGTGAGCCACTTAAATGCGTACAAGAAAAGTTGAGATTCAAACTTAAATGCACAAGGGAGACAACAATCCAAGATCATGTCGCCTTCCAATTTAAACTTAAAGAGGAATAAAATCAAAGTTTGAAAATGAGAGATAAGAGTGTGAAAACCCGAAAATTGGTTATAACTTGCTCATAATGTAAAGTGTTTCTAAAATAGGATTTTTAGAATTATTTAAACATTATATGGAAATATGTTACAACACAAGGATTTTGCAAAAAAAACCACTTAAAAATGATTTAAAATGGAGAAGTTATGCGGTTTTTAAATTTGTGAACAAAACATAAAAATCTAAATGATAAAAAGAATAAAATGCACATGGTAAGACAATGAATCAAACAAAATTGATTATTTTAACATGTTAACAAACATGTATAAATAATACAAGATCAATATCACAAGAAAAATCAAGTTACAAGCTGAAAAAGTTTAAGAACATCATGGCAAAAACCCTAAAAACAGTCATGGTAGCATGTGAAATACAAATGGAAAGTTCACATTTATGAGTTTTAGGTTTACCTCTTGAAGAAATATTAAGCAATAAGAAAACCAGAGATCTTGAAAGCTCTTCCAAGATCTGCAAATGTTCCTAGGATGATGAATAGATTCTCCAAACAACCTCCAAGCAAGCTAGTGGACGAAATGCCTTGTAAATGAAGGAAAATCTCCAAAATCCAAAGATTTCAAAGACCAACTCACTAGAACCTTGTTACATAAATATGGAAGTGATTTGGATATCTTCAATACATCATATTTTATGTGTTTGAAGTGTTTCTTGAGTTGGAAGAAGTTTGGAAATGGTTTTGAAAGGTGTTTTGCAAAAGTAGATTTCTAGGGATTTTGGAAACTTAATGAGATTTTGCAAGAACTTGTGATTGTGTAAGGAATGGAGTTCTAGCTGGTTTCTAGCATGAAACTCATATGTTTGTGATGTAGGAAGTGAGTTCTATTTATAACCAAAAGCCTTGGATCAAGGTATGGGTAAAAGTGAAGCAAATTGCCAATTTTAACCTTCCATCATGAAAATCTTTGAGTTTTCCAATGCAATCTTCATCTTTGTCTTTATGCCACTCTACTAAGATATTCTCCATGCCCCGTAGATTTTTTTCATCATGATTGATAGAATAGGAGGTGACTTGTTGAATTAAAGTTGATGATTTGACAAGGGTAGCCACCTTTTTTCTCTTTCTTCACTATTCACTTTTGCAACTTGCATTAAATAATGATTTCCTTTGATCTTTGTGCCATTTTCGTGGGAATTGATGTACAAATGTTCATTATCAATATAAACGTCATAAATGAGGCTTAATCTTTGATTAGCATCGATTTGGAGAGGTTTTGGAATCAAAAAACTCATGCTGACCTGGTTTTGTCAATGCGAGTTTTTGCCAACTTGTGGACCTCGGTTCTCTCTAACCAGGAAGAGTTATGGAACACACTTGTACTTTTTAGAAAGACCCAATTAGGTACTACAATATTTATGTTTTTTTAGGAACTCATTCCTCTTGAAACTAGGTCAAAAACCCTTGTGTGGTTAAGGAGTTATGGCTTTGCCCTTTTCAAAACCTTAATTTCCCAACTTTTTGATTACTTCTCAATTCTTGATCAATTGGTCACAAAACTTCATGATTAGATATTAAATGATGTTGGGAACATATTCGGCTTTGATTTTGGGTTAAAACCCTGTTGTTCAATGGGTTGACTTTTTAGTCAGACAAACCGAACGATCGAAAACTTCTGAATCGACTGTTTGTGTCGTGGGTCTTCTAAGGCCTTGAAACTTCTTTAGTGGACTTCCCTAATCCATATGAGCTTTATGGACCATAACTCCATCATTGTAACACCTTTAAATCAAAAGTCAAACCACAGTTGACTTTTCTTGATCAGAAACCGTAATCGGGGGTCCTGAACTGTACTGTTGTTAATCTTCGGGTGACAATCTCAAATTGGATTCATACTTGACCCAATGGAGTATTATTGATGATGTAGAGACTTTCTTCATGGATAATCAATCTAAGGAATTGACTGATTAAACCGTCGAAACCTCGATTTCCGACTGTACGGAACTCTGGTTCACTTGTAACTTAACAAAGAAAAACTTGAAGTAGGTTAAGGTTAAATAATCAATATGAAAATGATCCTAGAATGATGATGAATATCTAAGGGGTCAAAATTTGGGGTGCAACAGATGCCCCTATTTAAATATCTTCACCAGATGGCAATGAGAGATGATAATTCTCATAGAATCATAGTGAAAGGTATTTAAATATAGCAAACCAGAAATTTTGTCCCTTAGATCGGATGGTATGCAAAAGGACAAATGATGAAATGCAATGACAACTAAATGATGCTTTATGATGCTTGGAGGCAAGACAGATGCAGACACACGAGCAAAAATTAAAGAACGACAATACGACGAGTAATTACTCACAGTGGACCCGACACACTGGGGAAACAACAGACATCATTCATAAACAGAACTAGATGGAAAAGAGTCACGACATTCAAAATATCAATGAATGAGGTGAGGAGAAACCAGAGAAATTTAATAGGGACACAGAAACAAACATCAGAGACATTCGGAAGAACATCAAATGAACTCTGAAATATACCAGAGATACTCGGAAAAACATCGAATAAACTTCGGAACATATCCAAAGAAGCACATTGAAGACATATATTTTGAAGGTTCATCTGAAACATTTTAGAAGGGTATTTGAAGACATATCTGGGAGAACATCAGGTAAGAAACAAAGAAGTTCTGGAAGAACATCAGAACAAAAGATATATATATATATATATATATATATATATATATATATATATATATATATATATATATATATATATATATATATATATATATATATATATATATATATATATATATATATATATATATATATATATATATATATATATATATATATATATATATATATATATATATATATATATATATATATATATATATATATATATATATATATATATATATATATATATATATATATATATATATATATATATATATATATATATATATATATATATATATATATATATATATATATATATATATATATATATATATATATATATATATCCGAAAAAACATCGGAAAGATTCTGGAAAAACATCAGAATTTGAAGGGAGTATCTGAAAAAACATCAGAGAGAGAAACATATCCGGAAAAACATCGGATAGATTCTAGAAAAACATCAGAATCAAGGTAAATATCTAGAAAACCATCAGATAAGTTCTGGAATAACATCAGAACGAAGACTCAATTTGGAAAAACATCAGAGAGAGAAACATATCCGGAAAAACATCGGATAGATTCTGGAAAAACATCAGAATCAAGGGAAATATCTGGAAAACCATCAGATAAGTTCTGGAAAAACATCAGAATAAAGACTCAATCTGGAAAAACATCAGAGAGAGAAACATATCTGGAAAAACATCAGATAGATTTTCGAAAAACATCAGAATCAACGTAAATATCTGGAAAACCATAAGATAAGTTCTGGAAAAACATCAGAACAAAGACTCAATCTGGAAAAATATCAGAACAAAGACTCAATCTGGAAAAACATCAGAGGGAGAAACATATCCGGAAAAACATCGGATAGATTCTGGAAAAACATCATAATCAAGGTAAATATCTGGAAAACCATCAGATAAGTTCTGGAAAAACATCAGAACAAAGACTCAGTCTGGAAAAACATCAGAGAGAGAAACATATCCGGAAAAACATTGGATAAGAAATGTCATATCTGGAAGAACATCAGGCAGACACGACACAAAAATATGTTTGGTAGGTGCCAAGTGAGTTGGACTTTGACCACAAGGTAAGACGTGGATAAAACACAACCTCAGGAGAAATGCAAATGAGGATGAAACACCCATGTTATGCATATGTATTTGAATTATGCAGGTGGTATATGATCAAAATGCAAATGCAAACGCCAACGACAAGGCTCAACTCTTTTAGTGAGAAGACAAGACTGGAAGACTGATTCCTCAACACGGAGATCACTGCCATTCTTCTTGGGGACTAAAGATGCTACCGCTAAATATATCTCTTCCACACTGGTAAACTGTATCAAATTGATGATCCTTGCAGGAAGGATGAATAATTGATTGGGGATTCTTCAAGTAAAATTCCCCAGTTTAGCTGTCTGTTGTAGGTAAACTGATAATCGCTTCAGCTTGTTGAAGATGACTGATCCACTATGTGCTTGAAAAGCTTGCCCCAGTCTGAGTCTTGAAATATCTTCTGGATAAACCACATTTGAGAAGACCTTGCCTCGAACAAATATTGAACTGATTCTTCGACAGGATGTGAAAAGAACTTGCCCCTGATAGGATCACCGACCAAGTTTCTCAATGTTTAAAAATTCCTTAAGAGGAAAGCCAGTTTGCAAATAAAAGTATTCATACAAACATGATAATGCAAAGTTCATGCAACTTTTGAAATCAAAATCATTTTTGAAAGATGAAAAATAAATGAGTTATTAGTCAGAACACGGTGGTTCAAGACACTCAAAGTTTAAAGGTAAAGCAAAAAGGTATGATGCCGAAACAAATGATCTGCAAAGATCTTTTGGAGTCAGTTTACGCAACCTTGTCGTAGTATGCTTTCAAAACAACCTTGCTTCAGTTAGGTCCTTTGAGGGTTGTAGCGTGGCCTGGTTCACGGTTTAAGAAACAAAGGATAAAAACTCAAAGTTTATTTGTGCCCACCCATTCTACGTGATAATCTTCAGCCCTACGCTCATATTATGCATTCAGGTTCCTATAGGTTAGGAATTGCACTGATGGTAGCAATGATGGTTCAGAAGTCAAGGGACCTATGAAAAGGCAGCCACTACTTCCCTATAACATTTGGTTGTTTTGACATTGAGGATTTTCAAGGTAAGTATTTAAAGATATCCTCTTTTTATTATCCCTAACCTTTGCCTGAGTTGTTTCTTTTAAAGCTTACAGTCAGCGGGATGCCCCAGTTTTGCCTAAGTCTCCTTTATAGGTTTTGACTTAGCGGGCTTTTTCTTTTGATTTTTTTTTTATAAAAAAAGTGATTGCTTGGCTTAATGATCACGGTGAACCATCATCGGCTTTTGGCTTAAAAAACATCTTCGACACTTGTTTGTTGTGTGCGAAGGAAAACTTGTGAATGAAACCTTCACATGAAAGGTGTATTGCAGGAAAGCACAACCGAGTTAACTGAGAACTACCCATCCCAAGGTTAAGATTGCAGTTCTTTTGTAAAGAAAGAAACTCCTACTTCTAGGCTCGAAGGGGTTAACGAGTGATTATCTTCCTTATTTCTCCGGTGTTTGGGAGTTGAAACAATGCCTTACATCGTCAACAAAGTTTGATTAATAGCATACCGACAGCAGTTATGGGTATAACGTTTTCATCATCCTCCATCAAATATTTGCATGTCAAAAGTTTGAACAAAAGGTGTATATTTTTAAAAGATAAAGCATAAAGATGCAAATATTAGACAAAATGAATTGAATCAAAAGTTGCAATGCTCGTTCATTAACATAAAAGTACAAACATAGTTTGAAGGAAAATAGCTTAAACACAATGAAGGAAAGTACAAACAACGAGAAACAAAAAGGCCTAGTGACTAAATCAGGACAAGGATGAGTCGTCTTGTCTGAAACACTGGCGTTTAGGAAGACAACCTGCTGAAGTCAGTCTGAATCTTCACCTTTGATGTACTGGCAAGGGATTGTTCTGGACATTCAGATGACTATCCTTAAAATTAAGGATTCCAGTTCTAATCAACTCACGCACTCTGGCATTCAGTGCATAACAATGTTCCAAGTCGTGGCCTGGGGCACCCTCATGAAAAGCACAATGGAGATCAGCCCTAAATCCAACTGGGGGAGGATTATGAGGAGGTTGCAAAGCCTTTGTAGTGATCATCCCTTGTTGAACCAGATCGGGATAAAGTTATATGTATGTCATGGGAATAGGATCAAATTGATTCCTATTTCGATACTGGTTTTGTCCAACAGTTGGATGTTGAGGAGTCTGAGCTGGTCGTGGAGCAGCAGCAGCAGTAACGACAACAATAGTAGAGTGATTATACCTTGGTTGGGGACGAGGATTTCTCACTTCAACCATGACAGTGTTGGTTTGATATTCTTTCTTCTTATGGAAGGCCCCAAAGGATTTCTTCGCACCACTTGAAGATTCAGCGGCTTTGGATACCTTACCATTTTTCAGCCCTTCTTCTAACCTTTGACCAATAGTCACCAGATCTGTAAAGCTTGAAGATACACTTCCTATCATCTTTTCCCAATAAAGAGGGGACAAAGTATTTATGAACATTCCAGTTAGCTCCTTCTCTGCTAGAGGCGGTTCAACCTGGGAAGCCAATTCTCTCCATCGCTAGGCGTACTCTTTGAATGACTTTTTCATTCTGAGACATGTTTTGAAGTTGACGACAATCAGGAGCCATGTCCAGATTGTATTTATATTGCTTCATAAAAGCATTGGTGAGATCCTGGAAGCAGTGGATGCTACTATGCTCTAAGTTCATATACCATTTGAGAGAAGCCCCACTCAAGTTGTCCTGAAAGCAGTGGATGAGCAGCTTCTGATTGTTGGTGTAGGCTGCCATCTTTCAGAAGTACATGATTAGATGGGCTCTTGGACATGAGTGACCCTTATACTTCACAAACTCAGGAATCTTAAACTTAGCAGGCATAACGAGGCCAGAAACTAAGCACATTTTGTCTGCATCAACATTGAAGAAGTCAGTACCCTCGACGACCTTGAGTCTCTTGTCTATGTTCTGAAACTGTTCACGGACAATCTCAGGCTCAAAAAAATCTTCATGGTCTTCCCCTTAAGCATTGGCAGCATTGTAGTCAAAGAAAGGAGTCTCAAAGGGAGTTCGGCCATTCTGGGCAACAGTATGGACCACAGGTCTAGGCTCTGTAAAGACGGGAGCTTGAAAAACTGGTCTGAAATTATGACCAATCATAGCAGTAGATGCAAGGGGTGGAGAGTAGTTGGGAGGTAAATCAAACTCTGGCCAAGTTGAAGGCGGTATTTGAACAGGAGCAGGGTCACCACTTGAAACTTCCTGAATGACAGTCCTTTGAGATTCTCCTCTGGCCATCAAGACTTGAAGCATCTCAGTGAGCTTAGTCACACCTGATTTCAATTCATCGATCTACATTCGAATTTCTGCATTGTGTACTTCTTGCTCTGACATCTTGCGTCTATAGTTAACTATAGTTCGATATCGGTGTCGAGGAATCAGCTTGACGACTCAAAGGCACACTGGAAGATGGAGACAGCTGGAGATGAGCGACTGGACAAACAGATGGTATGCAACGAACCATGCAAAGATGCAAATGCAATGCAATGCTATGCAAGACAGGATGAAAACACACATAATATGATCAAAGGTTAAAGATCACAGTATGGAGTTTGGGTAAAGAACCAACCATAGGGTGTGTACTAGGGTTAAAGCACCTGCACAACGGGTTCTAAAAAGTTCCCAGAGTCAAAGTAAATCCTTCGAATATTGCCAACTAACGGAACTACTTACGTGAGTCAACAATATTCTCAAGATAAACTCGTCCGAGTGTAGCATCGTGTGACAACTATTGAGGGACTACTCCCTAACAATTTCCGCGCTACGTCCTAAAAAGGCCAAGTGGGGTAAAAGTGTTACTAAAGGTCCTCAGCTTCGCAGACTCATGTTGAAACAATTAGTGAATACACGACTACTCATGCATTACTAACCATTTCAAAGAGTCTCCACTGAGCGTGATTACATCATATGTCAGACATATTGGGACTACTCCCAACAGCCCAACTATTGATCTTATCACAATCCTATCTCATGTGTCACTTAAATCCGGGTTAGGATTTATCTCACCACTCAAGGCACCCAAAAAAACAGATATATTGACAAATATACATAAATATAAAAGCAAGCAAACATATAGCAAATACAAATATAAACAAGGTGGGCTTAACCCTCTTAGGGGAGTCCCCAGTGAAGTCGCCATTTTTGTTGCGATGAGAATCGTGATACCAAGCTATTGATTAACTTGAATCTTTAATTCTTAAATTCATAACCAGACTTTAATTTATCCAAAAAGGAAAGGTTTAAAGAAATAAAAACCTATAAAAATGCAAAGTAAAAAAGCAAGGCTTAAAGCTAAGCAAAGAGAGATCTAAAGGTTCGGGGGTTGGTTATGCCTAGGGTAGGTATTTCACATCCTAAACATCTATAGTACTCTACAGGAACCTCTTGTTAATATTTGTGTTTGCTAAAGTTTGCTTGCTAAAGGAAATATGCTAAGGGTAAAGATATAAAGTATATACAAAGTATGTATAAAGTTTGGTAAAGTATGCTCGCAAAGACATCGCATCTCGTGCCTACATATCCTGACGGGGATGGAATAAGAGCAACCGTAGTTCCCCTAACTAAGGGGGGAGGAACTCTTGACTGTGGTCAAGGTTCCAAAGGGAAAGTAAATATCTGCGGCGAGACACCTACATAGAGTGCGGCGACTCTAAACTAAGGTTAAGTTAGAAAAGAAGGGAATGTCCACGGAGGGACAACTACATAGAGCACGGGGACTCCAAGTCCTATGGCAAAGGTAAACAAAGGGAATGTCCACGGTGGGACGACTAAATAGAGCACGACAACTCCAATTCTAAGTTGCAAATGTTAACAGGAAGTTAGTTGTTAGTGAGTTAGTGGGCTCGCCAAGACGTCGCATCTTGTGCCTACGTATTCTCATAGACAAATCAGAGCGTTCGTAGTTCCCCTATCTAGGGGGAGGAACTCTTGACTGTGGTCAAGGTTCCAAGGGGATGTAAGCATTCACAGGGAAGTACTTACATGGAGTGCGACGACTCCTGAATCTAAGTTGAGATTGTTATGGTAGAGAATATCCACGGTGGGACGCTAAACATGAGTACAACGACTCAAATCCTAAGGTTAGGATAATGGGGAGAGAATGTCCATGGAGGGACGCTAAATAGAGCACGACGACTCCAATCCTAAGGTTAGGAAGGTGTAAGAATGTCCACGGCGGGACACTAAAAGTGAGTACGGCAACTCAAATCCTAAGGTTAGGGTAAAGGGTAAAAGATGTCATATGTAAACACAATGTCACAATAATGTAAACAAAAGGTTCAAAACCTCATGGGGATAATCAATAGTTTTAAAGGTGAGCCACTTAAATGCGTACAAGAAAAGTTGAAATTCAAACTTAAATGCACAAGGGAGACAACAATCCAAGTTCATGTCGCCTTCCAATTTAAACTTAAAGAGGAATAAAATCAAAGTTTGAAAATGAGAGATTGGATTGTGAAAACCCTAAAATGGGTTATAACTTGCTCATAATGTAAAGTGTTTCTAAAATAGGATTTATAGAATTCTTTAAACATTATATGGAAATATGTTACAACACAATAATTTTGCAAAAAGAACCACTTAAAAATGATTTAAAATGGAGAAGTTATGTGGTTTTTAAGTTTGTGAACAAAACATAAAAATCTAAATGATAAAAAGAATAAAATGCACATGGTAAGACAATGAATAAAAAAAATTGATTATTTTAACATTTTAACAAACATGTATAAATAATACAAGATCAATATCACAAGAAAAATCAAGTTACAAGCTGAAAAAGTTTAAGAACATCATGGTAAAAACCCTAAAAACAGTCATGGTAGCATGTGAAATACAAATGGAAAGTTCACATTTATGAGTTTTAGGTTTACCTCTTGAATAAAGATTAAGCAATAAGAAAAACAGAGATCTTGAAAGCTCTTCCAAGATCTGCAAATGTTCCTAGGATGATGAATAGATTCTCCAAACAACCTCCAAGCAAGCTAGTGGACGAAATGCCTTGTAAATGAAGGAAAATCTCCAAAATCCAAAGATTTCAAAGACCAACTCACTAGAAACTTGTTACATAAATATGGAAGTGATTTGGATATCTTCAATACATCATATTTTATGTGTTTGAAGTGTTTCTTGAGTTGGAAGAAGTTTGGAAATGGTTTTGAAAGGTGTTTTGCAAAAGTAGATTTATAGGGATTTTGGAAACTTAATGAGATATTGCAAGAACTTGTGATTGTGTAAGGAATGGAGTTCTAGCTGGTTTCTAGCATGAAACTCTTATGTTTGTGATTTAGGAAGTGAGTTCTATTTATAGCCAAAAGCCTTGGATCAAGGTATGGGTAAAAGTGAAGCAAATTGCCAATTTTAACCTTCCATCATGAAAATCTTTGAGTTTTCCAATGCAATCTTCATCTTTGTCTTTATGCCACTATACTAAGATATTCTCCATGCCCCATAGATTTTTTTCATCATGATTGATAGAATAGGAGGTGACTTGTTGAATTAAAGTTGATGATTTGACAAGGGTAGCCACTTTTTTTCTTTTTCTTCACTATTCACTTTTGCAACTTGCATTAAATAATGATTTCCTTTGATCTTTGTGCCATTTTCGTGGGAATTGATGTACAAATGTTCATTATCAATATAAACATCATAAATGAGGCATAATCTTTGATTAGCATCGATTTGGAGAGGTTTTGGAATAAAAAAACTCATGCTGACCTGGTTTTGCCAATGCGAGTTTTTGCCAACTTGTGGACCTCGGTTCTCTCTAACTAGGAAGAGTTATGGAACACACGTGTACTTTTTAGAAAGACCCAATTAGGTACTACAATATTTATGTTTTTTTAGGAACTCATTCCTCTTGAAACTAGGTCAAAAACCCTTGTGTGGTTAAGGAGTTATGGCTTTGCCCTTTTCAAAACCTTAATTTCCCAACTTTTCGATTACTTCTCAATTCTTGATCAATTGGTCAAAAAACTTCATGATTAGATATTAAATGATGTTGGGAACATATTTGGCTTGGATTTTGGGTTAAAACCCTGTTTTTCAATGGGTTGACTTTTCAGTCAGACGAACCGAACAATCGAAAACCTCTGAATCGACTGTTGGTGTCGTGGGTCTTCTGAGGCCTTGAAAATTCTTTAGTGGACTTCCCTAATCCATATGAGCTTCATGGACCATAACTCCATCATTGGAACACCTTTAAATCAAAAGTCAAACCACAGTTGACTTTTCCTGATCAGAAACCCTAATCGAGGGTCCTGAACTGCGCTGTTTTTAATCTTCGGGTGACAATCTCAAATTGGATTCATACTTGACCCAATGGAGTATTATTTATGGTGTAGATACTTTCTTCATGGATAATCAATCCAAGACATTGACTGATTAAACAGTCAAAACCTCGATTTTCGACTGTCGGAACCCTGGTTCACTTGTAACTTAACAAAGAAAAACTTGAAGTAGGTTAAGGTTAAATAATCAAATGAAAATGATCCAATAATGATGATGAATATCTAAGGGGTCAAAATTTGGGGTGCAACACCCTCTAGACAAGAGACACCTCTCACTCCCCACAATCACAGCAGTGATAAACAATTCAATACAAGAAGGAAGACTATAGAAGACACTCTTCAAACTCACAATACTTGATTTTTCTTAATAGATTCAATCAAGAACAATACACTCTAGCTTAAAAGCTTTGAGTGAACAATTAACAATTAACAAATAACAGCCTAAACATGTCAACCACGATGCATCCAAAGATACAGAGGGTGACTTACAAGGTCACACACAAAAGACTCTCAAAACTCTAAACCCTTATTTTACACTCAAGTGTTTCTAGTTGTGAGTGCCTCTTTTCCCTTGCTTCTACGACTCCTTAAATAGTAATGCAGGCTGGGCTTGGGCTGGTAAAAAATAATAGCAAGAAGAGAAGATTTCAATCTTCATAAATAGCAGAAGAAATTAGGTTTAACCAAGTTAAATCAATCTTCACTATTCAAGGTGCTAAAAAATAGGCCATATGTGTTTCCTTTCATGATCAGGTCTGACCAGAAAGATTCCTAAAATATAGCCTGAGATAAATGAGGAAACCTAACAGAAAAGAAAACATCATTTATGCTGGTAGATCCTGATGTCACAACATTTTGCTTGACATCCAGAAAACTCTATAATTGATCTCAATCTCCAAAATAGCAATTGATCTCCTGATCTTCTGCAGAATCTTCTTTATAATAGTAGAAACAAATATTGTATAGTTTCCTAAAAAGTCTCGACGATCCTTTTTATGAACACCAATTAAATCTGCACTTTGTTCCTAATATATCTCTTTGACCTGCACATACGGATGAGGTATACCCAACAGGATCTCATCAGACCAAAACACCTCTGTCAAGAGATATAAAATAGCAGCTCCAGCTATACTGGACAGGGATGTCATGACATTCAGCTCAACATCTTAATTAAAACACATGACAACAGTTCTGTCTTGACATCTACTGTACCGGACAAGGATGTCATGACATTCAGCTCGACATCTTGATTAAAACACATGACAACAGTGTTAGAACACAGATTGGTTCTTAGTTATATCTCTATCTTTTGATGATAACACTAATGAAATTTTGTATTAAGAAATGATATACTCTAAATTCGTTCAAGTATTTTTGTTGCAGATATTAAATTTAATATTCTTCTGAAAGCAAAAATGAATCTGAACATTGAACTACACAAGGCTCTGAGCGTCAGAAGCATCTAGTTAGAAGACTCTGAGCGCTGCCTATAGAAGAATCTTAAGCAGAAGCTACAGAAGCATCTAAAGCGTAGCTGAAGACTTTTTATGAAGAGTTTCAAGCATTATTTTTCAGAAGACTCTGATAGTACTGTTCGCTGCAAGTACTGAGGATATGATCTCCAAACTCTGCTCTGACTGTTATTCACGCTGAAGCACACTTGCTGCAACACTCTGATACAACAAACTCTGATAACATCAAGACTCTGATCACTCAAGGCTCTGATGTTAATTGCTGTGAAATAGAAGCTTGTTGAAGAAGATTATTCAAAGATATATACGTTGGCATATTCCAAACGACTCTTTCCTCTTTTATGCTAGACACAAGAACTCTGGCAAAAAGGATTTCTCTGAACGTTCTACTTCTAGGAAAGATCAAGTCATGTGAAGACAAAAGGCTACAACTACTTTGCAGTACACGGTCTTCAAGCTTGCAACGTCTTGGAAGTCTTTGTCTATAAAAGCAAGCCTTCAACAACTTTCTACAGTTGACGGAAATTGACGAATATTGACTAATCTATTGAAAACTCTCTCAAAGCTCTCATACAAATTATATTTCTTTGTTGAATAGTTTCATTCGTTCTTAATCTTAAGTGTATATATCACAGTTGTGATATAGCTTTCATAGAAGCATTTTAAACACTTGTTTAGTTTACATTTGATTATAAAAGTTCCTTAAGAAGACCAAGTTGTGGTCAGTAGTTCTTGAGAAGACTAAGACAGTTGTTCTTAGTGGTTGACATTGTAATCTGTTTGATTATAGTGGATTAAGTCCTTGTGAAGAAAGGAAAATCACTCTTGATAGGGTGGATTGGATTAGTTGAGGTCAACGAACCAGGATAAAAATCTATGTGTTTTTATTGCCATATTTATTTGAAAACCCTTATTTAACCCCCCCCCCCCCCCCCCCTTCTAAGTATTTTCTCACCTTCAAGCAGTTATGTCATAACAGTAGATGAAGATGTTATGACATCTTGCTTAACATCAGTGCAGAATCATGTTTACCAAAATTTAGTCAGAATAAACTTGTTGTAAAAAGACAGAAGTTCAGACAAACTTTTAAGGAAACTAACCCAAAAGGACCCAAAAAGATCTGAATACCTAAGGATAAGATAATATCTGTTGCAGATGTATTTAGCAGCAAAGTCAAGACGCCAATCATGGTACCTGGACTCTGGCTGCTCACGTCACATGACGGGAGAAAGGTTTATGTTCCAAAGCCTGAAGCTTAAATCTGGAGGAGACGTCAAGTTTGGAGGGAATCAGAAGGGCAAGATAATTGGCTCTGGTACTATTGGAAATGGTAACCTTCCCTCTATATCTAATGTTTTACTTGTAGAAGGATTAAAACATAATCTATTATCCATAAGTTAATTAAGTGACAATGTTTATGACATAATCTTTAATAAAAAATGTTGCAAAGCTGTCAGTCAAAAGGATGGCTCAATCCTATTTAATGGAAAGAGGAAGAAAAACATTTATAAAATCAATCTTTTAGAACTTAAGGTTCAAAATGTAAAATGCCTTATGTCTGTTAATGATGAGCAATGGGTCTGGCACAGAAGATTGGGGCATATTAATATGAGACGTATATCTCAGATTAATAAACTCAATCTGGTCAGAGGACTTCCTAAGTTGAAGTTCAACTCAGATGCTTTTTGTGAAGCATGTCAAAAAGGAAAATTTTCAAAATCTTCTTTTAAAACTAAAAATGTTGTTTCAACCTCAAGACCATTAGAGTTACTTCATATTGATCTGTTTGGACCAGTGAAAACTGCATCCATCAGAGGCAAGAAGTATGGATTAGTCATTGTTGATGACTACAACAGATGGACGTGGGTGAAATTTCTAAAACACTAGGATGAGTCACATTCTGTGTTCTTTGACTTCTGCAAACAAGTCCAGAATGAAAAAGATTTTAAAATTGCTAAAGTCAGAAGTGGTCATGGAGGCGAATTTGAAAACAAATATTTTGAAAAATATTTTAATGAAAATGGAATTGCTCATGATTTCTCCTGCCCTAGAACTCCACAACAAAATGGAGTTATAGAGAGGAAAAATAGAACATTGCAAGAAATGGCCAGAACCATGATCAACGAGACTAATCTGGCAAAGCATTTTTTGGCTGAAGCAAAAAACACAGCTTGTTATATTTAGAACAGAGTGTCTGTAAGACCTCTTCTGGAGAAGACTCCCTATGAACTGTGGAGGAATAAAAAGCCCAACATTGCTTATTTTCATCCTTTTGGATGTGTATGTTATATGTTGAGCACTAAAGAGAATCTGAACAAGTTTGATTCTAAAGCACATAAGTGTTTCATGCTTGGCTATTCTGAACGCCCTAAAGGCTACAGAGTATACAACACTGAGACACAGATTGTGGAGGAATCTATACATGTTAGATTTGATGATAAGCTTGGCAATCAAAAGCCAAAGCAGCTTGATAATTCTGCAGATAGAGAAGTCATTCTCAAAGACTCTGAAGTCTCAGAAGCAGATAAGGCTCAAGTGATGGAATCAGAAGCAACGCCAGATGCAACTCCATTGGCTGCTCAGATGAACAATTTGAATATTTCTGAAGAACCTAATGTTAAAGGATCATCTTCCAGAATCAAGGCCTCTCACCCAGAGGATTTGATAATTGGAAAGAAGGGTGACCCTATAAGAACAAGGTCTTTCCTCAGATCATCTGCAACGTCACTTTTTGGGTTGGTGTTTGTCATTGAACCAACTTCTGTTGATGAAGCTCTGGAAGACAATGATTGGATTCTTACAATGCAAGATGAGCTAAATCAATTCACCAGAAATGACGTTTGGGATCTGGTACCAAGACCAAAAGGATTCAATATTATTGGAACCAAATGGGTCTTCAGAAACAAACTTAATGAGCAAGGAGAAGTTGTAAGAAACACGGCAAGACTAGTTGCTCAAGGATATAGTCAACAAGAAGGAATTGATTACACAGATACTTATGCTCCTGTGGCCAGGTTAGAATCTATACGCCTACTCATTTCTTTTGCTGCACAAAATAACATCACTCTATATCAGATGGATGTTAAGAGTGCCTTCTTAAATGGGATTATAGAAGAGGAAGTCTATGTTCATCAACCTCCTGGTTTTGAAAGTGATAAATTTCCAGAACATGTTTTTAAACTTAATAAATCTCTTTATGGTTTAAAACAAGCTCCCAGAGCTTGGTATGAGAGATTAAGTAATTTTCTTCTGGAGAAAAATTTTATCAGAGGCAAAGTGGACACAACTCTCTTCTGTAAAACATTTAAGAAATATCTATTAATTTGTCAAATATATGTAGATGATATTATATTTGGATCTACCAATGTTACGCTGGGAAAGGAGTTTTCTCTTTCTATGCAGGCTGAATTTGAGATGAGCATGATGGGAGAATTGAGATTCTTTCTGGGAATTCAAGTCAACCAGACTCCAGATTGCACTTACATTCATCAGACTAAATATGTAAAAGAGCTTTTGAAGAAGTTCAACATGACTGATAGTAAGTCAGCAAAGACTCTAATGCATCCAACAAGCACTCTTGGTAAGGAAGAGGTAAGTAAGAAAGTAGATCAGAAACTCTACAGAGGTATGATTGGATCTCTTCTATACTTAACTGCTTCTATACCTGACATTTTATTCAGTGTATACTTGTGTGCTAGATTCCAATCAGATCCTAGAGAATCACACTTAACAGTTGTTAAGAGGATTCTAAGGTATCTGAAAGGTACTACTAATGTGGGTTTGTGTTACAGAAAATCTGATGAATTTAAACTAGTTGGATTCTGTGATGCTGATTACGCTGGAGACAGAGTAGAAAGAAAAAGTACTTCTGGAAGTTGCCAATTTCTGGGAAGTAATTTAATCTCCTGGTACAGCAAGAAACAACCTACAATTGCTCTATCAACTACAGAGGCAGAATATATTGTGCTGCTGGATGTAGCACACAGATGCTCTGGATGAAGAGTCAACTAGAAGATTATCAGATGTTTGAGAGTAATATTTTTATATTCTGTGATAATACTTCTGCTATATGCTTGTCTAAAAATCCTATTTTACACTCTAAAGCTAAGCATATAGAAATTAAACATCACTTCACTAGAGACTATATTCAGAAGGGTATTTTAAGCTTAAACTTTGTTGATACAGACCATCAATGGGCTGATATTTTCACAAAACCCCTTGCTGAAGATAGGTTTAAGTTTATTCTAAAAAATATTGGTATGGAATTCTGTCCAGAATAATATTTATCAGAAGCAACTTTCTCAGATGCAAAATGTTTAAAGTCTAAAGTATTTCATCTGTCATTTAAATTATTGAATTATTATTTCTGTGTGTATCTGAACTAACAAGTCTCAGAGGATCTGAACATTGGCTAACGTTCCATTTCTCAAAGAGTTTTCAGAAGCACATGCAAGCAAACACGTGTAACTCAGAATCTGAAAAGATGGAGTGCACAATACTGAAAAGACGTTTGAGGTACTGTTTTGAATATTTGGTTTCTCGTTTTCCCCCCAAATTGTCAGAATCATTAATGCTTGAAATGATTATTCTCTTTTTATTAAATGCTATTAATTGTTAAATGTGAACATGCTGAACGTGTGATCTTTTGTGTGCCCTAATTTGTCTATATAAATACCACAACTCAACACATTTCACACTTTTCACTCTCACGAACACTTGTATGCATTTCTGCTTGCTCCATTGTTTTCATCTCTACCCCAAACCCAAAACCGTTCGTAACCCTAATCCTTCAACTTCTACAACAATGGCTACTTCATCATCAACCTCTGCTCAATTCCAATCTACCATGGCAGCTGTATCATATTCTAATCTGGGTGCTGTTCCTTTTAAGAAACCTGTTAGAACAAATCTCACACCTGTTGAGAAACTGGAATTTTTGTGTGAATCCTTGGTGGATTTTGCTTCATTGGATGAAAATGGATTTAATCTACGTTCTATCATTGATGCTCAAGGATGGACAAAGTATTTTAATAGACTGTTTGGGCCAGTTTATCCAGTTTTGGTAAAAGAATTTTGGATTCATGCTAATGCATATCCCAAGTTCATTGTGTCATCTGTTCTAGGAAAAGAAATTTTGATTACTGAGGATCTTATAAGGAAACTGATAGGATATGAAGAAACTGATGGAGTTTCTCGTCTAACTGGGCGTGTCAATATGGAAGTTGTTTACTTCATGTTCTGTCTAAGTCAGAGCACAAAGGTAGATCTGCCTCATCTGCTTTTCTCTCATCTTTGGAATCATGTTAAGGCATCCAGAGAAGACATGAAGGCAAAACAGGCAAAGGATAGAAATTGGATCCCTTGTGGAAGATTGATTTCAGACATTCTAACAGAGAATGGTCTGGTGGCGCATCTGCATGTGGCTAGACTGAAAGAAGAACTTACATCCATTCTTGGAAAAGTTCTGAATGCTAAAAGTATACAGAGGCTGAAAGTAATAGGTGAACTTACTTCTGTTCCTGAAAAACTCAATACAGAAGAAGTAAGCAAACGAAGAATTCTGGTAGATAATTTTCCAACGTTTTATGCAGAAGAACTAAAGGAAGTTCTGATCAAGTATGTTGGCTCATGTATGGAACAAGGAATTCCAGTTCCAGAAGGATTTCTAAACCGTAAACCTATGCCAGATCTCTATGAGGAATAGAAGAGGCAAAGAAAACAGGCTTTAGAAGAAGAAGAAGCTGCAGGCACGCAGCAGTAAAAGCAAAAAACTTCTGAAGAACCTCAGAAGAAGAAGAAAAGAAAAGCTTCTGGAGAAGCTCCTTCTGCTCCTATCAAACGCATTAAGATAACAGGTACAAAATCATCCTTACCTATTATTTCTAAAATTGCAATAGAATCATCAACTATTAGCTCTGTTCCTGAACCCCCATCTTCCCAAACTCAAACCACTTTTGTACCATCTCATTCATCTATACAACCACCTCCATCTTCTAAACAAACTGCATCTGATACCACACTGTTACAATCATCTGAACCACCAACAAATAGTGAACCCATAACTTTTGAATAATCTGAACAACTAAAAACCTCTAGCCCAGAACAATCTGAACCTCTAGATCAAACACCACCAGAAAAACCAACTCCACAACAACCAGAACCCCAACAAACAAAACCAGAAGAAATTTTATCTTCTGTTCCTCAACCAGAAATTCCTCAACCAGAAATTCCTGAACCAGAACCTATCCAACCCTCTGAACCTTTCATACCTGATTCTGTTGTCCTAGTTATTCAACCGTTGACAACTCTCTTTGACATTTCTTCCACATCATGTCATTCATCTGAATCATCTGAGTCATCTGAATCTGATGTACACCCAGAAGTAAACTCACCCCCATCTCTTCGTGGCTATGAACCAAGATCATTTGATTTTGTTTCTCTTGCCTCCTTGAAACCTTTACCATCTGATCCCCTTCCCTCTGGTTTAAAACTCAAACACTTTGTGATAAAACAAGGAAATCTACCTTTATTTCATATTCTTTTAATCCCAGAACTATTATTCCATCCATACGCAGAATAAAACCATTCTTTCGCCTCATGCCTGCTCAATCAAAATCACCATATACTCGTCCTCTATTCATTATCCTAACCTTTACCATACCACCCCCACCAGTTCAATCCAAACCATCAACTCTGGAAGCCTTTCTTAAATCTAAATCTAGGCTAAATGTTGATGTCTTATTTGCTACTTTCAAGAAAGAAATAAGGATGAGTTTAGACATTGTAAAGAAGAGATGCCTCTCAAAGCATGAATTCAGATGACTCTGATGCTATTTGGAATAGCTTCATCTCCAGATTCAACATTGTTGCTTCAAATTTGAAGAGTGTTTGCTCTGATGATGCGAAGATCAGATTCGCTGAGATTGCCAGAACCATGCTATGGAATGTGAAAAGATCTCCAACATTGCTTCTCAAAGATGCACCCTCAACTTCTGGAGTGTCTGCTACTTCTGAGACCCTTGAAGGATCTGCTTCTGAAGTCATTCTGGAAGAAAATCCTTTAGCTCTAACGTTGTGGACCAACCATCTGAATCTGTGGCTCCAGAATCTGCAACTGCAATGGATATTGAGTCTACTCCTACTCCTGCTTCTGAATCTACTCCCTCTACTTCTTCTGAAGTTAAGAAAGAGAATCCAGACTTAGAAGACAAGATTGCTATGCTGGAAGCTGGTCAATCTGAGATAAAATCTTGGATGGCAAGGCAAGATCAGAAGACTGACAACATTGAGAAATGGATGTCCAAGCAAGAACAATCTTCATCTGAAATTACCAACCTTCTGAAGATGCTTCTCTCTAAACAATCTTAGCTTTATGTTTTTTATTTGATGTTTGAGCACTTGTTTGCATTTCTCATCTTATGTCTTTTCTATCTGAATATTTTAATGAATAAATCTATGAATGTTTTCTTTATATGATTGTATCTTTTCTCTGTTTCCTTTTATTTGTCTTTAAAAAGTTTCTTTTTGATTATGACAAAAAGGGGGAGAAAATGAAATTCTGATTGTTCAAATAAACTTTACCTGAATGGAATTCAGACATATCAAATCATAACTAACATGAAATTTTAGTCTTTCAGAACTATAATGGTAAATCTGACAAAATTCATTAAAGTAACTTTGAGATCCTCAAATCAAGTTTTAATCAGTCAGGCTTTGATTCTGAAACGTTCATCCAAATCAAGCTCTAATTCTAAAAAGAATACTCATGCAAAAAGGGAAGTCTCTATTCTTTCTTAGTATTCAATTCAGGGGGAGATTCATAATCTCAAGGGGAGTTATATTTATCTCTTTATTGAACAAAATTTCCTATGCTTTTGTCATCATCAAAAAGGGTGAGATTGTTAGAACACAGATTGGTTCTTAGTTATATCTCTATGTTTTGATGATAACACTAATGAAATTTTGTATTAAGAAATTATATACTCTAAATTTGTTCAAGTATTTTTGTTGCAGATATTAAATTTAATATTCTTCTGAAAGCAAAAATGAATCTGAACATTGAACTACGCAAGGCTCTGAGCGTCAGAAGCATCTAGTTAGAAGACTCTGAGCGCTGCCTATAGAAGAATCTGAAGCAGAAGCTACAGAAGCATCTAAAGTGTAGCTGAAGACTTTGCATGAAGAGTTTCAAGCATTGTTTTTCAGAAGACTCTGATAGTACTGTTCGCTGCAAGTACTGAGGATCTGATCTCCAAACTCTGCTCTGACTGTTATTCCTGCTGAAGCACACTTGCTGCAACACTCTGATACAACAAACTCTAATAACATCAAGACTCTGATCACTCAAGGCTCTGATGTTGATTGTTGTGAAATAGATTCTTGTTGAAGAAGATTATTCAAAGATATATCCGTTGGAATATTCCAAACGACTCTTTCCTCTTTTATGCTAGACACAAGAACTCAGACAAAAAGGATTTCTCTGAACATTCTACTTCTAGGAAAGGTCAAGTCATGTGAAGAAAAAGGCTACAACTACTTCGCAGTACACGGTCTTCAAGCTTACAACGTCTTGGAAGTCTTTGTCTATAAAAGCAACCCTTCAACAACTTTCTACAGTTGACGGAAATTGACAAATATTGAATAATCTATTGAAAACTCTCTCAATGATCTCATACAAATTATATTTCTTTGTTGAATAGATTCATTTGTTCTTAATCAGAAAAATATGCAGGGGAACCACCAAAAGAACATCTTCAACATGCCCTAAACAAGATGTCAGAACATTCAACAGGTCATGGGAGCTCCTATGTCAGAGGGCACAGCAGCAGATACACAGAATCCTTCACAAGCAGGAGTGAACACACACTTTTCCTTAACTCCATAAGTAGTAGCTCAAACATTTAGCAAGATCAGCAAATCAACTGCCACTTATCCTTGTTCAAGACACCAGAAAGTATGTCCCAAGATCTCATCCAGAACAGATAGGATGCCTGCTATGATACCAATTGAAATTCTGGTATGCAGATTTCAAATGTCCCAAGTGATGTTAAGACATTGATCTCTGCTAATACAGAACAAGGACAGAACATGAGCATTTTAAATCCCTTTAAAAATTAACAGTGTCATGACATCTGTTGTAACATCTGTAGACTGACAGAGCAATTTATCTAACCATTTAAATTATGCAGAATTGTAAATGCATAGTAACAGACAGTCAATGTTATAACGGTTGTTATGACATCCACTACTGAGTAGACTATTAAACTTAGCAGTAAACCAGTAATGAAATCAGTAAAGAACACATGAAATTGTTTACCCAGTTCAGTGCAACATCACCTACATCTGGGGGCTACCAAGCCAGGAATTAAATCCACTATTAGCAGAATTAATTCAAAGATAAACTCCCAGTTTACAACTCCTCATTTAATCTCTACCCAATGCAATTTCTGCCTAGAACCCTCTAGACAAGAGACACCTCTCACTCCCCACAATCACAACAGTGATAAACAATTCAATACAAGAAGGAAGACTATAGAAGACACTCTTCAAAGTCACAATACTTGATTTTGCTTAACAACTTCAATCAAGAACAATACACTCTTGCTTAAAAGCTTTGAGTGAACAATTAACAATTAACAAATAACAGCCTAAACATGTCTACCATGATGCATTCAAAGATACAGAGGGTGACTTACACGATCACACACAAAAGACTCTCAAAACCCTAAACCCTTATTTTAAACTCAAGTGTTTCTTGTTGTGAGTGCCTCTTTTACCTTGCTTCTGCGCCTCCTTAAATAGTAATGCAGAATGGGCTTGGGCTGGTAAAAAATAATAGCAGGAAGAGAAGATTTCAATCTTCATAAATAGCAGCAGAAATTAGGTTTAACCAAGTTAAACCAATCTTCACTATTTAAGGTGCTGAAAAATAGGCCATAGGAGTTTCCTTTCATGATCAGGTCTGACCAGAAAGATTCCTAAAATATAGCCTGAGATAAATCAAGAAACCTAACAGAAAACAAAACAGCGTTTGTGTTGGCAGATCCTGATGTCACAAAATTCAGCTTGACATCCAGAAAACTCTGTAATTGATCTCAATCTCCAAAACAGCAACTGATCTCCTGATCTTCTGCAGAATCTTCTTCATAACAGTAGAAACATATATTGTATAGTTTCCTAAAAAGTCTCAATGATCCTTTTTATGAACACCAATTAAATCTGCACTTTGTGTCTAATAAATCTCTTTGACCTGCACATACTGATGAGGTATACCCAACAGGATCTCATCAGACCAAAGCACCTCTGTCAAGAGATATAAAATAGCAGCCATTGCTGTACCGGACAAGGATGTCATGACATTCAGCTCGACATCTTGATTAAAACACATGACAGCAGTTATGTCTTGACATCTGCTGTACCAGACAAGGATGCCATGACATTCATCTCGACATCTTGGTTAAAACACATGACAGCAGTTCTGTCATAACAGTAGATGAACATGTTATGACATCTTGCTTAAAATCAGTGCAAAATCATGTTTTACCAAACTTTAGCCAATCATAGAACCATGGACAATCATAGAATCATGGAACTAACAATATTCAACACATTCACATTCATCAATAGGCCTCGAAGGACACAACATCATAAATTATTCCAAATGACTTATAAATGCAAATGCAACAAGACTCAATGCATGTGGTACCAATCATCACAGCGCGATGGACACTGGGTCGTCAACCCTCCATAGATCCCCATCAATAGGATCAATTCTACTAGAGAACTGGAGCACATTAAAATACTTCACATCCATACAATGGGATTGAAGACAAAGTAATCGAGGTCCTGAACCGAAGTCCGGATGCACATGATTGCATGATGCACACGTCACAAATCATCATCATAATATATTCATATGTGCATCATCATTCATCATAGTCATCATCATCATCAAATGTCATAGCTCATCATCATGATCATCATCATACATCATGTCATCATAGCTCATCATGATAATCATCATCATACGTAATGTCATCATAGCTCATCATAATAATCATCATCATACATCATGTTATCATAGCTCATCATAATAATCATCATCATACATCATGTCATCATAGAATCATCAAAAACTCATGGAAATATCATCATATCTCATCATCATTACTCATAGGAATCATCATTATACAATCATGTATTAATCTCATCAGAATCATAGTTATACTCATGGTACTTCATCATACAATCACGTATTTAATCTCATAAAAATATTAGACAATGAATTATCTTATTTATACTATGTTATATTCATTTTCATTAGCTTTCCAACGCTTCGAACGGGGGTCAAAACGGGCTTACGGATCAAAAGTTACGTCCAAAACAATTTCGACCGAAAACATGGACAGTCGTGACGGACAACATGCAATTTTTTGCGTTTTTCACCGTTGGAGACCTTCCGGACCTCTGATTTCGATTTCGTAAAATTTACACTTTTAAAATTATCTCAATTAAATTTCCCAAACTTCATAAAATTATCTCAATTAAATTTACAATTTTAACACATTTAAACCATATAATCATTGTTTTAAGATTATGCCTAAAACCTTTAAACTTAAGGGATATAAGTTCAATCTCGTATCATATTTACACCCTAAATGAAAAATTTCCCTACAATTGCCCCAAAGGCATCAGAGTTACTCACTTTTTAATATTCCTATCCCTTCAGGGTCAGACGGGTTTAAATTATAGTTTTGGCCACGAAGGCCTAAGGTTTCCTTTTTCCCCAATGAACCACGGTTAGATTCACTAATAATAGATTTAGGCCACGAAGAACAAAGATCGCTATTTCTCATATCTACCCTCAAATTCTCAAGAATACTTACCACTACACCACAACCATCAGAGTTCTCACTATCAAATTTCTCTACAGGGTTAGACCAATGTCAAATCAGAGTTTTGGCCACGAAGGCCTAGTTTCCCTTTTACTCCAATGAATTCCCATGGTTAACATCTCAATACTAGATTTAGGCCACGAAGGCCAAAATCCCTTTTTCTCACAATCAACCCCAAAATCCCTTAAACCCTTAAATCGACCTTAAATACGTTGAATTTACACATTGAAAATCATGAAGGCAATATCCCCCATACTTTAATTGTCGATCAAATCCTTCTCAAATATTTCTAGGAATCCTCCGAAGCTTTTTCCTCCAATCTTCCTTCTCAGAGCTCTGGCCTCAATTCTCCTCACAGTCTAACAAATGAATCCTAATTCCATCACAATTTCCTTTTTGTTAAACCTAACTTTGGACCTTAAAATTGGACTTTCCAATATTAGCCTCACTAACTCCTTCTCAATTGTCCAATTTGCCCTTAGTTAACTTATATTAATTTAATTTAATAATAATACTAATATATTCATATTATATACTATTATTTAAATAAATAACCCAAAATCTATAATTCTCAATATTCCACAACAACCACCGAAAATTACCAAAATACGAATATTCTTATTTAAATAAATTAAATAAATATTCCAATAAAATTTATGGTGTTACAACTCTCCCCCATTTAAAAGAATTTTCGCCCTCGAAAATTACCTCAAGAAAACAGAGTCAGATATGACTCCCTCATCTGATCTTCACGCTCCCTAGTCCAACTTTCTCCAACTGGTCCTCCCCAAACTACCTTTACCAAGGCAATATCTTTACCTTGCAGTTGCTTCACTTCTCGTTCGTCAATCCGAACTGGAAACACCTCAACAGTCAAATTATCTCCCACTCGTACATCATCCATCTGAATCACATGTGACAGATCTGGAATGTACTTCCTCAACTTAGACACCTGAAACACATCATGCAAATTCACATGCGACGGGGGTAAAACAATATGACATGCTACTTCTCCCACGCTTCCGCTGCGCCACTCTGATACAGATCAACAAAACACGGTGTGAGCTTTCTGGACTTCAAAGCTCGGCCAACACCAGTTACCGATGTAACTCTCAAAAACACATGATCCCCTCTTGAAATTCAAGTGCTTTCCTCCTCTTATCATGGTGACTTTTCTGATGACTCTACGGCACTTTCATCTTTTTTTGGATCATCTTGATCTTTTTAGTCGTCTCTTGAATAATCTCAGGTCTGAGTACAACACTCTCGCCTGACTCATACCAACACAATAGAGTCCTACACTTACTTCCATACAAAGCCTCATATGGTGCCATTCCAATACTAGAATGATACAGTTGTTATAGGTAAACTCAATCAACGACAAATGACTATCCCATGATCCACCGTGATCCAACATACAAGCTCTCAGTAAATCCTCTAAAGACTGGATAGTTCTCTCTGTCTGTCCATCCATCTGCGGATGATAGGCAGAACTCAACCTCAACATGGTACCCCAAAGCGTCTGCAAACTCTCCCAAAACCTCGATGAAGATCTCAAATCTCTATCAGACACAATACTTGACGGTATCTCATAAAACTTCACAACTTCCTCAATATACATCTCAGCTAGCTTCAGCATAGAATGATTAATCCTCATTGGTAAGAAATGAGCTGATCTAGTCAATCCATCCACAATCACCCAAATACAGTCTTCGGCAAACCCGACATAAAATCCATGGAAATACTATCCCATTTCCACTCTAGAATATTCAATGGTTGCATCAGATCCAACGGTCTCTGATGTTCACTCTTCCACTTCTGACAAGTCTAACCATCACCCACAAACTCAACCACTTCTTTCTTCATACCTAGCCACCAAAACAATTTCCTCAAATCTTGGTACCTCTTCATAGCACCGGGATGGATACTCAATTTACTTCAATGTCCTTCTTCAAGAATACTCTTTTTCAACTCAACAATATCTGGAACATAAACTCTATCACGACATCTCATGATACCATTTCCATTAATCCGAAAATCAGCTCTTCGACTTTGATTCATTAAATTCAACTGATCTACCAATTCAAATCAGATTTTCGACCTCCTCGAATCTCATCAAGAATACCACTAGTAAGCCTCAACATACAAAGCTTAACTCCATAATAAGTCTATTCGCAAACCAAACTCATATCACGAAATTGCTCAATCAGTTCTAACTCTTTTACCATCATCATCGGTATATGCAAAGATTTCCAAATTGATGCATCAGCTACCACGTTTGCTTTATCCGAATGGTAATTCAAACCAAAACCATAATCCTTCAAAAGTCCCAATCATCTCCTATGCCTCATATTCTACTCTTTCTAATCAACCAAATACTTTAAGCTTTTATGATCACTAAACATCTCAAATCTCGAAACAAACAAATGAAGCTTCCAAAGCTTCGACACAACCACAACAACACCCCACCCTAAATCATGCGTCAGATAATTCCTCTTATCCACTTTAATTTGCCTTAAAGCATAAGCTAAACTTGATGATGTTGCCTCAACACACCTACCAATCCCATAAAAGAAGCATCACATTATACAACAAGTGGTTCTGCCAGATTCGGCAAAATCAAAACATGAGCTGCTGTCAGCCTCCTCAAAAGCTCTTGAAACTTTCTTTACACTTTGCATCCAAAACAAAATCTTGAACCTTCCTAGTCCACTGCGTCAATGCAAAAGATAATTGTAAAAAAATCCTTCAACGAATTTTTAATAATAATCTGCCAACCCAAGAAAACTTCTAATCTCAAAAATAAGTTTTGGAGCTTCCCATTGTGATGCAGCTTCAACTTTCGTCACATCAACCACAATAACCTTAATCGAGATCACATGACCAAGGAACTCAATTCCTTCAACCAAAACTCCCACTTTGACAGTTTTGCATGCAACTGCTTCTCTTTCAACGCTGATAACACAATTTTCAGATGCTCAGTACGATCCTCTTTACTCTTCGAATATATCAAAATATCATCAATGAACACAACCACAAACTTGTCCAAATAAGGATGGAAAATCCTATTCATATACTCCATAAATACACATGTTGCATTAGTCACACCAAATGGCATCACGAAATACTCATAATGTCTATACCTTGTTTTAAAAGCAGTCTCTTGAATATCTTCAGCCTTCACACGAATCTGATGATACCCAGATCTCAAATCTATCTTACTGAACACACTGGCAACAACCAACTGATCCATCAAATCATCAACCCTTGAAAGTGAACACTTATTCTTGATAGTCACCTTGCT
The DNA here is from genome assembly GCA_963859935.3 of Lathyrus sativus. Classification (NCBI taxonomy): domain Eukaryota; kingdom Viridiplantae; phylum Streptophyta; class Magnoliopsida; order Fabales; family Fabaceae; genus Lathyrus; species Lathyrus sativus. Next base: position 177,656,259 of record OZ012737.1, read on the forward strand.
CACTTGTCTATAATCCACACCCATCCTCATAGAACCTTCTTTCTTCTTAACTAACAAAATTGGTGCACCCCACGGTGACACACTCAGACAAAAGAACCTTTCCTCAAGCAGATCTTCAAGTTGATTTTTCAACTTCTTCGATTATGGTGTGGACATACGAAATGGAGTCATCGCTACCAAACTAGTTCCAGGAACTAAGTCGATTGTAAGCTTCACTTTACGTTCTGACTGTAAATCACTTATCTCATCAGGAAAACTTCCGGACAATCACAATTAATTAGAAAACCACCAACTTCCCCACTTTCATTAACACTCAAAGTTTCCATCAAAATAAACATCTCAGCACCATCCTGCACCGACTCACCAAAACAATCTGTAAGCACTTAACTTAACTCAAAATAATTCACTGGACACGCCATCTAAGCTTGCAAGACACGTCTATCTCATCCAACATGACTCCGTCCACTATTAACAAGAGATTAAGGGTGATCAGTTCCTCAATTTGTCAATAGACAGCCAAAAATTATTATGGGGCAAAAACCATCTTTACCATACTATAAGAGCGTTCACCGACATACTGAGCCACCACTCCACATTTGCAGCATTCTCGAGAAGCACAAGCTTCTCCCCCACTTGTTTCATTCCCACTTCTGTAGACAAAGGTTAGAAAACAAACGTGTACCGACAGTGTTTTCACACACATGTTGCATACAAGGGAACAAATAACATTAGACAACTTGGCCGGACGGACCGACCAGCTCTGATACCACTATTGTAACACCCTTTTCTACCCCACAATTAAAAGGCACATTTATTCACATATCAAAGTAAATTATTAAATTCAATAAAAGCCACCAAAAAAGGGCGTACATTTCCCAAATCCTCAAAATAGGTCAAGGCTCCGTAAACAACGGGTTTTCCTCAAAGTACATCAAATTGCACAAAGCGGCGGAACTCAAAAGGCATAAATCAAGATTTTCCTCATACAGGAAGATAATCAAAATAAACTCAAATAAAACATAGTTAAACTCAAAAGACCCCAACCCGATGTTACATATCAGAGCAAGACCCTCTAAGTTAACCAAAAAGGCTAACAACTCAAAACTTCAAAAAAATTAACCTCGACGGCGTCCACGGCTAAACCTGGTCATCTGCACGTTACCCACGTGGAGGTAACATTCAAACAGGCAGGGTGAGTAAAATGATTTATAATAATCAATGTATGAAAATCAACATATAAATGGCGTCATAATCATATTCAACACATTCACATTCATCAATAGGCCTCGAAGGCCACAACATCATAAATTATTCCAAATGACTCATAAATGCAAATGCAACAAGGCTCAATGCATATGGTACCAATCATCACAGCGCGATGGACACTGGGCCATCAACCCTCCATAGATCCTCATCAATAGAATCGATTCTACTAGAGAACTAGAGCACATCAAAATACTTCACATCCACACAATAGGATTGAAGTCAAAGTAATCGAGGTCCTGAACCGAAGTCCGGATGCACATGAATACATGATGCACACGTCACAAATCATACTCATAACAACATCATATGTGCATCATCATTCATCATATTCATCATCATCAAACGTCATAGCTCATCATCATAATCATCATTATACATCATTTCATCATAGCTCATCATAATAATCATCATCATACGTCATGTCATCATAGCTCATCATAATAATCATCATCATGCATCATGTCATCATAGCTCATCATAATAATCATCATTATACATCATGTCATCATAGAATCATAAAAAAACTCATGGAAATATCATCATAGCTCATCATCATTACTCATAGGAATCATCATTATACAATCATGTATTAATCTCATCGGAATCATAGTTATACTCATGGTAATTCATCATACAATCACATATTTATCTCATAAAAATATTATACAATCAATTATCTTATTTATAATATGTTATATTCATATTCATTAGCTTTCCAACTCTTCGAACAGGGGTCAAAACGGACTTACGGATCAAAAGTTACGTCCAAAACAATTTTGACCGAAAACATGGACAGTCGCGACGGACAACATGCAATTTTCTGCGTTTTTCACCGTTGGAGGCCTTTCGGACCTCCGATTTCGATTCCGTAAAAACCCAAACTCTCATAAAATTACAACCCATTCAACGCTATAATTATCTCAAGTAAATTTATAATTTTAACACAATTAAACCATCTAATCATTGTTTTAAGATTATGCCTAAAACCTTTAAAATTAAGGGATATAAGTTCAATCTCGTATCATATTTATGCCCTAAATCACAAATTTCCCTACAATTACCCCAAAGGCATAAGAGTTATTCACTGTCTAATATTCATATCCCTTCAGGGTCAGACAGGTTCAAATCATAGTTTTGGTCATGAAGGCCTAAGGTTTCATTTTTCCCCAATGAACCACGATTAGATTCACTAATAATAGATTTAGGCCACAAAGGACAAAGATCACTATTTCTCATATCTACCCTGAAACTCTCAGGAATACTTACCACTACACCACAACCATCAGAGTTCTCACTATCAAATTTCCCTACAGGGTTAGACCAATGTCAAATCAGAGTTTTGGCCACGAAGGCCTAGTTTCCCTTTTACTCCAATGAATTCCCATGGTTAACATCTCAATACTAGATTTAGGCCATGAAGGCCAAAATCAATTTTTCTCACAATCAACCCTAAAATCCCTTAAACCCTTAAATCGACCTTAAATACGTTGAATTTACACATTGAAAATCATGAAGGTAATACTCCCCCATACCTTAATTGTCGATCAAAGCCTTCTCAAATATTTTCAGGAATCCTTCGAAGCTTTTGCCTCCAATCTTCCTTCTCAGAGCTCTGGCCTCAATTCTCCTCACGGTCTAACAAATAAATCCTAATTCCATCACAATTTCCTTTTTGTTAAACCTAAATTTGCGCCTTAAAACTGGGTTTTCCAATATTAGCCTCACTAACTCCTCCTCAATTGTTCAATTTGCCCTTAGTTAACTTATATTTATTTAAATTAATAATAATACAAATATATTCATATTATATACTATTATTTAAATAAATAACCCAAAATCCATAATTCTCAATATTCCACAACAACCACCGAAAATTACAAAAATGCGAATGTTCTTATTTAAATAAATTAAATAAATATTCCAATAAAATTTGGGGTGTTACAACAGGCTCCTTAGCAATAGTTATACAATCAGAAAGGGTATTGTTGGCTCCTAATTTTCGGCGCCAGTCGAGACCAGAGCTATCTTAGGTAAAAAATATCAATACTTGGTGTATTGGAGGGTTTCGACCCAATCAAGGAAAATGCCAAGTCAAAGAAAGATGAACAAGGGGCCAAAAAATGCTAAGTGTTGGAAAATGCTCGACAAAGACTATGCTAAGGAGAGCAAGGAGACGAATTCGCAAAATTGGAGGGAATTGCAAAATATTCAAAATTCAAATCAAGTAGAAAAGAACGTGTGGGCGGTTAGAAGAATAAAGAAGCGCCAAAAGAGTGGGTTAGGAAGTCTCAACTGCCATGTAGTAGTTATTTTATAGCACTATAAATAGGTGTGAATTTTATGTAATAAGGGTGTTCATTCATTATTGTACTAGTTCATACAACTCAAAGTATCCGCGTGTAAAGAAACGAGCTAACGAGAATGTACGTGATACAACATCAAACCCTTTCTTATCAATACAATTTGTCTTTACAATTCCCTTGCCATTTTAACTTTCAGCCTTTATCTTCAAAACTACCCTTTACACTTTTCTGCCCATTTACTGAAAGATCGCCTAGTCGAACGTGGAGTTCAGATTAGAGTTATGTTCAGAGAAATTTACTTTCTCGCCCATTTATCTTCGAGCACCTTTTACTTTACAAAGAGTTTGTATTCGAACGTGGAGTTTGGTTATAATCTTTCACCCTTTACATTCTTGTCTGTATTGTCAAAACCTTTTAGCTTTCATAGTCGAACGTGGAGTTTAGATTAGGGCCACTTGGCACACGTTTAGCACAAGTTCTAGGATTTAGTATGGTCGATCCTGCAAGTTAGAAAATTCACCCTAAAATTGATAGACCATCGGTTGTTTACCAAAATTCACAGTAAACAAATTGGCACACCCGGTGGGACCCAGTGCTAAGCATTTCTCAGTTTACATTAATCGTTTGGGAAAAAACTTCGTTATATGTTATTAAGGAGTGGAAAGATAGCCACCAGACAAGAAGAAGTACCATAGCGAATTTACAATAAGAGAATGGCAACAAATGCTAATCAACAAGTTGATCCTCAAGGGAGCATTTCAAACACTCAGTCAAGCATGGGGTCTCCAACAACTCCATACCCAGTCTCTTCGACAGGGGGACAGACATCACCACCAATTGTAATGTCTGAGCAAACGCAGCCCAACCCAAGATCAACATGTGTACAAACGTATACTCAACTGGTGTTGGAATATATAGGACTACAAAGTCCCAATTCCCCCACACCTTCGAGAAGTTCGACGTACAAGCCAATTCCTCCTCCAGGTTTTTCCCAGTAATTGCTAAGGAACCAACCATATGGTATGCCTACGACACTAATGCAAAATGTACAGACTGCTTCATCCATATTTTCAGAAAATGTGGTGTCTTCGCCAGTACAAGAAATTGGGTTAGATGGTCGAAACAATCAGAGCATAGGCGTTGGTTACTCTGGACAAGCACCGAGTCTTACTACTACCTCCATAAAATTGCTTAAGACAACAAATGGATGAAAGTAACATGCAAATGGTGGTAACACAATTAGCCTGTATGGCTGATTTCATGGGAGTCCCGACGTTTAAACAAAGAGCAGCTATTGTCGAGAACATTCCACGCTATCAACAACAAAACGTTCACGAGGTAAATATGGAGGATCATGAAATAGGCGAACATTTCAGAGTCGAACCACCAAGGAATCAGGTACCAGGTCATATGGAGGAAGAGCCAAGGGTGGGCATGGTGAACGTACATCAAAATGCTGACCAAATACTTAGACAGGTTCAACGCCATGACGCAGTAGAAGAGAACAACCTTGCAGCTATGGTCGAAAGGATAATGACCAGAAATGGTGCAAACTTTGGCTTTACCAAGCCAAATTATACTTCACCTATAGTGGATTATATCTTACAGGCTGAATTACCTCCAAGGACGAAAGTCCCAAAATTTAGTAAGTTTGCAGGAGATACGACTGAGTCAACCATCGAACATGTGGCTAGGTACTTGATCGAAGCCGAAGAGATAGCGGGAGGCGAAAGTATTAGGATCAAATATTTCCCAAGTTCTCTCACAAAGAACGCCTTTACTTGGTTTACTACGTTACCTCCTAACTCAGTTTATAATTGGGCCCAGTTGGAACGGTTATTTCATGAACGGTTCTATATGGGACAAACCAAGATTAGTTTGAAAGAATTGGCTAATGTTAAACGTAAAGTTACGGAGCCAATCGACGACTATTTGAATAGGTTTTGACTTCTCAAAGTCAGATGCTTTACCCAAGTACCAGAACACGAATTGGTCAAAATGGCTGCAAGGGGTCTAGATTATTTCATTAGGAAAACGCTAGATACTCAGTATCTTAGAGATATGGCACATCTGGCTGATCGAGTTTGCCGCTTGGAAAGTTTGAAAGAAGAGAAGGCTAGGTTTAGCAAGAGTAAGAAAGTAGCATTTGTCGAATGTCAGGAAGATGTCAAAAATACGTGTGATGAAACACTTTATTTCGATGAAAATGAGGTGGACGTTGCCGAATTAAAGCAAGGTTCATCTTATGCCTGTAAATTTTTAGCTCCTTCTAATGGGAAAAATCCCACTGAGTCTAATGATAAGTTTCCTAAAAGAACATATACTTTTGACGTCACTAAATGTGACTAAATCTTTGACTTGTTAGTTAAGGATGGACAAATAATAGTACGTGTTGGTGCTAAAGTGCCTCCTTTAGAGCAAAGAAAGAAAAGAGGTTTTTGTAAGTACCATAATTTCTTGGGTCATAAGAATTCTCAATGTTTTCTTTTCAGGGATTTGGTGCAAAACGCCATCCAGGAAGGAAGGCTAAAGTTTGAAGACAAAGGAAAGACTCAAATGAAGATTGATTCCGACCTATTACAAAATGTGGAAGCCAACTACACAGAAACTGAAGTTCAGATGGTCGAAGCCATTGAGAAGTCTCCAGTCGAAATCGGAGAAGTCACTAAGAACTTCGACACTCAACTTGAGGCGGCCAAGGCAATGGAGGGCTGCAAACTAGTGTCACGCAGTCCAGGAAAACCTGATAATCATAAGCTGATGCTAGTGACCAAGAATACTGAAGATTTTTTCGTGCAGGTCAACAATGCTACCAAAAAATTTGATGCAGTAGGAGGAGTATTGGGACGAAACACCGCTAAGGGTGTCAACATAGTCGAAATTGGTGAAAATTCTGACACTAACTTTGAAAGTAGTGGTACCAACGAAGTTGTAGGAAAAAGTGTTCCCAAAACACAAATGTGCCAGAAAATGGAGCGCATGCTGATGATAGGAGAAATGACTGAAGTGGATGCTTGTTTCTTGGAAAATTGGATATGCTTGGCAGCAGAACGATACTTCAAGAATTCTCCTAAGGTTGAGAGACTTAATGTAGAGGATTCAAGTTCAAGTGGAAATTTCGAAGATGTTGAAAATTTGGAAACTCATTTGTCCAAGATGCAGCTTGAAGATGATGTCAACATCAACATGGTCGAGATTAACAACCAGAGAATTAAGGAATTAGTTGAAGTGGAGAGAGCAGAAGAACCTAACAAAAGGGCATACCCTGAACAAGAAGAAAACATTGTGGATTTTTTGCAATGTTGTTAAAAAGGCGGATCAGGAGTGATGCTCTGCCCTAGATGCAATGCTATTTTCGACGAGACGGCTGCTCGAGAGTTAGAGGATATTAAGAAAACCAATGAAGGCTAGGGGTAGAAAAAGAGTCAAGGCCTCAGAAATACGGAACCCAAAAAACCTCCAGTAGGGGTAAAAACGCCAGCAAAACCCAATATGTTCAAGCCAGCGGATAATGTACCTACAGGGAAATGGATTAAACCTGTCAAAGGATAGGGTAGAAAAAAGTGGAGGAAGTTTGATGTAGAGAGAGGCTCTTTGTTTGAGTATCTCAAAGAAAACCGTACGATCAACAAGTCAGCGTATGTATCTGCGAATTATAAAGGGAAGAATCCCATGACCAGATCCCAATGGCGAAGGGAGCAACATAGACAAAACGCTGTTAGGGAAGCCCAGGGTTTAAAGCAGGGGGAGTCTAGTACGAACAATGGCAATCAAGGTGAAGTCGCAGAAAAACTGCCTATAAAAAGGAGGTTATTTGGGGATCAGAACAATGAGCCAGTTGGTCTAGTCGAAGATGATGAGAATATGACCGATAATTTCGACAATGAATCCACTGCCTCTTTGGACATTATAGTAAATGTGGTGTATGTCATGCCTAGAGAGTTCAGTCAAGTCATAGAAGTGAAAGACATAGACCAGAATGCTGAATTAGAGATGATGGCACACAAACCAGTATGTTATTACATAATGAATAATGGGTGTGTCGAAGAACAAAATGCATTTTTTGAACGTCCCACAGAAGAGATGAAGAATCACTTAAAACCTCTTTACATCACCAGAAAGATCGAAAATGTGCCTATCAACAAAGTACTGGTCGATTGTGGTGCGACGATGAACTTGATGCCTCGATCGTTGTTAAGGAAGATCGGGAAGGACGATGATGATACAAAACCCCACAACATGGTGTTATCAAACTATGAAGGAAAAGTAGGTTCGACTTTGGGAGTCATTCAAGTTGATCTCACAGTGGGGAAGATTACATGACCTACGGTGTTCATGGTTGTCAAAACTAAAGCTAATTACAACTTTCTTTTAGGCATAGAATGGATCCACGGTGTAGGTGTTGTGCCATCTTCAATGCACCAGAGGATTGTTATTTGGCGGCCACATGGAATTGTGGAAAACATAAAAGCTGATCAAGGATATTTCAAAATCCTCGTTAATTATGTCGATGGGAACCAATTTGATAAGCATCTGGCGAATATCGCTCCATGTCCTCCAGCAGGGTTTGAATTTGCCCCAAACGAAACAACATTCCATTCATTGTACCTACATCCCATCGAAGGCTTTAGATGGGATAGTGAAAGACCAGGAGAAAGGCTACCAATCATGGCAGGGCCTTCAGTAGATCCCACTGGGTAGGGAGAAGGATTCAGTGATCATGACTGAATATGAAGCATTGAAGAGAATTTCAGCCAACGTGGCTGAAACTAAATTAGAAATGGCTCTGGAAGCAGTTAATGATTATATGAATGATGAAGCCATTTGCGAGTGTCATCAAGAAAGCCCTAGAGGGGATTTCGACGTAATAAACCCAGATGGAGAACAAGCTCAACGGCTGGACGCCATTTATGACGACGAACCTTTGGGGTTCAAAAAGGATCCACTAGCAAACCCTGTCAAGATGCTAGCACAGAACCCGTTAGAAGAAATTGATCTTAATGAAGGAGCACTCAAAAGGCCAACATATATCAGCGCCAAGATAGATCCTCAACTCAAAATCAAAGTGATACAGTTACTGAAAGAATTCAAATACTGTTTCGCTTGGGACTACGACGAAATGCCTGGTTTAAGTAGAGAGTTGGTCGAACATAAGCTACCCCTGACACTTGGGAGAAAACCTGTCAAGAAAGGTTCAAGACGGTTTTCCCCAGATATATTGTCAAATATCAAAGAAGAGGTCGAAAGACTACTTAGTTGCAAATTCATTCGCACAACAAGGTATGTCGAATGGTTGGCTAATATAATGTATGTTATTAAGAAAAATGGGTCTTTAAAAGTCTGCATAGATTTTAGAGATCTAAATGCTGCTATTCCTAAAGAAGAATATCCAATGCCAGTAGCGAAAATGTTAGTCGATTCTGCGGTAGGACACGAATGCTGGTGCTACATACCAAAAGGCAATGAATTCTACTTTTCATGATTTTATAGAAACTTTTATACAAGTCTATATTGATGACATTGTTATAAAATCTATTTCTGGCCAAGATCATCTCGACCATCTGAGACGTTTATTTCTCAGGATGAGAAAATTTGGTCTTAAGAGGAATCCTCTTAAGTGTGCTTTTTGTGTACAAGCAGGAGACTTCTTAGGCTTTGTGGTCTACAAGAAAGGGATCGAATTCAATCAAAATAAAACCAAAGCCATAATGTAAGCGAAAGCGCCATCAACCAAGAAGGAGTTACAGTCATTATTAGGCAAAATCAACTTCTTAAGAAGGTTCATCTCCAACCTGAGTGGAAAGACGTAAGCTTTTTCACCACTGCTTCGTTTCAATAAAGATAATTTCGAGTGGGGGCAATTACAACAAGGAGCTTTCGACAAGATCAAGGAGTACTTGAGTCACCCACCAATTTTATCTCCACCATGTAGAAACAAAAGTATGAGGTTATACTTAGTTGCATCAGATAAAACCTTAGGGAGCATGTTGGCTCAAGAAGATGAGAATGGAGTCGAAAGAGCCATTTATTATCTAAGTAGAGTTTTAAATGATGCAGAAACTAGATATAGCATGATTGAAAAATTGTGTTTATGCTTGTATTTCTCTTGTACCAAATTGAAGCAATATATAAAGCCTGTTGATGTGTATGTTTCGTCTCATTTTGATGTCATAAAACATATGTTATATAAACCTATCTTGCATAGTCGAATTGGCAAATGGGATTTAGCCTTAACTGAATATTCGTTAACTTATCAACCTTTAAAGGCTATGAAAGGCCAAATCGTGTCTGACTTTTTAGTCGACCATTCTATTAACGAAACTAATTTAAATTATGTTGAAATAAGGTCCTGGAAATTGTACTTTGATGGATCAAGCCATAAAAATGGAACGGGAGTAGGTATAGTGATTATTTCTCCTAAGAAAATTCCAACAAAATTTAAGTTCAGGATCAAAGGTCCATGTTCTAATAATGAGGCCGAATATGAAGCATTAATTGTTGGCCTTGAAATTTTGTTAGAATTGGGGGCAACTAGAGTCGAAAAAATGGGAGACTCTGAATTGGTTGTAAAGCAACTCACAAAGGAATATAAATGTGTTAAAGAAAATCTCATTGTATACTTTGTGGTAGCGAATAGATTGTTAAAAAGGTTTAAGGTAGTGTCTATCCAACATATACCCAGGATAGAAAACCAGGTTGCCAATGACTTGGCCCAAATCGCTTCCGGATATAAGGTATCGAAAGAAAAACTTCAAGAAGTGATTGAGGCGATAGGAAAGATAATGAATGTTGGATTGTGCCCATCAGATCTAAAAACCACTAAACTTGGGTTCTTGGATGGCGAAAATTTTGAAAATTTTACCATAGATAGTTTAACAGAGAGAGATTAGAGAAAGACCATAGTCGAGTATCTGCAAAATCTAACAGGTTCGACAGAGCGAAAGATCAAGTATCAAATTTTGAGCTATACACTTGTAGGTAATGAGTTGTTTAAAAAGACCCCTGAGGGGGGTTTTGTTTAAATGCCTTAGTGAAGGAGAGGCATATGTCGCGCTCTCAACAGTGCGTAGTGGAGCTTGTGGAGCACACCAAGTTGGCCACAAAATGAAATGGCTATTGTTTCAACAAGGCCTGTGTTGGCCCACTATGTTAAAAGATTGCATAGAGTTTGCTAGAGGATGCCAAGAGTGTCAGATTCATGCTGGCATCCAGCGTATCCCCGCAAGTGAGTTGCACTCGATAGTAAAACCATGGCCCTTTAGAGGGTGGGCTTTGGATATAATAGGATAAATTCGACAAGCTTCGTCAAAAAACCAGAAATATATCTTAGTTGGAATTGACTATTTTACGAAATGGATCGAAGAAATACCATTGGTAAACGTGGGTCAGGAAGACGTTATCGATTTTATCCAAAACCACATTATATAGAGATTTGGCATTCCAGAAACAATCACAACAGATCAGGGATTAGTGTTTACTGGTCGGAAGATGCAGGAATTCTCCAATAAAATAGGTTTTAAATTATTAACCTTGACACCCTATTATGTCCAGGAAAATGGGCAAGTCGAAGCTGCTAATAAAGTAGTAATTGGACTAATTAAGAGGCATGTAGGAAAGAAGCCTCGAAGTTGGCACCAGGCGTTGGACCAAGTCCTTTGGGCATGTCGAACGTCACCAAAAGAAGCTACTAATGCCACACCATTTAGGTTAACTTTTGGGCATGACGCAGTGTTACCTGTCGAAATATGCTTACAATCCGTGAGAATCCAGAGACATCATGAGATCCCTTCTCAGGCTTATTGGGCAATGATGATGGATGAACTGGTAGACTTGGACGAAGAAAGGCTCAAAGCCTTGGAAGTATTAAGAAGACAGAAACAAAGGGTCGAGGATTCCTATAACAAAAGGGTTAAATCTAAGTCTTTTCTAAATGGAGATCTCGTATGGAAGGTAATTTTTCCTATGGATCACAGGGATAAAACCTTAGGCAAATGGTCTCCTAAATGGGAAGGCCCATTTCAAATCATACAAGTATTCTCTAATGGAGCCTATGAGATCGAGGAAGTAGACGAAGATAAAAGAATCTTGAAAGTAAATGGCAAATATTTGAAAAAGTATAGGCCTATCTTGCAAGAAGTTCATATCAAAATCTAGATTTCATTAAAAACCATAATAGCCAAAATAGGCCAAGAAGGCTAACATGGCAAGCAAGAAATAAAAAAAAAAAAGAAGGAAACTAGTACATTGATTCATAACCTAAAAATAGGGATCAATCAAAATCTCTCAAGTCAATGGACTTGAGGTATTCCATGTAATCCTCATCAACTTCATCATCAGAGTGGTGGTTACGAGGGCGGCCTTTCTTGGACATTTTCATATTGGTTTCTGTTGTCTTTGCACGAGGAGGTGCTCCATGGGAAGCCTCAGGTTTGGTGGCTGGTTTAGTTGTCGTTGCCACCACCAACTCCTTTGAATTTTTTTCCTGGGTTTTAAGTGCGAACTTTTCTGGAGGAGAATTCATACTTGCTTTGATGGAGTATAGAACCTGGTTCAGGAGAGAAGATGTTTTATAGGGGAAGATTGGATGTGGATTGGCCAGTCAAGACGGTGGAGTACTAAAGGATTAGTGCTAAGAGGACACCAAAAAAGCTACGCCTTAAATACCATGGTAAAACTAAAATCCTATGTCGTTGGAGCAATAAATAAACTAGGGAAAGGCGCTGCTTTTTAGAGAAAAGAAAAACATTAACTACGAATTGGACTCAAAATGTGAGGCCATAAGAAGTAATGTCGTAACAATGTATCATAAAAGCAACATGTCTAAGGACATTAAGGGGTACATAAATAGTTACGACAAAGAAATTAAATATTGTCATTACAAAAGGCTTGACAGCCATAAGATAAAATGATGATTACAAAATGAGGGTCGAGAAACCTCAAAAGGGAAGTTTCGACTTTAATTGAGCAAAAGTATTCATGTGATGATTGAGACGAGCGTTGCACAAGGATTTGTCTAGCCTGGCTGCTGCAAGTTCTTTTTCAAGCCTCTGGGCCGCATCGATAAAGTCAATAGTACTTTTCAGCTCTAGAGAGATGTCAGGATCGACAGAGGATTCTAGCTCGAGGTTACGCTTTTCGACATCAGAAATCTTCTCCTGGAGGTCCTTAATTTGTTGTTTCCACACATCAATGTTTCTTTGGTTGGAAGTAAGTTCCTCTTGACGTTGCTTGTGGGCGTTCTCTAGCTGTTCGACCCTAGCTTCAGCTTCTTATGCATCAGTCCAGGCTGCACTTTCACGACCAGCCGTAGCTTCGATGGTCCTCACAAGAGAAGGGAGTCGTCGAATATCTAAAGACAAATTATCCACTACAACTGTCAAGTCCAGTAAGAAGCCATGAAGTTCTGGACTAAGAGTAGTGAGGTTGAGTTTTTTGAGTTGGTCTTTCAAAAACATGAGAGATGTGAGGTCTGTAGTTAGAATAGTTTGGATGTCCACTTTGAAGAACTTTTTCTTGATGGCTTGGAGGATCAGACCAACGAAGTCATCTGAGGAAACGGGAGTGGGAGTAGTCGAAGAGGTAGCAGCAAATCCACATTTTTGCCCAAGGATCCTTTTAGCATATTCTCTGGGATTCAACAATTTTAGAGACAGTAGAGGATCTTTAGGGGTCACAATGGGAGGAGGAGTCTTTTTCACCACCGGCGAAGTATGGTCAAAATCAGGACCAATTTGGTTTTCTTCTTCGACATCCGCCTCGTCGCTTTCTTCATTGTCCTCGGCAGATTCTCCTTCGTTTTGTCCATCTTCTTCTTCATCTTGGTCCTTTTCATCGTTGACTCTCATGTATTCATCTTCATTACCAACAGAAAGGAGGTTGTTTGGTTCAGGAGGGGATTCAAGGTGCACAGCCTTTGGCTCTTCATGTGTAATGGGACAGGGGTTGTCAATTGTTGTTGGGCCTGGAGGAAAAGGAACTTATTCGCTAGCCACATCATCAGTGACCATAGGGTCAAGTTGAGTGTGAGGTGGAGGACTAGAAGCCTCATCGTCTCTAGAGTTCCAATCTTTGGTATGGGCCTGTTGTGTAGTAGTGGGTGCTGAAGGAGGTTTAGTGCCTGCAGAAGGAACAACAGGTTGGTTCACTACACTTAAGCCAGAGCCAAGGTCAGAAGAAGGGTGATAAGTTGGCTCCCCTTGGCTATTGATGGAGTAAGTGGCAAAAGCATCAAAAACTGGGGGTGGAATAGTAGTGATGGTATTAGCCTGAAAACACAAGTAAAGAGGATAAGGATAAAATCTTACGCAACAAAGGACACATAATCAAGATGATAATGTGCATACCTGAGCTAGAGTAGCGCTGGGGTTATAAGTGCCATCCCCATGATCACTAGAAGTTGGCTTCACAGTGGCCACAGGGAGTTGTCCTTCGACACCATCGGGAGTGGATGTCGAACCAAGAATTTTGGCCACCTTCGCTGGAGGTGAGCCAGTGGGTCCAGATGCTTTCGCAGGTTTCTTTCTCTTTCTGACCAGAGTGTCTTCAGAAGACTCATCAGCATCTGAAGTAACAACAATATGGGCATCCTTTTTGCCTTTCTTTGAAGGAGTGGGAGGTTTGCGCCTAGTCTAAGAAAACATAAAGAGACAATACAAGTGTGAGAGTAGAATCACACAAAAAGATTAGGCAAAGGAAATGGTATATACCATTTTGCCTTCAATTTCTTTGCCAATTTGAGAAGTGGCAGCCCTGGTGGGTGGGGCCTTCCTAGGTATAGCTGGAAAAAAATATATGACAGCCAGTTAAAAAGTGAAAGATTGATGGTACAATCATAAGCGAAGGGCATCAAACCTTCATATATGTCAGATTCGATCCGAATGTTTTGAATCCCTATATGAAGATGTCCTTTGAAACTGTCTAAAGTATACTTAGTCGGAACCACCCGTCGAGCCTTTGGTTGAGATTGTTGTCGAAGGACTTTTAGGTCCTCAGCACACATAAACCAATATGAAAATGGAGGGGCAAGCGCCACTCCAAAATCAGCAGTAGGCAAGCGAGGGAACTTAGGAGGAAAAGGTTTTAAAGCTACCTCATAATGTTTCTCACGAGGAACATTAGGAGGAATTTTTAAGTTATCCAATTTCTGGAAAAAGTTTCTTTTTAAGGTAACAACAGCCTCATGGATGGTTCGACTAAGATCATCTGGATGATAAACAGTTTCAAAGTACTTCTGGAAAGCTTGAATTTCTTGAATGTGAGTAAGCTTACTTTTCTTTGACTTGTCCTACACAGCAAGGAAATCCTGATCAAGTAGTGAAGAAAAAGTAGAAAAATCAACGAAATACTCAGCATACTGTTTCGACCACCAATGATGGAAAGAAGAGGTGCATAAAAAAGAAGGTTCAAAAAACACGGGCGAGAGAATACCCGTCTTATGGCTAGATTCAACAAAAATATCAGTGATGGTATCTTCATAGAAACTGGTAGTATGGAGGATCACTTGGCCTTTCTTGTCATATAAGCATATGGGAAAACTCTGAATTAACCCAAATTGGCGAGATACAAGATTAGGCTGATACGCAATCAAGGATGCTAAACCTTTCCCTGCGTCGAGCCTGTTAACAATGAATCTAGGAATCAAAAAGGCTTCCCAGATTGCAATAGAGTCATCACTACCATGTCCTTGAGGAGGAGGAAATGGCCGTTTAAACCATGAGGGGCCAAACTTCCTTAAGACAAAAGGTGCCATGCTAGGAGTGAACTCAGAGCATTTGGCAAACATCAAGATGTAGCTGGTAAAGGCTTCTCTGATAGTTATGCCATCATCGGTTGGGGTCAGTTGAACCAAACGAGGCCATTCGACGTGCCTCCCCTCAATCTCAGCAGGCATTTCGACAACTTGTCCTCTTCTTGGAAAGCTGGTCTCGAAAGTAGCATTCAACCATAGTTGAAGTAGCCACTAAGGACCAGCCAAAGATACAAATTTACGAGCTTTTAGACACTTCAGTCGAGAAGCCATTTCGCTCAAAGATTCATAAAGGGTCGCCAGAATAAGTTCACTTAGGCAAACACCTTTGTTGTGGTGTAGTTGATTGGCAAGAGGTAGGTATTTCTTGGCTACCTATAGAGACTTGGTACATAATACATATGTTGACAGCCACATGGCGAGGAATGCCACGTGCTCTTCGTCAGACACGCTTTCAGTAGTTTGATTGAAGTGGTGGTTGACGAAATGAGTGTAGGTGAGTTTAGAGGTGGGGATGTTGACATAGTCTTCAGCATCAACATCGGGTTGGTAAGAGGCACCATCAGGATGAAGGCCGATGATAGCGACTATGTCGAATAGTGTAGGAGAAACCATCCCACATGGTAAGTGAAATGTATAATGGGTACTATCCCAGAAATACAGAGAGGCCACCAGTAAATTTAAACAGTATGGAAACGGAGTCTTCGACAACATTAAAAGATCATAAATCCCTATAGATTTCCAGTGATCAGCCTTAACTTTTTCTACTTTGGCCATCCAGAGGTCGAAATCCTTCAGGGGACTCATAGCTCTTAGTAAACGAGTACCATCAGCAAGGTAGCCAAGGTCAAAAGTTGGCAACAGAGTAGAGTCAACAATACCGGTAAAAGGTGCATGGAAACTTTTTTTCCCTAATGGCCTAGTTCTCCGGTAAGATGGTAGAAATTCACTTAGCCGTGCATCAAAAAGGTCAACTTATGCTAAAGGACCTGACATTGCATAGGGTTTACCTGAAACAATCAGAGGAATCATTAGCTGGGAATGATAGATGCTCTTGGCGGTCTCGGAGGTGGGTTCCGGAACACATGGACGATTCTCCACCAAGTGAGGGCCAGCCATGTTTATGAAAGGGGGAATGGTTTGTTTGGTTTGGGTAGCGCATCCTTTCTAAGTTTTCTTCTCATAAGCAGCAGATTGGGAAGAAGCCATTGTTCGTGTTTGGAAATGAGAAGGGTTTTCTTTCTGAACGCGATGAAGAAAGCTAAAGAAAGATGTAGGACGTTTAAAATTCTGGAGCGTGAAAATTTTCACGAAATGGTGAGGGAAGGTATTTATAAACGTTTGAAAACGCAAAAGGAGCGAAATCCACTATTAAAAATGATCAAGCAATGGGACAGGTGTTGGTTTGAAGAAAAGGATGCGTGTGGGCAGTTATGGTCAGACTACCAATGCATGTTTTCAAGGCAAAGTGATGATAAATATGGCTGAAAAGACGTTTAAGGGTTATCATGATGGCATAATTTCATAAGCATGGAAGGGAAAAATTGAACAGTTAGACCACTAAACAGATAGTGGGATTTCAGTCAGAGACATGCAGAGTGAGGTGTGTCGAAAAAAATGAAAAACTGACCTTCCTATCCAAGACTGGCGAAAGGATAATTTTTGGGGGCAATTTATTGGCTCCTAATTTTCGGCGCCAGTCGAGACCAGAGCTATCTTAGGTAAAAAAAAATCAATACTTGGTGTATGGGAGAGTTTCGACCCAATAAAGGAAAATGCCAAGTCGAAGAAAGATGAACAAGGGGCCAAAAAACGCTAAGTGTTGGAAAATGCTCGACGAAGACTATGCTAAGGAGAGCAAGGAGACGGATTCACAAAATTGGAGGGAATTGCGAAATATTCAAAATTTAAATCAAGTAGAAAAGAACGTGTGGGCGGTTAGAAGAATAAAAGTGGGCTAGGAAGTCTCAACTGCCATGTAGTAGTTATTTTATAGCACTATAAATAGGTGTGAATTTTATGTAATAAAGGTGTTCATTCATTATTCTACTAATTCATACAACTCAAAGTATCCGCGTGTAGAGAAACGAGTTAACGAGAATGTACGTGATGCAACACCAAACCCTTTCTTATCAATGCAATTTGTCTTTACAATTCACTTGCCATTTTTAACTTTCAGTCTTTATCTTCAAAACTACCCTTTACACTTTTCTGCCCATTTACTTAAAGATCCCCTAGTCGAACATGGAGTTCAGATTAGAGTTATGTTCAGAGCAATTTACTTTCTCGCCCATTTATCTTCGAGCACCTTTTACTTTACAAAGAGTTTCTAGTCGAACGTGGAGTTTGGTTATAATCTTTCGCCCTTTACATTCTTGTCTTTATTGTCAAAACCTTTTAGCTTTCATAGTCGAATGTGGAGTTTAGATTAGGGCCACTTGGCACACACTTAGCACATGTTCTAGGATTTAGTATGGTCGATCCTGCAAGTTAGTCAATTCACCCTAAAATTGATAGACCAATGGTTGCTTACCAAAATTCACAGTAAACAGGTATCAGTATCCTCCTTAGTGTCAACAACTACAAGCTACTCAACAACAGCGTCAGCCTAATCAATAGAGGCCAAGGAAGCCAAACAGAGTCTTTGATCGTCTACCAATGACATAGGCTAATATCTTGGATCAATTGCTAGAGAAAAGGGTCATCGCTCTGAGAGACCTAGCTCCTCCAACGGTCATCCCACCAGATTATGATGTTAATGCCCATTGTGAGTTTCATAAGGGTGCACCAGAGCATACAATCGAGAACTGCAGAGCTTTCAAGCACAAATTTCAGAACATGATTGATAGGAATGCTATCAACTTCAATGGGAAAACTCCAAATGTCATGAACAATCCTATGCCGCCGTCAAGCTAGTGCCAGCGTCAGAACATGTCAAATCAAGTCAAGTCAAGTTCACCTCCCCGAAGAAGGCAGTCATGTTGCCATTTCATTATCTACACTCTTGTATTTTGTCTTTATTTGTTTTAGTACTGTACGTGTTGCGGTGAAATCGTGATACCAAGCTATTGATTAACTTGAATCTTAATTCATTTACAACCGAACTTTAATTTATCCAAAAAGGAAAGGTTTAAAGAAAGAAAAACCTATAAGAATGCAAAGCAAAAGGCAAGGCCTAAAGCTGAGCAAAGAGAGATCTAAAGGTTCGGGGGTTGGTTATACCTAGGGAAGGTGTTAGCATCCTAAGCATCTGTAGCACTCTACAGGAACCTCTTGTTAATATTTGTGTTTGCTACAGTTTACTTGCTAAGGGTAAAGTGCTAAGGTAAAAATCTAAAGTAAAGGTATGTACAAGTTTGCTCGCGAAAACATCGCATCTCGTGTCTACGTATCCTGACGGGAGTGGAATTAGAGCAATCGTAGTTCCCCTATCTAGGGATGAGGAATTCTTGACTGTGGTCAAGGTTCCAAAGGGATGTAAGTGTTCATAAGGAAGTACTTACAGGGAGTGCGGCGAATCCTATTCTAAATTAAGATTGTTAGGGTAGAGGATGTCCACGGCGGGATGCTAAACATGAGTATGGTGACTCAAATCCTAAGGCTAGGATAAAAGGGTAAGGGTTGTCCACGGCGGGACGCTAAAAGTGATTACTACGACTCAAATCCTAAGGATAGGATAGAACGAGAATTGTCCACGGCGGGACGGGAAAAAGTGAGTACGGCGACTCAAATCCTAAGGCTAGGATAACGGTTAAAGGATGTCCGCGGCGGGACGGTAAACACGAGCACGATGACTCTAATCCTAAGGTTAGGATAAAAAGATAAATTTCGAATCATACATCATGTGAAAATATATATTAACACAAGAATTTAGCAAAAAGAATCACTAAAAAAGGATGAAAATTGAACAAGTTATGTTTTTTTGAATTTTATGAAGAAACATGAAAAATCAAATAAGGAATTAAAAAAGGTGCACTAGGTGGGAGTTGAACCCACCACCTTGGGATCACAAGTGTACAATTCAACCATCTGAGCCAAGGGCGCGTGTGAACATTGCATAGAAAAGAAAGAGAAAATATTAAAATACGGAAAAATATGAAAAAACAAAAGAGTTGATCCTCCTCAGGGATCGAACTCAATTTCAGAGGCAAGGCAAGGCGTTAAGGGCAAGGTTTCTACCACTGGGGTGGCTATACATCCGTTGATGAAAGCCACCCCATAAACATACATGGATAAGTTTCTAGGCAGGCTGGGCAAGAACATAAGCAAAAAAACCATGATTTGCGTTTTGGTCATAACTTCCTTAATTCTCAATGGATTTTAACAAAATTTTAGTGTAAACTGACTAGAATTTCATGAGGAACATGATGGTGGCATTGGTTTTTTGAAATTCCTCCCCCAACTCAAAACACGATAGCACTTGCATTTTAGAAGTTTGGAATGCATTTTGAAACTCAAGACCTGTTCTAATCTCTTTCAAACCAAACCAATCACATGCACCCACTATGAATATGTTAATGAATGAGTGTAAGCATAAGGACCAACTCAAAACAAAGTATGGTGGAAAATGACAGTCAAGTTGCAAGTTGGTATTGATGAAATGCATGAAAGAATCCAATTCAAGTTTAAAGCATAATTAAGTCAAATAAATCACACATACACATCACATACATGGCAACAAATGAATTTAAACACCCCAACTAGTTTTAAACAGGTTGTAACTAAAAGTGATACATGAGTTGCAAAATTGACATGTAAGATGCATGATGAAGTGCAATTTTATTTTCTAAGTATTTTCAGACCAAATGAATCATGCAAACACCTTATATACATGGTATAGAGTGGATTCAAACCAAAGAAACATGTGAAAACCAGTGGTTGTGAGAGATGTTGTGTAAGATGCAAAACTGACATGCTTTAAGGCAGTAAGGAGTGCAATTCGGTGTTTATGCACAAATTGATCATATAAACCATACACACATATTTCATACACATTGTCAAATGTTTCCAAACAAGAAAAATAGACTCACACTGATTGTAATGAAAAGTTGCATTCAGGCTGCTATTTGGTTATTTGAATAAGCATGAAAGGATGCAAAATGGTTTCTATGCACATACAAGTCCAATTAGACCAACACACACCATACATACATGTAGCCAAGTGAATTCAAACAAGAAAATTGACTTAAAACAGCTTGGCATAAAAGATGATATTCAATTTGCATTTTGGTGTTTTTTGCAACAGTAGGATGTTCAACAAATAATTCTAAGCAACTTTTGATCAAACCAATGCCTCAATCATGTTACACATATGTCATTGAAAGTATTCAAGCACAAAAATCAGTTCAAAATAGTTTATGACAGAAAAATGGTATGCAAGCTGTGTTATGTATGAAAAAGTGTATTTTGGAAGTGAGAAATCAGACAGTGTGGGAATAGGCCGCAAATCTTGCATACATATATCACAGATGAGTTACTAGATGTGAACAAGTTCAAGAATCAGGCAATTTTCAATCAAACCAATTTGGACATGATGGCTGTAATGCAAAGAAAAACAGTTTGGTAGTATTTGCTGCAGCAGGGCCTTTTTAAATGGAAAGTATTTCAAGCCAAAACAGAAGCACATACATATCATAAATGTGATGATGGATGATTCTAGACTCAAACTTAAACCAACTTTAGCCTGTAACCAAAACTAGCATGTCTATGGCATTGATATGCAAAATATGGAATTTTGTGCATGAAAAGACAAACCAGATGCAAACAGCTCCAACCAAACATACTCATTTACCATAATCATGATTTTAGAGGTGATCCAACTCAACAAAACAGTTACATCTTTGTCATGACAGAATTTGACACAATACATACACAGGACATATTTTCAATACATAACATGCTCAAAATGCCAAAACATGAAATTATGGTGCAAAGCAAGAATGAAGTGTCTACATACCTCTAGTAGACTGTGTTGAGCAGGTTAGATCAATAAGAAACCCAGAGAAAACTTCAAATGCACCTAGCCTTGGAGATTTCTTCTTCTTGAAGCAAGAATGCAAATTTCCAGACAGTTGGAGAAATAAACTCCACCAATGGTCCTAAATGCTTTGGACAGTTGAGAAATGATATTTGTGAGGTGTTTGAGTGATTAGAACATCAAGGAAATGTCTAGAACAAGTTTTGGCTGATTTTGTGGCTTTTGGTCAAAGTAACTTGGTATGGAAGTTGACTTTTTGAATGGTGAGGTTTTTGGGTGGTCTAAGGTCTTGGACACCTTCTATATCATATTTAGAGATTGTGTGGATGATTGTTGGGGAGTTTGAGTGTAGAGAAATGATTTTGGCAGCAATTGTACCAAGACAGATTTTGGTGGTTTTTGGTGAAAATGTGATTTTGAGATTTTGAAGCAAAGTGTGCAAGAGCAAAGGCTTGAGCTTTCTCTGGTTTTTTAGAGTCGATCTTCTGTTCTAAATGAAGTGGTGAGGGCTCCCTTTTATAGGCAAATGAAGAGAGGGGGCAGATTTGTAGATTTCTTCACATGAAAGAAAGGTTTTGCACTTTTGGATCAAACCTCCACAAAGGGGTTTCCTTGGCTGATAGGTAAGCTCCAAAGTCAAGCTTCATGATAAGTTTGAAAGAGCTAAATGCAGGCTAGAAGGTGTAGGCTTGTGGCTGGTTCAGAATTGCTTTTACACCTCATGCTTGCCATGTTCACTTTAAGTGCAAGTTGCAAGGCAACTTGCAAGCCACTTGCAAGTTTGGCAAATTTCATACTTTCTGCATTTCTTTTGTATTTCCAAGCTACAAAATCTCTACATATTATATAAAACTTGATTCACAAGCTGAGATTGGTCAGATTGATGAAATAATGGATTTTTGAAATTTGTCAATGTGGGACTTCAAGCATGAAACCACCAACTTGCCATAACCATAACTTTCAGCTCACAAATCCTTTTGAGATGTTCTAGTACTCTTTAGAAAGCCCTCAAATAGATCTTAAAAATTCATTTTTTCATGAGTTTCAAATTCCCAAAGGAACTTGGCCAAAAAGCCTCTCAAAGTTGCTAAAAAATGAGCTTAAAAGTGAAAATTTTCTAAGTCTTTTTCCCTTCTCAAAATGAATTTGATCATAACTCCAAATCTATGCATTTTATGATGATGGACCACTTAGGGACTTTTTTAGGATTTGCCAAGAGCTTTCCAATGAGCTTTGAACCACTTCATTTGGATGTGTGGTTAAGGAGTTATGGTTTAGCCCCTTTCAAAACCCTAATTTCCCGATTTTTCGATTACTCCTTCATCCTTGATCCAATGGTCATGAAAATTGATAAGCAAGTGCAATATGATATAAGGAACATTTTTTATTCACACTTTGAAGTCCAATTCCTTAAATTTGAAGAGTTGACTTTTCGGTCAACCGTACGATCGATCGGTGACTACCGAGTCGTCTGTTGGCACTCTGGACCTTCTGAGACCTTGAAATTTCTTGAATGGACTTTACTAAGCGATATGAACTTGTTAAATCAAAATCCCACCATTAGAACACCTTCTAACACAAAAGTCAAACTACAGTTGACTTTTACTAGTCAAAAACCCTAATCGGGTACCCTGAAATTCACTGCTCTTGATTTTGGGGTAACAACCTCAAATTGGATTCTCAATTGACATCATATGATACCCTTGATTTTTTTTCATGATTGAATTAGTCTCAAACTTTGATTGATCGCAAACCCTGAAGCTTCGATTTGACTGTACAAAACCCTGATTCATATGTAACTTGACAAAGACAAACTTGCACTGGGTTAAGGTTAGATAATTTTTATGAGTATGCTCCTAAAATGATAATGAGAATCTAGGGGGTCAAAATTTGGGGTGCAAAAGTATGCTTTAAACATTTTCGTTTGTATTTAGTTTTATTAATGTAGTGATTATGCGTGCTTTGAATTAGTTATGTCGTATTCACTCATTTATTCCATTCTTACTGCAAATCACTGACACATATTTTTGTCCACTTCACACTCTTTATCAAATGTTGTTTAGCATGATTGGAGGGAGGATGATGACAACGAAATACCCATAATTGCAAACTATATGCTTTCAAACAAAATCTCATCGACGATGTACAAGCATTGTTTCAATCCCCCAAACACTGGAGAGACAAGGAGTTAATCCCTAGTTAACCACTTCGAGCCGAGAGGTAGTAGTTTACTTCGGATCTATAAAATCTTTACACTCAACCTGGGGCAGGATAGTGTTCAGTTAATCCAATTCTGCACTCAAATTATAAAGCAATATCAAGAGACATGACTGTTGTTCATCAATGACCCATGACATGGCAGTCCCGACAAAATCCTCCAACAAAATCAAATAAAAAAATCAAAAGCCTGCTAAGTCGAGCACCTCAAAGGGGACTTAGGTAAAAATCAAGGCAATCCCGATGGGTCTGACAAGCAAATCATTCCATGCAAAAGCTAGGGATCAAAAACAAAATCAAAAGAGGCCCTCAAACCCTCAACAAAAAAAAAAGATTCAGTGACTACCAAATCAAAACCAAAAGGTCACCGACATCCGTCAAAATAAAAAAGGGGTGACTGCTATTTCAAGTAAACCTTGAATCATCATCCTTAACCTGTCAACCCTTTTGGAAGACAAACATGTGTAGAATTAATTGAACGTAGGACTGGAGATCATCGCGAAGAAGGGGTGGATACAAATCAAATTTGATCTGTATATCCTTTGTTTCATAAACTGTGAACTAGACCATGTTATAACCCTCGAAAGACCTAATTGAGGCGAGGTTTATTCTGAAAGCATGTTATCGCAAGCTTGTGTAAACTGGCTCCTCACATATTTGCTAATCATCAGCGTTGGTGTCATTTTCCTTGCTATGTCTTCTACACCAATCAAATCAGCACAACGTCTGGACTAACAATCCATTCGTCTCACACTATCACAACACTTTAATAAACAACACTTTTTCAAAACTTGCATGAACTTTGCATTAAGA
The DNA here is from genome assembly GCA_963859935.3 of Lathyrus sativus. Classification (NCBI taxonomy): domain Eukaryota; kingdom Viridiplantae; phylum Streptophyta; class Magnoliopsida; order Fabales; family Fabaceae; genus Lathyrus; species Lathyrus sativus. The sequence goes on from OZ012737.1 coordinate 177,680,581, forward strand.
TTACCATTTGTGAATGTACAATTTTAATTGCAAATTAGTGCTATACATCCAAGACAATCCAACGAGGGGCAATCAAAGAGGAACTCGAACTTTCAGTGGCTTACACAAAGTAAGACTACCTCAAAACCCACAGGCTGAAGCAAATCATTCAACAGCTCAATCAGGAGCAAGTAATCTCAAAGCACATCAAAGTTCAACTTCCAAAATCGCGTCAGAACTGGTTAATTAGGGGAAGATCATTACCATGTTCAGAGTGGGGTAAGATCAGGTCATCCTGACCATCAAGCATAGTCGTGATCTTCTCTGAAACAAATTCACAACAAATCAACAAGTGATCAGACTTGGGGCATCAAGAGCATCTTCGTCTGCTTCAGTCATGGCATCTTCAACGAACTGCGTGTCGAGGAAATCAATCCCTCCCACCATCCAAAGTCCAATCCACATTGGCAACTACTAAAAGTCCACCACGCTGGCACCTTCACCTGCATATCCAATCACCCGTCTGCAATCATACGCATCATACACATTGCATTCGATATCATAAGCATCATTTGCATCATATGCATACCCAAACCAATCATGTTTCCCCCAACACTTGCATTTTCGCGCGTCAGCATTTGCATTTTCATTTCCATTCCTTATGGAACCACATCAAGCATTCATATATGTACAGGTCAAGATCCAGGGTCGATCTCGAGAATTCCAAGGTGATCTTTGGCCAAGTCAGGGGCATCTTCTTTAAAATCGTGGGTGTTCCTCAAGAAGTTGTATCAATTTTTTGTTGATCAAGAGCTCAAAGACATATTCAGCCCAGCCAAGGGCATCTTCTGTAAATCCGCGGGCGTTCCTCACAAAGTTGTATCAACCTTTTGTTTATCAATACCAGAAATAAAGCAAAACTCATCCCAGCTAGGGGCATCTTCTCCACAGTTCATGGGCGTTCCTCGTGAAGTTCATTTCAACCTTTTATTGATAAAGATGTGATCTCCTAGCAATTCATTGGGCATTCCTCATTGATTTGTGTTCTCAACCTTTTATTGTTGAAGTTTGCATCCCCAACTCAACCAATGGCATTTCTCCGAGTCAATGGGTGTTCCCCATTGACTTGTTCTAATCCAACTTTCCTCTAGGGCGTTCTCTAGTGAGTTAGCTCATTTCAACCTTTTGTTGATGAGGGTGGTGTTCCTTAGTGGCTTCTTTGCTTCATCCTTTTTTTGATGTCTCAAATAAGCCTCACTCATCACATCTCCAACAAACTTGACCTTTTGTCAATTACCCTACTATCATCCTTTTGGTGTCAAATTGTGTGTGAGTCTTCTATCATCCTTTTGGTGATAGATCTGTCATCTTTTTTGTGTCGAGGTGTGTGTTTCGCTTTATCATCCTTTTAGTGCCATATTGTACGAGTGTTCTCTATCATCCTTTTGGTGATAGACCCCTACATCCTTTCGGTGTTGGGATTGTATGTGAGTGTCGCTCTGTCATCCTTTTGGTGATAGATCCCTACATCCTTTTGGTGTCGGGATTGTGTGTGTGTCGCTCTGTCATCCTTTTAGTGCCAGATTGTGTGAGTGTTCTTTATCATCCTTTTGGTGATAGACCCCTGCATCCTTTTGGTGTCGGGATTGTGTGTGTGTTGCTTTGTCATTCTTTTGGTGCTAGATTATGCGAGTGTTTACTATCATTCTTTTGGTGATAGGCCTTGCATCCTTTTGGTGTTGGGATTGTGTGTGTGTTGTTCTATCATCTCTTTTGTGATAGATCCATCATCCTTTTGTGGAGGAAGTGTGTTAACTATCATCCTTTTGGTGATAAGTCTATCATCCTTTTGGTGCCAGATAGTGTGAGGTAACTATCATCCTTTTGGTGATAGGCCTTGCATCCTTTTGGTGTCGGGATTGTGTGCATGAGTTAATCTCATTCTTTTGGTGATAGGTCTGTCATCCTTTTGGTGTCAGATATGTGTGTGTCGCTCTATCATCCTTTTGGTGATAGGTTTGTCATCCTTTTGGGTGCTAGATTGTGCGAATGTTAACTATCATCCTTTTGGTGATAGGTATGTCATCCTATACTCAAACACGGCTTGTAGGGGACTAGGAGCATACACAAAGTCTTCATGACCTCTGAATCTTCTGCAGCAAACCTAACTTCATAAATGAAACAAACCAATTCCGATAAATTGGTTAGCTATGCATGGATGATTGGCTTAAGATGATGATCAAAGGATCAAGGAGTCTAAGGGTAAAACTTGGGGTATGACAGTTGCCCCTATTTAAATATCTTCACTGGATGACGTGAGCAATGAAAATCTTTATGAAATCATGGTGAAAGGTATTTAAATATAGATAATAAAAAAAATTTCCCTTAGATACAATGAACACTAATATGATGAAAATGATGGAATGACAAATGCGAAATGCAGGAGAAAACGAAAGCCAACAGGGATAAAGTCAACATAATGAGTAACCACTCACTGGGGATGACAACGCACTAGGGAACATGAATAAAAATGGGGAAATCTAAAGTGATGGACCAATAGGTTCTTGCATGACTGGTTGATACTATAGAAACAAAGACAACGAAAGGTCCTTATTGGAGATAGAACCGGGAAGACGGTTTCCACTAGGGAATCTCCAGAGTAGTTGACCAACAGTTTCAGACATGACCGACTGACACTCTAGGACAAAAGGTAAAGCAGGATCCACATAGCAATAGGACCATGCAAACGAATGCTGAAGTTTTCAATAACGAAAAAACATCCAAGCCTCTGGAAATTCCTTAAACGAACAGATCAAACAGGATCTTCAGGAAACATCAGGAAAAAATACAGGTGTCATACCCCAAATTTGTCCTATCATGTATGGCTTTCATCTATATGTCCATCCATTAACCAGTATTTCGAAAATCCAAAAAAAAAATGTTGCCCTTTCTCAAGATGTTTCTAGGTTGAATTAAATCTCAAGCAAAGTTGTCAAGTCAGGTGTATGTGTGGTATAAGCTGAGGTATATTGGTTTTGACCTAATTTATGGGTAAGGTAAGAGTTTTGTTTCCTAATTGAAACCAAGGTATGCTCCATGCAAGTGGTGTGGGTCTGAGCATCTAATTAGGGTTTGTTGTCGGGTTGTGTCAAGTTTTCAGTGCTCCATGATTAAAGACCATCAAGGAGCAGTTCTTTTTTCTAATCAGAGTTTTATGCAGTGCGTGGAAGTCCCTGCTTCAAGTCATGGCTCTATGATTGCAAGGGCATTTCCTTTTTCATTTAGTCCATAATGAAGAGTTTGGTATTATGACTCAAGTGGCAAAGTTTAGAGATTGATTATTGGATAAATTCAAGTTCTATTCATTTTAAGTGAAAGGGTTCATGAATGTTGAAGAAAGGTTCTTATTGGAATTTCAATATTTATTGACATTTTAAATCAAGAGTAAAGGAGTTCACATGGTTAGGTGTGGTGTGACAATACGTATGGATGTTCAAAATCAAAAAAAGCCCAAGTTGTAAAAGCCCATGTAATTTTTCCAAGTGTAAAAAACTCATACATTACCAAAAATTCAACAAGGCCCAAATTCATTTTACAAAAAGCCCATGATGTCCAAAATTCAAATGTTTATAAAGAAAGTTTACAAATCCAAATCAACAAGGACATTACAAAAATAAAATTCCCAAAGTCCATGTTACTTATATTAACCCCTTATTACAAAAATGGTGAAGTCATAAAACTCCACTTGTTACAAATATTTTACAACAAAAGGCCCACACCATAATTTATAAAAAAAAAAAGAAGAATAAATGGCCAGCATAAGATGCCATACACAACCCATGTAATGCCACAAAGCAGTAATGATTTGTTACACACCCAACCTGCATCAAACCACAACTGAAATTTCAGTAATCCTTCCACAAACTAGTCAAGCCATGACCACAAACTATAGCAAGCCCATGACTACATGAAGCCTCACAAGAACGGCCTAGCTACCATATAACTAGCACAAATGACCAAGACCTATATATGTCACAACCAAAAAACCGTCAGCGTTCCACTCCACAAGTTTCTAGCCTTCACACCAGTTAAAACCTGCACAAACGATACACAGAAACTCCTTTCCCCAGCAACAACAACTGGAATCACACGAATCGTGACGTGAACACAAAGCTACAAACTCACATTGTCTTCCCATGCTACACGACATCAACGGAACAACTACTCACAATTTCAACAATTCACAAACAACCTGTAAATGATGTTAAAGCGACAAAACGACAATACAAAAAACGCAAAACGCATAAGAAAAATCTTCTTCAAAAATCCCAAACTACCCTCAATCCTGTCCATAAAACTCAGCAAACCCTTTCTTCGAGAGAGAAGTTGGTAAAGCCGCTATATGCCGCTGAAATCCTCCCTCAATCCTTCATCCTACTCAAAACCTTTCAATAAAAATAAATCAACCCACAACAATTCCTTTCATCCCCACAAATCATAATCTCCAAACAACCTCAACCTTCCTCTTCCATCTTCCATATATCTAAACAACAACAATGAAACAATATTAAAATTCACCCAAAATCACCACAAACCCCCACACACATCCAAATCGGATTCAGAAATAAGAAGAAGAAGAAGATTGAGCGAGATTTTATTTAGACCTGAACTTGAGCGAATACGGATGAAATAGAGAGAGAGCGGCGTAAAATAGAGGGCAAAATTTTCGTCCCAAAGAAAGGTTGGAGATGAACCTTGTGATGATGTGGTTTCGTTTATCGCTGTTTTTTCAAAGTGCTGCAAGTTGATGTTGGTTCTTTTTGTTTGTGTTTGATTTTGTGAAAATAATGGAGGATTGTTTGGTTTTCTTTTTTTTAAACAACACGATTTGTTCTTCATTTTTTTATTACTATTTTATGATTGTGTGTATTGAAGTGGGCTGAGGGACCCATTTGGGTGACCATATCATCCTTGCTTTTGTTTTTTTGTTCATGTTTTGTTGGTGAAGAAGGATGATGGGCTTGTTAAAGCCCATGTGATCCCTTGATGTCCCTAATCTAGCAGCACCCGCTTTCCCATTTGATTTTTGAATTTGATTTGTTTTTCTTTTTATTATTGGTTTTTTTTGTTGTTTTAATATTAAGTTAATGATTTTTGTTAATACTTCATTAAATATTTTATTAAATTTGATCTTTCTCGATTTATTCTTTTCATTTCTACCCTGATTTCCATCTTTTCTTTTCCTTTCAATTCTCTTTATTTTCAATTTCATTTTCGATCAATGAAGTCTTTCAATTCATAAATATTGATTTCAAATTCTGTTTAGTGACCTTCATTATTTCAAATCTATAGTAAATGATCATCGAGATCATTTTCTATACTTTGGGATCATGATAAGTTACCCTCGATTAATTAACACGTGTTTATGATTAAGACGAGATCATCCGCTTTTCAGTTCGTGTGACACAATTACATTGGAAAATGATCATCAATATCATTTCTCCATCGTGTTTTTAGCACGAATATCAACTTGCGGGACCTCCTATGGTTTGATTTTATCATAGGTCAAGCTAAGATGGTTTAGCGCTACATTTCTTCCTGATTCGATTCAAATCAACTAACAACTAACTTTACTTTCTGTCAATATACTCTTGCTTTTATTTTCAGTCATTATATCTTGATTTTTTTTTCATATACTTGTTAATATTATCTCGATTATACTATTGGGAATATTATCTTGATTATATTGTTATACATATTATCATATTATTCACATTGTTCACATTCATATCATATTCATACTGTTCATATTTCATTCACATTCTTTTTGAAAACACATAACAATTATCAAAACAATAAAAACCTAAATTGGTGGACTATTGGTTACTTTTCCGATCAACATAATTTGGACTTTATCTGAAACCCTAACTTGGATCTTTTGTCCGACTCTTTCTCAAGGCTTAGTTTAGGACACTTCACACACACACAGCTTCCTCTTGGGCTACCTGACAATGAACCCTTTTATTTCGTGCAATCTCGTGTAACTTACATGTACCCCTCTCCCATTCCGATGTATGCATTCATATTTCTTTGATTATGGTTTATCTTCTAGGAGCACCCTTAGGGACTAGCATAGACTAAACCATTTTCAAACTAATTCTCGATTCATCATCGAGCAATTTTCAAACGCCCTCCGTAAGTTGAGTGTTCGTACGCATTCGTCATCGACCTATCGCACACACTTTCACACTTTATCGTGGTTTCATTATTAGAAGCACCCTTAGGGACTAGTATCGTTTCTCACAACCTAACCCTCGATTCGTCGTCGAGCCGGTTTCATTTTCAACCAAACCCTCGACTCGTCGTCGAGCCATTTTTCAAACCAACTTCCAATCCACCACGGTTTTTCATGCAAATATAAGTCAAACCCTTTACCCAATGTCAAGTGGATTTTCTCAATAAAATATCAAAACAATTAACAACTATTTAACTATTTTCAAGGTGAAAAAGAGGGGGATTGAGCCTTTGATCTCTCTTTAGTTGTTTGGATGCGAGTTATCTTACTCATGTGTGAGCAATTGACGCCTCTAAAACATTTCTAACTCGACAAACATTCAAACCATCTTCCAAGCACTTATTATTCAAACACCATTCAAACACAACTTTCTTTTCAATATGAAAAAGAGAGAGAGTCAAGTCTTTGACTCACTCTCCTAATTACTTAGGCCTGAGGAGCCTTTCTTAAGCTTCGAGTAATCGCCATTCGTACCAAACTTCAACATGTTCAACCTATCTCTTTTCGTGGTCGTCTCCACGAACTACGGACGCTCTGATTCTTCATTCAGTTTTGAATGTAAGATACGTAGGCGCAAGGATGATCTTGGAGAGCACAATTATATTCATCTTATGTTTCCCTCTGTTCTTTCCTGTAGTCGAACTACGAGAGCTCTGATTTCTCATTCTCGTCCAAATGAGCCTACATAGGCATAAAGGCCCCAATCCTTGGCGAGCACCTTATCCTTTAAACATTCATTTTACCCTTGGCATCGTTATACTTTTACCTTACTATTTCAAATTTATCATTGAGAAGAAAAAAATAAGCTTAGCTAACGCTCACCACAATTTAAACTAAGAGGTTCCCGCTGAGTACAATGGGCGTGAGGGGTGCTAATACCTTCCCCTTGCGTTATCGACTCCCAAACCCAGAACGTGGTTGCGACGACCGTGTTCCTGTCCTTCATTTTAAAAGGCTTTCTCGATATTTTCCTTACCCATCTCTTTGGGATAAATAAAGTTCGGTGGTGACTCTGTGGAACCGCATTTTGCGCCTTTAGCGCGAGGGTCATGTTTCCGAATTATCTTTTGATTTTTCGAGGTGCAAAAACAGGGTAATTAAAGTCTTCTGTATGCCAAAGTAATTGGAATTCATGGGGAAATTTATTGATAAGCTTCTCAAAAGAGACTGCCACTTTGTTGAAAGGGACTTACACACCACCAAGAAGGGATGAGCTTCTCAAAGAAAGAGACTGCCACTTATCATTGGGAAAGGATAAGGACGATAAGTTTCTCAAGAGAGACTGCCACTTATCGACAATAAGGATAAAATGATAAGCTTCTCAAGGGAGACTGCCACTTATTTGACGAAAAGATAAAAATGATAAGCTTCTCAGGAGAGACTGCCACTTATCTTGGAAAATGGTTAAGGAAAAAAGCTTCTCAAGGGAGACTGTCACTTGCTGTTAGAAATAACGAAACTGGATAAGCTTCTCAGGAGAGACTGCCACCTATCCGCAATAAGGATAAAAATGATAAGCTTCTCAAGCGAGACTGCCACTTATCTGGAAAAGAAAAAATGATAAGCTTTTCAGTAAGAGACTACCACTTATCCGTAATAAGGATTTGTAAAAGATATGCAAAATAAATGCACCAAACTAGGTTTGGTGACCTAATTAGGTTTAAAAACATAATCTCCAGGGACCAAAGTTCAATCTAGGAATAAGTTAGAAAGAAACGATCAAACAAGACTCTAACCATTGAGGAATGAACTCGAATGGAGATTGATCTTATCCAAACATGGAAAATATAACTGGAGCAACCATCATTCCCGAGGGTCAAACTCTGTGGGGAATTTAGAAAGGGGGCACTTTCTGCTTAAAATTGACGACTCTACTTGGAGAAAAACGACAAACCCAGTTACTTGGTGGTAAACACAACTAAAATAAACAACAAAAGACAAAAAGGTAGAAAACATGCTCATGTGCCATGTGTATGTATGAATGAAATGTATGTCATGCTTATGCTTATGCTGACAAAACGGACGAGGAGGAATAAACTAGAGATGAAATAAACATCTCGACGAGAATAATCGGCGAACCTCTACAAGGATACATCTATCAAGAGACGGGTAGAAAGTCATAGGTGGAACCATAGTCATGCTTCAAGGTTTTAAACTTCTCTGGGGAAAAGAAATATTCCACTCGAGGATATAACATCATGACTTCACCTGAGGGATTGCCATCATGATTCTGATTTCCTTGTCAAAAAAGAAAACATCCACTGGGAAGTGTCACTTATAAATCGAGACTTCTTAAGGGATAAAATAAATATCCATTTCATCGAGGAAATATGGAGCCAAGGCAGCTTATTGGAGAAAAATGAGTAACTTCAGTGAGGAACAAAGATGACTCCATTGGGGAGTGAGTCCTCAACATCAATAAACATGTATCATATAGTGGACACTGGGGAGATTCTCTGCAGTCTTGAAAATCACTTATGATTACAGGAATGGTCCAAAAGTGCTGTCAGTTTATGCTTTAATGGGAGTTTTTGCTGAAATTGGTCTAAAAGTGCTTTTGCAACATTCAGATTTTATGGGGAACAATGATTTCCTTCAGATATTTCCACATATCAAAGAAACTTTATATCCATTTCAATGTGTTTTCAAAAACGGTCTTAAACTCAAGAAACTTTTCACTTTAAAAATTATTATTAACAAATGACATTTTGCTTAACAAGGAAAAATAGAGAAAGTGTAAAATGACACAAATTGAAAGGCAAAATTCTGATTTTATTCAAGAATTGCAATTGAAATTGGCAATAGGGAAAGGTTACATTGAATCCAACGATACCCACTAACCCTAACAACTAAGATTTCCCAAAATCCTTCTTCTGACGAGAGCGGTTGGATTGGACTTTTGCTTTGATCTTCTATGATGGTGAACTCCATCTAATGCAGTGAAATGCCTTTTGTCCCTAACTTTTTCCTGGATCGCCCTTTCGGGTTTTCAATCTACCGGGATGCTCATTTTTGCCTAAATCGCCCTTTCGGGTTTTCAGCTTAGCAAGCTTTTATTATTATTTTTTCTTTTTCATCCCTAATTTTTGCCTGGATCTCCTTCATAGGTTTTGATCCACCGAGATACCCATTGTTGCCTAAGTCTCCTTTTCATGTTTTCGACTTAGCGGGTTTTTTTGTTGTTATTTTTAGGCATAATAATTTCGGACTGCATCAGAGTTCACGAGATGTGCAAGCTCTTCACCATCCGTTGTTGTGAGAATTAATGATCCTCCTGAGAAAATTGTCTTCACAACAAATGAACCTTCATAGTTGGGCATCCATTTCTCACACATGTCTTTATGAACTAGAAAGATCTTCTTAAGTACAAGCTTTCCTTCTCAAAATTCTCGGATTCTGAATTTCTTGTCAAATGCTCTCTTCATCCTTTTCTGGTACAACTAACCATGTCACATCACAATCATGCACTTCTCGTCTATAAGGTTCAGCTTGTCAAATCTTTCTTGGACCCATTCTGCTTCATCCAACTTAGTTTCCATCAATAACCTCAAGGACGACATCTCTACTTCGATAGGAAGGACCACATCCATTCCATACACCAATGAAAAAGGGGTTACCCCTATTGAAGTTCACACTGAAGTTTTATATCAGTGTAGAGCAGATGGTAGCATTTCGTGCCAATCTTTATAAGTCTTTACCATCATTTGTACGATTTTCTTGATGTTTTTATTCGCAGCTTCAACGGCTCTATTCATTTTAGGATGATAAGGAGAAGAATTATGGTGCGCAATCTTGAAACTTTCACACAACTTCTTCATAGTTTTATTTTTCAAATTAGTCCCATTATCTGTTATGATTCGACTTGGAATTCCATAACGGCGGATAATATCCTTCTTAATGAAGCGGGCAACCACTTGCTTGGTTACGTTGGCATAAGAAGCAGCTTCTACCCATTTTGTGAAATAGTCAATGGCAACTAAAATGAATCGGTGGCCGTTTGAAGCTTTAGGTTTGATTTCCTTAATCATGTCAATGCCCCGAGTTGATAAAGGCCACAGCGATGATAAAACATTCAATAGCGCTGGAGGCACGTGCATCTTATTAACATAAATTTGGAACTTATGGCATTTTCTGACATATTGGATGCAATCAAATTCCATGGTTAACCAGTAATACCCAACTCTCAAAAATTTCTTTGACATAGCATAACCATTGGCGTGAGTTCCAAGCGATCCCTTGTGAATTTCTTGAAGTAACATGTTTGCTTCATGTTTGTCAACACATCTAAGCAGAATGATGTCATGGTTTCTTTTATACAACACATCATTGCTGAGGAAGAAATTGGATGCTAATCTTCTCAAAGTCTTTTTGTCAAGAGTTGTAGCGTCGGGCGGATATTCCTAGTTTTGTAGATAATTCTTAAATTCGTGGAACAATGGTTTGTCATCAGTTTCTTCTTCAACTAGTTGACAATAGGCAGGCTCAATCTTGTGCTCAATTCAAATGAGTGGTGCTTCATTAACTAATCTGACCTTCTACATCGAGGCTAGCATGGCTAAAGCATCAGCAATATGGTTTTCAGACCTCGGGACATGTCAGAAAGTGACCTCATCAAAGTATTGGATCAAGTATACAATATAAGCACAGTACGAGATCAACTTTTCATCTCTAGTCTCCCATTCACCCTTGACTTGGTAGATCACCAAAGCTGAATCTCCACTCACTTCAAGAATTTTGATTCGGAGGTCAATAGCTGCTTCAAGGCCTATAATGCATGCTTCATACTTGGAAACGTTTTTTGTACACTCAAAATCTAACCTTACTGTGAATGGGGTATAACCGCCATTAGGATTCATCAAAACGGCACCTATGCCATGCCCACTTTAGTTAGAGGAACCATCAAACATCATTTTCCAGCAGGAACTTAGCTCAGGACCCTCATCAGGACCTAGCTCTTCACAGTTTTTCTTCACCAACATAATATCTTCATCAGGAGAGTCAAACTTTAGAGGCTCATAATCTTTAACCGGTTGGTGTGCAAGGTAATCTAACAAGATACTTCCTTTAATAGCCTTTTGAGTCACGTATTGGATGCCGTATTCTGATAACAACATATGCCACCGGGAAAGTCTTCCAGCCTGAGCAGGATTTTCAAAAATATACTTCATTGGATCCATGTCGAGATTAACAAAGTAATGTGACAAATCATGTATTGTCTGAGACACTTAGCAGCCCATGCTAAAGCGCAACAAGTATTTTCCAAAAGTGAATACCGGCCTAAAAAATCGGTAAACTTTTTGCTTAAATAGTAGATGGCGTGCTCTTTCCGTCTAGTTTCATCGTGTTGTCCCAATACGTAACCCATAGACTTCTCAAGAATAGTCAGATACATGAAGAGTGGTCTTCCAGGAACAGGAGAAATCGATATATGAAGTTCTTGCAAATAACTTTTGATCTTCTCAAATACTTGCTGACAATTAGAATTCTAGTCAATAACCTGACCTTTGCAGAGTAACCTGAATATTGGTTCATAGGTAGCAGTCATATTTGAAATAAATATAGAAATATAATTCAGGCGTTCTAGAAAACCTCTGACTTGTGTTTCAGTTCGTGGAGCGGGAATTTCTTGAATGGCTCAGACTTTATTAGGGTCTACTTCAATTCCTCGTTGGCTAATGATAAATCCAAGTATCTTTCCAGATATAACACCAAAAGTACACTTAGCAGGATTCAATTTCAACTGGTACTTCCTGAGTCGTTCAAACAATTTCAACAAATGATCCAAATGGTCCTCCTCACTTTGGGAATTGGCTATAATATCGTTAACATACACTTCGATCTCTTTATGCATCATGTCATGAAGCGACCATCACTCTTTGATATGTTGCCCCTGCGTTCTTCAGGCCGAAAGGAATAACGTTATAACAATAGGTTCCCCAAGGGGTAATGAATATAGTTTTTTCCCTATCTGTAGGGTCCATCTTAATCTGATTATAACCGAAGAAGCCATCCATAAAAGAGAAAACTACGAAACGGGTTGTATTATACAAAAGTGTATCAATATGCGATAGAGGGAAATCATCCTTTAGGCTTGCTTTGTTCAAATCCCTATAGGCAGAAGGTTGATACTGGAGGAACTGGAGGTTTGTACTATTTTTTGTTGAGAACATTCTGGCGAGGTGCTTGATTCTTCGATTGTTGATAGGTAGGAGCGTTGGGCGCTCATTGATAATCGGATGGAGCTTGGACGGGCTGGTAAACTGGATGAATCTAATAGGTAGAAGGTTGATAAACTGAAGCCGGTTGCACAGGCTAGTATGCAGGAACTTGTTGATTAAAAGCAGGTGTAACAGCTGCCACATAGGGTTGTTAAGCAAACTGGATAGGGTAACTTTGGACATAGTTTTGCTGATGTTGCCAAGGCTGATTTCTTCTTCTGCTTGACATTATAGCGTTAGTTTCACCCTTTTTTTTTCTTGTGAGAACTAAAGGAAGGCTTCTTAGTATGGTCTTTGTTGGAGCTCGAACTACCAGCAGTACTTAACATTTTTCCACTTTTTAAACCCAGTTCTACCTTCACACCAACAACAACAATATCAAAAAAATTAGCAGTCACACTTCAACCATTCTTTCATAAAACTTAGGACGAACAATGTCGAAAAACCAATCAGCCAATTCTTTTTCAGTCAAAGGAGGTACCACTTCGACGAAGCACCCTTCAAACTGTCTTGGAAACAGTGAATCACCAGCTTATCATTATCAACATGAGCGACCATTTTTCAATAGTACATGATCAGGTGACTCTTCGGGCATGTAGTTCCTTTGTAGTGATCAAAGCTAGGAGTTTTGGACTTTCGAGGAATAACCAGACCAGATACAAGACACACTTCTCTGGAAGCAGCACCAAAGACTTGTTCTCCTTCCATCACTCTCAACCTTTTATTAATAATTTCCACATTTTCTCTGAGTTTCTCATGACGTTTGTTTCAATCTTCCTTCATGTCAGGGACATCATATAATGGTTGTTGCTCATTGAAGTATGGTTGCACATGAGTATGCACAACAGCTGGTGCAAAAGTTAGAATCACATGAGAAGCTTCAATAACCAAAGGAACAACTTGTTGGACTTGTTGAACAATGGGAATTGTAGTAGGTGCAGGCACAAAACCTGGTGGAAGATTGTAAGGAGGTACATTTGCAGTAGTAATAATTATTGGTTGAGGTCCCACAAATGTATTGACAATCTCAGAAACAACAGTGGGCTGAGTATCCATCTTTGCGCGCATAACCTGTAGTATCTCCATAATTTTCCCTACACTTCCCCGTAGGTCTTTTAATTCATTGTTGACACGATCAAGTTCTTGATTATGTTCTGCCATCCTTCTACCAGTTTGAGCTCTGGTGTTGTACGGGCGCAGAGGATTCACGATGAAATAACTAGAGACGAGACAACAGAATGAGCAAAATGCGAAAAAAAAAGTGCACATGCCAAGACATGAATGCAATGTAATGCAATGATTTCAAGGAACTCAAAAGCAAGTTGCAAATATTTTTGAAAAACTGAAAAAGTTTTATTTTAAAATTCATGATCTCTATTTTTTTTTGCAAAGGAATGAAAAATTGAATACCTTAAAACCAAAGGTTGTTCATGAATGCATGAATGTATGGATGCACAAACACACGTATACAGATATAGACATATATACAAGCAAACAAGCAAAGGTCCTAGGTTTAAAGATTATAAGTGTAACGCCCCAAATTCTGAATTTCCCATTTTTGTTGAGTCCTTTTTAATTCATTTGGATAATTGGTATTTTAGTTGTGAAGTTTATGTGTTGGTATGTTTAATTTCAATATTGTGTTATTTTACCGATTCGGAGAGTTTTCGGGGAAAATAGAGTAAAGGGTATTTTAGACATTTGGTATTAAGTGTAAGTGGATTATTGTGTGAGAATTAATTGGTAAGTGTTTGGAAAGAAATGGAGAGGAAAGAAAATAGAACATGAGATAAGAGAGAAAAGGGAATAGATAGAAACATTAGTGGAAAAACAAGGGAAAGAAATAAGAGAGAAGAGAAAGAGGAGAAAGAAGAGGAAAACCTAGGATTTCATCAAGGATCAACATCCAAGCTTTCAATCAATCGGGTAAGGGTGTGAAACTCTATTATACTATTAATGTGTATGATTATGTATGCTGTTGATCGTTTGATGTTGGATTGAGAAGAGTTTCTACTCATTTCCATCCTACGGCAATATTAGGATTTAATCGGTAGAATGTGGTTTTAACCGGTTAGAATTGCGAAATGGATGGAGTAGGATAATCGGGTGTTATTGGGTTAGACTTACTGGGGTAGTTTGGTGTTAGAATTGATTAGTTTTGTGAGGTTTGGGCTTTGGACAGCCATGGAAGTTCTGAGTTCGCAGGCTCGCCAGGCGAACGGCAGCGAAGCTTCTCCAGGCGAAGCCCAGCGAGCAGCAGCGAACTAAGTCAGAAGCATCCACCCTGTCTTCGTTGGCAAAGTTCGCCAGGCGAATGAGAGTGGCGAAGGTTTGCCAGGCGAGTGTGCAGGCGAGTACTAGCGAGTAATTCCAAAATAACTCCCAGTGGTCTTCGCTGGCAAGTTCGCCCGGCGAACTAGGTAGCGAAGGTTCGCCAGAGGCTTCGCCAGGCGAAGGTTGGCGAATGCGACAACATTTTCCTATTTTCTGTGTTTTCCCTTTTTATGCGGATTTCTTTGTTCAGTTATGTTTAATCCTTATCGAATTGGATAGTTTTGTGTGTCGTGTGGTATGTTATGTATGGGTAGCCGCAAGGCGTGAATCCTAGAATGCGGAATTTTGATTGTGAAAATATATGCCTTATATGGAATGGTATGTGTTGAAATGAAGAATATGTGTATTTTATGGAGTATGAGTATATTGTGAATGTGCATAGATTGTATGTGCTTGTATGAGATGAATATGCATAGTGATATATTTGCGAATATGTATGCATATAGAGTAATGTTGTGAGTCATTTTGCATAAAGGCATCATGATGTACATCCTAGCGATGTTGATTCCTTGGAGAATCTACTGAATTGAGTCGGTACCGCATTTGCATCTGCATAGAGTCGTGATTCGGTCTCTATGAGTTGCATTGGTCATCTTTATATGATGCATGGAATGAATTGAACATAATTCTAGATGTTTATATGGAAATGATGAGTGTGTATAGATGCATGATTTGATGATTATGCTTGATTGTGTGAATATGCATTGTGATATGATGAATTGTGGTGAGAATCTGAATTGTGTTAATCTCATGTATGTATATAGATATATATAAATATATGTATTGACTGTTATGATATTGTTTCTCACCCTTCTGTTGTTTCATAATGCTCTATGAGGCATTGCAGAGTAGGATTGCTGGAGGTCCTTTTTGTGAAGCAAGTCTTCATTATTTTTGGTCGATGGCTCTGATATGTAACATCTGGGTAGTTAGGAAGCCTTTGGTTCTTTTTGGAGATACTTTTGCTTTGATTTCTTTTGTGATACATCTGCGTATGTATCTGATATTGGATGTTTGTACATGTGAATTAACTGAATGATGTATATATGTTTATATGAATGTATTGATTCAATGTTTAGATGTTTCCGCTTTATTCTAAATATTGAGATGTGAGTTTTAGAACTATGTTCTTCAGTTGTGAATTGCCCATTGTTGCATATCTATTTGAGCAGGTGTTGTAGATGTTTGACTTCATGATAATGTGACACACCTCTTTTATATCATGTATTAATTAAACTCTGATGAAACTTTTATCAAGTGCTTAAATGATTTAATTGTTATTTGAGGGTATAGAAAGGGGGTGTTACAACAAGCATGGAGTCATGGTCTACCCATCCCGAGGGGTATGTATTAAGGGTTCTTATACATGTAGAACAAGGGTTCTAAGAGGTTCCCAAAGTCATCGGTCCATCTTTTGGATATTATCAATCTCCCAAATACTCGGAAGTTAATAATATTCTCAAGAGAACCTCTTTTGAGTGTAGTATCGCGTATCAACTACTTTGGGATTACTCCCTCATAGTCATCTCACTACGTCCTAAGAAAGGTTAAGTTGGGTTAAATGGAAACTAAAGGTTCTCAGTGTCACGGGCTCCTAGGTCGAAAGTAGTAATGCTTTCACGAATACTCGTTCAACAAAACTAGTCCCAAGAGGACCTCAACTGAGTGGTGATTTCTCAAGTTAGCTTGGTCAAGAATCAACTCCCTATAAGCCTCCTTGAATATATCACCTTCCTATCATAAGTACACTCAAGTCCGGGTTAGGACGTATCTCACCATACAAAGGTAACAACCCAAGCAGATACAATCATACAAATATATATATATATATATATATATATATATATATATATATATATATATATATATATATATATATATATATATATATATATATATATATATATAAACAAATATTCAACAAATAACACCAATCAGAGAAGTTAGGGGTAACCCTCGAAAGTATTCTTTCCCTACTGAAGTCGCCATTTCTGTTGTGGTGAGAATCAAATATTAAGCTATCAAATTAACTTGAATCACAAATCTTGAAGTTCACCACCGAGCTTCGATTTATCCAAAGGAAAGGGTAAAGAACGAAAAATACCCTAATTGCACTGTAAAAATAATGCGGCAGATCTAAGGTTCGGGGTTGGTTATACCTAGGGAAGGTGTAAGCATCCTAAGTATTTGTAGTACTCTACAGTAACCTCTTGTTTTAATTGTGTTATTTGTTATCTGTTATTTATCTGATAAAGGGTTAAAAGAAAGGGAGACCTAAGGTGTCATTTTTAAGTATGCTCGCCAAGACATCACATCTCGTGCCTACGTATCTTGACAGGAATGGAATCAGAGTATTCATAGTTCCCCTCAATAATGGTGAGGAAATTTTGACTGTGGTCAAGGTTCCAGGGGGAAGTAAGTGTTCAGAGTGAGACACTTACATGGAATGCGGTGACTCCAAATTTAAAGCTAAGTTGAAAGGGAAAGATAAGTAAGTGTCCATGGCAAGACACTTACCAGGAGTGCAGCGACTCCGATCCTAAGGCTAGGATAAAGGAAAGGACCTAAAGTTAGGCTAAGCTATGACATGTCAGTCAACAAGTATGTTTCTTTCCTTTGGAATCAGATTAAAGGGGGGGGGGGGGGGGGGAGGGGGCGAACACTATTATGCAAAAGTTAAAAACCTAATGTCTAATCTCAATTCGTCTTGAGCAGAGGTCAAAGTTAAATTGAGAATCATATAGGAGTATAGGTTAACATATCGAACAGGTAATAAATCATATGTCAAGAATAGATCAACATCTAATCAGGGTAAGCATCAAAATCATGACAAAATAATAAGGATATTCATCAAGAAATATTCACACACATCACCAAAATTTTGACAAACCTAAACAAAGTCTAAACAAAGTCAAATTAGGAACAAAAGTTAGTTAAGATTAAATATCAAAATTTAATCCACAATTAACTGAGATTAAAAGACAAGAGTAATAGAAAGTCAATTCTAACTTAAATCCCTAACAATGTTAAATTTAGGATTAACTTTTAATCCAAAAATGTAATTAAAACCAATTACACTAATTAGAATTCAAAATCCAATTAAAACATAACATTATAATTACTAACCAAATAAAATTAATAGACAAACAAAATAAGTAGATAAAAAATAAAATAAATAAATAATGAAAAGATAAAAAGAAATTAAATGATAATAAAAAAACTATGGGCCTAGCACGACCCATCTACAATGCATAAAAAAACAACAAAAAAAAATTAAAAAAAAGCAAGAGAGGGTTATCAGCCGAGGACTTGACCCAACAGTGACAACAGTTCTTCAAGAGAATAAAATCGTTTTTCTCTTTCTCTCTCGAAGGGATTTTCTCCGTTGTAACCTTCTTCACTACCAGCCCAACTCTCTCTTTCTCCTAGGTCTGAACGCATCGCTGGCCACCCTTTCAATCTCGTCACCCCAATTCTCAACAGCAATATAAAACTCCTTTGAAGCTTATGTGATTGCTTGAGTTGAAGATAGAAACAAAATCGAAGCATTAAGAATTACAATTGACATTTGCAAGTTTAGAAATTCCGTAGCTTCAGAGCTTTCAGACGCGGCAATTCAACGATGTCGACGAATCCTAAGGTAAATCTTTCTAATTCCCCTTTTCTTCTTCTTCGATTCTCCTCCTTTTGTTTATATTTGGTTCTGATGTTGTGTTTATTGTGATGTTGTGCTTTCTCTGCCCCCCTCTAATTCTGGTGTATGTCCATTTCAATTTATAAACTTAATCAAAATTGCAGTATTTATTTTGACCTTAATGGTGTGATTTTGTGTTAATACCTGTTTTGGAAAGTATTGGTTGTTGAACATTCTTGAATGGTTTTCTATTTTCTCAAGGGACATGTTTGGTTTGGATTTGGAAAGAAATCTTAATCCTTGTTTCCTTTTTTCAAATGAGAACTTGAATGCATGATTATTAGTTTCCATCCTTGCTTGATTATGTTCAAAACATGTTTGGGAAATTAAAGCTTGCTATGATGATTATTTGACTGTGTCTGAAATTTTTTTAATAACTTTTGATTCTTGCCCTTTTCATTTCACTGTGTTTAATATCTGGTCATGAATCACATTTCAGATTAAAGACTGTTGTCGGTGCGTTTATACATTTCAATGAGGACCTGGCGTTTAGTTCACACACCGACTTCAAAATTCAAACGAATTAGGTTTTCAAGATGGTGGGTCTGTGGAATCATGATGCCTCCAAAACAAATATATTCTTGTAGTAGCTGTCGAGTTCTCCTCCAAATTGGTTATGTTGAGATCCTTGTTCAATTATTGGTCTTTTTGAAGGATGCTAAAGGAAGCATGGAGATTTAGGCATGAAGATGGATTTTTAGACTTTAAGGATTTAAGGATTTTGTAGGATTTAGGTGGTGACTTGTAATGGTCTTATTTGTAATGATCTTATTCAAATCTTAAAATCCCCTGTTTAGTGCCTAACTTAAAGACCACATAAGTCAAGATGAAAGTTTCAAATGGATCTTTGGCCAACATGAAACTTGTAGAGCATCTCAATACCTTTAATTTTAGTACTAGAAGTCCTCAAGTGGATCTATAGAACTCAAGTTATGGTCCAGACAAGTTACAAGTCCTCAGATGCCTCTGAAATTTGTCTGTGAAAATCATCTGACTTCAAAGCTATTTTTAACCTAGAAGGAGGTTTCACCTGAACTTTTGGCCAACATGAAAGTTGTTCCTCATGATCTTAGCTTTCTAAATTGTATTAGAAGTCTTCCATATGATTTGTATAACTCAAGTTATGAGGTTTACAAGTCAGGGGTATTTTGGGAAAGTGAGATTATAGGCCATTTTCAATCATAGGTCAAAATCTCCAACTTGCACTTGTCAAATGGATTTGTTTTCAACATGAAACTTGTTCAAAATGTGGTTTTTAGGCTTACCAAGAAGTCATGATGGATTGATTGGGCTCATAGCAAGACTTGGTTTGAAATGGCTTGAAAAAGAAAGTTTTAAAAGGATTCAAAGTTGAAAAATCCAAATTAATGGTTAAGTGACCAAAACATGTCAAATGAGTGCTCATTTTGATTGGAAATTTCATTTTAAACACAATGACATTGGTGGATTTTTGAGTTTAGGACAATTTTCACAAGTTACAATGGTGTTTCTTCATGTACAAGTTACACATCCAAATCCTTCACCAAGGCAATTCAGGCTTTTCTTTTGATCTGAATTCATTCACAAGGGATTTTGCAAGTGATTAGAAGATTCTAGAGCAAGCTACACGGCCAGAAGGCATGACTGTCATGTGCACTTTGAAGAAAAAATCATAAATTGTGAATTGCTGGATTGGGCTTCATTCAAGCTTCAAAAGCCCACAAACTCACTCTATATAAGCATATCATTGATTCCATACTCAGGTTGGAGCTCATTTCGTGGTGGAAGCTGTTGCACCCCAAAATTTGACCAACATTTCTTTACCTAGCTTATGTTTCATTAGCATTATCACTTGCATTTCATTGACATGTGTGCAGGAGATCAAGAGGTATGATTACCAATCAAGAGCTATATGAGACTTTGAAGCTATCCAAGAAGGTTATTCAAGTGTTCAAGGGTTGATATCTTTGTTAGAGAAGTTAAGAGATCCTCAGAGAGATTGGTTGAAACCAAGGTTGTGTGCCTCCTAACTTGAGAGTTGGGGGAGCTCCTCAGATGATTCTGAAGCTATGAGGATGGACTTGAAGCTTTTAGAGAGCTTATGATATGTCTTGAAAGCCATCATGAAGCCTAGAGAGTTCATTGTGCAAGAATAAGAAGCCTCAGCCATGAGTGGTATAATTAGGGTTTGACTGGGTCAACCCTAGGTCAACTGATGATTTGGAGAGGGTTGAGACCTAATCCAAGAGCCATGTGATCATGGATTGATGCATTGAGATGCTATAAGGATGATTCCAAGGTCAACTCATCATGATTGAAGAGTTTGAGAAGTTTCAAGCTAGGGTTTCTAAGGCTTGACAGTGTAAAATCCCCTAGTTTGATCCCTATCTTCAAGGCAGTTTAGCTCAAGATGTGATTGTCATCTCATCTTACCCCCAACATGAATGTTGTAGAGCTTGTTCTTAGATTTAATTTGAGTACTAGAAGTCCTTGATAGGATTTGTAGAGCTCAAGTTATGACTTTGACAAGTTACAGGTCATCTGAGGTATGTGAATTTGGGGCCTTGAAAGTCACCCAACTTGCATCCAACTTTTGCCCTAGAAGGATGATTCCTATGAACTTTTGGTCAACATGAATGTTGTTCCTCATCTTCTTAGCTTTCTAGAGAGTACTAGAAGTCCTTGATAGGAGTTGTATAACTAAAGTTATGGCTTTGACAAGTCAAGGGCATTTTGGTCATTTGGAGATTACAGGTCATTTCAAGCATAAGGCCATAACTCCTATTTCCAAGCTTCAAATGGAAAAATCTTCAACATAAAACTTGCTTAAAATGATGTTTTAAGGCTATTAAGGAGGTCATGAGATGTTGAAAAGGCTTGTAGCTTAAAATGGTAAAAATGACCTAAAATGAAGGCATAAGTTAAATAAGTCAAAGTTGGAAATTGAAATTTTCAAGCTACACATCCAAACCATTGCATGTAATATACCATTTTGACTCTAGAAAACATTTTAGAAACAATGGTTCAGCCACATTTTTGATTTGAGGGTTAGATCATGGACTTGCTTTGGAAAATGGTTACTTGCATATTAAGGTACACATGCAAAACATAAGGGAGAGCAATACACAAGCTAGCAAAGTATCCTAACACCTCATGCATCTCATCTAAGGATATTTTCAAGTCAGAACAAGTTGCTGCAAGAGGCATAGCACAAGATGGTGTATGAGATGAGTTGAAACCAAAAACTCATGACATGAGAATCTCAAATTCTCATTGGATGATTCCAGAAAGTTCTGGATGGTTCAGAACCATCCTATATAGTGATTAGAACTTGCTCAGATGCAAGGTTGGTGAGATATTAGAGAGGAGAGTGAGATAGCCATTTCAATTTCTTCCATTGCAAGTTGAAATCAATTTCTACATTCCACACCATTTCCATTGATTCTTTCAATCCTAACATCTTCCATTGATCATACTGAGTGTGTGCATACCAAATTGAGAGCAAGATCGTGTGGGATTGAAGAGATAGCATTTGGATTTTGGGAGCTGCAAGTCACCATCGGATTTGGAGATTCAAGCTTCCTTGATCAAATCTTTTGCAAACAGAAGCATTAACATCAATCAAGGAGTGATTCTGAAGAGATTGAGAGATTGAAGTGAAGGTTTGACCTATCTGGTATTCAAGATTTGACAGGTTTGCAACTTTTCCTCTACACCTTAATTTAAGCATAATTAGTTAGATTTGTTAGGTTAGAATGGTTAGAGACAAGTAGGAGATGGATTCTGGAAACTTTGAGATCATTTGGTGAAGTTTGAGTTAGTGACACCAATTTTGTTTTGATCAAGGACACGATGTATAGTGAGATATAACATGAGTTTAATAGCAAGATTTAACCAGTGTGAGGTGGTGATCATTCTGAGCCAATCAATTTCAAGAATCGTTAAAGTTGAAGTTTGAGCATAGTTTTGATCTTTGATCGGGTTTAGAGATTGAGGGCATTTCAATTGATTCTAATACCATGGGTGGATTCAGGGTTGAATATAGAGCAAATTAGGGTTTTGAACCATGGATTTTGGTTGAGTTTGGACGGAGTCCGAGTGAGGAAGATGAGATGCTATGAAGCTCTGTTTCCATGGCTTCTTCATTTCAAACCCTGGCTGAAGGAAGAAGACAACTCCATGGCCGTTGGATGGAGAGTGGACTCATTGACTGGACCTAGATCGTGAGGCTGGGATTTAATTTCACATTTGAAGAGGTAAGTCTGAAGACAATGAAACGAGGCGTTTCATTAATTGGAGTATTGGGCTTTATAGCTATACGCACCCCCATCCATGGCCCAGTCAGAATTTGAACTGATTTTCTTTACTAAATGCACAGCGTATTTTTCTTTTTCTTTATATTTTATTATTTGTTTTCTGATTAAAATTGGGCCTAGCGCGCATTGCTGATCACACCCCCGTTTTAAGCCCAGTCATGATCTGAACTGCATAGCATTGCTATCTGCACCAAACATTTCATATTTTACTTTCTTTTTCTCCATTTTATTTTAAACTTTAGAAATTCATATAAAATATAAAAATGATGATCTTGGCATGGGGATTTTTTCTCCTACTTCACATTGATGTTTAGAAAATTATAAAATCAAAACATTTGCATTTCATGCATTTTTAGTATTTTTTGTATATTTTCTCTTTTAATAGCTTTTAATTCATTTTATGTTGATGCATAGATTTGTAGAATTTTGTTTAGATAGTTCCTTTTGAATTTTTAGGCCATTCTTTTTAGGATAGTTAGATTAGGACTTTAGCTCCCCTCTGGATTTATTCCATAATTTTGTGATTAGTTTTTGATTAGTTTTGAGTAGATGACTTTAGGTTGTGTAGATTTAGGTCAATCCTTAACATAGGTCCACAATAACACTAGAATTTTGGGTTTCTAGGTCAAGATAGATATTGGGACATATAGGGTATTAAGGGTAATCATATAGGATCCCCTAGAAATTATATTAGATTTTAATATAATAGTATACTATTTTTAATTGATTTTTGTAATTGATTGTTGTTTGTGTTGCCCTTGTGGGCTTGTATTTTGTTTGCCTTGCTTTGTGGGCTTTTGCTTGGCTTGGTGGGCTTGGTCTTGCTTTGTGGAGCATGGAGGAGAATAGTGGAAGACTTGAAGATTGATGAAGGAGCTTGAGAGCTTGAAGACTTGTTTGTTTTGTTGTTGTTTTAGGGTTAGGAA
Source organism: Lathyrus sativus (assembly GCA_963859935.3). NCBI lineage: Eukaryota > Viridiplantae > Streptophyta > Magnoliopsida > Fabales > Fabaceae > Lathyrus > Lathyrus sativus. The sequence goes on from OZ012737.1 coordinate 177,704,322, forward strand.
TTAAGTAGAGCTTAGACTTAGTTAATTTCTTTCCTAAACATGGATGGTATCTTTCACCTCCATTCTTCCCCATGATTCAAGGTCCTTCCATGGTATTTACCTCCCTCCTTAAGAGGGATAAGTGATGGTACCTAGGAAGTAGAACTTTTGAGGGAACCATTCTTTTGATGTTGAACCCTTATAGGTCACCTTTGGTGGTCAATAAGCAGTTTAATATCCTAGCTTATCCAGTTAAGTGATTTCTTCTGGTTTGAGTATCTTGAGAGATGTGGCTTGAGTGTGAAGATGAAGACTTCATTGAAGAGTATGGAAGAGGATGATTCCCTGAGCATTGCCATTTCAGCTGAAGCTTGAAGAGCAAGAAGAGCAGATTGATACTTGAAGATCCAATGGAGAATAAGTGTAAAGCTGAGGCTTGAAGAACAAAGGATAAGTTGATACTTACTTTGAAGCTTGGAGATCCTAAAGGAATCAAGTTGATACTTGCGGTTAAGAGTGAAGCCTGAAGGTGGAACTGATTAAAGAGCTGAAGCTTGTAGAGAAGAGAGAATAAGTTGAAACTTATGTTGAAGGGTTGAAACCTGGAGAAGCAAATTGATATTTGTCAAGAGTGATGGAGGTCTGAAGACTGAGTTGCTGTCAGAAGAGCTGAGGCTTGGAGTTGGAAGAGGGAGGAGTTGATCTGCTTTCTTGTCTGTTTTCTTTTCTGTATTGATGTGCCTTGTTTGACTTGCTTGATGCATTAGAATAAGTCCATATCTAGACTAGCTTTAAGCTAGGAGCATGATTGCACTAGAGGTTGAGTTGCTCCCTCTGCTTGTATTGTTACTGTATGGCTTTGCTTGCGGGTATTCTGTGGAGCCCAGCTCCCTTGCCCATGTGGTTTGTGTCTGCTTGATAGCATGGCATTTCCTCTGTATGATTGCAGTTATATTTTGCTTGATAGCATGTCATTTCTTCTGTATGATTACCGTTATTCATATCTGGCTTGAGGTTGAGACGAGCTTGTGGAGGCTGCTGCCCGACACACATTTCCTCCCTCACTTGCATTGCATGCATTTTACAGTTGTTTGCTGTTTATTGCTTAAGCTGATGCTTTATCGGTTTCTGTATCATTGACATGATCCCCTTAGGATTCTAACTTCCTTTGATAAGGAAGTGATGATAGAACTTTAGGTTGAAACCTATGCATGATAACTTCTAGGAGTTCCTTGTTCAAACTTCAACCATAGGATGAATCCTTGGCATGACAACAGTAGGACTTGATAGTCTCCCTTTAGTTGAGCCTGTTCTCTTCTCATCTCAAAACAGCTTAAGATACAGTAATCATGAATGATTTCTTTCGTACGTTACGAGCCTTAAGCTATCTGAGAAAGGATTGTTGGAGAGTTTCTTTTCAACAGTCTGGATGTTTAGTATGGTACCCTTTGGGTGACATGCGACACATTCACTCTCAGGTCATAGTCTTTAGTGCGATTGAAATTGCAAACACAATAAAAAACAGTTCTTTCGTAAAAGACAGAAAACAACTTCAAACCTTTTTGCCCTGTGGGCCCATAAGTCAAAGGAAAGCTTTTCTGAAGAAAAGAGTGTCGTTAAACTTCAGCGCCAACGCAAACAGGCTTTGTCCCTAACTGCTGGAACTGCTGTTTAACCCTACTCGATAAAACAGACGAATCTGAATCCCCGTAATCCGTAGTATCCCGAACTACGTAAGCTCTGATCTCTCATATCTGTTGAGAGTACGTAGGCACAATACTGATGTATTGGCGAACCACCTTCCCCGTAACCCGTAGTAGGTCGAACTACGTTGACTCTGATTTCTCATTCTCTGATGAGAATACGTAGGCATGAAGCGCGATGCTTTGCCGAGTCATTTTCTTTTCTGTTTAACCCAGCCTTGATAGGTAGATAGATAAACCAATTCGTCCAGTAAACACAACAAGCGTGGATCCCGTCGAGTACGACGGACGTGAGGGGTGCTAATACCTTCCCCTTGCGTAACCGACTCCCGAACCCAGAATACGGTTGCGATGACCTTGTCTTATACCTTTTTTGTCAGGTTTTTCCGATTGTTTCCTTTCCCGCTCCGAGGGATAAATAACGAAAGGTGACGACTCTTCTGTTCTGCCGGCACCTTATTTTCGCGGAAGCGACAGAAGCTGAGATTGAATTTGAAATTTCCAAGGAGCAAGTGAGAATTGGGTTTTCATTTCCAAGCTAGTTCAGAGCAAATTGAAGGTTGAAGACTCTTCCTCTTGCATCACTGATCGTGTCTGGAGAGTTTTGAAGCAAGAAACAAGCTCTAGCTACCTCTGTTAGTGGATTTATACCAGGTTAGTAAACTTCAAAATTCCTCTTGATCTAGCATGATGTAGTTAGCAATGGACTTGTGGTTAGGATCTAGTTAAGGAGTAGATCATTTCTGGATAGAATTTTGGACAATTAGAGACAAACCTAGGTGACATGTGATTTGTATTTGAGCACGGTTTGACCTGATCTTAAGGCTAGAACATGATTTGGATAGATCAAAGTGATGTATGAAGCATGAGGATCAATCCTATGGTTTTAGATTTGGAATTGGTGATGATAAATTTGGATGTGATTTCTGAAACTTGAATCGTGTTTTAAAACCTAGCATGATCTAGAGAGTTTGGATAGGATATCTGAGATCCTTGTGAGATTCTGAGCATTTCGATATAAGGTTTGATGTTTTTGTGTTACCTGAGACCACCATCTCACCGAAGAAGACGGTTGTTTTCACCGTGAGAGCCACCGGAGACTGTTCCCCCTCGCCTGAGTTCCAAGGAAGAAGATGATGTTTTGACCATTAGATCTTGTGGAAGTTGGACTTATTATGCGCATCGTGTGGCTTACATTTGATCTGAGGATTTGCCTCCAAAACCAAACGCAGCGCTTCATTAATCCCAGTCAGCGTGTGACTGGGATGCTCACGTGTATGCGCGCATAGCCTTTAGATCCCTTGACCAGTATACCAATCCAACGCCCCATGTTTTATCTTCAGTTTTTATTTTCTTTTATTCATTTTTGTATTATTTTTAATGCATATTGATTCCAAAATTCACAATAAATCCATTTTTGATCAAAACAATATTTTAAAAATATCTCCATGCTCCTGATTAAATTTGTGATTTTATGGGATCAATAAATTGCATTTTCATGCATTTTTCAATTTTATTTGATTTTTCTCATTTTGTTTATTTCTTTAATTTTTGCATATTTGTTCATCTATTTTGTTTATTTTGGTGTGATCTTTTGGTATTGAATCTGGCTGTGATTTTTTAGTATGTTGTAGGTTAGATGTGAATGCTCCCTTAGGATTTTTATTAGATTTTTTCAACAATTATAGGTTCTGTTTTAGGTGAGATGTTTAGAGCCTTCCCAAACTTGTGGTTTACCTTGACATGTTTCAACTTAGGAATTGTTTAGTGGACCTAGAAGTTGATTTAGGCTTTAATATTTTAACCCTAGGATGCTAAAACATGCATGTTCCCTTAGGAAATTTATTAGAATTTTACAACTTAGTTTTCTGTTTTAGGTAGAATTTGCAAGTATGTGTTGCTTGTGGTGTTCCATCTTTGGTGCCTTGCTTTGTTTGGTCTTGTTGGTGGCTTTGGAGCTTGAAGTGCTTGGATTCTTTTTTGGAGGAGCTTTTGGGCATCTTGTAACTGTTGTGGCTTGGCTTGTGGAGCTTGGAGTTGAAGATTTATTCCTCTTTTAGGAGCTTTTTTAGGAGCTTATAAGATTAGGGTTTAGGAAGAGCCATTAGAACTAGTTCTTCTTCTTTCATCAAACATAGAATGCATTGTTTGCTTCTATCCTATCCTATGATGCAAAGTCCTCTTAAGGAAGCTCCATCTCTCCTTTGGAGGGATGAGTGGCATGCCTTAATGAGTGGAACTTTTGAGGATGCACTTTCTTTTCATGTTGGTTCCAGATGAATTCCTTTGGTTTTCATCAGGTTTCCTAGCATTGTAACTTGATCTCAATGATGATTTCTCTTCTTGTGGAGCTTGCTAGGGCTTGAAGATGAAGAATTGAAGAAGCTTGAAGATAGGAGATAGCTTGAAGATGAAGATTCTTTGGTGTCAATTCAACCTTGCTATTTAGAGCTGCTGTTGAAGTTTAAAGATGTTGTCTGTAGAAGATTGTTGCTGCTGCTTGGGCTGCTTCCTCTGTTTTTCTTTTGTTGTATTGTTTGTTTGCTTGTGTTTCTTACCCTTAGGTTTGAGGTGGAGCTTGTACCCCCTTGCCTGTTGTTTTCTTAGGTTTGAGGTTGAGTCGGACTCCCTTGCCTCGCTTGTACTGTTGCATAGCATGCATTTTACTGTTTACCATTTACTGCTTGCTTTCTTTTGCTATTTTCCCCTAGGATCTCTGATTTCCTCTGTGCAAGAGGGAATTATGACATACATTAGGTTTCTAAACCATGCATGATAACTGTAGGTAGACTCCCTTTCAACCATAGTTTTAGGGCGTCTTTCTCTTCTCATCTCAAAACAATTCAAAAATACAGTAATAAAGTTAATTGAAGTCGTACGTTACGAGCCTTAAGCTATCTGGGAAAAGGTTAGTGGAGGGTCTCTCTCTAGTAATCTGGATGTTTAGTGTGGTACCCTTTGGGTGACATACGAAGCGTTCACTCTTGGGTCATAGTCTCTAGTGCGACTGAGATTGAAAACATCTTAAAAAACAGTTCTTTCGTAAAAGACTCAAACAAACATTCAAACTCTGTTTTTGTCCTCTTGGACCCTTAATCTGGAAAACCCTTTCTTAAGGAGATAAAAAACTGTCAGACAAACTTGTGTCTTCCGTAGCTCGAACTACGTTTTCTCTGATCTTTCATGCCGTATGAAAGTACGTAGGCACAAGATGTGATATCTTGGCGAGCAACCTTCCCCCCTTAACCCGTAGTTAGGCGAACTACATTGACTCTGATTTCTCGTTCCAGACGGGAATACGTAGTCATAAAGTGCGATACTTTGCCGAGTCATTTTCTTTTTCTTTTTAGACCAGACCTTTAGAGTAGATAGATAAACACACCCTTAGATAGAAAACAAGCGTGGATCCCTTCGAGTACGACGGATGTGAGGGGTGCTAATACCTTCCCCTTGCGTAACCGACTCCCGAATCCAGGATTTGGTTGCGGTTACCCTTCCTTTCCCTCTTTGCGTTAGCTTTTCTCTGAGCGTTTCCTTTCCTTCTTATGGAGTAAATAACGCACGGTGGCGACTCTTCTGTCATAGCCGACGCTGATTTTCACAGTAGCGACAACTGGCGACTCCGCTGGGGACTCCAACGGTTCCCTATGCGAGTCAATCCTAGCGCTTGTTTTCCCGTCTGGGTTTTGTATGTATTTATTTTTCTCTCTTTACTTTCAGTACTATATATTATTGTTACTGTGCTGTGGGTAGAGGGTTAGTTTGAGAGATAAGTCGGACCTGGGCTTGAGTGCACATAGACTTAGAAGTAGAGAGTAGTGGTTAGCCTGCTTGCTTTGCTCGCACCAGCTAACTACGAAATCTGCACTCAGACGAGATTCTCTTTGATGGCATCTTGCCTGGCCCTTTGGGCTCGACAGGTTGTTGGATTTGAGGGTTGTCGACTCTGGGACCTATCATTTGGGATTCGACTAAGTGAGGCCTCTTCAAGGGATGATGATGCCACACCTTCTGGGTATCATATCATTGCTCTTGAAAGTCTGTGACGCTGATGACCGCATAGGATGTCGTACCTCGTCTGCGAGTTAAGTACATACCTGTGAGGGGTAGGTGGGTCTTTTTGCAGGAAAACTCTGGCCTCAGAATACCTGATTTGTCTCTGTCAGTGAGAATTGGTTGTGAGGGTTCTTTTGTGGTTGGTTTGGTTTGAGGAGAAGATCTGATGGTTCTCAAGCTACAGTACAGCACAACACAGTTCTTCATTATTGCACTTGATCCCCTGCTGCACATGCATTTGCATTTTCATGTTTGCATTTCATTAACGTGTATTTATGTTGCAGGTGTGTTTTTCCCCTCAGATTCTAGTGTTCTTCTTGCCAGACATGGAGTCCATGAAGAGGACAGTTGCTTACAGGTTGCCTTCTCCAGATATCAGTTCCTTATTGGGTTGGTTGCTCTAGCATATCAGAGAGTGAGGGCTGAGTTTAAAGAGTCTTATGGGAAACTGCTCAGTTTGGTGTGCAGACCTTCTGTGTTTGAGATGACTGGATTGTATACCTTGATGCAGTTTTACGAGCCTCAGTTGAGATGCTTTTTGTTCCCTGATTTTATTTTGGCCCCTACTTTGGAGGAGTATTCTGATATGCTAGGAGTGCCTATGTTAGATCAGATACCTTTTATTAATGAGGATACTGAGCCTGAGTTGGCTAAGCTTGCTGAGGTTGTCAGTTTAGATGCTTCTGAGTTCCCCGGAGGTTTGGTCAAGCTGAATGGAGCTTATGGTTTTCATCTTTCTTGCTTGGTTGAGAAGGCTATGCAGTGTGCGAAGGATGGATGTTGGATTGTCTTCAATGCTATTCTGGCTGTTTGCATTTATGGGATTATCTTGTTTCCCAACTTGCCTGATTTTGTTGACTCAGATGCTTTCTTTATTCTTGCCTCGAAGAATCCGGTGCCTACTCTCTTGGGTGATGTTTATCATTCTATTCACTATAAGAATGAGAAGCGTTAGGGAAAGAATGTTTCTTGTTGTGTACCTCTTCTATACAGGTGGTTTCATGGACATCTTCCTAAGACAGGACCTTTTGTTGATACTGCTGGTACTTTAGATTGGTCTTCCAGATTGATGGGGTTGTGTGCTGAGAACATTGTTTGGTTTGATCGGGACCTGCTCGGAGTGAATATTATATATAGTTGCAGTGGCTTTCTGAACGTTCCTTTGATTGGACGGAAAGGTTGTATTAACTATAACCCTTCTCTGCTTGTGAGAAAGTTTGGCTATGCTTTGAAGGATTCTCCAGTTGAAGACGAGATACAGGAATCTCTGTATCTCACGGGTTTATTAGATGGAGATGTTTTGGTCAGATTGAGGCATGCTTGGGGTAATATTCACAGAAGAGGAAAGACATTGCTTGGCAAGAGTGACAGTCGAGCTTATAATCCTTATCGGCTCTGGATCCATGAGAGAGTTAGGACTTCTTTGATGCCATATCCTGCTGTAGAGCCTTTGTATCTTCCGATGATTGAGGAACCTACTTCAGTAGAGATTGAGAAGTATAACAAGCTGTTGGCTGAAAAGGAAGAATTGCAAAGAGCAAATGAAGAGTTAGAAAAAGAGATTTTCCAGCTTCGGCATGAGAAGAGTGAGGCAACTTTCACTTTGAAGAAGCAGACTGAGATGATTAATAGGTTGGGTTCAGATTTGATTGAAGAGACCAGCAGGAGAGAGAAGGTGGGAGTAGCCTTGAATGGTGTTAGTAGTGTGCTTGCTACTAAGAAAGAACTTCTGAACAAGACTTATTCTCGACTTTCCAAATGGGAATTTTTGTGGAATGCTACGCTTACTAGCCGAAAGGAGCGTGAAGATGAGTTGAAGCTTCAGATTTCCCGGTTAGAGGAGCAACTCAGCGCTAAGGATGCGAATATCGCTGAAGAGGCATCTCTTAGACGTGACGCTGAGTTTAGAGTGAGCAACATGGTCAGAAATGAGGGGTTGTGAACTGAAGGCTGGCTTCAAGAGATGCAGGCTTGATGAGTGTTTTGGCAAGGGAGCCTGTGTAGAGGATGCCAAAAAGATGAGATCCATTGTTAAGCGACACGCATTACTGATACAGGAACTGCTCTCCAGACCAGATCATCCGGATACGTTGAGGCTATTGGGAGATGTTCGGGCGCGTCATCCGTCCTGATTTATCTTTGTTTTTCTCTTGTAGTATGTTATTCGTGCTTGTATTTTGGCCATCGCCAGGCTTGTTGGCCGAGGTCTTTTCAGTTGTATTCAGTTGTATCTTTGTACTCTGCCTATTGGCATTTGTTTATGTATGAGGTTTCTGATTCTGCGCTTGCTTACTTGGGACTCCATTGTCGTTATGGCTTTTTCTCCGGAACTAGAATCGGGGGGGGGGGGGGGGGGGGAATTAACCTGTTGCATATTTACATGCGTGCATTTGCATCTTCATATTGCATGGCAGGTACTTTTTTGAGCTCGAATCTTATCTCCTGCGTCTTTCAGGTTGTTTCAAGATTGACGAACAGAGAACACACTGGTACGCTACAAGAAGCAACAGTAAGAAGATCATGGATCAGGTACAATCTGAGATGCAGGAGATCCGGGATAGGTTGGCCCAATTAATGCAGACTATGGAGGCTGTGGCCAAGGGCCAGGAACATCTGCAAACTCTAGTGCAACCGCTGCTGGTGCGAGCGGCTGGTAATACTGAATATAACTTTGCTCATGTTGAGACCCCTCGCAGGGAGGAAGTGATACCAAATGCTGGTGAGAATGGTACTGGCAATGGCAACGACAACACTGGTAACGGAAATGCTGATAATGGCAATGGGAACATGGAAACCAACAGGAATGTTGGTATCAATACTGGTTTCGATGACAACAATCAGGGTTTTGGGTTTGGCAATCGGGATGGCAATGATGGCTTTAATAATCAGGGCTTCGGCAACGGAGGGTTTGGTGATAACAATTAAGGTTACGGTAATAATGGCTACGACAATGCTGGGTTTGGCAATGTGAATACCAACGGTGCTGGGATGGGTCCTTTCAATACTGGCTTTGGGACAGCGGCTGCTAATCAAGAGCTTGGCAATTTGAGGTATGACCCCAGGTTCTTCCAAAGTGGTCATGGTCATGGTCGTAACGCTGCTTATGACGGGTATGGTAATGAGGGTCCGTACTGGGACAGAGATCTTCAAGAAGATGCTTTTTCTGGGAAAGACATGGGTTTTAAGGGTCCCACTGATAATGATCAGAGGATTAAAATGCTGGAAGAACAGATAAGAGGTATAGCCAATCAAAATTCTGCAGGTTTGGACATGGCTACCATGGGGCTGGTTCCTGGGCTGAGGGTGCCATTGAAATTCGAAGCTCCCACTTTCGATAAATATAAAGGGGATACATGCCCACAGGTTCATGTGCGTTCATATTACCGGAGGTTGTCTGCTTACTCTGATGATGATAAAATGCTTATGCATTTTTTCCAAGATAGTTTGTCGGGACCATCACTGGAATGGTACATGGGACTAGAGCCTGCACAGATCGGAAGTTGGAAAGAATTGGCTGATGCTTTCGTCAGACACTACCAATACAACAGTGACCTTGCGCCAAATAGGGTCCAGCTTCAAAGTCTTTCACAGAAGAACGGGGAGAGTTTCAAGGAGTATGCCCAGCGTTGGCGTGATCTGGCGGCAAGGGTCCACCCACCTATGGTTGAAAGGGAATTGATTGATATTTTTGTTGGGACATTCTCTGGGATGTATTATGATAAATTGCTCAATTGCTCGATGGGTAGTTTCTCTGACATGATACTCATGGGAGAACAGATTGAAAATGGTATTAAAATTGGTAAGATTCAAGCCGGTGAATCGACCTCAGCTGGAGGTGCAAAAAAGGTCTTTGGCGGTAAAAGACAAGGAGACGCCAGCGCAATGTATGGTGGTCGAGGACGAGGTAGAGGTAGGAATCAGTATATTCAACAATAGGTTGCTAGTGTGACGATCCCTATACCACAACAACGACAACAACCACAACAACAACAGCAACAACATAGGCATAATCCTGCTCAGAGAAGGATTCAGAATGGGAAGCCAAAGAGGGTATTTGATACACCTCCGTCAACGTATGCAGAATTGCTTCAAACACTGTTAAGTTTGAATCTGGTTGAAAAGAGAACGTTAGACCCGCCCACAGAAGCGCTTCCTTACGGGTATGATACTAGTAAGCATTGTGAATTTCATTCTGGGGCACCCGAACATGATATCGAGAGTTGTCATGCTTTTAAACACAAAGTCCAAGATTTGATTGATAGTAAAGTCATTAACTTCAGTCATGATGGTCCCAATATTGTACAGCAACCAATGCCGAATCATGGAGCGAATGCTATTCTGGTAGAAGAAGATTTGGATTTGGTTACGGACGTAAATGATCTGAAGACACCTTTAAGCTATGTTAAAAGCAGATTGTTAAAAGGAGGGGTCTTCCCCGGATGTGATGAGTACTGTTTGGATTGTTGGACCCGACCAGAGGGCTGTATTGATTTGAAGAGAGGTATTCAGGCCATGATTTATGAGGGAACTTTACAATTCGACCGCACTGCTGTTGAGAAACCTGGCGAGGTAGGATTTGAAAAGCAGGGAGAGGTCGCAACAATTACAATTCCACGAAAGACTATTACGATATCAGCGCCCGCCAAGCGGCCAACTATCACGATAACGAAAGCAGGGCCCGTTCCTTATGAAAGTACGAAAGCCATTCCGTGGAATTATGGGTTGGAAGCTTTTTGCAATTGGGAAAAGATTAATGTGGATAGCCAGCCAGCAGGGGCAGTGGGAAATCTTGTTGAAGCGGGAGGCATGACCCGCAGTGGTAGAATTTTCACTTCACCTGAAATCGAGGCTGAGAGGATTGCTAAAGGCAAAGCCAAAGTGAATGAAGGAGGACCTTCCCAGACGAAAGAGAAAGAAACATCGATCAAGGATGTAGAAGAGTTTATGAGGTTAATTTGCAAAAGCGACTATAAGATTGTGGAGCACTTGCAGCAGACGCCCTCCAAAATTTCAATACTATCCTTGTTGCTTTGTTCCGAGGCCCATCGGAATGCCTTGTTGAAAATTTTGGACACATCTTTTGTACCTCAGGAAGTAACTGTTAATCAGCTTGAGGGGGTACTGGCGCATGTGAATGCCGGACACAGCCTGGGATTTACTGACTTTGATTTGACGCCTAGAGGTCGGGATCATAATATGGCTTTGCACATTTCAGTGGAATGCCGGGGCACTGTGATGTCGCACGTTCTTGTAGACACCGGATCATCTTTGAATGTGTTGCCTAATAAGGCTATGATGAAGCTAGATGTCCGAGGAATCATATGCACGCCAAGTGATTTGGTCGTGAGGGCTTTTGATGGGACCAGAAGGTCGGTGTTTGGGTCCATAACGTTACCACTCCAGGTCGGGCCAGAAGTGTTTGCCACTGTGTTCTACATCATGGATATACATCCAGCTTACAGCTATTTACTTGGGCGACCATGGATACATTCTGCAGGGGTTGTGACGTCCACACTGCATCAAAAGCTTAAATACATGGTCGGGGACAATGTCGTTACTATTTGCGGAGAGGAAGACATTCTGGTTAGTCATCTTTCGTCATTCAAGTACGTCGAAGTGGATGGGGAGATCCATGAGACGCCATGCCAAGCCTTTGAAGGGTTGCAGATCAAGGACAAGTCTCATGTTCCCAGCAAAGGGCCAGAGGTGGCCATGTCTTCGTACAAAGACGCTCAGGTAGTGGTTCAGGCTGGAGCAACCAAAGGATGGAGCCAAGTCTTGGAAATTCCTGTCAAGATGGACAAGTTTGGGTTGAGGTATCGCTCGACGTCGTCATCTTCCGCATCAGGCGTGCCAAAGTTCAAAGGGCCAGTGGTGATCACTCCAGGTGGAGTCTGTTACGAAATGACTAATGTTGTTTCCGACGCCAAAGACGGAGATAGTGATTGCGATATGGACTCTTGGATCAAGCCTGGCATGCCAGGACAGAGCCTATGCAACTGGTCTATCCAGGAACTTGTCCAAGTGACTACAAAACAGTAATGATTTGTTTTCTCGATTATTGTATAATCCTGTGTCTTACCCGGGGCATAGTGATTTTGTTTTTAGGGCTACCTGCTTATGTGTGTACTTTGTTTAATCATTAATAAAGGCGTTTTTCTCATGCAAATTTTGTGATCTTTGTTTTTCCTGTTTTTGCTTTAGCAATAAAATGGCAACGTAGTTATGTGCTTTGTTTGCATTATTTGAAACATTTAACCATTCTCATTGCAGGATTCATATTTCAGACGACACCGATCATAAACTTCCTATGACTCGCTTCGACTTCGAGCACCCGATATTTCAAGCAGAAGAAGAGATTGTTGAGGATGATGACTTATCAGAAGAGCTGACTCGACTTTTGAAACAAGAAGAGAGAATCATTCTGCCTCATCAGAAAGAAATTGAAATTATCAACGTGGGGTCCGAATAAGTTGTCAGGAATATCCGGATAGGGGCTGCACTGCAAAGTCATATCAAGCAAAGTTTGATCGAGTTGCTTCGAGAGTACATTGATATTTTTGCTTGGTCTTACGAAGACATGCCTGGTTTGGATACTGATATGGTGGTTCACCGTTTGCCATTGCGTGAGGAATGTCCGCCGGTTAAGCAAAAACTCAGAAGAACTCGACCAGATATGGATGTGAAGATTAAAGAGGAAGTTCAGAAACAGTGGGACGCTGGTTTTCTGGCTGTCACAACTTATCCCTCATGGGTCGCCAATATAGTACCTGTACCAAAGAAAGATGGTAAGGTGCGGATGTGTGTGGACTATCAAGATTTGAATAGGGCGAGCCCAAAGGACGACTTTCCGCTTCCTCATATTGATGTACTGGTCGACAACACCGCTCAATTCTCCATGTTTTCCTTCATGGACGGCTTTTCAAGCTATAATCAGATAAAGATGGCGTCGGAGGATATGGAGAAAACAACTTTTATTACCCTGTGGGGAACGTTCTGCTACAAAGTGATGCCCTTTGGTTTGAAGAACACCGGGGCAACATATCAGCGAGCTATGACAACACTCTTTCATGACATGATGCATAAAGAGATCGAAGTCTATGTTGACGATATGATTGCCAAATCCCAGACGGAGGAAGAGAATCTGGTCAATCTTCTGAAATTGTTCAAGAGGCTTAGGAAATTCAGGCTGAGGCTGAATCCTAACAAGTGCACCTTCGGGGTGAGATCTGGTAAGCTATTGGGGTTTATTGTTAGCGAAAAAGGAATTGAGGTTGATCTTGCTAAGATAAAAGCAATACAAGAAATACCAATGCCGAAAACAGAAAAAGAGGTTGGTGGCTTTTCAGGCTGTGACCTGGAATGAAGATTGTCAAAAGGCGTTTGAAAACATAAAAGAATATTTGCAGGAACCTCCAATATTGATACCCCCAGTAGCCGGGAGACCATTGATTATGTATTTGACGGTTCTTGAGAAAAGTATGGGTTGTGTTCTCGGTCAACATGACGAGACTGGACGTAAAGAGCAAGCGATTTACTACCTGAGTAAAAAGTTCACAGATTGTGAGTCCCGTTACTCAATGCTCGAAAAGACGTGTTGTACGCTAGCCTGGGCTACCAAACGTTTGAGGCAATACATGCTAAATCATACAACCATGCTAATTTCAAAGATGGATCCGATCAAGTACGTGTTTGAAAAGCAAGCACTTTCCGGAAGGATTTCCCGATGGCAGATGGTATTGACAGAATATGATATTCAGTATGTTTCTCAAAAGGCTATTAAAGGTAGTGTTCTGTCAGAGTACCTAGCTGAGCAGCCAATTGATGATTACCAGCCGATGAGGTTTGATTTTCCTAACGAGGATATCATGTACTTAAAAATGAAGGACTGTGAGGAGCCGTTGCCTGATGAAGGTCCAGAGCTGGGTTCCAAATGGCAATTGATATTTGACGGTGCCGTTAATTCATACGGAAGTGGAATAGGGGCAATCATTACTACTCCCCATGGGTCGCACATCCCATTCACCGCCAGATTGACCTTTCCAGTTACCAACAATGAGGCAGAATATGAAGCGTGCATTATGGGGCTCGAAGAAGCTATTGATCTGAGAATTAAAAATCTTGATGTGTACGGAGACTCTGCTCTAGTTGTAAACCAGATCAAGGGAGAGTGGGAGACTCGTCAGCCCAATATGATACCTTATATGAATTATGCAAGGAGGTTGTTACCTTTCTTTGACAAGGTGGAATTGCACCATGTACCACGAGCAGAAAATCAGATGGCAGACGCTCTCGCGATGTTTTCTTCAATGTATAAAGTTAACTTCTGGAATGAGGCTCCCAGGATAGTTATTTCTTGCCTTGATAGGCCCGCTTTCATATTCACCATTGAGGAAGCTTCCGATGGCAAACCGTGGTATTATGATATCCAGAATTTCCTGAAGAACCAAGAGTATCCGGCTGGGGCATCCAGTCGTGATCAGAAGACTCTTAGGAGATTGGCTGGCAATTTCTATTTGAATCCGGATGGTGTTTTGTACAAGAGAAACCATGACTTGGTGTTGTTGCGGTGTGTGGACGAGAAAGAGGCTAATTTGCTCATGGAAGAGATCCACGAGGGTACATTTGGTACACATGCCGACGGACATGCAATGACGAGAAAGTTATTACGAGCCGGGTATTATTGGCTGACAATGGAAACAGATTGTTTCAAGTTTGCAAAGAAGTGTCATAAATGCCAAATTTATGCGGACAAGATTCATGTGCCTCCGAGCCCTCTGAACGTTATGTCGTCACCTTGGCCTTTTTCCATGTGGGTGTCGCTTCCGCGAAAATAAGGTGCCGGCAGAACAGAAGAGTCGCCACCTTTCGTTATTTATCCCTCGGAGCGGGAAAGGAAAGGATCGGAAAAACCTGACGAAAAGGGTAAGACAAGGTCGTCGCAACCGTTGTCTGGGTTCGGGAGTCGGTTACGCAAGGGGAAGGTATTAGCACCCCTCACGTCCGTCGTACTCGACGGGATCCACGCTTGTTGTGTTTACTGGACGAGTTGGTTTATCTATCTACCTATCAAGGCTGGCTTAAACAGAAAAGAAAAATGACTCGGCAAAGCGTCGCGCTTTATGCCTACGTATTCTCATCAGAGAATGAGAAATTAGAGTCAACGTAGTTCGACCTACGACGGGTTACGGGGAAGGTGGCTCGCCAATACATCAGTATTGTGCCTACGTACTCTCAACAGGCTTGAGAGATCAGAGCTTACGTAGTTCGGGATACTACGCAATATGGGGATTCAGATTCATCTGTTTTATCGAGTAGGGTTAAACAACAGTTCCAGCAGTTAGGGACGAAGCCTGTTTGCGTTGGCGCTGAAGTTTAACGACACTCTTTTCTTCAGAAAAGCTTCCTTTGAATTACGGGCCCACGGGGCAAAAAGGGTTTGAAGTTTGTTTTCTGTCTTTTACGGAATAAGTGTCTTTTATTGTGTTTGCAATTTCAATCGCACTAGAGACTATGACCTGAGAGTGAATGCGTCGCATGTCACCCAAAGGGTGCCATACTAAACATCCAGACTGTGGAAAAGCAACTCTCCCACAATCCTTTCTCAGATAGCTTAAGGCTCGTAACGTACGAAAGAAATCATTCATGATTACTGTATCTTAAACTGTTTTGAGATGAGAAGAGAACAGGCTCAACTACGGGGAGACTATCAAGTCCTAATGTTGTCATGCCAAGGATTCATCCTATGGTTGAAGTTTGAAACAGGGAACTCCTGGAAGTTATCATGCATAGGTTTCAACCTAAAGTTCTATCATCACTTCCTTATCAAAGGAAATGAGAGTCCTACGGGATCATATCAATGATACACTGAAACAGATAAAGCATCAGCTTAAACAGTAAACAGATAAACAGTAAATGACTGTAAAATGCATGCAATGCAAGTGAGGGAGGAAATATGTGTGGGGCATCAACCTCCACAAGCTCATCTCAACCTCAAGCCAGAATGAATAACAGTAATCATACAAAAGAGATAAAACATGCTATCAAGCAGGATATAAGAGAGTGCAATCATACAGATAAAATAAAATCATACTATCAAGCAAACAAACCACATGGGCAAGGGAGCTGGGCTCTACCGAATACCCGCAAGCAAAGCCATACAGTAACAATACAAGCAGAGGGAGCAACTCAACCTCTAGTGCAATCATGCTCCTAGCTCAAATCTAGTCTAGATATGGGCTTATTCTAATGCATCAAGCAAGTCAAACAAGGCACACAGAGAAGAAACAGACAAGAAAGCAGATCAACTCCTCTCTCTTCCAACTCCAAGCTTCAGCTCTTCTGACAGCAACTCAGTCTTCAGACCTCAATCACTCTTGACAAATATCAATTTGTTTCTCCAGGTTTCAACCCTTCAACATAAGTTTCAACTTATCCTTCTCTAAGCTTCAGCTCCTTAATCAGTTCCACCTTCAGGCTTCACTCTTAACCACAAGTATCAACTTGATTCCTTCAGGATCTTCAAGCTTCAAAGTAAGTATCAACTCATCCTCTGTTCCTCAGCTTCAGCTTTTTAGTCAATCTCAATTGAATCCTCTTCATAAGTATCAACTCAGTCTTCAAGCTTCCAAGCTCTCTTTGCTTTACCAGTCTCAACTTGGTCTTCTCTTCCTACAAGCTTCAGCTTCTCAGAGTAACCTTTAATCACTTAGAAGTGTCAACTTCATTCTTCAGTCTTTAAGCCTCAGCTCTTCATTCAGTCTTTACTGGATCTTCATTGGGTCTTCATCTTCACACTCAAGCCCAACATCTCTCAAGATACTCAAACCAGAAGAAATCACTTAACTGGATAAGCTGGGGTGTTAAGCTGCTTATTGACCACCAAAGGTGACCTATAAGGGTTTAACATCAAAAGAATGGTTCCCTCAAAAGTTCTACTTTCTAGGTACCATAACTTATCCCTCCAAAGGAGGGAGGTGAATACCATTGAAGGACTTTGAATCATGGGGAAGAATGGAGGTGAAAGATACCCTCCATGTTTAAGAAAGGAATCAACTAAGTCTAAGCTCTACTTAATTCCTAACCCTAAAACAACAACAAAACAAACAAGTCTTCAAGCTCTCAAGCTCCTTCTTCAATCCTCAAGTCTTCTACTATGCTCCTCCATGCTCCACAAAGCAAGACCAAGCCCACCAAGCCAAGCAAGAACCCACAAGGCAAAGCAAAACAAAATACAAGCCCACAAAGGCAACACAAACAACAATCAACTACAAAAATCAATTAAAAATAGTATACTATTATATTAAAATCTAATATAATTTCTAGGGGATCCTATATACCTACCCTTAATACCCTATATGTCCCAATATCTATCTTGACCTAGAAACCACAAATTCTAGTGTTATTGTGGACCTATGTTAAGGATTGACCTAATTCTATACAACCTAAAGTCATCTAATCAAAACTAATCAAAAATTAATCACAAAATTATGGAATAAATCCAGAGGGGAGCTAAAGTCCTGATCTAACTATCCTAAAAATAATGGCCTTAAAATTCAAAAGGAACTATCTAAACAAAATTCTACAAAACTATGCATCAACATAAAAGGAATTAAAGCGCTATTAAAAGAGAAAATACACAAAAAATATTAAAAATGCATGAAATGAAAATATTTTGATTTTATAATTTTGTAGACACTAACATGAAATAGGATAAAAATCCCCATGTAAAAATCATTATTTTTCTATTTAATATGATATTTCAAAGATTAAAATAAAATGGAGAAAAAGAAAATAAAATGGGAAAACATTGGTGCAGATAGCAATGCCAGACAGTTCAATATGAGAATGGGCCCTAAATGGGGGGTACGTAAAGCAAAGCGCTAGGCCCAATTATTTAATCAGAAAATCAATTCAACAAATATAAAGAAAAAGGAAAACACGCGGTGCATTAAGTAAAGGAAATTAGTTCAAAATGCAAATGGGCCAAGACTTGGGGTGTGGATATCAATCTCATCACTTAAGCCCAAAACGAATTTTAAGTGAAACGGTTGCGTTTGGCATAGAACTCAGATCCTTCACAAAACGAAATCAATTCCTGGCCCTTGGATCTCCACTCAGTCAAAGGTCTCCTCCTAATCTAATGGCTACTACATCGTCTTCTTCATTTTGAATGCCTTGGAGGGAAAAGCCATGGCTGAAACAGAGTTCTTCACACTCATCTTCCTCACTCGTATCTCATCAATTCTCCATGAAAAACTAAAATTCAAAACCCTAGCTCATCCAGAATTTCACCCTGAATCTAACCATGGTATCAAAATCCATTGAAACTTCCTCAAACCTAAAACACGAATCAAACTTCCAAATATGCTCAGGAATCAAAGTTCACCATTCTTGAAATTATGATGCTCAATCTCTTCCTCAGGTTACACTGATCAATTTCCACTATCATACCAAGATTATCTCTCAAGATTCAGCAAGTTATGGTGGTAAACAGAAATGGTGTCACTATCTTGAACATCACCAAATGCTCTCAAACTTCCCAGAATTCATCTCCTACTTGTCTCTAACCATTCTAACCTAACAAATTTAACTAATTATGCTTAAATTAGGGTGTAGAAGAAAAGATGCAAACCTGTCAAATCTTGATTATCAGATAGGTCAAAGCTCCACTTCAACCTCTCAAACTCTTCAGAATCACTCCTTGGTTGATGTTAATGCTTCTGTTTGCAAAAGATTTGATCAAGAAAACTTGAATCTCCAAATTCGATTGTAACTTGCAGCTCCCAAAATCCAGAAGCTAACTCTTCAATTCTTCATGATCTTGCCCTCAATTTGGTATGCACACATTCAGTATGATCAATAGAAGGTGTTGGGATTGAAAGAAGCAATGGAAATGGTGTGGAAAGTAGAAATTGATTTCAACTTGCAATGGAAGCAATTGAAATGGCTATCTCACTCTCCTCTCTAATCTCTCACCAACCTTGCATCTGAGCAAGTTCTAAACACTATATAGGATGGTTCAAACCCCTCTAGAACCTTCTGGAATCATCCAATGAGAATTTGAGATTCTCATGTCATGAGTTTTTGATTTCATCTCATCTCACATGCCATCTTATGTTATACCTCTTGCAGCAACTTGTTCTAACTTGAAAATCTCCTTAGATGAGATACATGACATGTTAGGATACCTTGCTAGCTTGTGCATTGAGTTTCCTTGTGTTTTGCATATGTACCTTAATATGCAAGTAATCATTTTCCAAAGTAAGTCCATGATCTAAACCTCAAATCAAAAAAGTGGCTGAACCATTGTTTTTAAAATGCTTTTTAGAGTCAAAATGACCTATTACATGCCATGGTTTGGATGTGTAGCTTGAAAATTTCAATTTCCAACTTTGACTTATTTAACTTATGCCTCCATTTTAGGTCATTTTTATCACTTTGAGCTACAAGCATTTTCAACATCTCATGACCTCCTTACTAGCCTTAAAACATCATTTTAATCAAGTTTGATGTTGAATATTTTTCCATTTGAAGCTTGGAAATAGGAGTTATGGCCTTATGCTTGAAATGACCTATAATCTCCAAATGACCAAAATGCCCTTGACTTGTCAAAGCCATAACTTGAGTTCTACAAATCCTATCAAGGACTTCTAGTACTCTATAGAAATCTAAGAAGATGAGGAACAACATTCATGTTGACCAAAAGTTCATAGGAATCATCCTTCTTGGGCAAAAGTTGGATGCAAGTTGGGTGACTTTCAAGGCCCCAGATTCACATACCTCAGATGACCTGTAACTTGTCAAAGTCATAACTTGAGCTATACAAATCCTACCAAGGACTTCTAGTACTCAAATTAAAGCTAAGAAAAAGCTCTACAACATTCATGTTGAGGGTAAGATGAGATGACAATCACATCTTGAGCTAAACTTCCTTGAAGATAGGGGTCAAACTAGGGGATTTTACACTGTCAAGCCTTAGAAACCCTAGCTTGAAACTTCTCAAACTCCTCAATCATGATGAGTTGATCTTGGAATCATCCTTATAGCATCTCAATGCATCAATCTATAATCACATGGCTCTTGGATTAGGTCTCAACCTTGTCCAAATCATCAGTTGACCTAGGGTTGACCCAGTCAAACCCTAGCTGCACCATTCATGGCTGAGTCTTCTTAAACTTGCACAATGACCTCTCTAGGCCTCAAAGTGATCTTCAAAACTTCTCATGAGATCTCTCAAGACCTCCAGTCCATCCTCATGGCCTCATAATCATCTGATGGCTTTCCACAACTCTCAAGTTATGAGACCTACACACTTGGTTTCAACCACTCTTTCTGAGGCTCTTTCTACTTCTCTGACAAGGATATCAACCCTTGAACACTTGAATAACCTTCTTAGCTAGCTTCAAAGTCTTGTGGTATTCTTGATTGGTAATCATACCTCTTGATCTCCTGCATACATGTCAATGAAATGCAAGTGATAATGCTAATGTGAATGAGATGAACCACTAGATAGGTAAAGAAATGTTGGAACAAATTTTGGGATGCAACAGCTGCCCCTATTCAAACGGCTTGAACCTGAATGGGTGAGGAGAGAACGACTCTCAGCCAATCAAGGTAAAAGACGGTTGAATACCAACAAACCCGGAAATTTGCCAACTGCACAAGTACACGGTACTCCGATGGGAACAAATCTTCGAAAACTGAAATATTAGCTGCACGACAACTAGCTGGAGAATGGGTCACACGGTAACCGGCAATACATGGTCGATCATGCCATCAGGCATCAAGATTCCTCGGGACTCATCAGGTCAACAATCAGGTTAGTCATGCCATCGGGCATTCAAAGAAAACTTTCGGGCGTCAGCCGGACTCCATCAGTAAGTCGGGAATAGAATTCTCGGTCAATCATGAACCAAATGGGGATACCCAAACTTTTGCCATCAGGCACTCCGCATCAGCTGAGAGAACTGCCTCGTTAACACGGTCGGACTTCAATCATCAAGTCTTCAGGGGGAGTTTCAACTTCGCTGTTCAGAAACCTGCTGGGGATGACACACCTCCGCTGGGGATTCTGGAGAACTATCAAGTAACTCTGCTTCGGGGATCCAGGAATCATTCTGGACGAATCAACTCTGTTGAGGACTTCAAGAATCATCTTGGACAAATAACTCCGTCGGGGACTTCAAGAATCATCCTGACCCGATAACTATGCGGGAGCTTTCAGGAATCATCCTGAGCGGACACTCTGCCAGGGATTTCAAGCATCAACTTGAGCAACCGATTCTGGCGACTGCACTGGGGGTTTTAAGAATCATCTTAAGCAAAAAGCCTTGCTGGGGAATTCAAGAATCATCTTGAGCAAGAAGACTTCGCTGGGGACTTCAAGAATCATCTTGAGCAAGCGACTCCGTTGGGGAATTCAAGACTCATCTTGAGCTAAACGACTCCGTTGGGGAGAATTCAAGAATCATCTTAAGCAATCAATTCTGCGGCGGAACACCTGCAAAATAAGAACGGTAACAACCTGGATCATGCTTATTATGCATATGCTTCGGCAATGTCGCAATGCTCCACACGGTGGAAATGCTACGCGTTTATGATAAATGTTATGCAGTCATGCAAAATGATGCGATCCCGTCAGCAAAATAAATGCCGAAGGGAGAATCCTCCTGTCAAGGAGAAAGGGCCACTCAGATAGGGGGAGGAATCATCCTGCTGAGGAGAACAAGGTCACGCCAATCTCAATCGGGTGCTGCGGGGAAGTGAACTTCAGTTGACTGCTGCAGGGGGATGAAACTCTACGAGAACCTGGACCTGCTGAGGGAAAGCGATGTCAATCGCGGGAATAAACTGCACGGCCTTCACGGCTACTTCCCTGGAGATAACGGCTCTGGTGGGGAAATATGGCATCAGCTATTCAACATTCCACTGGGGAAGACCAATCATGGCCTGAGCGGCTTCCAAGGACTCGGCTCTCTTGGGGATCTGCAAACTCGGCTGAGGAAGAAGAAATCATTCTGCTTGCTGGGAGAGTACAACTCTGTAGGGAATCTTAATTCCGCCGGGGAAGAAGGAATCATCCAGCTTCGGGGGAGAGTACGACTCTGTGGGGAATTTCAATTCTACTGGAGACTTCAGCCCGGAGCTATCAATCGCTGCACACTTAGGCATGACTCAGCTGAGGAGATGACGTTCCTTCAGGATGCATCTGATCGGGGAGAGAATCTTCTCTGCCCGGGGAGACATATCAATGCTCACGATCTCGTGTTCAGACTCTGCGGGGAGAGGCTGCTGAACTTTGCTGGAGAAGGAGGAATCATCCTGCTCGGGGATACGCACGGTGCACTGTCTGGAATCTGCTACACCTGTAACAACACAAACAAACAGACAAGATACCCTTCTCAAAGGGACCTATCAAGGTTATCATCTTGTGACAATGTTTAAGTAATTCATTGTTTCAACAATCAGTGGCCTAGGCCAGTAAGTTTATGTATGCGCATTTTATCAAAAACATCGGCATTCTTTTTCGCAAACAAAACAGATAAATGCTAAACAGACAAACAGAATTGCTGAATAATATACATTTTATTGATAACTGTCGCTACTGCGAAAATCGGCGCCGGTTGAACAGAAGAGTCGCCACCGTGCGTTATTTATCCCAACAGAGGGAAAGGAAACGCTCGAAGTAAACTTACCGCGAAGACGGGAAAGGAATGGTCATCGCAACCAAATCCTGGATTCGGGAGTCGGTTACGCAAGGGGAAGGTATTAGCACCCCTCACGTCCGTCGTACTCGACGGGATCCACGCTTGTTTTCTGGTACGGATTGTTATTCTATCTATTCTACAGGTCAAAGGTTAAAAAGAAGATAAAGTGACTCGGCAAAGCATCGCACTTTATGCCTACGTATTCCCGTCTGGAACGAGAAATCAGAGTCAACGTAGTTCGCCTACCTACTGGAAAGGAGGGGAAGGTTGCTCGCTAGGATATCGCATCCTATGCCTACGTACTTTCATACAGCATGAAAGATCAGAGCAAACGTAATTCGGGCCACGTACTACACAAGTCTGTCTTGATTGTTTTTATTCCTTCTAAAAAAGGTTTTCCTGATTACTGGTCCAAGCGGTCAAAAATGACGTTTTTGATTGGTTCGCAGCCTTTTACGCAAGAACTGTCTTTTATTGATGTTTGAAATGTTTATTGTGTTTTTCTGATTGTCTTGAGAAAGAAGAGACAGAACTCTAAAACCTATGGTTTAAAAGGGGAATCAAAATCTAACCTAATGTTATCATGCATGGATGAGAACCTAATGTCTGTCATATTTCTCTCTTGCGCAGAGAGAAACAGAGATCCTAAGAGGATAAACGGAAAAACAACAGCATATATACAGTAAAGCGGTAAAATGCATGAATGCAGCAGTACAAGCGAGGCAAGGGAGTCCCACTCAACCTCGAACCTAGAAAACAACAGGCAAAGTGAAACTACTTCACTTCAACCTCAAGGGGAAAATTATCAAACAATACAATCAAGAAACTCAAACAATACATCACCAGCTCTAAACAGCAAAACCTGGCAGCACAAGCTCCTTCTTCTATCAGTCTTCAAGGCAAGGGACTTCATCTTCAATCTTCAAGGATTCTTCAAAGCAAGCTCTCCTAGATGAGTGATAGTTCACAAGATGATTTGGGATGTTAAACAGTCAGTTAACCACCAAAGGTGGCATACAGACTGTTAACAAAATACAGACTGTTTCTCTCAAAAGTTCTATCTCCTAGATACTGTCACTAATCCTTCCAAAGTAAGGAGGTGAGTATCAAAGAGAGACTTTGAATCATAGACAAGAATGGAGGCAACAGAAGCCATCCATGTTTATGAACCAAATTTCTACTCTAAAGCTCTACCTAGCTCCTAGGTCCTATGATCTTCAATCAATCTTCAAGCAAGCCTAGCATCTTCATCAACTTTGAACTTGATCTTCAACTCTGTCTTCAATATGCTTCATCATCATGCTCTTCAGGCCAAGCCCACACCCCAAGCAAGCCCAATAAGCCCATACAAACAAAATAAACCCCAAAAGGGCACACCAAACAAGCATACAATTGCAAAATATACTAAAAATATTAATCTAGTAGGGAAAATTCTAATATTACTTCTAGGGGATCTACTAAACCTACCCTTAATACCCATATATTCCCCATAGCCTAACTTGTCCTAAAAAACCCAAAAGAAATTGTTTTAATGCACCTAAGTTGAGGTTTAACCTAATTCTATACAACCTAGAATTACCTACTCAAAACTATCCTAAAAATTGTCACAAAAATATGTAATTATTTCAGGGGGAACCTAAAACATATATCTAACTAACCCAAAAATATTGACCTAAAAGTCTAAAGGGATCTACCTAAACTAAAATCTACAAAATCATACATCAACATAAAGAAATTAAAAAGCAATTAAAATGAAAAATATGCAAAAAATATTAAAATGAGTGAAATGAGAAATATTTTCATTTTATATTTTTCTAGACAAAAATTGGAAAGTGGGGAAAAAATTCCCATGAGAAAATATTCTTTTTTCTATTTATTATGCATTTTTAAAGTTTGAGAAAATTTGGAGAAAATTAAAATAGAAAATAGATGCATGGGGTATGAACAGCAATAATATTCAGTTATAATTCCATTTGGGCTCAGATAGGGGGGTGGCGTTAGAAATGCGCCTGGGCCCAGTATCACAATCAGAAAAACAAATTAAAAATAAAAGAAAAAAGAAAAGAACAGCGGTGCGAATAGCATGGAGATATAGTTATAAAACTGATTGGGCCACGAAGGGGGGTGGGGTTAGGAATTTCACTCAAAGCCCAGAATTGGTTTAAATGGAACGCAGCGTTCCATGGCATAAGAATTCCCTCCATACTTCGCTTTGAATTACAGTCGTCCGATCCATTCTTTGGTCAAGTGGTCAGCATGCGATCAATGGCAGCGATTTCATCTTCAACCTAGCGCTAGGGTTTCTGAAAATCACCATGAAAATACCTTCCATGCACAGAACTTTCTCCCTATCGTTCTCCCTCGTCTCTCCACCAATCAACACGATGTAAGAACCAAATTTGCTCTATTTTTCACGCTCAACACAACTGTACCGTTGACATACATTGAAACCCTCTCTATCGTGCAAACCGAATGCGTACCTCCATGGATCTCAAAATGTGACCAATACTTGACCTCAACCAAACTCATAATTCTTGGTATCAAAATGATTATCACGTTATACTCATCAAAACCAGCCATTAATCTAGCATTGAAACTCACTAAATCACTAGTTCTAACTCCATCAAGAATTCGTGTCCATGAATGAAACCTCTCCAATCAGTCCCAAACTCATCAAAATTGATCCCCTAATTGTCTCTAACAGCTCTATGCTAATAATTAACCCTAGCCATGCCTAGAATAGGGTGTAGGAATGATTTTGCATACCTTGCTTCTTGAAATGGTAGGTGATGAAAATCTTCAATCCAAGCCTTGTAACTCCTCAAGAATGGTCCTTAGGTGATGAATCTTCTTCTATTTGCAAAAGGAATGGCTGGAATTGCTTGTACTTCAAGATCCAATGGGATTTGCTTCCTTGCAAGTTCAATGTGAATACCTTCAAACCTTCATCAATGGAGCTTCACTCTGGTATGAACACACTCAGGAATGTTTATGGAGATGATTTGTGAAGAAAAATGGAATGGTAATGAAGAAGAATCAAGAGATTGAGAGTAATTTGCAAATGAAGCTTTATGATTTCAATCACTATTCTCTACCACAATCAACACCAACCCTTCACCAATGCAAGCTGCATTCAATATATAGAGAGGTTTAGAAAAGTCTAGAACCTTCTAGAATCATCTAGTAAGAACTTGAAGATTTCATGATATGGTAATTTGCATTTTCATTTCTCCTTATATGATATCTCATGCCAAATGCCTCATAATCCTTGTAACCAACTTGAATTTGTCCCCACATGATATTTTGGATTAGTTACAAAGCATATCTTCCTTGTTTATTAAGCTTTTCCTTGTTTTGGTTTGGTACCCCATTATGCAGGTAATCAAATTACAAAGCAACCCTTTGATGAAAGCCTCAAATCAAAATTGTGGATAAACCATTGTTCTTAGAATGTCATTTGGAGTCAAAATGACCTATTATATGACATGGTTTGGACTTGTCACTTGGAATTTATGATTTTCAACTTCACTTGAATTAACTTATGCCTCATTTTTAGGCCATTTTTATCACTTTTTGATATGAGCCTTTCCAACATATCATGACCTCTCTAATAGCCTTAAAACATCATTCTAAGCAAGTTTTATGTTGAAGATTTTTCCATTTGAATCTTGGAAGTAGGAGATATGGCCTTATGCTTGAAATGACTTATAACCTCCAAATGACCAAAATGCCCTTGGCTTGTCAAGATCATAAGTAGAGCTCCACAAATCAGATTGAGGCATACCATACCTTTCTAGAAAGCTAAGTTCATGGGGAACAAATTTCATGTTGGCCAGAAATCCAATTGAAAACTCCTTGAGGGGAAAAAGTTGCTTGGAAGTCAAGTAACTTTCACAGACAAAATTTCAGAGGCCTCTGAGGACCTGTAACTTGCAAGAACCATAACTTGAGTTCTATAAATCTCCTTGATGCCTTCCACCACTCAGATTAAAGGCCTTGAGATACTCTACAAGTTTCATGTTGGCCAAGGATCCATTTGAGACTTGCATTTTGAATTACCTTGCTTGGAAGTTTGACCTAAACTAGGGGATTTTACTCAGAAACCCTAATTCAGAAACTTCTCTTCTTCTTGATTTCTTGTGATTTCTCCTTGGCACAACACCACATACATATCCACATATCAAATGATGAACCCCACATCCTTCACATAGGCCTTGATGCCCTTCAATCAAGCATTTGACTTAGGGTTGACCCAGATGACACCCTAGTTGACTGTCTTCAACTGTAGCTCTTGTAACCATGCCAATGACTTATCTTACTTTCAAAAGGACCCTCTAGGTCTTCCATGCCCTCAATTCATAACCCATAACTTCTCTGATGATCTTCACATACCCTCAAGATAGGAGAGAAACCCACTGCTTGGCCTTTAAACTTCTCAAAGCTTCAATTTCTTTTTGGTGATTTGAATAAGCTTGAATCTTGATAAGAGCCTCTTGAATACATTCCTTGAGATGAAAAATAGCACTTGATCCCTTGTCAGATGACTTGTTATGCTATGCTATGCAAATGATTAGACTATGTACATGACTTTTTATGCAAATCACAATGCAATTGAAACATAAACCAAGTGAAGTAGGTTGAGCAAATTTTAGGGTGCAACAGCTGCCCCTATTCAAACGACTTGGACCTGACTGGGTGAAGAGCGAACGGTCTTCAAACATTCGAGGTACGAGACGGTTGAATACTAAGAACCCGGAAATTTGCCAACCGCAGAAATAAACTGCGCAACTGTTTGGGGAACACTATCTACAAATCTGATTTCAACACCAACCATCTGTGCAACATCAAGCTTGTCAATATATGAATAACCTGGACGACTTCACTGGGGAAGTACTTCTGTCAACAAAACATGACCCTGTCAATGATACAGGAAAATAACCTCGCCATCACTACGGGAAATCACTCCGCCACCACTACGGGAAATAATTTGGGAAAATAACACCGCCATCGCTACGGGTAATACCTCTGTTATTACTACGGGAAGATAACTCCGCCACCACTGCGGGAAATAACTCCGCCACCATTGCGGGAAATAACTCTGCCACCACTGCGGGAAATAACTCCGTCACCACTACGGGAAATAACTCTGCCACCACTGCGTGAAATAACTCCGTCACCACTACGGGAAATAACTCCGCCACCACTGCGGGAAATAACTCCGCCACCACTACGGGAAATAACTCCGTCACCACTACGGGAAATAACTCCGCCACCACTGCGGGAAGATAACACCGCCACCACTGCGGGAAGATAATCTGGGAAAATAACACCGCCACCACTGCGGGACGATAACACCGCCACCATTGCGGGAAAATAATCTGGGAAAATAACACCGCCACCACTGCGGGACGATAACACCGCCACCACTGCGGGAAAATAACACCGCCACCACTGCGGGAAGATAACACCGCCACCACTGCGGGAAAATAACACCGCCACCACTGCGGGACGATAACACCGCCACCACTGCGGGAAAATAACACCGCCACCACTGCGGGAAGATAACACCGGTACAGCTTTTCTGCCTATCTTTGCAGCAGCTAGCTCCATCAATCACATGGGTAACACAATATGAGTCTAGCCTTCAGTGCTGACATGGCAGCAAATTTGAGAAGGACTCTACTGGGGATTTTCTGAATCCACACTGCCAGACACCTACTTCAACATAGGCGGCAACTTCCAAAAATCGATTCACGAAATATTTTTGATAACGACCTAACAACAACCTTGAAGAAATACTCCGCTGGAGGGGTAAGAGAAACTTAACCAAGCAACTCTGTGGGAAATCATTACATGTCTCACGCCGAGATCTTGAATGTTTGGTAATTAATTTGAGCAAGAGCTCCCTCCACCTGCAAGGGAAACAACACTTGAAAACAAACGGTTAACCAACCTGGCTTATGTTTCAAAATGCATATGTTTGACAATGGCGTAATGCTCCATTCGACATGGAAATGCTACGCGTTTTTTTTTATTTGATGGATGCAAGTATGACACTATATGCCGATGCAAATGCAGGCTCGAACTGCTGGGATAGCTCTAACAAGCTTGCTTCCTCAATCTTGGCCGTCGAGGACAAATATCACCCTGTTGGGGAGTGAACGGGTATCACAAAGTATTCCGGCAAAATAAATGTCGGGACACACAACCAACTTTGTCGGGGAGAGTCTTAACCTTCGAGTTCCACTGGGAGGAAAAAAAACACTTGCTGAAAAGAGAGAACTCCGCTGGGGACGAAACGACCCTCTCGGGGAAAATCAACTGACTCCGTTGGGGAGAATAAATGACCCTACTGGGAAGGAAATCTCTACTGGGAAGAGTAGACTGTCTGGGTACAACTCACAAGTTTGGAAATATTAGTCTTCTGAGGCTAAACCACTCTGTTTGGGATGGGGAATCTTTTTGGGGACACCACACTGTCTGAATACAGCCTACAATCTTGGAATCACCAAACTCTGCTGACGGTAAACGACCCTGCTGGAGAATGTCCTTCGGATAAGCTGCGACTAGCTGGGGAATTTGATCCTTCATTGTCATCTCAGCTTTAGAGAATGAAGCGCGGCCCGCCTGGGGATTCACTTCACACGGTGATCAAGTCTTTCATCAAAAGCCTCTGGTTAGGGCAACATGAACTCTATTCCTTCTCGGAAATTTGCCCCATAAATACCAACATGCCCCAGTCCGAGCATTTCGTCTGGAAAAGAAAGGCTAGCCATAGTGCTACTCACAATACCTTGCCCCTGAATCGGCACCAACCTTCTGATAAGGACTCTTCGATCTCTGTACCCTGACGGTTAGATCTGAACTGTTTATGCACGTCAAACCCCAAAAGAATGTCCCAACAACATCTTTTGTTTTTAGGGTGTTCTGCCCCGGTCTTGTGATAATCTTTTGCCCCTGATTGACTGATTCGTGGAGCAGCGCCCATAGCCGCGAGAGATTTGCCAAATCTCGACCTAATTGCCCCAGATGAACTGGTTTTCGAATGTACGACTTTACTGGGGATAACTGACCGTGCCAAGTAGGCTGGACTTCTGTACATCCGTGGTGGGTCATACACGCCTGATGTTGGACAATATCCTGTCTGAATTCACGGCTTCTAGTGGAAGGGTCACGATTGCAGCACGATTTCCCGATATTTGTCTCAAACTTGAAGATTGGCTGAATCTGCTCAAGTAGCTCTGAGTACCTCTGTTGTAGAAGAACAGTTCTTTCGCCTTTGTTATGCCCCGGCCTGCAGTAACCTCTGTGGGATAGTCTGAAAATCTGTACCCTGATGGTTTGATATGCACTGCCCTAGTATTCTGAACTTCAGCGAGATACTTCGAATCGAACGCCTCTCGAATAAAGAATAATCCCTGCACTCTTGGGATGGCATGCCCTTGTCTACAATGACTTTGCCTTAATCTGGTTCTTGGCAAAACCCGCTCTGAACCGAAAGCACCTTGCTACAATACGACCTTGCGGTGGCTTACCCCGGTGTTTCCCTCAATTCAACAACTATCAACATCGTGACTTGCCCCTGAACGAGCGTTGAGCAACTTAACCTGCCCTGATCAAACATAGCATTCTGGATAACTGCCCCTGATTGGCTCTCGAGAAGATTCGCTTCTGATCAACTGCTTCTCAAGTAAACTGCCCCATAATCAACTGATGCTTCGAGACTTTTCCTCAGACTAATTGATTCCGAACTCACTGGAAATCAATGCCCCAGATTTACAGGGTTTCACAACATACACCATTCTGATCCAGACTGCTGAATTATTCAGTCCTGTTTGATTATTCCCTGTTGGAATTTCTTTCCTGTCAACTACTAACCTGCAAGTAAAATTGTTCAGTCCCGAATGGTAATTTTAATGCAGTGTTCATGCAGATTTTGAAAAATTTGTGCTGTCACTCATTTACGTGTCATGATTGTGAGTGACGAATGAACCAAAGTTCAAACGTAGTGCTGATTTGATCAGTGAAAAAAATACAACAAGGAAATGACTAGCAATTCATGTAGGAGTCAGGTTACTCAACCTTATCGTAATGCGCTTTCAGAATAAACCCTACCTCAATTAGGTCTTTTAAGGGTTGTATCGTGGTCGGGTTCACAGTTCGTGAAACAAAGGATGTTCGGCTCAAATTATGTTTTATACCCATCCCTTCTACGTGATGATCTCCGATCCTAAAGTTCAGTTAACGTGGCTCGAGCGCTCGCCTCTTCGAGAGGTATGTTGAATGGTAAGAACCATAACTAAGGAATTCACAAGGTTTTTCGGAGTGACGGTTACTCCTTCTTCATTTTCGGTGTCTGTATACACAACTTTGTCTTTCACTGGGGATCTATTTTTTTCTATCCCTTCTTTTTCATTCTTTTTGATTCCCTAACTTTTGCCTGGACTGACTCCCTTTGAGTTCTTTTCGATTTTTTCTTTTGAAGTCCAGCGGGATGCCCTAATTGTTGCCTAAGTATTAGCTTTCCAGCTTTTTCTTTTTCTTTTTACTTAGCGGGCTTTCTTTTTTCTTTTTTTTTTCTTTTGGAACAAAGTCGTGTAACACTGGTTGTCTTGATTGCTCCGAAAAGATGGTAACTGTCTCACTCCTGGTTGGTGAGGTTTAACCATTGTGGTTGGTGAGATGCGACCTCTTGAGAGGTATAAACTGTGATGGTCCTCGAAAGGTAACACTCCTCTGTAAGACTTGAATGCTCGGTCAAGCTAACTGACAACTACCCTGCCCCGGGTTAAGTTGTGAGGGTTTAAAAGTTCGAAAAAGCAAGAGAGGGTTATCAGCCGAGGACTTGACCCAACAGTGACAACAGTTCTTCAAGAGAATAAAATCGTTTTTCTCTTTCTCTCTCGAAGGGATTTTCTCCGTTGTAACCTTCTTCACTACCAGCCCAACTCTCTCTTTCTCCTAGGTCTGAACGCATCGCTGGCCACCCTTTCAATCTCGTCACCCCAATTCTCAACAGCAATATAAAACTCCTTTGAAGCTTATGTGATGGCTTGAGTTGAAGATAGAAACAAAATCGAAGCATTAA
The DNA here is from genome assembly GCA_963859935.3 of Lathyrus sativus. Taxonomy (NCBI): domain Eukaryota; kingdom Viridiplantae; phylum Streptophyta; class Magnoliopsida; order Fabales; family Fabaceae; genus Lathyrus; species Lathyrus sativus. Next base: position 177,735,857 of record OZ012737.1, read on the forward strand.
GAATTACAATTGACATTTGCAAGTTTAGAAATTCCGTAGCTTCAGAGCTTTCAGACGCGGCAATTCAACGATGTCGACGAATCCTAAGGTAAATCTTTCTAATTCCCCTTTTCTTTTTCTTCGATTCTCCTCCTTTTGTTTATATTTGGTTCTGATGTTGTGTTTATTGTGATGTTGTGCTTTCTCTGCCCCCCTCTAATTCTGGTGTATGTCCATTTCAATTTATAAACTTAATCAAAATTGCAGTATTTATTTTGACCTTAATGGTGTGATTTTATGTTAATACCTGTTTTGGAAAGTATTGGTTGTTGAACATTCTTGAATGGTTTTCTATTTTCTCAAGGGACATGTTTGGTTTGGATTTGGAAAGAAATCTTAATCCTTGTTTCCTTGTTTCAAATGAGAACTTGAATGCATGATTATTAGTTTCCATCCTTGCTTGATTATGTTCAAAACATGTTTGGGAAATTAAAGCTTGCTATGATGATTATTTGACTGTGTCTGAAATTTTTTTAATAACTTTTGATTCTTGCCCTTTTCATTTCACTGTGTTTAATATCTGGTCATGAATCACATTTCAGATTAAAGACTGTTGTCGGTGCGTTTATACATTTCAATGAGGACCTGGCGTTTAGTTCACACACCGACTTCAAAATTCAAACGAATTAGGTTTTCAAGATGGTGGGTCTGTGGAATCATGATGCCTCCAAAACAAATATATTCTTGTAGTAGCTGTCGAGTTCTCCTCCAAATTGGTTATGTTGAGATCCTTGTTCAATTATTGGTCTTTTTGAAGGATGCTAAAGGAAGCATGGAGATTTAGGCATGAAGATGGATTTTTAGACTTTAAGGATTTAAGGATTTTGTAGGATTTAGGTGGTGACTTGTAATGGTCTTATTTGTAATGATCTTATTCAAATCTTAAAATCCCCTGTTTAGTGCCTAACTTAAAGACCACATAAGTCAAGATGAAAGTTTCAAATGGATCTTTGGCCAACATGAAACTTGTAGAGCGTCTCAATACCTTTAATTTTAGTACTAGAAGTCCTCAAGTGGATCTATAGAACTCAAGTTATGGTCCAGACAAGTTACAAGTCCTCAGATGCCTCTGAAATTTGTCTGTGAAAATCATCTGACTTCAAAGCTATTTTTAACCTAGAAGGAGGTTTCACCTGAACTTTTGGCCAACATGAAAGTTGTTCCTCATGATCTTAGCTTTATAAATTGTATTAGAAGTCTTCCATATGATTTGTATAACTCAAGTTATGAGGTTTACAAGTCAGGGGTATTTTGGGAAAGTGAGATTATAGGCCATTTTCAATCATAGGTCAAAATCTCCAACTTGCACTTGTCAAATGGATTTGTTTTCAACATGAAACTTGTTCAAAATGTGGTTTTTAGGCTAACCAAGAAGTCATGATGGATTGATTGGGCTCATAGCAAGACTTGGTTTGAAATGGCTTGAAAAAGAAAGTTTTAAAAGGATTCAAAGTTGAAAAATCCAAATTAATGGTTAAGTGACCAAAACATGTCAAATGAGTGCTCATTTTGATTGGAAATTTCATTTTAAACACAATGACATTGGTGGATTTTTGAGTTTAGGACAATTTTCACAAGTTACAATGGTGTTTCTTCATGTACAAGTTACACATCCAAATCCTTCACCAAGGCAATTCAGGCTTTTCTTTTGATCTGAATTCATTCACAAGGGATTTTGCAAGTGATTAGAAGATTCTAGAGCAAGCTACACGGCCAGAAGGCATGACTGTCATGTGCACTTTGAAGAAAAAATCATAAATTGTGAATTGCTGGATTGGGCTTCATTCAAGCTTCAAAAGCCCACAAACTCACTCTATATAAGCATATCATTGATTCCATACTCAGGTTGGAGCTCATTTCGTGGTGGAAGCTATTGCACCCCAAAATTTGACCAACATTTCTTTACCTAGCTTATGTTTCATTAGCATTATCACTTGCATTTCATTGACATGTGTGCAGGAGATCAAGAGGTATGATTACCAATCAAGAGCTATATGAGAATTTGAAGCTATCCAAGAAGGTTATTCAAGTGTTCAAGGGTTGATATCTTTGTCAGAGAAGTTAAGAGATCCTCAGAGAGATTGGTTGAAACCAAGGTTGTGTGCCTCCTAACTTGAGAGTTGGGGGAGCTCCTCAGATGATTCTGAAGCTATGAGGATGGACTTGAAGCTTTTAGAGAGCTTATGATATGTCTTGAAAGCCATCATGAAGCCTAGAGAGGTCATTGTGCAAGAATAAGAAGCCTCAGCCATGAGTGGTATAATTAGGGTTTGACTGGGTCAACCCTAGGTCAACTGATGATTTGGAGAGGGTTGAGACCTAATCCAAGAGCCATGTGATCATGTATTGATGCATTGAGATGCTATAAGGATGATTCCAAGGTCAACTCATCATGATTGAAGAGTTTTAGAAGTTTCAAGCTAGGGTTTCTAAGGCTTGACAGTGTAAAATCCCCTAGTTTGATCCCTATCTTCAAGGCAGTTTAGCTCAAGATGTGATTGTCATCTCATCTTACCCCCAACATGAATGTTGTAGAGCTTGTTCTTAGATTTAATTTGAGTACTAGAAGTCCTTGATAGGATTTTTAGAGCTCAAGTTATGACTTTGACAAGTTACAGGTCATCTGAGGTATGTGAATTTGGGGCCTTGAAAGTCACCCAACTTGCATCCAACTTTTGCCCTAGAAGGATGATTCCTATGAACTTTTGGTCAAAATTAATGTTGTTCCTAATCTTCTTAGCTTTCTAGAGAGTACTAGAAGTCCTTGATAGGAGTTGTATAACTCAAGTTATGGCTTTGACAAGTCAAGGGCATTTTGGTCATTTGGAGATTACAGGTCATTTCAAGCATAAGGCCATAACTCCTATTTCCAAGCTTCAAATGGAAAAATATTCAACATAAAACTTGCTTAAAATGATGTTTTAAGGCTATTAAGGAGGTCATGAGATGTTGAAAAGGCTTGTAGCTCAAAATGGTAAAAATGACCTAAAATGAAGGCATAGGTTAAATAAGTCAAAGTTGGAAATTGAAATTTTCAAGCTACACATCCAAACCATTGCATGTAATATACCATTTTGACTCTAGAAAACATTTTAGAAACAATGGTTCAGCCACATTTTTGATTTGAGGGTTAGATCATGGACTTGCTTTGGAAAATGGTTACTTGCATATTAAGGTACACATGCAAAACATAAGGGAGAGCAATACACAAGCTAGCAAAGTATCCTAACACCTCATGCATCTCATCTAAGGATATTTTCAAGTCAGAACAAGTTGCTGCAAGAGGCATAGCACAAGATGGTGTATGAGATGAGTTGAAACCAAAAACTCATGACATGAGAATCTCAAATTCTCATTGGATGATTCCAGAAAGTTCTGGATGGTTTAGAACCATCCTATATAGTGATTAGAACTTGCTCAGATGCAAGGTTGGTGAGATATTAGAGAGGAGAGTGAGATAGCCATTTCAATTTCTTCCATTGCAAGTTGAAATCAATTTCTACATTCCACACCATTTCCATTGATTCTTTCAATCCTAACATCTTCCATTGATCATACTGAGTGTGTGCATACCAAATTGAGAGCAAGATCGTGTGGGATTGAAGAGATAGCATTTGGATTTTGGGAGCTGCAAGTCACCATCGGATTTGGAGATTCAAGCTTCCTTGATCAAATCTTTTGCAAACAGAAGCATTAACATCAATCAAGGAGTGATTCTGAAGAGATTGAGAGATTGAAGTGAAGGTTTGACCTATCTGGTATTCAAGATTTGACAGGTTTGCAACTTTTCCTATACACCTTAATTTAAGCATAATTAGTTAGATTTGTTAGGTTAGAATGGTTAGAGACAAGTAGGAGATGGATTCTGGAAACTTTGAGATCATTTGGTGAAGTTTGAGTTAGTGACACCAATTTTGTTTTGATCAAGGACACGATGTATAGTGAGATATAACATGAGTTTAATAGCAAGATTTAACCAGTGTGAGGTGGAGATCATTCTGAGCCAATCAATTTCAAGAATCGTTAAAGTTGAAGTTTGAGCATAGTTTTGATCTTTGATCGGGTTTAGAGATTGAGGGCATTTCAATTGATTCTAATACCATGGGTGGATTCAGGGTTGAATTTAGAGCAGATTAGGGTTTTGAACCATGGATTTTGGTTGAGTTTGGACGGAGTCCGAGTGAGGAAGATGAGATGCTATGAAGCTCTGTTTCCATGGCTTCTTCATTTCAAACCCTGGCTGAAGGAAGAAGACAACTCCATGGCCGTTGGATGGAGAGTGGACTCATTGACTGGACCTAGATCGTGAGGCTGGGATTTAATTTCACATTTGAAGAGGTAAGTATGAAGACAATGAAACGAGGCGTTTCATTAATTGGAGTATTGGGCTTTATAGCTATACGCACCCCCATCCATGGCCCAGTCAGAATTTGAACTGATTTTCTTTACTAAATGCACCGCGTATTTTTCTTTTTCTTTATATTTTATTATTTGTTTTCTGATTAAAATTGGGCCTAGCGCGCATTGCTGATCACACCCCCATTTTAAGCCCAGTCATGATCTGAACTGCATAGCATTGCTATCTGCACCAAACATTTCATATTTTACTTTCTTTTTCTCCATTTTATTTTAAACTTTAGAAATTCATATAAAATAGAAAAATGATGATCTTGGCATGGGGATTTTTTCTCCTACTTCACATTGATGTTTAGAAAATTATAAAATCAAAACATTTGCATTTCATGCATTTTTAGTATTTTTTGTATATTTTCTCTTTTAATAGCTTTTAATTCATTTTATGTTGATGCATAGATTTGTAGAATTTTGTTTAGATAGTTCCTTTTGAATTTTTAGGCCATTCTTTTTAGGATAGTTAGATTAGGACTTTAGCTCCCCTCTGGATTTATTCCATAATTTTGTGATTAGTTTTTGATTAGTTTTGAGTAGATGACTTTAGGTTGTGTAGATTTAGGTCAATCCTTAACATAGGTCCACAATAACACTAGAATTTTGGGTTTCTAGGTCAAGATAGATATTGGGACATATAGGGTATTAAGGGTAATCATATAGGATCCCCTAGAAATTATATTAGATTTTAATATAATAGTATACTATTTTTAATTGATTTTTGTAATTGATTGTTGTTTGTGTTGCCCTTGTGGGCTTGTATTTTGTTTGCCTTGCTTTGTGGGCTTTTGCTTGGCTTGGTGGGCTTGGTATTGCTTTGTGGAGCATGGAGGAGAATAGTGGAAGACTTGAAGATTGATGAAGGAGCTTGAGAGCTTGAAGACTTGTTTGTTTTGTTGTTGTTTTAGGGTTAGGAATTAAGTAGAGCTTAGACTTAGTTAATTTCTTTCCTAAACATGGATGGTATCTTTCACCTCCATTCTTCCCCATGATTCAAGGTCCTTCCATGGTATTTACCTCCCTCCTTAAGAGGGATAAGTGATGGTACCTAGGAAGTAGAACTTTTGAGGGAACCATTCTTTTGATGTTGAACCCTTATAGGTCACCTTTGGTGGTCAATAAGCAGTTTAATATCCTAGCTTATCCAGTTAAGTGATTTCTTCTGGTTTGAGTATCTTGAGAGATGTGGCTTGAGTGTGAAGATGAAGACTTCATTGAAGAGTATGGAAGAGGATGATTCCCTGAGCATTGCCATTTCAGCTGAAGCTTGAAGAGCAAGAAGAGCAGGTTGATACTTGAAGATCCAATGGAGAATAAGTGTAAAGCTGAGGCTTGAAGAACAAAGGATAAGTTGATACTTACTTTGAAGCTTGGAGATCCTAAAGGAATCAAGTTGATACTTGCGGTTAAGAGTGAAGCCTGAAGGTGGAACTGATTAAAGAGCTGAAGCTTGTAGAGAAGACAGAATAAGTTGAAACTTATGTTGAAGGGTTGAAACCTGGAGAAGCAAATTGATATTTGTCAAGAGTGATGGAGGTCTGAAGACTGAGTTGCTGTCAGAAGAGTTGAGGCTTGGAGTTGGAAGAGGGAGGAGTTGATCTGCTTTCTTGTTTGTTTTCTTTTCTGTATTGATGTGCCTTGTTTGACTTGCTTGATGCATTAGAATAAGTCCATATCTAGACTAGCTTTAAGCTAGGAGCATGATTGCACTAGAGGTTGAGTTGCTCCCTCTGCTTGTATTTTACTGTATGGCTTTGCTTGCGGGTATTCTGTGGAGCCCAGCTCCCTTGCCCATGTGGTTTGTGTCTGCTTGATAGCATGGCATTTCCTCTGTATGATTGCAGTTATATTTTGCTTGATAGCATGTCATTTCTTCTGTATGATTACCGTTATTCATATCTGGCTTGAGGTTGAGACGAGCTTGTGGAGGCTGCTGCCCCACACACATTTCCTCCCTCACTTGCATTGCATGCATTTTACAGTTGTTTGCTGTTTATTGCTTAAGCTGATGCTTTATCGGTTTCTGTATCATTGACATGATCCCCTTAGGATTCTAACTTCCTTTGATAAGGAAGTGATGATAGAACTTTAGGTTGAAACCTATGCATGATAACTTCTAGGAGTTCCTTGTTCAAACTTCAACCATAGGATGAATCCTTGGCATGACAACAGTAGGACTTGATAGTCTCCCTTTAGTTGAGCCTGTTCTCTTCTCATCTCAAAACAGCTTAAGATACAGTAATCATGAATGATTTCTTTCGTACGTTACGAGCCTTAAGCTATCTGAGAAAGGATTGTTGGAGAGTTTCTTTTCAACAGTCTGGATGTTTAGTATGGTACCCTTTGGGTGACATGCGACACATTCACTCTCAGGTCATAGTCTTTAGTGCGATTGAAATTGCAAACACAATAAAAAACAGTTCTTTCGTAAAAGACAGAAAACAACTTCAAACCTTTTTGCCCTGTGGGCCCATAAGTCAAAGGAAAGCTTTTCTGAAGAAAAGAGTGTCGTTAAACTTCAGCGCCAACGCAAACAGGCTTTGTCCCTAACTGCTGGAACTGCTGTTTAACCCTACTCGATAAAACAGACGAATCTGAATCCCCGTAATCCGTAGTATCCCGAACTACGTAAGCTCTGATCTCTCATATCTGTTGAGAGTACGTAGGCACAATACTGATGTATTGGCGAACCACCTTCCCCGTAACCCGTAGTAGGTCGAACTACGTTGACTCTGATTTCTCATTCTCTGATGAGAATACGTAGGCATGAAGCGCGATGCTTTGCCGAGTCATTTTCTTTTCTGTTTAACCCAGCCTTGATAGGTAGATAGATAAACCAATTCGTCCAGTAAACACAACAAGCGTGGATCCCGTCGAGTACGACGAACGTGAGGGGTGCTAATACCTTCCCCTTGCGTAACCGACTCCCGAACCCAGAATACGGTTGCGATGACCTTGTCTTATACCTTTTTTGTCAGGTTTTTCCGATTGTTTCCTTTCCCGCTCCGAGGGATAAATAACGAAAGGTGGCGACTCTTCTGTTCTGCCGGCACCTTATTTTCGCGGAAGCGACAGAAGCTGAGATTGAATTTGAAATTTCCAAGGAGCAAGTGAGAATTGGGTTTTCATTTCCAAGCTAGTTCAGAGCAAATTGAAGGTTGAAGACTCTTCCTCTTGCATCACTGATCGTGTCTGGAGAGTTTTGAAGCAAGAAACAAGCTCTAGCTACCTCTGTTAGTGGATTTATACCAGGTTAGTAAACTTCAAAATTCCTCTTGATCTAGCATGATGTAGTTAGCAATGGACTTGTGGTTAGGATCTAGTTAAGGAGTAGATCGTTTCTGGATAGAATTTTGGACAATTAGAGACAAACCTAGGTGACATGTGATTTGTATTTGAGCACGGTTTGACCTGATCTTAAGGCTAGAACATGATTTGGATAGATCAAAGTGATGTATGAAGCATGAGGATCAATCCTATGGTTTTAGATTTGGAATTGGTGATGATAAATTTGGATGTGATTTCTGAAACTTGAATCGTGTTTTAAAACCTAGCATGATCTAGAGAGTTTGGATAGGATATCTGAGATCCTTGTGAGATTCTGAGCATTTCGATATAAGGTTTGATGTTTTTGTGTTACCTGAGACCACCATCTCACCGAAGAAGACGGTTGTTTCCACCGTGAGAGCCACCAGAGACTGTTCCCCCTCGCCTGAGTTCCAAGGAAGAAGATGATGTTCTGACCATTAGATCTTGTGGAAGTTGGACTTATTATGCGCATCGTGTGGCTTACATTTGATCTGAGGATTTGCCTCTAAAACCAAACGCAGCGCTTCATTAATCCCAGTCAGCGTGTGACTGGGATGCTCACGTGTATGCGCGCATAGCCTTTAGATCCCTTGACCAGTATACCAATCCAACGCCCCATGTTTTATCTTCAGTTTTTATTTTCTTTTATTCATTTTTGTATTATTTTTAATGCATATTGATTCCAAAATTCACAATAAATCCATTTTTGATCAAAACAATATTTTAAAAATATCTCCATGCTCCTGATTAAATTTGTGATTTTATGGGATCAATAAATTGCATTTTCATGCATTTTTCAATTTTATTTGATTTTTCTCATTTTGTTTATTTCTTTAATTTTTGCATATTTGTTCATCTATTTTGTTTATTTTGGTGTGATCTTTTGGTATTGAATCTGGCTGTGATTTTTGAGTATGTTGTAGGTTAGATGTGCATGCTCCCTTAGGATTTTTATTAGATTTTTTCAACAATTATAGGTTCTGTTTTAGGTGAGATGTTTAGAGCCTTCCCAAACTTGTGGTTTACCTTGACATGTTTCAACTTAGGAATTGTTTAGTGGACCTAGAAGTTGATTTAGGCTTTAATATTTTAACCCTAGGATGCTAAAACATGCATGTTCCCTTAGGAAATTTATTAGAATTTTACAACTTAGTTTTCTATTTTAGGTAGAATTTGCAAGTATGTGTTGCTTGTGGTGTTCCATCTTTGGTGCCTTGCTTTGTTTGGTCTTGTTGGTGGCTTTGGAGCTTGAAGTGCTTGGATTCTTTTTTGGAGGAGCTTTTGGGCATCTTGTAGCTGTTGTGGCTTGGCTTGTGGAGCTTGGAGTTGAAGATTTATTCCTCTTTTAGGAGCTTTTTTAGGAGCTTATAAGATTAGGGTTTAGGAAGAGCCATTAGAACTAGTTCTTCTTCTTTCATCAAACATAGAATGCATTGTTTGCTTCTATCCTATCCTATGATGCAAAGTCCTCTTAAGGAAGCTCCATCTCTCCTTTGGAGGGATGAGTGGCATGCCTTAATGAGTGGAACTTTTGAGGATGCACTTTCTTTTCATGTTGGTTCCAGATGAATTCCTTTGGTTTTCATCAGGTTTCCTAGCATTGTAACTTGATCTCAATGATGATTTCTCTTCTTGTGGAGCTTGCTAGGGCTTGAAGATGAAGAATTGAAGAAGCTTGAAGATAGGAGATAGCTTGAAGATGAAGATTCTTTGGTGTCAATTCAACCTTGCTATTTAGAGCTGCTGTTGAAGTTTAAAGATGTTGTCTGTAGAAGATTGTTGCTGCTGCTTGGGCTGCTTCCTCTGTTTTTCTTTTGTTGTATTGTTTGTTTACTTGAGTTTCTTACCCTTAGGTTTGAGGTGGAGCTTGTCCCCCCTTGCCTGTTGTTTTCTTAGGTTTGAGGTTGAGTCGGACTCCCTTGCCTCGCTTGTACTGTTGCATAACATGCATTTTACTGTTTACCATTTACTGCTTGCTTTCTTTTGCTATTTTCCCCTAGGATCTCTGATTTCCTCTGTGCAAGAGGGAATTATGACATACATTAGGTTTCTAAACCATGCATGATAATTGTAGGTAGATTCCCTTTCAACCATAGTTTTAGGGCGTCTTTCTCTTCTCATCTCAAAACAATTCAAAAATACAGTAATAAAGTTAATTGAAGTCGTACGTTACGAGCCTTAAGCTATCTGGGAAAAGGTTAGTGGAGGGTCTCTCTCTAGTAATCTGGATGTTTAGTGTGGTACCCTTTGGGTGACATACGAAGCGTTCACTCTTGGGTCATAGTCTCTAGTGCGACTGAGATTGCAAACATCTTAAAAAACAGTTCTTTCGTAAAAGACTCAAACAAACATTCAAACTCTGTTTTTGTCCTCTTGGACCCTTAATCTGGAAAACCCTTTCTTAAGGAGATAAAAAATTGTCAGACAAACTTGTGTCTTCCGTAGCTCGAACTACGTTTTCTCTGATCTTTCATGCCGTATGAAAGTACGTAGGCACAAGATGTGATATCTTGGCGAGCAACCTTCCCCCCTTAACCCGTAGTTAGGCGAACTACATTGACTCTGATTTCTCGTTCCAGACGGGAATACGTAGTCATAAAGTGCGATACTTTGCCGAGTCATTTTCTTTTTCTTTTTAGACCAGACCTTTAGAGTAGATAGATAAACACACCCTTAGATAGAAAACAAGCGTGGATCCCTTCGAGTACGACGGATGTGAGGGGTGCTAATACCTTCCCCTTGCGTAACCGACTCCCGAATCCAGGATTTGGTTGCGGTTACCCTTCCTTTCCCTCTTTGCGTTAGCTTTTCTCTGAGCGTTTCCTTTCCTTCTTATGGAATAAATAACGCACGGTGGCGACTCTTCTGTCATAGCCGACGCTGATTTTCACAGTAGCGACAACTGGCGACTCCGCTGGGGACTCCAACGGTTCCTTATGCGAGTCAATCCTAGCGCTTGTTTTCCCGTCTGGGTTTTGTATGTATTTATTTTTCTCTCTTTACTTTCAGTACTATATATTATTGTTACTGTGCTGTGGGTAGAGGGTTAGTTTGAGAGATAAGTCGGACCTGGGCTTGAGTGCACATAGACTTAGAAGTAGAGAGTAGTGGTTAGCCTGCTTGCTTTGCTCGCACCAGCTAACTACGAAATCTGCACTCAGACGAGATTCTCTTTGATGGCATCTTGCCTGGCCCTTTGGGCTCGACAGGTTGTTGGATTTGAGGGTTGTCGACTCTGGGACCTATCATTTGGGATTCGACTAAGTGAGGCCACTTCAAGGGATGATGATGCCACACCTTCTGGGTATCGTATCATTGCTCTTGAAAGTCTGTGACGCTGATGACCGCATAGGATGTCGTACCTCGTCTGCGAGTTAAGTACATACCTGTGAGGGGTAGGTGGGTCTTTTTGCAGGAAAACTCTGGCCTCAGAATACCTGGTTTGTCTCTGTCAGTGAGAATTGGTTGTGAGGGTTCTTTTGTGGTTGGTTTGGTTTGAGGAGAAGATCTGATGGTTCTCAAGCTACAGTACAGCACAACACAGTTCTTCATCATTGCACTTGATCCCCTGCTGCACATGCATTTGCATTTTCATGTTTGCATTTCATTAACGTGTATTTATGTTGCAGGTGTGTTTTTCCCCTCAGATTCTAGTGTTCTTCTTGCCAGACATGGAGTCCATGAAGAGGACAGTTGCTTACAGGTTGCCTTCTCCAGATATCAGTTCCTTATTGGGTTGGTTGCTCTAGCATATCAGAGAGTGAGGGCTGAGTTTAAAGAGTCTTATGGGAAACTGCTCAGTTTGGTGTGCAGACCTTCTGTGTTTGAGATGACTGGATTGTATACCTTGATGCAGTTTTACGAGCCTCAGTTGAGATGCTTTTTGTTCCCTGATTTTATTTTGGCCCCTACTTTGGAGGAGTATTCTGATATGCTAGGAGTGCCTATGTTAGATCAGATACCTTTTATTAATGAGGATACTGAGCCTGAGTTGGCTAAGCTTGCTGAGGTTGTCAGTTTAGATGCTTCTGAGTTCCCCGGAGGTTTGGTCAAGCTGAATGGAGCTTATGGTTTTCATCTTTCTTGCTTGGTTGAGAAGGCTATGCAGTGTGCGAAGGATGGATGTTGGATTGTCTTCAATGCTATTCTGGCTGTTTGCATTTATGGGATTATCTTGTTTCCCAACTTGCCTGATTTTGTTGACTCAGATGCTTTCTTTATTCTTGCCTCGAAGAATCCGGTGCCTACTCTCTTGGGTGATGTTTATCATTCTATTCACTATAAGAATGAGAAGCGTCAGGGAAAGAATGTTTCTTGTTGTGTACCTCTTCTATACAGGTGGTTTCATGGACATCTTCCTAAGACGGGACCTTTTGTTGATACTGCTGGTACTTTAGATTGGTCTTCCAGATTGATGGGGTTGTGTGCTGAGAACATTGTTTGGTTTGATCGGAACCTGCTCGGAGTGAATATTATATATAGTTGCAGTGGCTTTCTGAACGTTCCTTTGATTGGACGGAAAGGTTGTATTAACTATAACCCTTCTCTGCTTGTGAGAAAGTTTGGCTATGCTTTGAAGGATTCTCCAGTTGAAGACGAGATACAGGAATCTCTGTATCTCACGGGTTTATTAGATGGAGATGTTTTGGTCAGATTGAGGCATGCTTGGGGTAATATTCACAGAAGAGGAAAGACATTGCTTGGCAAGAGTGACAGTCGAGCTTATAATCCTTATCGGCTCTGGATCCATGAGAGAGTTAGGACTTCTTTGATGCCATATCCTGCTGTAGAGCCTTTGTATCTTCCGATGATTGAGGAACCTACTTCAGTAGAGATTGAGAAGTATAACAAGCTGTTGGCTGAAAAGGAAGAATTGCAAAGAGCAAATGAAGAGTTAGAAAAAGAGATTTTCCAGCTTCGGCATGAGAAGAGTGAGGCAACTTTCACTTTGAAGAAGCAGACTGAGATGATTAATAGGTTGGGTTCAGATTTGATTGAAGAGACCAGCAGGAGAGAGAAGGTGGGAGTAGCCTTGAATGGTGTTAGTAGTGTGCTTGCTACTAAGAAAGAACTTCTGAACAAGACTTATTCTCGACTTTCCAAATGGGAATTTTTGTGGAATGCTACGCTTACTAGCCGGAAGGAGCGTGAAGATGAGTTGAAGCTTCAGATTTCCCGGTTAGAGGAGCAACTCAGCGCTAAGGATGCGAATATCGCTGAAGAGGCATCTCTTAGACGTGACGCTGAGTTTAGAGTGAGCAACATGGTCAGAAATGAGGGGTTGTGAACTGAAGGATGGCTTCAAGAGATGCAGGCTTGATGAGTGTTTTGGCAAGGGAGCCTGTGTAGAGGATGCCAAAAAGATGAGATCCATTGTTAAGCGACACGCATTACTGATACAGGAACTGCTCTCCAGACCAGATCATCCGAATACGTTGAGGCTATTGGGAGATGTTCGGGCGCGCCATCCGTCCTGATTTATCTTTGTTTTTCTCTTGTAGTATGTTATTCGTGCTTGTATTTTGGCCATCGCCAGGCTTGTTGGCCGAGGTCTTTTCAGTTGTATTCAGTTGTATCTTTGTACTCTGCCTATTGGCATTTGTTTATGTATGAGGTTTCTGATTCTGCGCTTGCTTACTTGGGACTCCATTGTCGTTATGGCTTTTTCTCCGGAACTAGAATCGGGGGGGGGGGGGGGGGAATTAACCTGTTGCATATTTACATGCGTGCATTTGCATCTTCATATTGCATGGCAGGTACTTTTTTGAGCTCGAATCTTATCTCCTGCGTCTTTCAGGTTGTTTCAAGATTGACGAACAGAGAACACACCGGTACGCTACAAGAAGCAACAGTAAGAAGATCATGGATCAGGTACAATCTGAGATGCAGGAGATCCGGGATAGGTTGGCCCAATTAATGCAGACTATGGAGGCTGTGGCCAAGGGCCAGGAACATCTGCAAACTCTAGTGCAACCGCTGCTGGTGCGAGCGGCTGGTAATACTGAATATAACTCTGCTCATGTTGAGACCCCTCGCAGGGAGGAAGTGATACCAAATGCTGGTGAGAATGGTACTGGCAATGGCAACGGCAACACTGGTAACGGAAATGCTGATAATGGCAATGGGAACATGGAAACCAACAGGAATGTTGGTATCAATACTGGTTTCGATGACAACAATCAGGGTTTTGGGTTTGGCAATCGGGATGGCAATGATGGCTTTAATAACCAGGGCTTCGGCAACGGAGGGTTTGGTGATAACAATTAAGGTTATGGTAATAATGGCTACGACAATGCTGGGTTTGGCAATGTGAATACCAACGGTGCTGGGATGGGTCCTTTCAATACTGGCTTTGGGACAGCGGCTGCTAATCAAGAGCTTGGCAATTTGAGGTATGACCCCAGGTTCTTCCAAAGTGGTCATGGTCATGGTCGTAACGCTGCTTATGACGGGTATGGTAATGAGGGTCCGTACTGGGACAGAGATCTTCAAGAAGATGCCTTTTCTGGGAAAGACATGGGTTTTGAGGGTCCCACTGATAATGATCAGAGGATTAAAATGCTGGAAGAACAGATAAGAGGTATAGCCAATCAAAATTCTGCAGGTTTGGACATGGCTACCATGGGGCTGGTTCCTGGGCTGAGGGTGCCATTGAAATTCAAAGCTCCCACTTTCGATAAATATAAAGGGGATACATGCCCACAGGTTCATGTGCGTTCATATTACCGGAGGTTGTCTGCTTACTCTGATGATGAGAAAATGCTTATGCATTTTTTCCAAGATAGTTTGTCGGGACCATCACTGGAATGGTACATGGGACTAGAGCCTGCACAGATCGGAAGTTGGAAAGAATTGGCTGATGCTTTCGTCAGACACTACCAATACAACAGTGACCTTGCGCCAAATAGGGTCCAGCTTCAAAGTCTTTCACAGAAGAACGGGGAGAGTTTCAAGGAGTATGCCCAGCGTTGGCGTGATCTGGCGGCAAGGGTCCACCCACCTATGGTTGAAAGGGAATTGATTGATATTTTTGTTGGGACATTCTCTGGGATGTATTATGATAAATTGCTCAATTGCTCGATGGGTAGTTTCTCTGACATGATACTCATGGGAGAACAAATTGAAAATGGTATTAAAATTGGTAAGATTCAAGCCGGTGAATCGACCTCAGCTGGAGGTGCAAAAAAGGTCTTTGGCGGTAAAAGACAAGGAGACGCCAGCGCAATGTATGGTGGTCGAGGACGAGGTAGAGGTAGGAATCAGTATATTCAACAATAGGTTGCTAGTGTGACGATCCCTATACCACAACAACGACAACAACCACAACAACAACAGCAACAACATAGGCATAATCCTGCTCAGAGAAGGATTTAGAATGGGAAGCCAAAGAGGGTATTTGATACACCTCCGTCAACGTATGCAGAATTGCTTCAAACACTGTTAAGTTTGAATCTGGTTGAAAAGAGAACGTTAGACCCGCCCACAGAAGCGCTTCCTTACGGGTATGATACTAGTAAGCATTGTGAATTTCATTCTGGGGCACTCGAACATGATATCGAGAGTTGTCATGCTTTTAAACACAAAGTCCAAGATTTGATTGATAGTAAAGTCATTAACTTCAGTCATGATGGTCCCAATATTGTACAGCAACCAATGCCGAATCATGGAGCGAATGCTATTCTGATAGAAGAAGATTTGGATTTGGTTAGGGACGTAAATGATCTGAAGACACCTTTAAGCTATGTTAAAAGCAGATTGTTAAAAGGAGGGGTCTTCCCCGGATGTGATGAGTACTGTTTGGATTGTTGGACCCGACCAGAGGGCTGTATTGATTTGAAGAGAGGTATTCAGGCCATGATTTATGAGGGAACTTTACAATTCGACCGCACTGCTGTTGAGAAACCTGGCGAGGTAGGATTTGAAAAGCAGGGAGAGGTCGCAACAATTACAATTCCACGAAAGACTATTACGATATCAGCGCCCGCCAAGCGGCCAACTATCACGATAACGAAAGCAGGGCCCGTTCCTTATGAAAGTACGAAAGCCATTCCGTGGAATTATGGGTTGGAAGCTTTTTGCAATTGGGAAAAGATTAATGTGGATAGCCAGCCAGCAGGGGCAGTGGGAAATCTTGTTGAAGCGGGAGGCATGACCCGCAGTGGTAGAATTTTCACTTCACCTGAAATCGAGGCTGAGAGGATTGCTAAAGGCAAAGCCAAAGTGAATAAAGGAGGACCTTCCCAGACGAAAGAGAAAGAAACATCGATCAAGGATGTAGAAGAGTTTATGAGGTTAATTTGCAAAAGCGACTATAAGATTGTGGAGCACTTGCAGCAGACGCCCTCCAAAATTTCAATACTATCCTTGTTGCTTTGTTCCGAGGCCCATCGGAATGCCTTGTTGAAAATTTTGGACACATCTTTTGTACCTCAGGAAGTAACTGTTAATCAGCTTGAAGGGGTACTGGCGCATGTGAATGTCGGACACAGCCTGGGATTTACTGACTTTGATTTGACGCCTAGAGGTCGGGATCATAATATGGCTTTGCACATTTCAGTGGAATGCCGGGGCACTGTGATGTCGCACGTTCTTGTAGACATCGGATCATCTTTGAATGTGTTGCCTAAGAAGGCTATGATGAAGCTAGATGTCCGAGGAATCATATGCACGCCAATTGATTTGGTCGTGAGGGCTTTTGATGGGACCAGAAGGTCGGTGTTTGGGTCCATAACGTTACCACTCCAGGTCGGGCCAGAAGTGTTTGCCACTGTGTTCTACATCATGGATATACATCCAGCTTACAGCTATTTACTTGGGCGACCATGGATACATTCTGCAGGGGTTGTGACGTCCACACTGCATCAAAAGCTTAAATACATGGTCGGGGACAGTGTCGTTACTATTTGCGGAGAGGAAGACATTCTGGTTAGTCATCTTTCGTCATTCAAGTACGTCGAAGTGGATGGGGAGATCCATGAGACGCCATGCCAAGCCTTTGAAGGGTTGCAGATCAAGGACAAGTCTCATGTTCCCAGCAAAGGGCCAGAGGTGGCCATGTCTTCGTACAAAGACGCTCAGGTAGTGGTTCAGGCTGGAGCAACCAAAGGATGGGGCCAAGTCTTGGAAATTCCTGTCAAGATGGACAAGTTTGGGTTGAGGTATCGCTCGACGTCGTCATCTTCCGCATCAGGCGTGCCAAAGTTCAAAGGGCCAGTGGTGATCACTCCAGGTGGAGTCTGTTACGAAATGACTAATGTTGTTTCCGACGCCAAAGACGGAGATAGTGATTGCGATATGGACTCTTGGATCAAGCCTGGCATGCCAGGACAGAGCCTATGCAACTGGTCTATCCAGGAACTTGTCCAAGTGACTACAAAACAGTAATGATTTGTTTTCTCGATTATTGTATAATCCTGTGTCTTACCCGGGGCATAGTGATTTTGTTTTTAGGGCTACCTGCTTATGTGTGTACTTTGTTTAATCATTAATAAAGGCGTTTTTCTCATGCAAATTTTGTGATCTTTGTTTTTCCTGTTTTTGCTTTAGCAATAAAATGGCAACGTAGTTATGTGCTTTGTTTGCATTATTTGAAACATTTAACCATTCTCATTGCAGGATTCATATTTCAGACGACACCGATCATAAACTTCCTATGACTCGCTTCGACTTCGAGCACCCGATATTTCAAGCAGAAGAAGAGATTGTTGAGGATGATGACTTATCAGAAGAGCTGACTCGACTTTTGAAACAAGAAGAGAGAATCATTCTGCCTCATCAGAAGGAAATTGAAATTATCAACGTGGGGTCCGAATAAGTTGTCAGGAATATCCGGATAGGGGCTGCACTGCAAAGTCATATCAAGCAAAGTTTGATCGATTTGCTTCGAGAGTACATTGATATTTTTGCTTGGTCTTACGAAGACATGCCTGGTTTGGATACTGATATGGTGGTTCACCGTTTGCCATTGCGTGAGGAATGTCCGCTGGTTAAGCAAAAACTCAGAAGAACTCGACCAGATATGGCTGTGAAGATTAAAGAGGAAGTTCAGAAACAGTGGGACGCTGGTTTTCTGGCTGTCACAACTTATCCCTCATGGGTCGCCAATATAGTAGCTGTACCAAAGAAAGATGGTAAGGTGAGGATGTGCGTGGACTATCAAGATTTGAATAGGGCGAGCCCAAAGGACGACTTTCCGCTTCCTCATATTGATGTACTGGTCGACAACACCGCTCAATTCTCCATGTTTTCCTTCATGGACGGCTTTTCGAGCTATAATCAGATAAAGATGGCGTCGGAGGATATGGAGAAAACAACTTTTATTACCCTGTGGGGAACGTTCTGCTACAAAGTGATGCCCTTTGGTTTGAAGAACACCGGGGCAACATATCAGCGAGCTATGACAACACTCTTTCATGACATGATGCATAAAGAGATCGAAGTCTATGTTGACGATATGATTGCCAAATCCCAGACGGAGGAAGAGAATCTGGTCAATCTTCTGAAATTGTTCAAGAGGCTTAGGAAATTCAGGCTGAGGCTGAATCCTAACAAGTGCACCTTCGGGGTGAGATCTGGTAAGCTATTGGGGTTTATTGTTAGCGAAAAAGGAATTGAGGTTGATCTTGCTAAGATAAAAGCAATACAAGAAATACCAATGCCGAAAACAGAAAAAGAGGTTGGTGGCTTTTTAGGGAGATTGAATTACATTGCTCGGTTCATATCTCATCTAACGGCCACGTGCGAGCCATTATTCAAGTTATTGAAAAAAGATCAGGCTGTGACCTGGAATGAAGATTGTCAAAAGGCGTTTGAAAACATAAAAGAATATTTGCAGGAACCTCCAATATTGATACCCCCAGTAGCCGGGAGACCATTGATTATGTATTTGACGGTTCTTGAGAAAAGTATGGGTTGTGTTCTCGGTCAACATGACGAGACTGGACGTAAAGAGCAAGCGATTTACTACCTGAGTAAAAAGTTCACAGATTGTGAGTCCCGTTACTCAATGCTCGAAAAGACGTGTTGTACGCTAGCCTGGGCTACCAAACGTTTGAGGCAATACATGCTAAATCATACAACCATGCTAATTTCAAAGATGGATCCGATCAAGTACGTGTTTGAAAAGCAAGCACTTTCCGGAAGGATTTCCCGATGGCAGATGGTATTGACAGAATATGATATTCAGTATGTTTCTCAAAAGGCTATTAAAGGTAGTGTTCTGTCAGAGTACCTAGCTGAGCAGCCAATTGATGATTACCAGCCGATGAGGTTTGATTTTCCTAATGAGGATATCATGTACTTAAAAATGAAGGACTGTGAGGAGCCGTTGCCTGATGAAGGTCCAGATCTGGGTTCCAAATGGCAATTGATATTTGACGGTGCCGTTAATTCATACGGAAGTGGAATAGGGGCAATCATTACTACTCCCCATGGGTCGCACATCCCATTCACCGCCAGATTGACCTTTCCAGTTACCAACAATGAGGCAGAATATGAAGCGTGCATTATGGGGCTCGAAGAAGCTATTGATCTGAGAATTAAAAATCTTGATGTGTACGGAGACTCTGCTCTAGTTGTGAACCAGATCAAGGGAGAGTGGGAGACTCGTCTGCCCAATCTGATACCTTATATGAATTATGCAAGAAGGTTGTTACCTTTCTTTGACAAGGTGGAATTGCACCATGTACCACGAGCAGAAAATCAGATGGCAGACGCTCTCGCGATGTTTTCTTCAATGTATAAAGTTAACTTCTGGAATGAGGCTCCCAGGATAGTTATTTCTTGCCTTGATAGGCCCGCTTTCATATTCACCATTGAGGAAGCTTCCGATGGCAAACCGTGGTATTATGATATCCAGAATTTCCTGAAGAACCAAGAGTATCCGGCTGGGGCATCCAGTCGTGATCAGAAGACTCTTAGGAGATTGGCTGGCAATTTCTATTTGAATTCGGATGGTGTTTTGTACAAGAGAAACCATGACTTGGTGTTGTTGCGGTGTGTGGACGAGAAAGAGGCTAATTTGCTCATGGAAGAGATCCACGAGGGTACATTTGGTACACATGTCGGCGGACATGCAATGACGAGAAAGTTATTACGAGCCGGGTATTATTGGCTGACAATGGAAACAGATTGTTTCAAGTTTGCAAAGAAGTGTCATAAATGCCAAATTTATGCGGACAAGATTCATGTGCCTCCGAGCCCTCTGAACGTTATGTCGTCACCTTGGCCTTTTTCCATGTGGGTGTCGCTTCCGCGAAAATAAGGTGCCGGCAGAACAGAAGAGTCGCCACCTTTCGTTATTTATCCCTCGGAGCGGGAAAGGAAAGGATCGGAAAAACCTGACGAAAAGGGTAAGACAAGGTCGTCGCAACCGTTGTCTGGGTTCGGGAGTCGGTTACGCAAGGGGAAGGTATTAGCACCCCTCACGTCCGTCGTACTCGACGGGATCCACGCTTGTTGTGTTTACTGGACGAGTTGGTTTATCTATCTACCTATCAAGGCTGGCTTAAACAGAAAAGAAAAATGACTCGGCAAAGCGTCGCGCTTTATGCCTACGTATTCTCATCAGAGAATGAGAAATCAGAGTCAACGTAGTTCGACCTACGACGGGTTACGGGGAAGGTGGCTCGCCAATACATCAGTATTGTGCCTACGTACTCTCAACAGGCTTGAGAGATCAGAGCTTACGTAGTTCGGGATACTACGCAATATGGGGATTCAGATTCATCTGTTTTATCGAGTAGGGTTAAACAACAGTTCCAGCAGTTAGGGACGAAGCCTGTTTGCGTTGGCGCTGAAGTTTAACGACACTCTTTTCTTCAGAAAAGCTTCCTTTGAATTACGGGCCCACGGGGCAAAAAGGGTTTGAAGTTTGTTTTCTGTCTTTTACGGAATAAGTGTCTTTTATTGTGTTTGCAATTTCAATCGCACTAGAGACTATGACCTGAGAGTGAATGCGTCGCATGTCACCCAAAGGGTGCCATACTAAACATCCAGACTGTGGAAAAGCAACTCTCCCACAATCCTTTCTCAGATAGCTTAAGGCTCGTAACGTACGAAAGAAATCATTCATGATTACTGTATCTTAAACTGTTTTGAGATGAGAAGAGAACAGGCTCAACTACGGGGAGACTATCAAGTCCTAATGTTGTCATGCCAAGGATTCATCCTATGGTTGAAGTTTGAAATAGGGAACTCCTGGAAGTTATCATGCATAGGTTTCAACCTAAAGTTCTATCATCACTTCCTTATCAAAGGAAATGAGAGTCCTACGGGATCATATCAATGATACACTGAAACAGATAAAGCATCAGCTTAAACGGTAAACAGATAAACAGTAAATGACTGTAAAATGCATGCAATGCCAGTGAGGGAGGAAATATGTGTGGGGCATCAGCCTCCACAAGCTCATCTCAACCTCAAGCCAGAATGAATAACAGTAATCATACAGAAGAGATAAAACATGCTATCAAGCAGGATATAAGAGAGTGCAATCATACAGATAAAATAAAATCATACTATCAAGCAAACAAACCACATGGGCAAGGGAGCTGGGCTCTACCGAATACCCGCAAGCAAAGCCATACAGTAACAATACAAGCAGAGGGAGAAACTCAACCTCTAGTGCAATCATGCTCCTAGCTCAAATCTAGGCTAGATATGGGCTTATTCTAATGCATCAAGCAAGTCAAACAAGGCACACAGAGAAGAAACAGACAAGAAAGCAGATCAACTCCTCTCTCTTCCAACTCCAAGCTTCAGCTCTTCTGACAGCAACTCAGTCTTCAGACCTCAATCACTCTTGACAAATATCAATTTGTTTCTCCAGGTTTCAACCCTTCAACATAAGTTTCAACTTATCCTTCTCTAAGCTTCATCTCCTTAATCAGTTCCACCTTCAGGCTTCACTCTTAACCACAAGTATCAACTTGATTCCTTCAGGATCTTCAAGCTTCAAAGTAAGTATCAACTCATCCTCTGTTCCTCAGCTTTAGCTTTTTAGTCAATCTCAATTGAATCCTCTTCATAAGTATCAACTCAGTCTTCAAGCTTCCAAGCTCTCTTTGCTTTACCAGTCTCAACTTGGTCTTCTCTTCCTACAAGCTTCAGCTTCTCAGAGTAACCTTTAATCACTTAGAAGTGTCAACTTCATTCTTCAGTCTTTAAGCCTCAGCTCTTCATTCAGTCTTTACTGGATCTTCATTGGGTCTTCATCTTCACACTCAAGCCCAACATCTCTCAAGATACTCAAACCAGAAGAAATCACTTAACTGGATAAGCTGGGGTGTTAAGCTGCTTATTGACCACCAAAGGTGACCTATAAGGGTTTAACATCAAAAGAATGGTTCCCTCAAAAGTTCTACTTCCTAGGTACCATAACTTATCCCTCCAAAGGAGGGAGGTGAATACCATTGAAGGACTTTGAATCATGGGGAAGAATGGAGGTGAAAGATACCCTCCATGTTTAAGAAAGGAATCAACTAAGTCTAAGCTCTACTTAATTCCTAACCCTAAAACAACAACAAAACAAACAAGTCTTCAAGCTCTCAAGCTCCTTCTTCAATCCTCAAGTCTTCTACTATGCTCCTCCATGCTCCACAAAGCAAGACCAAGCCCACCAAGCCAAGCAAGAACCCACAAGGCAAAGCAAAACAAAATACAAGCCCACAAAGGCAACACAAACAACAATCAACTACAAAAATCAATTAAAAATAGTATACTATTATATTAAAATCTAATATAATTTCTAGGGGATCCTATATACCTACCCTTAATACCCTATATGTCCCAATATCTATCTTGACCTAGAAACCCAAAATTCTAGTGTTATTGTGGACCTATGTTAAGGATTGACCTAATTCTATACAACCTAAAGTCATCTAATCAAAACTAATCAAAAATTAATCACAAAATTATGGAATAAATCCAGAGGGGAGCTAAAGTCCTGATCTAACTATCCTAAAAATAATGGCCTTAAAATTCAAAAGGAACTATCTAAACAAAATTCTACAAAACTATGCATCAACATAAAAGGAATTAAAGCGCTATTAAAAGAGAAAATACACACAAAATATTAAAAATGCATGAAATGCAAATATTTTGATTTTATAATTTTGTAGACACTAACATGAAATAGGATAAAAATCCCCATGTAAAAATCATTATTTTTCTATTTAATATGATATTTCAAAGATTAAAATAAAATGGAGAAAAAGAAAATAAAATGGGAAAACATTGGTGCAGATAGCAATGCCAGACAGTTCAATGTGAGAATGGGCCCTAAATGGGGGGTACGTAAAGCAAAGCGCTAGGCCCAATTATTTAATCAGAAAATCAATTCAACAAATATAAAGAAAAAGGAAAACACGCGGTGCATTAAGTAAAGGAAATTAGTTCAAAATGCAAATGGGCCAAGACTTGGGGTGTGGATATCAATCTCATCACTTAAGCCCAAAACGAATTTTAAGTGAAACGGCTGCCTTTGGCATAGAACTCAGATCCTTCACAAAACGAAATCAATTCCTGGCCCTTGGATCTCCACTCAGTCAAAGGTCTCCTCCTAATCTAATGGCTACTACATCGTCTTCTTCATTTTGAATGCCTTGGAGGGAAAAGCCATGGCTGAAACAGAGTTCTTCACACTCATCTTCCTCACTCGTATCTCATCAATTCTCCATGAAAAACTAAAATTCAAAACCCTAGCTCATCCAGAATTTCACCCTGAATCTAACCATGGTATCAAAATCCATTGAAACTTCCTCAAACCTAAAACACGAATCAAACTTCCAAATATGCTCAGGAATCAAAGTTCACCATTCTTGAAATTATGATGCTCAATCTCTTCCTCAGGTTACACTGATCAATTTCCACTATCATACCAAGATTATCTCTCAAGATTCAGCAAGTTATGGTGGTAAACAGAAATGGTGTCACTATCTTGAACATCACCAAATGCTCTCAAACTTCCCAGAATTCATCTCCTACTTGTCTCTAACCATTCTAACCTAACAAATTTAACTAATTATGCTTAAATTAGGGTGTAGAAGAAAAGATGCAAACCTGTCAAATCTTGATTATCAGATAGGTCAAAGCTCCACTTCAACCTCTCAAACTCTTCAGAATCACTCCTTGGTTGATGTTAATGCTTCTGTTTGCAAAAGATTTGATCAAGAAAGCTTGAATCTCCAAATTCGATTGTAACTTGCAGCTCCCAAAATCCAAAAGCTAACTCTTCAATTCTTCATGATCTTGCCCTCAATTTGGTATGCACACATTCAGTATGATCAATAGAAGGTGTTGGGATTGAAAGAAGCAATGGAAATGGTGTGGAAAGTAGAAATTGATTTCAACTTGCAATGGAACAATTGAAATGGCTATCTCACTCTCCTCTCTAATCTCTCACCAACCTTGCATCTGAGCAAGTTCTAAACACTATATAGGATGGTTCAGACCCCTCTAGAACCTTCTGGAATCATCCAATGAGAATTTGAGATTCTCATGTCATGAGTTTTTGATTTCATCTCATCTCACATGCCATCTTATGTTATACCTCTTGCAGCAACTTGTTCTGACTTGAAAATCTCTTTAGATGAGATACATGACATGTTAGGATACCTTGCTAGCTTGTGCATTGAGTTTCCTTGTGTTTTGCATATGTACCTTAATATGCAAGTAATCATTTTCCAAAGTAAGTCCATGATCTAAACCTCAAATCAAAAAAGTGGCTGAACCATTGTTTTTAAAATGCTTTTTAGAGTCAAAATGACCTATTACATGCCATGGTTTGGATGTGTAGCTTGAAAATTTCAATTTCCAACTTTGACTTATTTAACTTATGCCTCCATTTTAGGTCATTTTTATCACTTTGAGCTACAAGCATTTTCAACATCTCATGACCTCCTTACTAGCCTTAAAACATCATTTTAATCAAGTTTGATGTTGAATATTTTTCCATTTGAAGCTTGGAAATAGGAGTTATGGCCTTATGCTTGAAATGACCTATAATCTCCAAATGACCAAAATGCCCTTGACTTGTCAAAGCCATAACTTGAGTTCTACAAATCCTATCAAGGACTTCTAATACTCTCTAGAAATCTAAGAAGATGAGGAACAACATTCATGTTGACCAAAAGTTCATAGGAATCATCCTTCTTGGGCAAAAGTTGGATGCAAGTTGGGTGACTTTCAAGGCCCCAGATTCACATACCTCAGATGACCTGTAACTTGTCAAAGTCATAACTTGAGCTCTACAAATCCTACCAAGGACTTCTAGTACTCAAATTAAAGCTAAGAAAAAGCTCTACAACATTCATGTTGAGGGTAAGATGAGATGACAATCACATCTTGAGCTAAACTTCCTTGAAGATAGGGGTCAAACTAGGGGATTTTACACTGTCAAGCCTTAGAAACCCTAGCTTGAAACTTCTCAAACTCCTCAATCATGATGAGTTGATCTTGGAATCATCCTTATAGCATATCAATGCATCAATCTATAATCACATGGCTCTTGGATTAGGTCTCAACCTTGTCCAAATCATCAGTTGACCTAGGGTTGACCCAGTCAAACCCTAGCTGCACCATTCATGGCTGAGTCTTCTTAAACTTGCACAATGACCTCTCTAGGCCTCAAAGTGATCTTCAAAACTTCTCATGAGATCTCTCAAGACCTCCAGTCCATCCTCATGGCCTCATAATCATCTGATGGCTTTCCACAACTCTCAAGTTATGAGACCTACACACTTGGTTTCAACCACTCTTTCTGAGGCTCTTTCTACTTCTCTGACAAGGATATCAACCCTTGAACACTTGAATAACCTTCTTAGATAGCTTCAAAGTCTTGTGGTATTCTTGATTGGTAATCATACCTCTTGATCTCCTGCATACATGTCAATGAAATGCAAGTGATAATGCTAATGTGAATGAGATGAACCACTAGATAGGTAAAGAAATGTTGGAACAAATTTTGGGATGCAACAGTTGCCCCTATTCAAACGGCTTGAACCTGACTGGGTGAGGAGAGAACGACTCTCAGCCAATCAAGCTAAAAGACGGTTGAATACCAACAAACCCGGAAATTTGCCAACTGCACAAGTACACGGTACTCTGATGGGAACAAATCTTCGAAAACTGAAATATTAGCTGCACGACAACTAGCTGGAGAATGGGTCACACGGTAACCGGCAATACATGGTCGATCATGCCGTCAGGCATCAAGATTCCTCGGGACTCATCAGGTCAACAATCAGGTTAGTCATGCCATCGGGCATTCAAAGAAAACTTTCGGGCGTCAGCCGGACTCCATCAGTAAGTCGGGAATAGAATTCTCGATCAATCATGAACCAAATGGGGATACCCAAACTTTTTCCATCAGGCACTCCGCATCAGCTGAGAGAACTGCCTCGTTAACACGGTCGGACTTCAATCATCAAGTCTTCAGGGGGAGTTTCAACTTCGCTGTTCAGAAACCTGCTGGGGATGACACACCTCCGCTGGGGATTCTGGAGAACTATCAAGTAACTCTGCTTCGGGGATCCAGGAATCATTCTGGACGAATCAACTCTGTTGAGGACTTCAAGAATCATCTTGTACAAATAACTCCGTCGGGGACTTCAAGAATCATCCTGACCCGATAACTATGCGGGAGCTTTCAGGAATCATCCTGAGCGGACACTCTGCCAGGGATTTCAAGCATCAACTTGAGCAACCGATTCTGGCGACTGCACTAGGGGTTTTAAGAATCATCTTAAGTAAAAAGCCTTGCTGGGGAATTCAAGAATCATCTTGAGCAAGAAGACTTCGCTGGGGACTTCAAGAATCATCTTGAGCAAGCGACTCCGTTGGGGAATTCAAGACTCATCTTGAGCTAAACGACTCTGTTGGGGAGAATTCAAGAATCATCTTGAGCAATCAATTCTGCGGTGGAACACCTGCAAAATAAGAACGGTAACAACCTGGATCATGCTTATTATGCATATGCTTCGGCAATGTCGCAATGCTCCACACGGTGGAAATGCTACGCGTTTATGATAAATGTTATGCAGTCATGCAAAATGATGCAATCCCGTCAGCAAAATAAATGCCGAAGGGAGAATCCTCCTGTCAAGGAGAAAGGGCCACTCAAATAGGGGGAGGAATCATCCTGCTGAGGAGAACAAGGTCACGCCAATCTCAATCGGGTGCTGCGGGGAAGTGAACTTCAGTTGAATGCTGCAGGGGGACGAAACTCTACGAGAACCTGGACCTGCTGAGGGAAAGCGATGTCAATCGCGGGAATAAACTGCACGGCCTTCACGGCTACTTCCCTGGAGATAACGGCTCTGGTGGGGAAATATGGCATCAGCTATTCAACATTCCACTGGGGAAGACCAATCATGGCCTGAGCGGCTTCCAAGGACTCGGCTCTCTTGGGGATCTGCAAACTCGGCTGAGGAAGAAGAAATCATTCTGCTTGCTGGGAGAGTACAACTCTGTGGGGAATCTTAATTCCGCCGGGGAAGAAGGAATCATCCGGCTTCGGGGGAGAGTACGACTCTGTGGGGAATCTTAATTCCGCCGGGGAAGAAGGAATCATCCGGCTTCGGGGGAGAGTACGACTCTGTGGGGAATTTCAATTCTACTGGAGACTTCAGCCCGGAGCTATCAATCGCTGCACACTTCGGCATGACTCAGCTGAGGAGATGACGTTCCTTCAGGATGCATCTGATCGGGGAGAGAATCTTCTCTGCCCGGGGAGACATATCAATGCTCACGATCTCGTGTTCAGACTCTGCGGGGAGAGGCTGCTGAACTTTGCTGGAGAAGGAGGAATCATCCTGCTCGGGGATACGCACGGTGCACTGTCTGGAATCTGCTACACCTGTAACAACACAAACAAACAGACAAGATACCCTTCTCAAAGGGACCTATCAAGGTTATCATCTTGTGACAATGTTTAAGTAATTCATTGTTTCAACAATCAGTGGCCTAGGCCAGTAAGTTTATGTATGCGCATTTTATCAAAAACATCGGCATTCTTTTTCGCAAACAAAACAGATAAATGCTAAACAGACAAACAAAATTGCTG
Source organism: Lathyrus sativus (assembly GCA_963859935.3). NCBI lineage: Eukaryota > Viridiplantae > Streptophyta > Magnoliopsida > Fabales > Fabaceae > Lathyrus > Lathyrus sativus. Next base: position 177,763,674 of record OZ012737.1, read on the forward strand.
AATAGTATACATTTTATTGATAACTGTCGCTACTGCGAAAATCGGCGCCGGCTGAACAGAAGAGTCGCCACCGTGCGTTATTTATCCCAACAGAGGGAAAGGAAACGCTCGAAGTAAACTTACCGCGAAGACGGGAAAGGAATGGTCATCGCAACCAAATCCTGGATTCGGGAGTCGGTTACGCAAGGGGAAGGTATTAGCACCCCTCACGTCCGTCGTACTCGACGGGATCCACGCTTGTTTTCTGGTACGGATTGTTATTCTATCTATTCTACAGGTCAAAGGTTAAAAAGAAGATAAAATGACTCGGCAAAGCATCGCACTTTATGCCTACGTATTCCCGTCTGGAACGAGAAATCAGAGTCAACGTAGTTCGCCTACCTACTGGAAAGGAGGGGAAGGTTGCTCGCTAGGATATCGCATCCTATGCCTACGTACTTTCATACAGCATGAAAGATCAGAGCAAACGTAGTTCGGGCCACGTATTACACAAGTCTGTCTTGATTGTTTTTATTCCTTCTAAAAAAGGTTTTCCTGATTACTGGTCCAAGCGGTCAAAAATGACGTTTTTGATTGGTTCGCAGCCTTTTACGCAAGAACTGTCTTTTATTGATGTTTGAAATGTTTATTGTGTTTTTCTGATTGTCTTGAGAAAGAAGAGACAGAACTCTAAAACCTATGGTTTAAAAGGGGAATCAAAATCTAACCTAATGTTATCATGCATGGATGAGAACCTAATGTCTGTCATATTTCTCTCTTGCGCAGAGAGAAACAGAGATCCTAAGGGGATAAACGGAAAAACAACAACATATATACAATAAAGCGGTAAAATGCATGAATGCAGCAGTACAAGCGAGGCAAGGGAGTCCCACTCAACCTCGAACCTAGAAAACAACAGGCAAAGTGAAACTACTTCACTTCAACCTCAAGGGGAAAATTATCAAACAATACAATCAAGAAACTCAAACAATACATCACCAGCTCTAAACAACAAAACCTGGCAGCACAAGCTCCTTCTTCTATCAGTCTTCAAGGCAAGGGACTTCATCTTCAATCTTCAAGGATTCTTCAAAGCAAGCTCTCCTAGATGAGTGATAGTTCACAAGATGATTTGGGATGTTAAACAGTCAGTTAACCACCAAAGGTGGCATACAGACTGTTAACAAAATACAGACTGTTTCTCTCAAAAGTTCTATCTCCTAGATACTGTCACTAATCCTTCCAAAGTAAGGAGGTGAGTATCAAAGAGAGACTTTGAATCATAGACAAGAATGGAGGCAACAGAAGCCATCCATGTTTATGAACCAAATTTCTACTCTAAAGCTCTACCTAGCTCCTAGGTCCTATGATCTTCAATCAATCTTCAAGCAAGCCTAGCATCTTCATCAACTTTGAACTTGATCTTCAACTCTGTCTTCAATATGCTTCATCATCATGCTCTTCAGGCCAAGCCCACACCCCAAGCAAGCCCAATAAGCCCATACAAACAAAATAAACCCCAAAAGGGCACACCAAACAAGCATACAATTGCAAAATATACTAAAAATATTAATCTAGTAGGGAAAATTCTAATATTACTTCTAGGGGATCTACTAAACCTACCCTTAATACCCATATATTCCCCATAGCCTAACTTGTCCTAAAAAACCCAAAAGAAATTGTTTTAATGCACCTAAGTTGAGGTTTAACCTAATTCTATACAACCTAGAATTACCTACTCAAAACTATCCTAAAAATTGTCACAAAAATATGTAATTAATTCAGGGGGAACCTAAAACATATATCTAACTAACCCAAAAATATTGACCTAAAAATCTAAAGGGATCTACCTAAACTAAAATCTACAAAATCATACATCAACATAAAGAAATTAAAAAGCAATTAAAATGAAAAATATGCAAAAAATATTAAAATGAGTGAAATGAGGAATATTTTCATTTTATATTTTTCTAGACAAAAATTAGAAAGTGGGGAAAAAATTCCCATGAGAAAATATTCTTTTTTCTATTTATTATGCATTTCTAAAGTTTGAGAAAATTTGGAGAAAATTAAAATAGAAAATAGATGCATGGGGTATGAACAGCAATAATATTCAGTTATAATTCCATTTGGGCTCAGATAGGGGGGTGGCGTTAGAAATGCGCCTGGGCCCAGTATCACAATCAGAAAAACAAATTAAAAATAAAAGAAAAAAGAAAAGAACAGCGGTGCGAATAGCATGGAGATATAGTTATAAAACTGATTGGGCCACGAAGGGGGGTGGGGTTAGGAATTTCACTCAAAGCCCAGAATTGGTTTAAATGGAACGCAGCGTTCCATGGCATCAGAATTCCCTCCAAACTTCGCTTTGAATCACAGCCGTCCGATCCATTCTTTGGTCAAGTGGTCAGCATGCGATCAATGGCAGCGATTTCATCTTCAACCTAGCGCTAGGGTTTCTGAAAATCACCATGAAAATACCTTCCATGCACAGAACTTTCTCCCTATCGTTCTCCCTCGTCTCTCCACCAATCAACACGATGTAAGAACCAAATTTTCTCTATTTTTCACGCTCAACACGACTGTACCGTTGACATACATTGAAACCCTCTCTATCGTGCAAACCGAATGCGTACCTCCATGGATCTCAAAATGTGACCAATACTTGACCTCAACCAAACTCATAATTCTTGGTATCAAAATGATTATCACGTTATACTCATCAAAACAGCCATTAATCTAGCATTGAAACTCACTAAATCACTAGTTCTAACTCCATCAAGAATTCGTGTCCATGAATGAAACCTCTCCAATCAGTCCCAAACTCATCAAAATTGATCCCCTAATTGTCTCTAACAGCTCTATGCTAATAATTAACCCTAGCCATGCCTAGAATAGGGTGTAGGAATGATTTTGCATACCTTGCTTCTTGAAATGGTAGGTGATGAAAATCTTCAATCCAAGCCTTGTAACTCCTCAAGAATGGTCCTTAGGTGATGAATCTTCTTCTATTTGCAAAAGGAATGGCTGGAATTGCTTGTACTTCAAGATCCAATGGGATTTGCTTCCTTGCAAGTTCAATGTGAATACCTTCAAACCTTCATCAATGGAGCTTCACTCTGGTATGAACACACTCAGGAATGTTTATGGAGATGATTTGTGAAGAAAAATGGAATGGTAATGAAGAAGAATCAAGAGATTGAGAGTAATTTGCAAATGAAGCTTTATGATTTCAATCACTATTCTCTACCACAATCAACACCAACCCTTCACCAATGCAAGCTGCATTCAATATATAGAGAGGTTTAGAAAAGTCTAGAACCTTCTAGAATCATCTAGTAAGATCTTGAAGATTTCATGATATGGTAATTTGCATTTTCATTTCTCCTTATATGATATCTCATGCCAAATGCCTCATAATCCTTGTAACCAACTTGAATTTGTCCCCACATGATATTTTGGATTAGTTACAAAGCATATCTTCCTTGTTTATTAAGCTTTTCCTTGTTTTGGTTTGGTACCCCATTATGCAGGTAATCAAATTACAAAGCAACCCTTTGATGAAAGCCTCAAATCAAAATTGTGGATAAACCATTGTTCTTAGAATGTCATTTGGAGTCAAAATGACCTATTATATGACATGGTTTGGACTTGTAACTTGGAATTTATGATTTTCAACTTCACTTGAATTAACTTATGCCTCATTTTTAGGCCATTTTTATCACTTTTTGATATGAGCCTTTCCAACATATCATGACCTCTCTAATAGCCTTAAAACATCATTCTAAGCAAGTTTGATGTTGAAGATTTTTCCATTTGAATCTTGGAAGTAGGAGATATGGCCTTATGCTTGAAATGACTTATAACCTCCAAATGACCAAAATGCCCTTGGCTTGTCAAGATCATAAGTAGAGCTCCACAAATCAGATTGAGGCATACCATACCTTTCTAGAAAGCTACGTTCATGGGGAACAACTTTCATGTTGGCCAGAAATCCAATTGAAAATTCCTTGAGGGGAAAAAGTTGCTTGGAAGTCAAGTAACTTTCACAGACAAAATTTCAGATGCCTCTGAGGACCTGTAACTTGCAAGAACCATAACTTGAGTTCTATAAATCTCCTTGATGCCTTCCACCACTCAGATTAAAGGCCTTGAGATACTCTACAAGTTTCATGTTGGCCAAGGATCCATTTGAGACTTGCATTTTGAATTACCTTGCTTGGAAGTTTGACCTAAACTAGGGGATTTTACTCAGAAACCCTAATTCAGAAACTTCTCTTCTTCTTGATTTCTTGTGATTTCTCCTTGGCACAACCACATACATATCTACATATCAAATGATGAACCCCACATCCTTCACATAGGCCTTGATGCCCTTCAATCAAGCATTTGACTTAGGGTTGACCCAGATGACACCCTAGTTGACTGTCTTCAACTGTAGCTCTTGTAACCATGCCAATGACTTATCTTACTTTCAAAAGGACCCTCTAGGTCTTCCATGCCCTCAATTCATAACCCATAACTTCTCTGATGATCTTCACATACCCTCAAGATAGGAGAGAAACCCACTGCTTGGCCTTTAAACTTCTCAAAGCTTCAATTTCTTTTTGGTGATTTGAATAAGCTTGAATCTTGATAAGAGCCTCTTGAATACATTCCTTGAGATGAAAAATAGCACTTGATCCCTTGTCAGATGACTTGTTATGCTATGCTATGCAAATGATTAGACTATGTACATGACTTTTTATGCAAATCACAATGCAATTGAAACATAAACCAAGTGAAGTAGGTTGAGCAAATTTTAGGGTGCAACAGCTGCCCCTATTCAAATGACTTGGACCTGACTGGGTGAAGAGTGAACGGTCTTCAAACATTCGAGGTACGAGACGGTTGAATACTAAGAACCCGGAAATTTGCCAACCGCAGAAATAAACTGCGCAACTGTTTGGGGAACACTATCTACAAATCTGATTTCAACACCAACCATCTGTGCAACATCAAGCTTGTCAATATATGAATAACCTGGACGACTTCACTGGGGAAGTACTTCTGTCAACAAAACATGACCCTGTCAATGATACAGGAAAATAACCTCGCCATCACTACGGGAAATCACTCCGCCACCACTACGGGAAATAATTTGGGAAAATAACACCGCCATCGCTACGGGTAATACCTCTGTTATTACTACGGGAAGATAACTCCGCCACCACTGCGGGAAATAACTCCGCCACCATTGCGGGAAATAACTCTGCCACCACTGCGGGAAATAACTCCGTCACCACTACGGGAAATAACTCTGCCACCACTGCGGGAAATAACTCCGTCACCACTACGGGAAATAACTCCGCCACCACTGCGGGAAATAACTCCGCCACCACTACGGGAAATAACTTCGTCACCACTACGGGAAATAACTCCGCCACCACTGCGGGAAGATAACACCGCCACCACTACGGGAAGATAATCTGGGAAAATAACACCGCCACCACTGCGGGACGATAACACCGCCACCATTGCGGGAAAATAATCTGGGAAAATAACACCGCCACCACTGCGGGACGATAACACCGCCACCACTGCGGGAAAATAACACCGCCACCACTGCGGGAAGATAACACCGCCACCACTGCGGGAAAATAACACCGCCACCACTGCGGGACGATAACACCGCCACCACTGCGGGAAAATAACACCACCACCACTGCGGGAAGATAACACCGGTACAGCTTTTCTGCCTATCTTTGCAGCAGCTAGCTCCATCAATGACATGGGTAACACAATATGAGTCTAGTCTTCAGTGCTGACATGGCAGCAAATCTGAGAAGGAATCTACTGGATATTTTCTGAATCCACACTGCCAGACACCTACTTCAACATAGGCGGCAACTTCCAAAAATCGATTCACGAAATATTTTTGATAACGACCTAACAACAACCTTGAAGAAATACTCCGCTGGAGGGGTAAGAGAAACTTAACCAAGCAACTCTGTGGGGAATCATTACATGTCTCACGCCGAGATCTTGAATGTTTGGTAATTAATTTGAGCAAGAGCTCCCTCCACCTGCAAGGGAAACAACACTTGAAAACAAACGGTTAACCAACCTGGCTTATGTTTCAAAATGCATATGTTTGACAATGGCGTAATGCTCCATTCGACATGGAAATGCTACGCGTTTTTTTTTTATTTGATGGATGCAAGTATGACACTATATGCCGATGCAAATGCAGGCTCGAACTGCTGGGATAGCTCTAACAAGCTTGCTTCCTCAATCTTGGTCGTCGAGGACAAATATCACCCTGTTGGGGAGTGAACGGGTATCACAAAGTATTCCGGCAAAATAAATGTCGGGACACACAACCAACTTTGTCGGGGAGAGTCTTAACCTTCGAGTTCCACTGGGAGGAAAAAAAACACTTGCTGAAAAGAGAGAACTCCGCTGGGGACGAAACGACCCTCTCGGGGAAAATCAACTGACTCCGTTGGGGAGAATAAATGACCCTACTGGGAAGGAAATCTCTACTGGGAAGAGTAGACTGTCTGGGTACAGCTCACAAGTTTGGAAATATTAGTCTTCTGAGGCTAAACCACTCTGTTTGGGATGGGGAATCTTTTTGGGGACACCACACTGTCTGAATACAGCCTACAATCTTGGAATCACCAAACTCTGCTGAGGGTAAACGACCCTGCTGGAGAATGTCCTTCGGATAAGCTGCGACTAGCTGGGGAATTTGATCTTTCATTGTCATCTCAGCTTTAGAGAATGAAGCGCGGCCCTCCTGGGGATTCACTTCACACGGTGATCAAGTCTTTCATCAAAAGCCTCTGGTTAGGGCAACATGAACTCTATTCCTTCTCGGAAATTTGCCCCATAAATACCAACATGCCCCAGTCCGAGCATTTCATCTGGAAAAGAAAGACTAGCCATAATGCTACTCACAATACCTTGCCCCTGAATCGGCACCAACCTTCTGATAAGGACTCTTCGATCTTTGTACCCTGACGGTTAGATCTGAACTGTTTATGCACGTCAAACCCCAAAAGAATGTCCCAACAACATCTTTTGTTTTTAGGGTGTTCTGCCCCGGTCTTGTGATAATCTTTTGCCCCTGATTGACTGATTCGTGGAGCAGCGCCCATAGCCGCGATAGATTTGCCAAATCTCGACCTAATTGCCCCAGATGAACTGGTTTTCGAATGTACGACTTTACTGGGGATAACTGACCGTGCCAAGTAGGCTGGACTTCTGTACATCCGTGGTGGGTCATACACGCCTGATGTTGGACAATATCCTGTCTGAATTCACGGCTTCTAGTGGAAGGGTCACGATTGCAGCACGATTTCCCGATATTTGTCTCAAACTTGAAGATTGGCTGAATCTGCTCAAGTAGCTCTGAGTACCTCTGTTGTAGAAGAACAGTTCTTTCGCCTTTGTTATGCCCCGGCCTGCAGGAACCTCTGTGGGATAGTCTGAAAATCTGTACCCTGATGGTTTGATATGCACTGCCCCAGTATTCTGAACTTCAGCGAGATACTTCGAATCGAACGCCTCTCGAATAAAGAATAATCCCTGCACTCTTGGGATGGCATGCCCTTGTCTGCAATGACTTTGCCTTAATCTGGTTCTTGGCAAAACCCGCTCTGAACCGAAAGCACCTTGCTACAATACGACCTTGCGGTGGCTTACCCCGGTGTTTCCCTCAATTCAACAACTATCAACATCGTGACTTGCCCCTGAACGAGCGTTGAGCGACTTAACCTGCCCTGATCAAACATAGCATTCTGGATAACTGCCCCTGATTGGCTCTCGAGAAGATTCGCTTCTGATCAACTGCTTCTCAAGTAAACTGCCCCATAATCAACTGATGCTTCGAGACTTTTCCTCAGACTAATTGATTCCGAACTCACTGGAAATCAATGCCCCAGATTTACAGGGTTTCACAACATACACCATTCTGATCCAGACTGCTGAATTATTCAGTCCTGTTTGATTATTCCCTGTTGGAATTTCTTTCCTGTCAACTACTAACCTGCAAGTAAAATTGTTCAGTCCCGAATGGTAATTTTAATGCAGTGTTCATGCAGATTTTGAAAAATTTGTGCTGTCACTCATTTACGTGTCATGATTGTGAGTGACGAATGAACCAAAGTTCAAACGTAGTGCTGATTTGATCAGTGAAAAAAATACAACAAGGAAATGACTGGCAATTCATGTAGGAGTCAGGTTACTCAACCTTATCGTAATGCGCTTTCAGAATAAACCCTACCTCAATTAGGTCTTTTAAGGGTTGTATCGTGGTCGGGTTCATAGTTCGTGAAACAAAGGATGTTCGGCTCAAATTATGTTTTATACCCATCCCTTCTACGTGATGATCTCCGATCCTAAAGTTCAGTTAACGTGGCTCGAGCGCTCGCCTCTTCGAGAGGTATGTTGAATGGTAAGAACCATAACTAAGGAATTCACAAGGTTTTTCGGAGTGACGGTTACTCCTTCTTCATTTTCGGTGTCTGTATACACAACTTTGTCTTTCACTGGGGATCTATTTTTTTCTATCCCTTCTTTTTCATTCTTTTTGATTCCCTAACTTTTGCCTGGACTGACTCCCTTTGAGTTCTTTTCGATTTTTTCTTTTGAAGTCCAGCGGGATGCCCTAATTTTTGCCTAAGTATTAGCTTTCCAGCTTTTTCTTTTTCTTTTTACTTAGCGGGCTTTCTTTTTTCTTTTTTTTTTCTTTTGGAACAAAGTCGTGTAACACTGGTTGTCTTGATTGCTCCGAAAAGATGGTAACTGTCTCACTCCTGGTTGGTGAGGTTTAACCATTGTGGTTGGTGAGATGCGACCTCTTGAGAGGTATAAACTGTGATGGTCCTCGAAAGGTAACACTCCTCTGTAATACTTGAATGCTCGGTCAAGCTAACTGACAACTACCCTGCCCCGGGTTAAGTTGTGAGGGTTTAAAAGTCCGAAAAACTTCTACTTCCTGGCTCGAAGTGGTTAACAAGGGACTAACTCCTTATATCTCCAGTGTTTAGGGGATTTGAAACAATGCCTTGTACGTCATCGGCAAGGTTTTATCTGAAAGCATACGATCATCGGTTATGAGTATTCAGTTTCATCATCCTCCCTCCAATCTTTGCTAATCATAGTGATAAGGTGGAGTAAATACAATGCAATTGTCAATGTAATGCAATAAATGAGCGACAGCGACATGATTAATTCAAAAAAATGCATAGTCACTTTATCAATCTTACCATTCGAAACAAACAATGTTTAATAGCAAGTAGTAACTAACAGAAAAGAAACTACAAATGCAAATGATAAAAAGTCCAAGGACTGCCAATGCTGAGGGCGCCCGCCTGTCTGGACCACTGGCTTCTTGACAAGGACCATCTGAATCTACGAGCTTAGACAGCTGAGAGGTTGGCATGAACAAACAAAACTCCTTATGGGAAGGAAATGTACTCTCGGTCGATCAACTGTTGTACTTTTGCCTGAAAAGCTTTGCAATCTTCAGTTGAGTGCCCCGGGGATCCACTATGGTAATCAATCCGAACGTGGGGATTGTACCCAGGAGGGTAAAGTTCTGGCACAGGCTTAAGAGCTGTAAGTTTCGCCAAAGAATTCTGGATCAAAGATGGCCGCAACTGGCTACACGGCATAGGCACTGGGTGGGAAGGAGCATTCCTTCGTTCCAAGTTGTCACGAGGTCTGTTCTGATTCTGGCGTTGATTCTGATAACCTCGGCCACGAGTTCGCTGATTTGCAAGAGAAGTGACATAACGTTCCTGATAGGGTGCCCCAGGCACAGTGGTCTGTCCAGCATAACAAGGTACAGGAGATACTGATCCAACAGATTTCACCACTCCATCTCGAGGATATCCAACATCTGACATGATTGCATTGGTCACAACTCCTTCTTCATTCTGACAGTCATAAAGAGATTCAGCTTCACTAGACTGACTGTTTGACGTAACTCCAAGCATTCTTTCGAGGTACGGGCTCTCCAGGGAGTGTACAATGCAAACAGTCATGCAAAATGCAAAATGCAAAATGCAAACAGTCATGCAAAATGCAAAATGAAATGCAAATGCAAACAGTCATGCAAATGCAAATAGTCATGCAAATGCAAATAGTCATGCAAATGCAAATGCAAACAGTCATGCAAAATGCAAAATGAAAACAAAGACAAAAACGGGTAAGCTCCCTGTTCCGGCTGAGGATGAACATGCAAAATGAAATGCAAATGCAAACAGTCATGCAAAATGCAAAATGCACACACAAGGGACCAAGTGCCCCCGGCTGAGAAGAATCCACCATACTGGTCTTAGTCAGACCCATAACACTGCTCGAACCTGGTGTCAGCAAATCAAAACGGTACTCGAACCTGGTCTCCAACAAACCTCATAATGTTGTCCTCAAATATCACTGAATCTCAATCAAGAAAACCGGTAATCTGGAGGTCAAGTTACCTGCATGCCCCAACCCCTCTCACAGGTAGGTGTCCTAATAACTGACACAAGGTATGGCATCCTATGCGGTCGTCGGCGTCACAGACTTTCAGGGTTGATGATACGATTCCCAGAAGGAGTGGCATCATCAAATCCTAAAGAGGCCTCACTTAGCCAACTTCCAAATGATCGGTCCCTAGAGTCGACAATCCAACTAACCAACAACCCCCTCAACCCAAAGGGTTGAAAAAGAAGTTAACTAGAAGAACCTCGTCCGAGCGTGGATTTCATGAGACACTAGTGCCTGCAAAGCAAGCACGCGCCCACTAATTTCCACTCTAATTCTAGGTGCACTCAAGCCCAGGTCCAGCTTATCTCTCAATCATAGAACACCCGTCACAACCCCAATACAACAATAATAACAATAATATAATGCTGAAAGTAAATGACAGAAAAAGTAAATCCATACAAAATCCCCGACGGGAAAACAAGCGTTAGGATTGACTCTCTTTAAGGGACGTTGGATCCCAAATGCATGACGAACCATCGCAGTTCCCAGCAGAGTCGCCAGCTGTCGCTACTGCGAAAATCGGCGCCGGCTGAACAAAAGAGTTGCCACCATGCGTTATTTATCCCAACGGAGGGAAAGGAAACGCTCGAAGTAAACCTACCGCGAAGACGGGAAAGGAATGGTCATCGCAACCAAATCCTGGATTCGGGAGTCGGTTACGCAAGGGGAAGGTATTAGCACCCCTCACGTCCGTCGTACTCGACGGGATCCACGCTTGTTTTCTGGTACGAATTGTTATTCTATCTATTCTACAGGTCAAGGGTTAAAAAGAAGATAAAATGACTCGGCAAAGCATCGCACTTTATGCCTACGTATTCCCGTCTGGAACGAGAAATCAGAGTCAACGTAGTTCGCCTACCTACTGGAAAGGAGGGGAAGGTTGCTCGCTAGGATATCGCATCCTATGCCTACGTACTTTCATACAACATGAAAGATCAGAGCAAACGTAGTTCGGGCCACGTACGACACAAGTCTGTCTTGATTGTTTTTATTCCTTCTAAAAAAGGTTTTCCTGATTACTGGTCCAAGCGGACAAAAATGACGTTTTTGATTGGTTCACAGCCTTTTACGCAAGAACTGTCTTTTATTGACGTTTGAAATGTTTATTGTGTTTTTCTGATTGTTTTGAGAAAGAAGAGACAGAACTCTAAAACCTATGGTTTAAAAGGGGAATCAAAATCTAACCTAATGTTATCATGCATGGATGAGAACCTAATGTCTGTCATATTTCTCTCTTGCGCAGAGAGAAACAGAGATCCTAAGGGGATAAACGGAAAAACAACAGCATATATACAGTAAAGCGGTAAAATGCATGAATGCAGCAGTACAAGCGAGGCAACGGAGTCCCACTCAACCTCGAACCTAGAAAACAACAGGCAAAGTGAAACTACTTCACTTCAACCTCAAGGGGAAAATTATCAAACAATACAATCAAGAAACTCAAACAATACATCACCAGCTCTAAACAGCAAAACATGGCAGCACAAGCTCCTTCTTCTATCAGTCTTCAAGGCAAGGGACTTCATCTTCAATCTTCAAGGATTCTTCAAAGCAAGCTCTCCTAGATGAGTGATAGTTCACAAGATGATTTGGGATGTTAAACAGTCAGTTAACCACCAAAGGTGGCATACAGACTGTTAACAAAATACAGACTGTTTCTCTCAAAAGTTCTATCTCCTAGATACTGTCACTAATCCTTCCAAAGGAAGGAGGTGAGTATCAAAGAGAGACTTTGAATCATAGAGAAGAATGGAGGCAACAGAAGCCATCCATGTTTATGAACCAAATTTCTACTCTAAAGCTCTACCTAGCTCCTAGGTCCTATGATCTTCAATCAATCTTCAAGCAAGCCTAGCATCTTCATCAACTTTGAACTTGATCTTCAACTCTGTCTTCAATATGCTTCATCATCATGCTCTTCAAGCCATGCCCACACCCCAAGCAAGCCCAATAAGCCCATACAAACAAAATAAACCCCAAAAGGGCACACCAAACAAGCATACAATTGCAAAATATACTAAAAATATTAATCTAGTAGGGAAAATTCTAATATTACTTCAAGGGGATCTACTAAACCTACCCTTAATACCCATATATGCCCCATAGCCTAAATTGTCCTAAAAAACCCAAAAGAAATTTTTTTAATGCACCTAAGTTGAGGTTTAACCTAATTTTATACAACCTAGAATTACCTACTCAAAACTATCATAAAAATTGTCACAAAAATATGTAATTAATTCAGGGGGAACCTAAAACATATATCTAACTAACCCAAAAAGATTGACCTAAAAATCTAAAGGGAGCTACCTAAACTAAAATCTACAAAATCATACATCAACATAAAGAAATTAAAAAGCAATTAAAATGAAAAATATGCAAAAAATATTAAAATGAGTGAAATGAGGAATATTTTCATTTTATATTTTTCTAGACAAAAAATGGAAAGTGTGGAAAAAATTCCCATGAGAAAATATTCTTTTTTCTATTTATTATGCATTTTTAAAGTTTGAGAAAATTTGGAGAAAATTAAAATAGAAAATAGATGCATGGGGTATGAACAGCAATAATATTCAGTTATAATTCCATTTGGGCTCAGATAGGGGGGTGGCGTTAGAAATGCGCCTGGGCCTAGTATCACAATCAGAAAAACAAATTAAAAATAAAAGAAAAAAGAAAAGAACAGCGGTGCGAATAGCATGGAGATATAGTTATAAAACTGATTGGGCCACGAAGGGGGGTGGGGTTAGGAATTTCACTCAAAGCCCAGAATTGGTTTAAATGGAACGCAGCGTTCCATGGCATCAGAATTCCCTCCAAACTTCGCTTTGAATCACAGTCGTCCGATCCATTCTTTGGTCAAGTGGTCAGCATGCGATCAATGGCAGCGATTTCATCTTCAACCTAGCGCTAGGGTTTCTGAAAATCACCATGAAAATACCTTCCATGCACAGAACTTTCTCCCTATCGTTCTCCCTCGTCTCTCCACCAATCAACACGATGTAAGAACCAAATTTTCTCTATTTTTCACGCTCAACACGACTGTACCGTTGACATACATTGAAACCCTCTCTATCGTGCAAACCGAATGCGTACCTCCATGGATCTCAAAATGTGACCAATACTTGACCTCAACCAAACTCATAATTCTTGGTATCAAAATGATTATCACGTTATACTCATCAAAACAGCCATTAATCTAGCATTGAAACTCACTAAATCACTAGTTCTAACTCCATCAAGAATTCGTGTCCATGAATGAAACCTCTCCAATCAGTCCCAAACTCATCAAAATTGATCCCCTAATTGTCTCTAACAGCTCTATGCTAATAATTAACCCTAGCCATGCCTAGAATAGGGTGTAGGAATGATTTTGCATACCTTGCTTCTTGAAATGGTAGGTGATGAAAATCTTCAATCCAAGCCTTGTAACTCCTCAAGAATGGTCCTTAGGTGATGAATCTTCTTCTATTTGCAAAAGGAATGGCTGGAATTGCTTGTACTTCAAGATCCAATGGGATTTGCTTCCTTGCAAGTTCAATGTGAATACCTTCAAACCTTCATCAATGGAGCTTCACTCTGGTATAAACACACTTAGGAATGTTTATGGAGATGATTTGTGAAGAAAAATGGAATGGTAATGAAGAAGAATCAAGAGATTGAGAGTAATTTGCAAATGAAGCTTTATGATTTCAATCACTATTCTCTACCACAATCAACACCAACCCATCACCAATGCAAGCTGCATTCAATATATAGAGAGGTTTAGAAAAGTCTAGAACCTTCTAGAATCATCTAGTAAGAACTTGAAGATTTCATGATATGGTAATTTGCATTTTCATTTCTCCTTATATGATATCTCATGCCAAATGCCTCATAATCCTTGTAACCAACTTGAATTTGTCCCCACATGATATTTTGGATTAGTTACAAAGCATATCTTCCTTGTTTATTAAGCTTTTCCTTGTTTTGGTTTGGTACCCCATTATGCAGGTAATCAAATTACAAAGCAACCCTTTGATGAAAGCCTCAAATCAAAATTGTGGATAAACCATTGTTCTTAGAATGTCATTTGGAGTCAAAATGACCTATTATATGACATGGTTTGGACTTGTAACTTGGAATTTATGATTTTCAACTTCACTTGAATTAACTTATGCCTCATTTTTAGGCCATTTTTATCACTTTTTGATATGAGCCTTTCCAACATATCATGACCTCTCTAATAGACTTAAAACATCATTCTAAGCAAGTTTGATGTTGAAGATATTTCCATTTGAATCTTGGAAGTAGGAGATATGGCCTTATGCTTGAAATGACTTATAACTTCCAAATGACCAAAATGCCCTTGGCTTGTCAAGATCATAAGTAGAGCTCCACAAATCAGATTGAGGCATACCATACCTTTCTAGAAAGATAAGTTCATGGGGAACAACTTTCATGTTGGCCAGAAATCCAATTGAAAACTCCTTGAGGGGAAAAAGTTGCTTGGAAGTCAAGTAACTTTCACAGACAAAATTTCAGATGCCTCTGAGGACCTGTAACTTGCAAGAACCATAACTTGAGTTCTATAAATCTCCTTGATGCCTTCCACCACTCAGATTAAAGGCCTTGAGATACTCTACAAGTTTCATGTTGGCCAAGGATCCATTTGAGACTTGCATTTTGAATTATCTTGCTTGGAAGTTTGACCTAAACTAGGGGATTTTACTCAGAAACCCTAATTCAGAAACTTCTCTTCTTCTTGATTTCTTGTGATTTCTCCTTGGCACAACACCACATACATATCCACATATCAAATGATGAACCCCACATCCTTCACATAGGCCTTGATGCCCTTCAATCAAGCATTTGACTTAGGGTTGACCCAGATGACACCCTAGTTGACTGTCTTCAACTGTAGCTCTTGTAACCATGCCAATGACTTATCTTACTTTCAAAAGGACCCTCTAGGTCTTCCATGCCCTCAATTCATAACCCATAACTTCTCTGATGATCTTCACATACCCTCAAGATAGGAGAGAAACCCACTGCTTGGCCTTTAAACTTCTCAAAGCTTCAATTTCTTTTTGGTGATTTGAATAAGCTTGAATCTTGATAAGAGCCTCTTGAATACATTCCTTGAGATGAAAAATAGCACTTGATCCCTTGTCAGATGACTTGTTATGCTATGCTATGCAAATGATTAGACTATGTACATGACTTTTTATGCAAATCACAATGCAATTGAAACATAAACCAAGTGAAGTAGGTTGAGCAAATTTTAGGGTGCAACAGCTGCCCCTATTCAAACGACTTGGACCTGACTGGGTGAAGAGCGAACGGTCTTCAAACATTCGAGGTACGAGACGGTTGAATACTAAGAACCCGGAAATTTGCCAACCGCAGAAATAAACTGCGCAACTGTTTGGGGAACACTATCTACAAATCTGATTTCAACACCAACCATCTGTGCAACATCAAGCTTGTCAATATATGAATAACCTGGATGACTTCACTGGGGAAGTACTTCTGTCAACAAAACATGACCCTGTCAATGATACAGGAAAATAACCTCGCCATCACTACGGGAAATCACTCCGCCACCACTACGGGAAATAATTTGGGAAAATAACACCGCCATCGCTACGGGTAATACCTCTGTTATTACTACGGGAAGATAACTCTGCCACCACTGCGGGAAATAACTCCGCCACCATTGCGGGAAATAACTCTGCCACCACTGCGGGAAATAACTCCGTCACCACTACGGGAAATAACTCTGCCACCACTGCGGGAAATAACTCTGTCACCACTACGGGAAATAACTCCGCCACCACTGCGGGAAATAACTCCGCCACCACTACGGGAAATAACTCCGTCACCACTACGGGAAATAACTCCGCCACCACTGCGGGAAGATAACACCGCCACCACTGCGGGAAGATAATCTGGGAAAATAACACCGCCACCACTGCGGGACGATAACACCGCCACCATTGCGGGAAAATAATCTGGGAAAATAACACCGCCACCACTGCGGGACGATAACACCGCCACCACTGCGGGAAAATAACACCGCCACCACTGCGGGAAAATAACACCGCCACCACTGCGGGAAAATAACACCGCCACCACTGCGGGACGATAACACCGCCACCACTGCGGGAAAATAACACCGCCACCACTGCGGGAAGATAACACCGGTACAGCTTTTCTGCCTATCTTTGCAGCAGCTAGCTCCATCAATCACATGGGTAACACAATATGAGTCTAGTCTTCAGTGCTGACATGGCAGCAAATCTGAGAAGGACTCTACTGGGGATTTTCTGAATCCACACTGCCAGACACCTACTTTAACATAGGCGGCAACTTCCAAAAATCGATTCACGAAATATTTTTGATAACGACCTAACAACAACCTTGAAGAAATACTCCGCTGGAGGGGTAAGAGAAACTTAACCAAGCAACTCTGTGGGGAATCATTACATGTCTCACGCCGAGATCTTGAATGTTAGGTAATTAATTTGAGCAAGAGCTCCCTCCACCTGCAAGGGAAACAACACTTGAAAACAAACGGTTAACCAACCTGGCTTATGTTTCAAAATGCATATGTTTGACAATGGCGTAATGCTCCATTCGACATGGAAATGCTACGCGTTTTTTTTTATTTGATGGATGCAAGTATGACACTATATGCCGATGCAAATGCAGGCTCGAACTGCTGGGATAGCTCTAACAAGCTTGCTTCCTCAATCTTGGCCGTCGAGGACAAATATCACCCTGTTGGGGAGTGAACGGGTATCACAAAGTATTCCGGCAAAATAAATGTCGGGACACACAACCAACTTTGTCGGGGAGAGTCTTAACCTTCGAGTTCCACTGGGAGGAAAAAAAACACTTGCTGAAAAGAGAGAACTCCGCTGGGGACGAAACGACCCTCTCGGGGAAAATCAACTGACTCCGTTGGGGAGAATAAATGACCCTACTGGGAAGGAAATCTCTACTGGGAAGAGTAGACTGTCTGGGTACAGCTCACAAGTTTGGAAATATTAGTCTTCTGAGGCTAAACCACTCTGTTTGGGATGGGGAATCTTTTTGGGGACACCACACTGTCTGAATACAGCCTACAATCTTGGAATCACCAAACTCTGCTGAGGGTAAACGACCCTGCTGGAGAATGTCCTTCGGATAAGCTGCGACTAGCTGGGGAATTTGATCCTTCATTGTCATCTCAGCTTTAGAGAATGAAGCGCGGCCCGCCTGGGGATTCACTTCACACGGTGATCAAGTCTTTCATCAAAAGCCTCTGGTTAGGGCAACATGAACTCTATTCCTTCTCGGAAATTTGCCCCATAAATACCAACATGCCCCAGTCCGAGCATTTCATCTGGAAAAGAAAGACTAGCCATAGTGCTACTCACAATACCTTGCCCCTGAATCGGCACCAACCTTCTGATAAGGACTCTTCGATCTCTGTACCCTGACGGTTAGATCTGAACTGTTTATGCACGTCAAACCCCAAAAGAATGTCCCAACAACATCTTTTGTTTTTAGGGTGTTCTGCCCCGGTCTTGTGATAATCTTTTGCCCCTGATTGACTGATTCGTGGAGCAGCGCCCATAGCCGCGAGAGATTTGCCAAATCTCGACCTAATTGCCCCAGATGAACTGGTTTTCGAATGTACGACTTTACTGGGGATAACTGACCGTGCCAAGTAGGCTGGACTTCTGTACATCCGTGGTGGGTCATACACGCCTGATGTTGGACAATATCCTGTCTGAATTCACGGCTTCTAGTGGAAGGGTCACGATTGCAGCACGATTTCCCGATATTTGTCTCAAACTTGAAGATTGGCTGAATCTGCTCAAGTAGCTCTGAGTACCTCTGTTGTAGAAGAACAGTTCTTTCGCCTTTGTTATGCCCCGGCCTGTAGGAACCTCTGTGGGATAGTCTGAAAATCTGTACCCTGATGGTTTGTTATGCACTGCCCCAGTATTCTGAACTTCAGCGAGATACTTCGAATCGAACGCCTCTCGAATAAAGAATAATCCCTGCACTCTTGGGATGGCATGCCCTTGTCTGCAATGACTTTGCCTTAATCTGGTTCTTGGCAAAACCCGCTCTGAACCGAAAGCACCTTGCTACAATACGACCTTGCGGTGGCTTACCCCGGTGTTTCCCTTAATTCAACAACTATCAACATCGTGACTTGCCCCTGAACGAGCGTTGAGCGACTTAACCTGCCCTGATCAAACATAGCATTCTGGATAACTGCCCCTGATTGGCTCTCGAGAAGATTCGCTTCTGATCAACTGCTTCTCAAGTAAACTGCCCTATAATCAACTGATGCTTCGAGACTTTTCCTCAGACTAATTGATTCCGAACTCACTGGAAATCAATGCCCCAGATTTACAGGGTTTCACAACATACACCATTCTGATCCAGACTGCTGAATTACTCAGTCCTGTTTGATTATTCCCTGTTGGAATTTCTTTCCTGTCAACTACTAACCTGCAAGTAAAATTGTTCAGTCCCGAATGGTAATTTTAATGCAGTGTTCATGCAGATTTTGAAAAATTTGTGCTGTCACTCATTTACGTGTCATGATTGTGAGTGACGAATGAACCAAAGTTCAAACGTAGTACTGATTTGATCAGTGAAAAAAATACAACAAGGAAATGACTAGCAATTCATGTAGGAGTCAGGTTACTCAACCTTATCGTAATGCGCTTTCAGAATAAACCCTACCTCAATTAGGTCTTTTAAGGGTTGTATCGTGGTCGGGTTCACAGTTCGTGAAACAAAGGATGTTCGGCTCAAATTATGTTTTATACCCATCCCTTCTACGTGATGATCTCCGATCCTAAAGTTCAGTTAACGTGGCTCGAGCGCTCGCCTCTTCGAGAGGTATGTTGAATGGTAAGAACCATAACTAAGGAATTCACAAGGTTTTTCGGAGTGACGGTTACTCCTTCTTCATTTTCGGTGTCTGTATACACAACTTTGTCTTTCACTGGGGATCTATTTTTTTCTATCCCTTCTTTTTCATTCTTTTTGATTCCCTAACTTTTGCCTGGACTGACTCCCTTTGAGTTCTTTTCGATTTTTTCTTTTGAAGTCCAGCGGGATGCCCTAATTTTTGCCTAAGTATTAGCTTTCCAGCTTTTTCTTTTTCTTTTTACTTAGCGGGCTTTCTTTTTTCTTTTTTTTTTCTTTTGGAACAAAGTCGTGTAACACTGGTTGTCTTGATTGCTCCGAAAAGATGGTAACTGTCTCACTCCTGGTTGGTGAGGTTTAACCATTGTGGTTGGTGAGATGCGACCTCTTGAGAGGTATAAACTGTGATGGTCCTCGAAAGGTAACACTCCTCTGTAAGACTTGAATGCTCGGTCAAGCTAACTGACAACTACCCTGCCCCGGGTTAAGTTGTGAGGGTTTAAAAGTCCGAAAAACTTCTACTTCCTGGCTCGAAGTGGTTAACAAGGGACTAACTCCTTATATCTCCAGTGTTTAGGGGATTTGAAACAATGCCTTGTACGTCATCGGCAAGGTTTTATCTGAAAGCATACGATCATCGGTTATGAGTATTCAGTTTCATCATCCTCCCTCCAATCTTTGCTAATCATAGTGATAAGGTGGAGTAAATACAATGCAATTGTCAATGCAATGCAATAAATGAGCGACAGCGACATGATTAATTCAAAAAAATGCATAGTCACTTTATCAATCTTACCATTCGAAACAAACAATGTTTAATAGCAAGTAGTAACTAACAGAAAAGAAACTACAAATGCAAATGATAAAAAGTCCAAGGACTGCCAATGCTGAGGGCGCCCGCCTGTCTGGACCACTGGCTTCTTGACAAGGACCCTCTGAATCTATGAGCTTAGACAGCTGAGAGGTTGGCATGAACAAACAAAACTCCTTATGGGAAGGAAATGTACTCTCGGTCGATCAACTGTTGTACTTTTGCCTGAAAAGCTTTGCAATCTTCAGTTGAGTGCCCCGGGGATCCACTATGGTAATCAATCCGAACGTGGGGATTGTACCCAGGAGGGTAAAGTTCTGGCACAGGCTTAAGAGCTGTAAGTTTCGCCAAAGAATTCTGGATCAAAGATGGCCGCAACTGGCTACACGGCATAGGCACTGGGTGGGAAGGAGCATTCCTTCGTTCCAAGTTGTCACGAGGTCTGTTCTGATTCTGGCGCTGATTCTGATAACCTCGGCCACGAGTTCGCTGATTTGCAAGAGAAGTGACATAACGTTCCTGATAGGGTGCCCCAGGCACAGTGGTCTGTCCAGCATAACAAGGTACAGGAGATACTGATCCAACAGATTTCACCACTCCATCTCGAGGATATCCAACATCTGACATGATTGCATTGGTCACAACTCCTTCTTCATTCTGACAGTCATAAAGAGATTCAGCTTCACTAGCCTGACTGTTTGACGTAACTTCAAGCATTCTTTCGAGGTACGGGCTCTCCAGGGAGTGTACAATGCAAACAGTCATGCAAAATGCAAAATGCAAAATGCAAACAGTCATGCAAAATGCAAAATGAAATGCAAATGCAAACAGTCATGCAAATGCAAATAGTCATGCAAATGCAAATGCAAACAGTCATGCAAAATGCAAAATGAAAACAAAGACAAAAACGGGTAAGCTCCCTGTTCCGGCTGAGGATGAACATGCAAAATGAAATGCAAATGCAAACAATCATGCAAAATGCAAAATGCACACACAAGGGACCAAGTGCCCCCGGCTGAGAAGAATCCACCATACTGGTCTTAGTCAGACCCATAACACTGCTCGAACCTGGTGTCAGCAAATCAAAACGGTACTCGAACCTGGTCTCCAACAAACCTCATAATGTTGTCCTCAAATATCACTGAATCTCAATCAAGAAAACCGGTAATCTGGAGGTCAAGTTACCTGCATGCCCCAACCCCTCTCACAGGTAGGTGTCCTAATAACTGACACAAGGTATGGCATCCTATGCGGTCGTCGGCGTCACAGACTTTCAGGGTTGATGATACGATTCCCAGAAGGAGTGGCATCATCAAATCCTGAAGAGGCCTCACTTAGCCAACTTCCAAATGATCGGTCCCTATAGTCGACAATCCAACTAACCAACAACCCCTTCAACCCAAAGGGTTGAAAAAGAAGTTAACTAGAAGAACCTCGTCCGAGCGTGGATTTCATGAGACACTAGTGCCTGCAAAGCAAGCACGCGCCCACTAATTTCCACTCTAATTCTAGGTGCACTCAAGCCCAGGTCCGGCTTATCTCTCAATCATAGAACACCCGTCACAACCCCAATACAACAATAATAACAATAATATAATGCTGAAAGTAAATGACAGAAAAAGTAAATCCATACAAAATCCCCGACGGGAAAACAAGCGTTAGGATTGACTCTCTTTAAGGGACGTTGGATCCCAAATGCATGACGAACCATCGCAGTTCCCAGCAGAGTCGCCAGCTGTCGCTACTGCGAAAATCGGCGCCGGCTGAACAAAAGAGTCGCCACCATGCGTTATTTATCCCAACGGAGGGAAAGGAAACGCTCGAAGTAAACCTGCCGCGAAGACGGGAAAGGAATGGTCATCGCAACCAAATCCTGGATTCGGGAGTCGGTTACGCAAGGGGAAGGTATTAGCACCCCTCACGTCCGTCGTACTCGACGGGATCCACGCTTGTTTTCTGGTACGAATTGTTATTCTATCTATTCTACAGGTCAAGGGTTAAAAAGAAGATAAAATGACTCGGCAAAGCATCGCACTTTATGCCTACGTATTCCCGTCTGGAACGAGAAATCAGAGTCAACGTAGTTCGCCTACCTACTAGAAAGGAGGGGAAGGTTGCTCGCTAGGATATCGCATCCTATGCCTACGTACTTTCATACAACATGAAAGATCAGAGCAAACGTAGTTCGGGCCACGTACGACACAAGTCTGTCTTGATTGTTTTTATTCCTTCTAAAAAAGGTTTTCCTGATTACTGGTCCAAGCGGACAAAAATGACGTTTTTGATTGGTTCACAGCCTTTTACGCAAGAACTGTCTTTTATTGACGTTTGAAATGTTTATTGTGTTTTTCTGATTGTTTTGAGAAAGAAGAGACAGAACTCTAAAACCTATGGTTTAAAAGGGGAATCAAAATCTAACCTAATGTTATCATGCATGGATGAGAATCTAATGTCTGTCATATTTCTCTCTTGCGCAGAGAGAAACAGAGATCCTAAGGGGATAAACGGAAAAACAACAGCATATATACAGTAAAGCGGTAAAATGCATGAATGCAGCAGTACAAGCGAGGCAAGGGAGTCCCACTCAACCTCGAACCTAGAAAACAACAGGCAAAGTGAAACTACTTCACTTCAACCTCAAGGGGAAAATTATCAAACAATACAATCAAGAAACTCAAACAATACATCACCAGCTCTAAACAGCAAAACATGGCAGCACAAGCTCCTTCTTCTATCAGTCTTCAAGGCAAGGGACTTCATCTTCAATCTTCAAGGATTCTTCAAAGCAAGCTCTCCTAGATGAGTGATAGTTCACAAGATGATTTGGGATGTTAAACAGTCAGTTAACCACCAAAGGTGGCATACAGACTGTTAACAAAATACAGACTGTTTCTCTCAAAAGTTCTATCTCCTAGATACTGTCACTAATCCTTCCAAAGGAAGGAGGTGAGTATCAAAGAGAGACTTTGAATCATAGAGAAGAATGGAGGCAACAGAAGCCATCCATGTTTATGAACCAAATTTCTACTCTAAAGCTCTACCTAGCTCCTAGGTCCTATGATCTTCAATCAATCTTCAAGCAAGCCTAGCATCTTCATCAACTTTGAACTTGATCTTCAACTCTGTCTTCAATATGCTTCATCATCATGCTCTTCAAGCCATGCCCACACCCCAAGCAAGCCCAATAAGCCCATACAAACAAAATAAACCCCAAAAGGGCACACCAAACAAGCATACAATTGCAAAATATACTAAAAATATTAATCTAGTAGGGAAAATTCTAATATTACTTCTAGGGGATCTACTAAACCTACCCTTAATACCCATATATGCCCCATAGCCTAACTTGTCCTAAAAAACCCAAAAGAAATTGTTTTAATGCACCTAAGTTGAGGTTTAACCTAATTTTATACAACCTAGAATTACCTACTCAAAACTATCATAAAAATTGTCACAAAAATATGTAATTAATTCAGGGGGAACCTAAAACATATATCTAACTAACCCAAAAAGATTGACCTAAAAATCTAAAGGGAGCTACCTAAACTAAAATCTACAAAATCATACATCAACATAAAGAAATTAAAAAGCAATTAAAATGAAAAATATGCAAAAAATATTAAAATGAGTGAAATGAGGAATATTTTCATTTTATATTTTTCTAGACAAAAAATGGAAAGTGGGGAAAAAATTCCCATGAGAAAATATTCTTTTTTCTATTTATTATGCATTTTTAAAGTTTGAGAAAATTTGGAGAAAATTAAAATAGAAAATAGATGCATGGGGTATGAACAGCAATAATATTCAGTTATAATTCCATTTGGGCTCAGATAGGGGGGTGGCGTTAGAAATGCGCCTGGGCCTAGTATCACAATCAGAAAAACAAATTAAAAATAAAAGAAAAAAAGAAAAGAACAGCGGTGCGAATAGCATGGAGATATAGTCATAAAACTGATTGGGCCACGAAGGGGGTGGGGTTAGGAATTTCACTCAAAGCCCAGAATTGGTTTAAATGGAACGCAGCGTTCCATGGCATCAGAATTCCCTCCAAACTTCGCTTTGAATCACAGTCGTCCGATCCATTCTTTGGTCAAGTGGTCAGCATGCGATCAATGGCAGCGACTTCATCTTCAACCTAGCGCTAGGGTTTCTGAAAATCACCATGAAAATACCTTCCATGCACAGAACTTTCTCCCTATCGTTCTCCCTCGTCTCTCCACCAATCAACACGATGTAAGAACCAAATTTGCTCTATTTTTCACGCTCAACACGACTGTACCGTTGACATACATTGAAACCCTCTCTATCGTGCAAACCGAATGCGTACCTCCATGGATCTCAAAATGTGACCAATACTTGACCTCAACCAAAC
The DNA here is from genome assembly GCA_963859935.3 of Lathyrus sativus. Classification (NCBI taxonomy): domain Eukaryota; kingdom Viridiplantae; phylum Streptophyta; class Magnoliopsida; order Fabales; family Fabaceae; genus Lathyrus; species Lathyrus sativus. Next base: position 177,788,273 of record OZ012737.1, read on the forward strand.
TCATAATTCTTGGTATCAAAATGATTATCACGTTATACTCATCAAAACCAGCCATTAATCTAGCATTGAAACTCACTAAATCACTAGTTCTAACTCCATCAAGAATTCGTGTCCATGAATGAAACCTCTCCAATCAGTCCCAAACTCATCAAAATTGATCCCCTAATTGTCTCTAACAGCTCTATGCTAATAATTAACCCTAGCCATGCCTAGAATAGGGTGTAGGAATGATTTTGCATACCTTTCTTCTTGAAATGGTAGGTGATGAAAATCTTCAATCCAAGCCTTGTAATTCCTCAAGAATGGTCCTTAGGTGATGAATCTTCTTCTATTTGCAAAAGGAATGGCTGGAATTGCTTGTACTTCAAGATCCAATGGGATTTGCTTCCTTGCAAGTTCAATGTGAATACCTTCAAACCTTCATCAATGGAGCTTCACTCTGGTATGAACACACTCAGGAATGTTTATGGAGATGATTTGTGAAGAAAAATGGAATGGTAATGAAGAAGAATCAAGAGATTGAGAGTAATTTGCAAATGAAGCTTTATGATTTCAATCACTATTCTCTACCATAATCAACACCAACCCTTCACCAATGCAAGCTGCATTCAATATATAGAGAGGTTTAGAAAAGTCTAGAACCTCCTAGAATCATCTAGTAAGAACTTGAAGATTTCATGATATGGTAATTTGCATTTTCATTTCTCCTTATATGATATCTCATGCCAAATTCCTCATAATCCTTGTAACCAACTTGAATTTTTCCCCACATGATATTTTGGATTAGTTACAAAGCATATCTTCCTTGTTTATTAAGTTTTTCCTTGTTTTGGTTTGGTACCCCATTATGCAGGTAATCAAATTACAAAGCAACCCTTTGATGAAAGCCTCAAATCAAAATTGTGGCTGAACCATTGTTCTTAGAATGTCATTTTGAGTCAAAATGACCTATTATATGACATGGTTTGGACTTGTAACTTGGAATTTATGATTTTCAACTTCACTTGAATTAACTTATGCCTCATTTTTAGGCCATTTTTATCACTTTTTGATATGAGCCTTTCCAACATCTCATGACCTCTCTAATAGCCTTAAAACATCATTCTAAGCAAGTTTGATATTGAAGATTTTTCCATTTGAAGCTTGGAATTAGGAGATATGGCCTTATGCTTGAAATGACTTATAACCTCCAAATGACCAAAATGCCCTTGGCTTGTCAAGATCATAAGTAGAGCTACACAAATCAGATTGAGGCATACCATACCTTTCTAGAAAGCTAAGATCATGGGGAACAACTTTCATGTTGGCCATAAATCCAATTGAAAACTCCTTGAGGGGCAAAAGTTACTCGGAAGTCAAGTAACTTTCACAGACAAAATTTCAGATGCCTCTGAGGACCTGTAACTTGCAAGAACCATAACTTGAGTTCTATAAACCTCCTTGATGCCTTCCACCACTCAGATTAAAGGCCTTGAGATACTCTACAAGTTTCATGTTGGCCAAGGATCCATTTGAGACTTGCATTTTGAATTACCTTGCTTGGAAGTTTGACCTAAACCAGGGGATTTTACTCAGAAACCCTAATTCAGAAACTTCTCTTCTTCTTGATTTCTTGTGATTTCTCCTTGGCACAACACCACATACATATCCACATATCAAATGATGAACCCCACATCCTTCACATAGGCCTTGATGCCCTTCAATCAAGCATTTGACTTAGGGTTGACCCAGATGACACCCTAGTTGACTGTCTTCAACTGTAGCTCTTGTAACCATGCCAATGACTTGTCTTACTTTCAAAAGGACCCTCTAGGTCTTCCATGCCCTCAATTCATAACCCATAACTTCTCTGATGATCTTCACATACCCTCAAGATAGGAGAGAAACCCACTGCTTGGCCTTTAAACTTCTCAAAGCTTCAATTTATTTTTGGTGATTTGAATAAGCTTGAATCTTGATAAGAGCCTCTTGAATACATTCCTTGAGATGAAAAATAGCACTTGATCCCTTGTCAGATGACTTGTTATGCTATGCTATGCAAATGATTAGACTATGTACATTACTTTTTATGCAAATGACAATGCAATTGAAACATAAACCAAGTGAAGTATGTTGAGCAAATTTTAGGGTGCAACAATAACGAACCCCTGAATGGGTAAAAATGTTTTACAACGGATGCAAGCTCCTGGAATGAGGAAGCCGCGCAAAAATAAAACATAAATATACATCAGTATATACAAATGTCGGCAACGAGGTGTAGACGAACACCATGAGTTGATCCCTCTATGACCCACTCGACTTCGATACTTCTCCGACGCTTCAGCTTCAGAAGAGATTGATTTGGATAAATGGCCCTCAGGTCTTCCAAACCACTAAACAAAGAAAGTCCATACACGGAACGCAGTCATTTGCTTTTTCAAATCCCTAACTTTTGCGTGAACCGCCCTTTGCGGGTTTTCAGTTCACCGGGATACCCTTTTTTGCCAAAGTCGCCCGTCCGGGTTTTCGACTTTGCGGGTGTACATTTTTTCAATTTATATCCCTAATTTTTGCCCGAACCTTTTTCCGTTTTTTTTTGGTTCGCCGGGATGCCCCATTTTTGCCTGGACTCTCTTTTTACTGTCCAGCGGGCCGCTTTCAAGCAAAGTATTTTTTAACTGCGTCCGTGTTCACCAGGGATGCAAAATCTTCACCATCCATCGTGGATAACAACAAAGCTCTTCCCGAGAAGACCTTACTGACGACGTACGGACCTTCGTAATTCGGAGTCCACTTGCCCCTGTGATCGGAGTGTGGAAGAAGAATCTTCTTCAGGACGAGATCACCCGTCTGAAAGCTTCTAGGACGCACCCTCTTATCATAAGCTTTCTTCATTCGGCTTTGGTACAGATGACCATGTGCAATCGATGCCAACCTCTTCTCGTCCATCAGGCTGAGTTGGTTCAGTCGGTTCGTAATCCATTCTGCCTCGTCGAGTTTCACATCAACCAAAACTCGCAAAGAAGGGATCTCCACTTCTAACGGTAGGACTGCTTCCATACCGTACACCAAGGAGAAAGGAGTTACCCCGGTCGACGTACGTACCGTTGTACGATAACCGTGCAGTGCAAATGGCAGCATTTCGTGCCAATCTTTGTAGGTCACAATCATCTTCTGAACAATCTTCTTTATGTTCTTATTGGCCGCTTCAACGGCGCCATTCATCTTCGGCCGGTAAGGAGATGAGTTGTGGTGTTCAATCTTGAAACTCTGGCACAACTCCATCATCTTGTTATTCAAATTCGAACCATTATCAGTAATGATCTGCTCGGGAATTACGTAACGACAGATGATATCCCTCTTTATGAATTTAGCCACCACCTGCTTGGTCACATTAGCGTATGAGGCTGCCTCCACCCACTTGGTGAAGTAGTCGATAGCTACTAGAATGAAGCGATGACCGTTAGATGCAGTGGGCTCGATCTTGCCTATCATGTCGATACCCCACATGGAGAACGGCCACGGGGAGGACATGACATTTAACGGGCACTGCGGCACATGAACTTTATCAGCATAAATCTGGCATTTATGACATCTCTTAGCGAATTTAAAGCAATCCGATTCCATCGTCAGCCAGTAATATCCTGCTCTCAGGATCTCTCTCGTCATAGCATGCCCGCCGGCGTGCGTACCAAATGTTCCTTCATGGACTTCTTCCATGAGCATACTCGCCTCCTTCTCATCTACACATCTGAGTAGCACGAGATCGTGGTTTCTTTTATACAACACTCCATCAGGATTGAGATAAAAATTTCCAAACAGCCTCCTCAGAGTCTTCTTATCCTGGGTTGATGCTCCCTCAGGATACTCCTTAGTCATAAGGAAAGTCTGGATGTCATGGAACCATGGCTTGCCGTCGGCGGCTTCCTCGATTGCAAAGACGAATGCAGGTCTATAAAGACGAGAAAGGACAATTCTTGGAGCTTCATTCCAAAAATTGACTTTATACATCGAAGCCAACGTGGCTAAGGCATCAGCCATCTGATTTTCTGCTCTAGGCACATGATGGAGTTCCACTCGATCAAAGAACGGGAGTAGCCTTCTGGCGTAGTTCATGTACGGCACCAAATTCGATTGACGAGTCTCCCACTCCCCTTTAATCTGGTTGATCACAAGCGCCGAGTCACCATATACATCTAGGTTCTTGATTCTCAAATCAATTGCCTCTTCTAGACCCATGATGCATGCTTCGTACTCCGCCTCGTTATTGGTGACCGGAAACGTCAGTCTCGCGGTAAACGGGATGTGGGATCCGTGGGGAGTCGTGATGATCGCCCCAATGCCACTTCCATAGGAATTAACCGCCCCGTCGAATATCAATTTCCACTGGGATTTCCTATCTGGCCCCTCGTCGGGCAACGGTTCATCACAATCCTTCGCTTTGAGAAACATGATATCCTCATCAGGGAATTCAAATTTCATCGACTGGTAATCCTCGATCGGCTGTCCGGCAAGGTAGTCAGACAATACGCTTCCCTTGATGGCCTTCTGGGAAACATACTGAATATCATATTCCGTCAACACCATTTGCCATCTGGCAATCCTGCCCAAAAGAGCCTGCTTCTCGAAGACGTACTTGATCGGATCCATCTTCGAAATTAGCATGGTGGTGTGATTGAGCATGTACTGTCGTAAACGTTTGGCAGCCCAGGCTAGTGCACAACATGTTTTCTCCAGCATCGAGTAACGAGATTCACAGTTTGTGAACTTTTTACTCAAGTAGTAAATGGCATGCTCCTTTCTGCCCGTCTCGTCATGCTGACCGAGAACACACCCCATACTATTCTCAAGAACTGTCAAGTACATGATTAATGGCCGTCCAGCCACTGGGGGTATCAAGATTGGAGGTTCCTGAAGATACTGCTTTATCTTATCGAATGCCTTATGGAAATCCTCATTCCAGATAATTGCCTGATCTTTCTTTAAAAGCTTGAACATCGGTTCACACATGGCCGTGAGCTGAGAGATAAACCTTGCAATGTAGTTTATTCTGCCCAAGAAACCACGAACTTCTTTTTCTGTTTTTGGCACTGGCATTTCTTGTATGGATTTTATTTTCGCAGGATCAACCTCGATTCCTCTTTCGCTCACGATAAACCCCAGTAACTTTCCGGAACGTACTCCGAAAGTACACTTGCTAGGATTCAGCCTCAACCTGAACTTCCTAAGCCTCTCAAAAAGCTTCAGCAAATTGACCAGATGTCCCTCCTCCATTTGGGACTTCGCAATCATGTCATCAACATAGACTTCAATCTCATGATGAATCATGTCATGAAACAAAGTAACCATTGCTCGTTGGTAAGTGGCCCCTGCGTTCTTCAGACCGAAAGGCATTACCTTGTAGCAAAATGTTCCCCAGGGAGTGATAAACATCGTTTTCTCCATGTCCTCCGGCACCATCTTGATCTGGTTGTAAACGAAGAAGCCATCCATGAACGAAAACACAGAGAACTGGGCTGTATTGTCGACCAACACATCGATATGAGGCAGCGGGAAATCATCTTTAGGGCTCGCCCTATTCAAATCCCGATAATCGACACACATGCGTACCTTACCGTCCTTCTTCGGTACAGGCACTATGTTGGCGACCCACGGAGGGTAAGTAGTGACCGCTAAGAAGCCAGCATCAAGCTGTTTCTGCACTTCTTCTTTGATCTTAACGACCATATTTGGTCTCGTCCTCCTAAGCTTCTGCTTAACGGGAGGACAATCTTCTCGCAGCGGCAAGTGGTGGACCACGATGTCTGTGTCAAGTCCGGGCATATCTTCGTATGACCAAGCAAAGACGTCACTATACTCTCTCAGCATCTCGACTAATCTCTGCTTGACATCACTCTACAGTGCAGCCCCTATCCTGACGTTTCTGACGAGTTCTTCAGAACCCAGATTCACGATCTCAATTTCCTCTTCATGAGGCAGAATAACTTTCTCCTCTTGTTTCAACAAGCGGGCCAACTCTTCAGGAAGGTCTTCGTCTTCATCAATCTCTTCTTCGACTTGATATATCAGGAAATCGAAGTCGAAGTGAGCCGTAGAAGGTCCAGAGTCGATGTCATCTGTCATGTGGATCCTGCAATAACAAGGGTTAAGTTTAAAACAAGGACGTGCAGGTTAGCACAAACCCCACTGCCATTTTATTGTTTTTCAAAACAAATATAAAACAGGAATAACAGAGATCACAATATTTGAATACGAAGAAAACGCCTTTGATTTATTAACAAAATGCATGTACATAATCCGACAAGGCCCTGACAGTAAAACCACTATGCCCCGGGTAAGACATAGGGTTGTACAATGATTGGAAAAAAGTGAATCATTACTCTTCGCTTGTCATCTGGATGATATCCTTGACGGACCAATTGTTGAGGCCCTCGCCTGGCTTGCTTGGCTGGATCCAAGAGTCGAGGTCATAGTCGCTATCTCCGCTGTCTTCATACACCGCGTTGATGCTTTCAAAAATCACTCCGCCACTGGTAAACTGGATCAGCCCTTTACCTCGAGACGCACTGCTAGAAGAAGAAGAAGCTTCAGCCCCAGGAGAATATCCCAAGCCAAACTTGTCTTGCTTGTTAGGTATCTCCAAAATTCGCCCCCATCCTGGGGTAGATCCGGCTTGGACAACGGCCCGAGCTTCCTTGAACGAGGAGAGAGTCATCTCTGGCTTTTTCGTGACTACAGGAGCTACGTCCTTCACTTTGATAGCTTCGAACGCTTGGCACAGAGTCTCATGGATTTCGCCATCCATCTCCACATACTTAAAGGACGACAAATGGCTCACCATTATGTCTTCCTCGCCACAAACGGTCACGATGCTACCCCCGACAGCATATTTGAGTTTTTGGTGCAACGTGGAGGTCACGGCACCAGCAGCATGGATCCACGGCCGGCCCAAGAGACAACTGTAGGCAGGCATGATGTCCATAATATAAAAGACCGCTTCGAACATTTCCGGCCCGACTTGGATTGGCAGGGTCACCTCCCCGAAAACATGGCGTTTAGTTCTGTCGAACGCCTTCACAACCAGATCACTGGGTGTGCAGATCATTCCACGAGTATCCAACTTCATTAATGCCTTCTTCGGAAGAACATTAAGTGACGAACCCGTGTCCACCAACACGTGCGACATAATTGTGCCCCTACACTCTATCGAGATGTGCAGGGAGCTATTGTGATTCCTCCCTTTTGGCGTCAGCTCTAGGTCGGTGAAACCTAGCCCATTTCCAGCATTTACATGGGCTACGACCTCTTCTAGCTGATTTACCGATATTTCCTGCGGTATATATGCGGCGTTCAACACCTTCAGCAGCGCGTTGCGGTGCGCTTCGAAACACAGCAATAAGTTCAGGATGGAAATCTTCGATGGCGTCTGATGGAGTTGGTCTACAATCTTGTAGTCACTCTTTTTAATCAACCGCATAAACTCCTCGGCATCTTTAACAAGCAAGTCTTTTTCTACCCCACACGGGATCTCTTCAACGACTTTACTTTTACCTTTATCGGCCGCATCAGCTGTGACCGCTTTATCCGCCACGACCTCTGGTGGTGCAAACACTCTTCCGCTGCGAGTAATACCACTGATTCCCGCAAGGTTCTCCACAGTCGACCCAAACGGTTCCAGCTCCAACTTCTGTCTGTTGCAGTAGACTTCAGCCCCATAATGCCACGAGACGGCGTTAGTGCTCTCGAAGGGTATCGGCCCAGCTTTGGTGATAGTAATTGTGGGCGGTCTGGGCGCAGAAATAGTGATCGTCCGGCGAGGGATGGTGATGGTGGCGACCTCATCAGCTTGCTTCAGCACTACCTCCCCTGATCCACTTTCAGCCCTCCAGCTAAAGTGTAAAATCCCTTCAGTCATCAGACTTTGAATTCCTTCTACCAACTGCTCACATCCATCAGAACATGTGGCACAGTCCATACATAGCTCTCCGCAACCTGGAAAGAACCCTCTTTTCATCAACTTAGCTTTAACGAAGCTAAGTGGCGTCTTCAGATCCCTGACGTCAGTCAACAAATCCGCACTCTCGTTTTCGATAATGGCGTTCACTCCGCCTCCCCTATGATTCGGCATAGGATTCTTCGTGACATTTGGCACATTATCGGAGAAGTTGATGATCTTGGCATCCACCATGTCCTGCACCTTATGCTTGAAGGCTTTGCAGTTCTCTATTGTGTGGCCTGGTGCCCCTGAATGAAACTCACAAGTGGCATTCGCGTCGTACCCTGGCGGAGGTGCCCCTGTCAAGGGAGCCAGCGTTCTCTTCTGTATCAACTGTAGCTGAAGCAAAGTCTGCAAGAGTTGCGCGTACGACATGGGAGGTGTCTCGAGGTGACGGTTCGCCAAAGGTGCCCGATTCTGATACTTTCTGTATCCCTGTTGATTCGGTTGCTGCTGCTGCTGCTGTTGAACTACCGGGATGGTTATGCTGGCCACCTGTTGGTAAGGACCTTTACCCTTCCTTCGAGCGTTGGTCACAGTGCTCGCTTCTCCTTCTCGTCTTTTGCCACTATAAGGTTTCTTTCCGCCTCCTCTAGCTGAGGATGACTCACCTTGAATCTTCCCGATCTTGATCCCATTTTCGACGTACTCACCCGTGATAATGAGATCTGAGAACGTCCCAGACATACCGCTGACCAACTTCTCATAGTAAACCCCTGGGAGGGTGGCTACAAACATCTGCACGAGCTCACGTTCAACCATCGGCAGCTGAACCCGAGCTGCCAACTCACGCCACCGCTGGGCGTATTCCTTAAACCCTTCATTGTTCCTCTGCGACAGATTCTGCAGCTGGACTCGGTTCGGGGCCAAGTCGCTATTGTATTGGTAGTGGTGCACAAATGCTTCAGCAAGATCCTTCCATGTGCGCACACTAGTAGGCTCCAGACTCATGTACCACTCAAGGGATGGCCCGGAAAGGCTGTCTTGAAAGAAGTGCATCAGCAACTTCTCGTCCTCGGAATGAGCAGACATTTTTCTGTAGTACGATCTCAGGTGGACACGAGGGCAAGTGGTGCCCTTATACTTTTCAAAGTCAGGTACCTTGAACTTAGGAGGCACCTTGAAATCAGCAATTAGTCCCAATTTGGACATATCAACGCCCAAAGTATTCTGATTCTCGATATCTCTCATCTTATCTTCAAGTTCCTTGAATCTAAGCCGTGCTTCAGCATTCAGCTCCCCTTCAGCACCTCTCTGAGAGAACACGTCGTCCTGACGATCCTCTAGCCATGGCTGAGGCCCAAACAGATTCCTGACACCTGCATTGTCGTTGCCCAGCCCGACATTGACATTAGCTCCTAGACTTCCATTACCGACGCCCGTCGTATTGAGTCCGATGTTGGCCATCACATTGCCATTGGCACTGCCGTTTCCCCCGGTCACAGGAACACCATTCTGTGGAGTTTCGACTGGTGGAGGAGTAGGCACAGTCCCACCATGGAGTACGCCATTGCTATCGACCCTTGAAATCAGAGGCTGAACCAAGGTTCTGAGCTGATCCTGGCCATTGGCGACCGCTTGCATGAGCTCCATGAAGCGATCCATTCTTTCGCGGAGTTCCTGAACATTAGTTTGCACTTGCTCCATGATCCTGGTCTGATTAGCTCTAGTCGGATAGCGGTGAATAGGTCTCTGATCAATCTTGGAACCACCTGCAACAACCTGAAACAACCCTGTAAACACAAAAGGGTTAGGAAAAACAACAAAGTGCTCGTTATGCAGATGTTTCATGCAAATGCAAATGTGTGTCTGTGCGTTAGGGAGATCTCCCCCGATCCTAGTGCCTGAGTGCCAGTGCTGATAACAAGAAGAAGTCCGAGTCCAATCATGGAAATAACAATCTCATATATAAAGAAAGCCCATCAAGGCAGTACACAACGTCAGCGAGTACAAGATGAATCAACAGCGTGACCTCAGCCAACAAGCCTGGTGATGGTCAGCATACAATAATGATCAATTCAAAAGGAATACAAATAGTCAAGTACGGCCACGGGCGCGATACTCTTCTAACAACTCCTTCGTTTCTGGATGATCAGGCAGAGTGAGTAACCCCTCGACGAGTAATTCCCTTTGCACAATGGTGTACTGAAGACCTTCGACCGAACCTTCCCATGCTCCTTCGCCGAAACAATCTTCTAACTTCCGCTTCTTGGACTCAAACGTCAGTTTGTGCTCCTTCAGGTTAGCGAGAGCCCTGTTGAGCTGGCCTTCGGCGGCGTATCTGCGAGCGGTTTCTTCATCAAACCTCTTCTCACTATCCTTCACTTGGGCTTCCAGCTTGGAGATCTGTAGCATCAGCTTATCCTCCCGTTCTTTCCTGGTGGCCAGGGAAGCCTTCCAGTGCTGGTTGAACTTGGATATCCTCCGATATGCTTCGTCCAAGTGCTGCTTCTTCGTAGCCAGTACGTCGTTGACAACTTTGAAGTCTTGACCCATGCGCTAACACTCGACTATCTGCTTAGTCAGGTCTGTCCCCAGCCGGTTCACCAACTCTGTTTGCCTTTTGAAAGAATGAACGGCTTCGTTCCTCTCGCTTCGGAGCTGAGCCAATTCTTTCTCCAGTTCTTCATTTGCCCGCTTCAATTCATCTCTCTCAGCCAACACCTGATTATGCTGCTGAATGGGCACAATAGTAGGCTCTTCAATCATTGGAGGGCTTTCTGGCTTGGCATGAGGAAACGACATCCCTATAGCATCTGCTCTGGCTCTGATCCAAGTCACATACGGAGGGTAGGCTTGATTATTACTTCTCCCCAGCAATGGCTTTCCCCTCTTACTGATACCATTCCAAGCGCGCTGAAGCTTAGATAACAGATCCCCCTCTAGAAGACTAGTGAGGTACAGATATTCCTGTACCTCTTCATCCTTCGGTGGAGCTCTCAAAGCATACGCGAACTGTCAGACCATCAAAGACGGATTGTAGTTTATACAGCCTTTCCTGCCTACCAAAGGCACGTTCGGAAACCCGCTGCAGCTGAAGATAATCTCGGTACCCAACCTATCTCTGTCGAACCAGTCAATATCCTCTGCAGATAGACTCATCAAACGCTCGGACCACTTAGCTGTGGCTGCAGACAAAACAAAGGGACCCCTCTTGGGCAGATGACTATCAAGCCATTTATAAAGCAAGGGCACACAACACGAGACATTCTTGCCCCTTCTGTTCTCGTTTTTGTAGTGGATAGAATGGTAGACATCTCCTATCAAGGTAGGGACTGGATTCCCTGACGCAAAGATATGAAATGCGTCGAAGTCTACAAAATCGGGCATATTGGGGAACAGAATGATGCCATATATGCACAGAGCGAGAATGGCGTTGAACGCGACCCAACATCCGTCCTTGGCACACTGCTGAGCCTTTCCCACTAAAAACTGCAAGGAGAACTCGGGAACCTTGTTCCAACTAGACAATACCAACTCGGAGGCATCCAGATGAAGTAAAGGAGCTAAGCTAGCCAGATTAGGCTCAGCATCCATATGAACAAAAGGCATCTGCCTCTTGATAGGAACACCTAGCAAATCAGCATATTCCTCTAGCGTGGGTGCGAGAACAAAATCCTGGAAAGTGAAACATCTTAACGGAGGGTCGTAGAACTGCAGCAGAGTGTGCAACCCATTCAACTCGAACGTAGAGGGTTTACGAACCAAACTGAGCAATTTGCCGTAAGATTTTCTGAACTCATCCCTCATAGGATCATCTGCTAAAGCTATCAAACCGGTCAGCTGAACCACATCAGGGGCAGGGAGCTTGTAAGCCACGGTCTTCCTTAGAGAACCCATAACAATACAATAGGAGGCAAGAAATCCTGGATCGGGGAAAACGGTACCTGCAACACAGACACACGTTAATGAAATGCAAATGAGTATGCAAAGCAATGTAAAATGCAATCACGCAGCAGGAGATCAAGGCAACTGTGCTGTGGAGATTTTGTATCAACAAAACCATAATGTCGCTCTGTCAAGAACAACCACTATATCTGATAATAAGAAAACCCCGGTATCGGACCACAAACTGCTTTGTCAAGAACAACCATCTGATAGGGCCATATACACAAGACCATAATTCTGCTCTGTCAAGAACAAACGTCTGATAATAAGGACCTCTGATACAGGACCAAAAACTGCTCTGTCAAGAACACACATCTGATAATAAGGACCTCTGATACAGGACCAAAAATCTTCTATGTCAAGAACAAACAACTGATAACCAAAACTCTGCTCTATCAAGAACAAACATCTGATGATAAGATCCTCTGATCAAACTTGCTCTATCAAGAACAAATACACATCTGATGATAAGATCCTCTGATCAAAACCTGCTCTATCAAGAACAAATACACATCTGATGATAAGATCCTCTGATCAAAACCTGCTCTATCAAGAACAAATACACATCTGATGATAAGATCCTCTAATCGAAACCTGCTCTATCAAGAACAAATACACATCTGATGATAAGATCCTCTGATCGAAACCTGCTCTATCAAGAACAAATACACATTTGATGATAAGATCCTCTGATCCCAATCAAAAACCTGCTCTGTCAAGAACAATCATATATCTGCAAATGAGAACCTCAGATCCCGACAAAACTGATCCACTATCAAGAAAACCAGGTGGTCTGAAGGTTAAAGTTTCCTGCAATAAACCCAACCCTGCTCACAGGTATGGACCTAAACTTACTCAAGTTCGGCATCCTATGCGTTCATCAGCGTCACAGACATTCAAGAGGGGTGATACGTTACCCAGAAGGTGTGGCATCACCGGCTCATGAAGCGGCCTCACTCGGCTGAATCACAAATGATCGGTCCCCAGAGTCGACAATCCTCCAAACCAGCAACCGTCTCAACCCAAAGGGTTGAAAAAGAAGCCAATCGGGAGAACCTCGTCTGAGCGTGGATTTCATGAGACACTAGTGCCTGCAAAGCAAGCACGCGCCCACTAATTTCCACAACTAATGCTATGTTCACTCAAGCCTGGGTCTGGCTTCTCACTCATAAGAATGCCCCTCCCACAACAGCATAGATAATCATATCATACTGAAAATAAAATGCGGGAAATAAAATGCGATAAATAAACACAACCCAACAAGTAACCATATAAGCACTAGGATTGACTCTCGCAGGGGACGTCGGATCCCCAAACTGACTCGCATACGGGACGTTGGATCCCTAGGAAACTATGGAGTCCCCAGCAGAGTCGCCAGCTGTCGCTTCCGCGGAAATAAGGTGCCGGCAGAACAGAAGAGTCGCCACCTTTCGTTATTTATCCCTCGGAGCGGGAAAGGAAACGATCGGAAAAACCTGACGAAAAGGGTAAGACAAGGTCGTCGCAACCGTTGTCTGGGTTCGGGAGTCAGTTACGCAAGGGGAAGGTATTAGCACCCCTCACGTCCGTCGTACTCGACGGGATCCACGCTTGTTGTGTTTACTGGACGAGTTGGTTTATCTATCTACCTATCAAGGCTGGCTTAAAAAGAAAAGAAAAATGACTCGGCAAAGCGTCGCGCTTTATGCCTACGTATTCTCATCAGAGAATGAGAAATCAGAGTCAATGTAGTTCGACCTACGACGGGTTACGGGGAAGGTGGCTCGCCAATACATCAGTATTGTGCCTACGTACTCTCAACAGGCTTGAGAGATCAGAGCTTACGTAGTTCAGGATACTACGCAATATGGGGATTCAGATTCATCTGTTTTATCGAGTAGGGTTAAACAACAGTTCCAGCAGTTAGGGACGAAGCCTGTTTGCATTGGCGCTGAAGTTTAACGACACTCTTTTCTTCAGAAAAGCTTCCTTTGAATTACGGGCCCACGGGGCAAAAAGGGTTTGAAGTTTGTTTTCTGTCTTTTACGGAAGAAGTGTCTTTTATTGTGTTTGCAATTTCAATCGCACTAGAGACTATGACCTGAGAGTGAATGCGTCGCATTTCACCCAAAGGGTGCCATACTAAACATCCAGGCTGTGGAAAAGCAACTCTCCCACAATCCTTTCTCAGATAGCTTAAGGCTCGTAACGTACGAAAGAAATCATTCATGATTACTGTATCTTAAATTGTTTTGAGATGAGAAGAGAACAGGCTCAACTACGGGGAGACTATCAAGTCCTAATGTTGTCATGCCAAGGATTCATCCTATGGTTGAAGTTTGAAACAGGGAACTCCTGGAAGTTATCATGCATAGGTTTCAACCTAAAGTTCTATCATCACTTCCTTATCAAAGGAAATGAGAGTCCTAAGAGATCATATCAATGATACACCGAAACAGATAAAGCATCAGCTTAAACAGTAAACAGGTAAACAGTAAACGACTGTAAAATGCATGCAATGCAAGTGAGGGAGGAAATATGTGTGGGGCATCAGCCTCCACAAGCTCATCTCAACCTCAAGTCAGAATGAATAACAGTAATCATACTGAAGAGATAAAACATGCTATCAAGCAGGATATAAGAGACTGCAATCATACAGATAAAATAAAATCATGCTATCAAGCAAACAAACCACATGGGCAAGGGAGCTGGGCTCTACCGAATACCCGCAAGCAAAGCCATACAGTAACAATACAAGCAGAGGGAGCAACTCAACCTCTAGTGCAATCATGCTCCTAGCTTAAATCTAGTCTAGATATGGGCTTATTCTAATGCATCAAGCAAGTCAAACAAGGCACACAGATAAGAAACAGACAGGAAAGCAGATCAACTCCTCTCTCTTCCAACTCCAAGCTTCAGCTCTTCTGACAGCAACTCAGTCTTCAGACCTCAATCACTCTTGACAAATATCAATTTGTTTCTCGAGGTTTCAACCCTTCAACATAAGTTTCAACTTATCCTTCTCTAAGCTTCAGCTCCTTAATCAGTTCCACCTTCAGGCTTCACTCTTAACCACAAGTATCAACTTGATTCCTTCAGGATCTTCAAGCTTCAAAGTAAGTATCAACTCATCCTCTGTTCCTCAGCTTCAGCTTTTTAGTCAATCTCAATTGAATCCTCTTCATAAGTATCAACTCAGTCTTCAAGCTTCCAAGCTCTCTTTGCTTTACCAGTCTCAACTTGGTCTTCTCTTCCTACAAGCTTCAGCTTCTCAGAGTAACCTTTAATCACTTAGAAGTGTCAACTTCATTCTTCAGTCTTTAAGCCTCAGCTCTTCATTCAGTCTTTACTGGATCTTCATTGGGTCTTCATCTTCACACTCAAGCCCAACATCTCTCAAGATACTCAAACCAGAAGAAATCACTTAACTGGATAAGCTGGGGTGTTAAGCTGCTTATTGACCACCAAAGGTGACCTATAAGGGTTTAACATCAAAAGAATGGTTCCCTCAAAAGTTATACTTCCTAGGTACCATCACTTATCCCTCCAAAGGAGGGAGGTGAATACCATGGAAGGGCTTTGAATCATGGGGAAGAATGGAGGTGAAAGATACCCTCCATGTTTAAGAAAGGAATCAACTAAGTCTAAGCTCTACTTAATTCCTAACCCTAAAACAACAACAAAACAACAAGTCTTCAAGCTCTCAAGCTCCTTCTTCAATCCTCAAGTCTTCTATTATGCTCCTCCATGCTCCACAAAGCAAGACCAAGCCCACCAAGCCAAGCAAGAACCCACAAGGCAAAGCAAAACAAAATACAAGCCCACAAAGGCAACACAAACAACAATCAACTACAAAAATCAATTAAAAATAGTATACTATTATATTAAAATCTAATATAATTTCTAGGGGATCCTATATACCTAACCTTAATACCCTATATGTCCCAATATCTATCTTGACCTAGAAACCCAAAATTCTAGTGTTATTGTGGACCTATGTTAAGGATTGACCTAATTCTATACAACCTAAAGTCATCTAATCAAAACTAATCAAACATTAATCACAAAATTATGGAATAAATCCATAGGGGAGCTAAAGTCCTAATCTAACTATCCTAAAAAGAATGGCCTTAAAATTCAAAAGGAACTATCTAAACAAAATTCTACAAAACTATGCATCAACATAAAAGGAATTAAAGTGCTATTAAAAGAGAAAATACACAAAAAATATTAAAAATGCATGAAATGCAAATATTTTGATTTTATAATTTTCTAGACACTAACATGAAATAGGAGAAAAAATCCCCATGTAAAAATCATCATTTTTCTATTTAATATGATTTTTCAAAGATTAAAATAAAATGGAGAAAAAGAAAATAAAATGGGAAAACATTGGTGCAGATAGCAATGCCAGACAGTTCAATATGAGAATGGGCCCTAAATGGGGGGTACGTAAAGCAAAGCGCTAGGCCCAATTATTTAATCAGAAAATCAATTCAACAAATATAAAGAAAAAGGAAAACACGCGGTGCATTAAGTAAAGGAAATTAGTTCAAAATGCAAATGGGCCAAGACTTGGGGTGTGGATATCAATCTCATCACTTAAGCCCAAAACGAATTTTAAGTGAAACGGCTGCCTTTGGCATAGAACTCAGATCCTTCACAAAACGAAATCAATTCCTGGCCCTTGGATCTCCACTCAGTCAAAGGTCTCCTCCTAATCTAATTGCTACTACATCGTCTTCTTCATTTTGAATGCCTTGGAGGGAAAAGCCATGGCTGAAACAGAGTTCTTCACACTCATCATCCTCACTCGTATCTCATCAATTCTCCATGAAAAACTAAAATTCAAAACCCTAGCTCATCCAGAATTTCACCCTGAATCTAACCATGGTATCAAAATCCATTGAAACTTCCTCAAACCTAAAACACGAATCAAACTTCCAAATATGCTCAGGAATCAAAGTTCACCATTCTTGAAATTATGATGCTCAATCTCTTCCTCAGGTTACACTGATCAATTTCCACTATCATACCAAGATTATCTCTCAAGATTCAGCAAGTTATGGTGGTAAACAGAAATGGTGTCACTATCTTGAACATCACCAAATGCTCTCAAACTTCCCAGAATTCATCTCCTACTTGTCTCTAACCATTCTAACCTAACAAATCTAACTAATTATGCTTAAATTAGGGTGTAGAAAAAAAGATGCAAACCTGTCAAATCTTGATTATCAGATAGGTCAAAGCTCCACTTCAACCTCTCAAACTCTTCAGAATCACTCCTTGGTTGATGTTAATGCTTCTGTTTGCAAAAGATTTGATCAAGAAAGCTTGAATCTCCAAATTCGATCGTGACTTGCAGCTCCCAAAATCCAAAAGCTAACTCTTCAATTCTTCATGATCTTGCCCTCAATTTGGTATGCACACATTCAGTATGATCAATGGAAGGTGTTGGGATTGAAAGAAGCAATGGAAATGGTGTGGAAAGTAGAAATTGATTTCAACTTGCAATGGAAGCAATTGAAATGGCTATCTCACTCTCCTCTCTAATCTCTCACCAACCTTGCATCTGAGCAACTTCTAAACACTATATAGGATGGTTCAGACCCCTCTAGAACCTTCTGGAATCATCCAATGAGAATTTGAGATTCTCATGTCATGAGTTTTTGATTTCATCTCATCTCACATGCCATCTCATGTTATACCTCTTGCAGCAACTTGTTCTGACTTGAAAATCTCCTTAGATGAGATACATGACATGTTAGGATACCTTGCTAGCTTGTGCATTGAGTTTCCTTGTGTTTTGCATATGTACCTTAATATGCAAGTAATCATTTTCCAAAGCAAGTCCATGATCTAAACCTCAAATCAAAAAAGTGGCTGAACCATTGTTTTTAAAATGCTTTTTAGAGTCAAAATGACCTATTACATGCCATGGTTTGGATGTGTAGCTTGAAAATTTCAATTTCCAACTTTGACTTATTTAACTTATGCCTCCATTTTAGGTCATTTTTATCACTATGAGCTACAAGCCTTTTCAACATCTCATGAACTCTTTACTAGCCTTAAAACATCATTTTAAGCAAGTTTTATGTTGAAGATTTTTCCATTTGAAGCTTGGAAATAGGAGTTATGGCCTTATGCTTGAAACGACCTATAATCTCCAAATGACCAAAATGCCCTTGACTTGTCAAAGCCATAACTTGAGTTCTACAAAACCTATCAAGGACTTCTAGTACTCTCTAGAAAGCTAAGAAGATGAGGAACAATATTCATGTTTACCAAAAGTTCATAGGAATTATCCTTCTTGGGCAAACGTTGGATGCAAGTTGGGTAACTTTCAAGGCCCCAAATTCACATACCTCAGATGACCTGTAACTTGTCAAAGTCATAACTTGAGCTATACAAATCCTATCAAGGACTTCTAGTACTCAAATTAAAGCTAAGAACAAGCTATACAACATTCATGTTGGGGGTAAGATGAGATGACAATCACATCTTGAGCTAAACTGCCTTGAAGATAGAGGTCAAACTAGGGGATTTTACACTGTCAAGCCTTAGAAACCCTAGCTTGAATCTTCTCAAAAGCCTCAATCATGATGATTTGATCTTGGAATCATCCTTATAGCATCATAATGCATCAATCCATGATCACATGGCTCTTGGATTAGGTCTCAACCTTGTCCAAATCATCAGTTGACCTAGGGTTGACCCAGTCAAACCCTAGCTGCACCATTCATGGCTGAGTCTTCTTAAACTTGCACAATGACCTCTATAGGCCTCAAAGTGATCTTCAACACTTCTCATGAGATCTCTCAAGACCTCCAGTCCATCCTCATGGCCTCATAATCATCTGATGGCTTTCCACAACTCTCAAGTTAGGAGACCTACACACTTGGTTTCAACCACTCTTTCTGTGGCTCTTTCAACTTCTCTGACAAGGATATCAACCCTTGAACACTTGAATAACCTTCTTAGCTAGCTTCAAAGTCTTGTGGTATTCTTGATTGGTAATCATACCTCTTGATCTCATGCATACATGTCAATGAAATGCAAGTGATAATGCTAATGTGAATGAGATGAACCACTAGCTAGGTAAAGAAATGTTGGTCAAATTTTGGGGTGCAACAGTGGGGAATTGATGTGATTGGAAAAATTGAGCCCACGGCATCCAATGGACATTGTTTTATCTTGGTAGCTATTGATTACTTCACCAAATGGGTTGAAGCGGCATCGTATGCGAATGTTACCAAGCAGGTGGTAGCCAAATTTGTCAAGAAGGATATTATCTGCAAATATGGAATCCCGGAGTGGATTATCACTGACAACGGTTCGAATTTGAATAACAAGACGATGAAGGAATTATGCCAGAATTTCAAGATTGAACATCACAATTCTTCTCCTTATCGGCCCAAGATGAATGGCGTTGTTGAAGCGGCCAATAAAAACATAAAGAAGACCGTTCAGAAGATGGTTGTGACCTACAAGGACTGGCATGAGATGTTGCCTTTTGCTTTGCACGGTTATCATACGGCGGTACGCACATCAACCGGGGCAACTCCTTTTTCATTGGTATATGGTATGGAGGTTGTCCTACCATTGGAGGTTTAGATTCCTTCTTTGAGGGTTTTGCGTGATGTCCAACTTGATGAGGCAGAATGGGTGAAAGATAGACTAAATCAGCTTAGTTTGATGGATGAGAAGAGATTGGTTTCTCTAGCATATGGTCGGCTGTATCAGAGCCGGATGAAGAAAGCTTATGATAAGAAGGTGTGTCCTTGAAGCTTTCAGACGGGCGATCTTGTGCTGAAAAAGATTCTCCCACCACAATCAGATCACAGGGGCAAATGGACTCCCAACTATGAAGGTCCATATGTCGTTAGAAAGGTTTTCTCTGGAGGAGCCTTATTGTTATCCACCATGGATGGTGAGGATTTTACATCCCCTGTGAACTCGGACGCAGTTAAAAAATACTTTGCTTAAAGAGACCCGCTGGACAGAAAAAAGAGAGTCCAGGCAAAAATGGGGCATCCCGACGAACCATAAAAAAGGAATAAAAGGTTCGGGCAAAAGTTAGGGATAAAATTGAAAAAAAAGATGTACACCCGCGAAGTTGAAAACCTGAAAAGGGAAACTTCGGCAAAAAAGGGTATCCCGGTGAATTGAAAACCCGCAAAGGGCGGTTCACGCAAAAGTTAGAGATTTGAAAAAGCAAATGACTGTGGTCCGAGTTTGATACTGCGTTGCTTAGTGGTTTGGGAGTACCTGAGGGTCGTATATCCAAAACAATCTCTTTCGAAGATCGAGTATCGGGAAAACGTGAGAGTCAGGCGAGTCATAGGAGGATCAGCTCATGGTGTTCGTTTGTACCACGTTGCTGACATGTATACAAATTTTCTTTGTGCTTCTGTAATATTTGTATTTTGCTTGTGCGTAACTTCCTCTTTTCAGGAGTTGCATCCAGTGTACAAAATTTTGCCTATTTATAGGCCTGTTATCAATAAAGCATATTATTCAGTACTTGATGCTTGTTCTTTATTGTTTTGTTTGTGAAAAACGCCGATGTTTTTGATGAACTTGCATGTACATAAACTTGCTGGCCCTTGCCAATAATTGTTAAAACTTCGAATTGACTGAACGAATGTCACAGATACTAACCGGGATAGATCTTGTTGTGTAGATTTGTTCTGTCTCGTTTGTGTTTTGCAGGGTTCTCATCTTTGAAGCAAATGGTCAAGGAACTTGTGTTTCCCTAGCCAGAGTCCGGTGACAAAGTGATTGTATCACTCCTCAGCAGATGGAAGTCACATCTTATCTCAGAGAGAGTTGAGATGGCACGTATCCCTACTGGATGTGGGGTTGTCCTCCCCAAGAGAGTATCCCAGGAAAGCTGTCAAAAGAGTATCCTCAGTGGATCTGGATGTCCCCAACAGAAGGTGCATTCCCAGCAATGAGTTAGTACACAATCAATCCCCAGCATGGGTAACTCCCGCAGAATATAACCAAGTCGTCTTTGGTTCAGAAGGATTATCCTCGCGCGAGACTGTTTTTCCTTCTCCCCAGCAGGTTGTTTTTCCTCCGATAGGATGAACATCATCAGCAGAGCTCGTAATTTCAAGCTTGTGAGCCGTTCCCCAACAGGATGGTTATCCCCAGCGTATTTGGTTTTGTCTTCAGCATTTATTTTGCTGAAGCGCCTCTTGGCATCTTTGCATTTTGCATATATCATCATATTTGCATTTACCCAAATGTGTAGCATTTCCATGCCGTATGGAGCATTACGCCATTGTCAAACATACGCATTTTGAAACATAAGCCAGGTTGGTTACCTCTTTGTTTTCAGGTGTTATTCCCTGTAGAGGAGTGAGATTCTTGCTCAGAAGGATTTCTAGATATTCAAATTCCCAGCGTGAGATAGATGATGATAACGTTCGTCCCCTAATAGAGTTGCTTGGTTAAGTTTCCCTTCGTCCCCAGCGGGATTCTTCTCAAGTTGCTGTTACGTCAGCATTAAAAGATTTCATGGCTTAAACTTTCGGCATTGTCACTAGTGATTTCCCCGGTGAAATTTTTCCCCACAGAGTTGTTTGGTTAAGTTTCTCGTATTCCCCAGCAAAGTATTCTTCAAACGGATCCGTGTTGACAGAATTGTTACCTGTGATTGACAGAGATGGTTATCCGTGTTGACGGAATTGTTACCTGTGATTGACAGAGATTGTTATCCGTGTTGACGAAATGGTTACCTGTGATTGATAGAGATGGTTATCCGTGTTGACGGAATTGTTACCTGTGATTGACAGAGATTGTTATCCGTGTTGACGGAATGGTTACCTGTGATTGACAGTGATGGTTATCCGTGTTGACGAAATTGTTACCTGTGATTGACAGAGATGGTTATCCGTGTTGATGGAATTGTTACCCGTATTGACAGTGATGGTTGTCCGTGTTGACGGAAATTGTTACCTGTGATTGATAGAGATTGTTACCTGTGATTGACAGAGATTGTTATCCGTGTTGACGGAATGGTTACCTGTGATTGACAGTGATTGTTATCCATGTTGACGGAATTGTACCTGTGTTGACAGTGATTGTTACCCGTGTTGACGGAATCGTTACCCGTGATTGATGGAGTTGTCCCCAGTGAAGTCGCCAGTGATTATTATCCGTGTTGACGGATTCATTACCTGTGATTGACAGAGATTGTTAGTCCAGTTGTGGATGGAGTTGTTCCTCGCAAAGTTAATTCGATGCCTGTGGCGTCCCACAGGGGGTTGATGTTGAAATCCAAAGTTGTATCAGATGATTGATCAGTTGTTGCCGTAACAATTGGGTTCAGCGGACGGATGTTGTTCTCTCCAAGCAGTTTTTGCAGCTTATTTCTGTGGTTGGAAAATTTCCGGGTTTCTTGGTATTCAACCGTCTTCTACCTCGATTGTTTGAAAGTCGTTCGCTCTTCACCCAGTCGGGTCCAAGCCGCTTGAATAGGGGCAGCTGTTGCACCCCAAAATTTGCCCAACCTCTTTTCTTACTTGGTTTATGTTTCATTACATTAACATTTGCATAGTTATATCATTTGCATATCATGATGTCATTCATATAGAAGGGGATCAAGTGTGATTCTTATCAAGAGAAGCCTATCAAGAGGTTTTATTCAAGATTGAGAAGTTATCAAAGTCATCAGGAGGTGGTTTGAGTGCCTAAGAGTTTGGATGCTTGCATATGGATCTTCTCCTAACTTGAGGATCAATTGAAGACCATCAGAGGGATGTGAGGTTTTGAATATGAGAATAGGATGTGTATAGAGCTCATAGAATTCCTAGAGGGCCATGGGAGAGCTCAATCAAGTCATTGTGTCAAATGCAAGAGCCACAGTTGAGGTGCAAGCAATTAGGGTTTCATCTGGGTCAATCCTAGGTCAATTGTGCAATTGAAGAGTATCAAAGCCTACTTTTAGGTCATGGAGTTCATGAAATGATATGATGAGGCATTTTTGGTGTTGTGCCAAGATCAAGTCAAGAAGAGTCAAGAGTGTGGGAAGTTGTTAAATTAGGGTTTCAGTGTAAAATCCCCTATTTAGTGCCTAACTTCAAGACCATATAAGTCAAGATGCAAGTTTCAAATGGATCTTTGTCCAACATGAAACTTGTAGAGCATCTAAATACCTTTAATTTGAGTACTATAAGTCCTCAAGTGGATCTATAGAACTCAAGTTATGGTCCAGACAAGTTACAAGTCCTCAGATGCCTCTGAAATTTGTCTGTGAAAATCATCTGACTTCAAAGATATTTTTGACCTTGAAGGATGTTTCACCTGAACTTTTGGCCAACATGAAAGTTGTTCCTCATGATCTTAGATTTCTAAATTGTATTAGAAGTCTTCCATATGATTTGTAGAACTCAAGTTATGAGGTTTACAAGTCAGGGGTATTTTGGGAAAGTGAGATTATAGGCCATTTTCAATCATAGGTGAAAATCTCCAACTTGCACTTGTCAAATGGATTTTTGTTCAACATGAAACTTGTTCAAAATGTATTTTTTAGGCTAACCAAGAAGTCATGATGGATTGATTGGGCTCATATTAAGACTTGGTTTGAAATGGCTTGAAAAAGAAAGTTTGAAAAGGATTCAAAGTTGAAAAATCCAAATTAATGGTTAAGTGACCAAAACATGTCAAATGAGTGCTCATTTTGATTGGAAGTTTGATTTTAAACACAATGAAATTGGTGGATTTTTGAGTTTAGGCCAATTTTCACAAGTTACAATGGTGTTTCTTCATGTACAAGTTACACATCCAAATCCTTCACCAAGGCAATTCAGGCTTTTCTTTTGATCTGAATTCATTCACAAGGGATTTTGCAAGTGATTAGAAGATTCTAGAGCAAGCTACACGGCCAGAAGGCACGAATGTCATGTGTACTTTGAAGAAAAAATCATAAATTGTGAATTGTTGGATTGGGCTTCATTCAAGCTTCAAAAGCCCACAAACTCACTTTATATAAGCATATCATTGATTCCATACTCAGGTTGGAGCTCATTTCGTGGTGGAAGCTGAGATTGCATTTGAAATTTCCAAGGAGCAAGTGAGAATCAGGTTTTCATTTTCAAGCTAGTTCAGAGCAAATTGAAGGTTGAAGACTCTTCCTCTTGCATCACTGATCGTGTCTGGAGAGTTTTGAAGCAAGAAATAAGCTCTAGCTACCTCTGTTAGTGGATCTATACCAGGTTAGTAAACTTCAAAATTCCTCTTGATATAGCATGATGTAGTTAGAAATGGACTTGTGGTTAGGATCTAGTTAAGGAGTAGATCGTTTCTGGATAGAATTTTGGACAATTAGAGACAAACCTAGGTGACATGTGATTTGTATTTGAGCACGGTTTGACCTGATCTTAAGGCTAGAACATGATTTGGATAGATCAGAGTGATGTATGAAGCATGAGGATCAATCCTATGGTTTTAGATTTGGGATTGGTGATGATAAATTTGGATGTGATTTCTGAAACTTGAATCGTGTTTTAAAACCTAGCATGATCTAGAGAATTTGGATAGGATATCTGAGATCCTTGTGAGATTCTGAGCATTTCGATATAAGGTTTGATGTTTTTCTGTTACCTGAGACCACCATCTCACCGGAGAAGACGGTTGTTTCCACCGTGAGAGCCACCGGAGACTGTTCCCCCTCGCCTAA
Organism: Lathyrus sativus; assembly: GCA_963859935.3. Classification (NCBI taxonomy): domain Eukaryota; kingdom Viridiplantae; phylum Streptophyta; class Magnoliopsida; order Fabales; family Fabaceae; genus Lathyrus; species Lathyrus sativus. The sequence continues at coordinate 177,812,803 of OZ012737.1, forward strand.
GTTCCAAGGAAGAAGATGATGTCCTGACCATTAGATCTTGTGGAAGTTGGACTTATTATGCGCATCGTGTGGCTAACATTTTATCTGAGGATTTGCCTCCAAAACCAAATGCAGCGTTTCATTATTCCCAATCAGCGTGTGACTGGGATGCTCACGTGTACGCGTGCATTGCCTTTAGATCCCTTGACCAGTATACCAATCCAACGACCCATGTTTTATCTTCAGTTTTTATTTTCTTTTATTCATTTTTGTATTATTTTTAATGCATATTGATTCCAAAATTCACAATAAATCCATTTTTGATCAAAAAAATATTTTAAAAATATCTCCATGCTCCTGATTAAATTTGTGATTTTCTGGGATCAATAAATTGCATTTTCATGCATTTTTCAATTTTATTTGATTTTTCTCATTTTGTTTATTTCTTTAATTTTTGCATATTTGTTCATCTGTTTTGTTTATTTTGGTGTGATCTTTTGGTATTGAATCTGGCTGTGATTTTTGAGTATGTTGTAGGTTAGATGTGCATGCTCCCTTAGGATTTTTATTATATTTTTTCAACAATTATAGGTTCTGTTTTAGGTGAGATGTTTAGAGCCTTCCCAAACTTGTGGTTTACCTTAACATGTTTCAACTTAGGAACCGTTTAGTGGACCTAGAAGTTGATTTAGGCTTTAATATTTGAACCCTAGGATGCTAAAACATGCATGTTCCCTTAGGAAATTTATTAGAATTTTACAACTTAGTTTTCTATTTTAGGTAGAATTTGCAAGTATGTGTTGCTTGTGGTGTTCCATCTTTGGTGCCTTGCTTTGTTTGGTCTTGTTGGTGGCTTTGGAGCTTAAAGTGCTTGGATTATTTTTTGGAGGAGCTTCTGGGCATCTTGTAGCTGTTGTGGCTTGGCTTGTGGAGCTTGGAGTTGAAGATTTATTCCTCTTTTAGGAGCTTTTTTAGGAGCATATAAGATTAGGGTTTAGGAAGAGCCATTAGAACTAGTTCTTCTTCTTTCATCAAACATAGAATGCATTGTTTGCTTCTATCCTATCCTATGATGCAAAGTCCTCTTAAGGAAGCTCCATATCTCCTTTGGAGGGATGAGTGGCATGCCTTAATGAGTGGAACTTTTGAGGATGCACTTTCTTTTCATGTTGGTTCCAGATGAATTCCTTTGGTTTTCATCAGGTTTCCTAGCATTGTAACTTGATCTCAATGATGATTTCTCTTCTTGTGGAGCTTGCTAGAGCTTGAAGATGAAGAATTGAAGAAGCTTGAAGATAGGAGCTAGCTTGAAGATGAAGATTCTTTGCTGTCAATTCAACCTTGCTGTTTAGAGCTGCCGTTGAAGTTTGAAGATGCTGTCTGTAGAAGATTGTTGCTGTTGCTTGGGCTACTTCCTCTGTTTTTCTTTTGTTGTATTGTTTGTTTGCTTGTATTGCTTACCCTTAGGTTTGAGGTGGAGCTTTTCCCCCCTTTCCTGTTGTTTTCTTAGGTTTGAGGTTGAGCCGGACTCCCTTGCCTCGCTTGTACTGTTGCATAGCATGCATTTTACTGTTTACCATTTACTGCTTGCTTTCTTTTGCTGTTTTCCCCTAGGATCTCTGATTTCCTCTGTGCAAGAGGGAATTATGACAGACATTAGGTTTCTAAACCATGCATGATAACTGTAGGTAGATTCCCTTTCAACCATAGTTTTAGGGCGTCTTTCTCTTCTCATCTCAAAACAATTCAAAAATACAGTAATAAAGTTAATTGAAGTCGTATGTGTCGCTACCGCGAAAATAAGGTGGCGGCAAAACATAAGATTCGCCACCTTTCGTTATTTATCCCTCAGAACCGGAAAGGAAACGATCGGAAAAACCTGACGAAAAGGTATAAGACAAGGTCATCGCAACCATTGTCTGGATTCGGGAGTCGGTTACGCAAGGGGAAGGTATTAGCACCCCTCACGTCCATCGTACTCGATGGGATCCATGCTTGTTGTGTTTATCTGACGGGTTGGTTTTATCTATCTACCTATCAAGGCTGGCTTAAAAAAGAAAAGAAAATGACTCGGCAAAGCGTCGCGCTTTATGCCTACGTATTCTCATCAGAGAATGAGAAATCAGAGTCAACGTAGTTCGGCTAACTACGGGTTACGGGGAAGGTGGCTCGCCAATACATCAGTATTGTGCCTACGTACTCTCAACAGGTATGAGAGATCAGAGCTTACGTAGTTCGGGATAATACGGATTACGGGAATTCAGATTCATCTGTTTTATCGAGTAGGGTTAACAAACAGTTCCAGCAGTTTGGCGTACGCAGCTCGACCCTTGGAGACTTAAGCGTTACTGTTTGCGGTAGAACTGGGAGTTAACGACACTCTTTTCTTCAGAAAAGCTTCCTTTGAATTATGGGCCCACGGGGCAAAAAGGTTTGAAGTTTGTTTTCTGTCTTTTCCGGAAGAACTGTTTTTTATGGGTGTTTGCAACTAATATCGCACTAGAGACTATGACCTGAGAGTGAATGCGTCGCATGTTACCCAAAGGGTGCCATACTAAACATCCAGACTGTTGAAAAGAAACTCTCCAACAATCCTTTCTCAGATAGCTTAAGGCTCGTAACGTACGACGTCAGTTAACCTTTATTACTATATTTTAATTTGTTTTGAGATGAGAAGAGAACGAATAGGCTCAACTAAGGGGAGACTATCAAGTCCTAATGTTATCATGCCAAGGATTCATCCTATGGTTGAAGTTTGAAGCAGGGATCTCCTAGAAGTTATCATGCATAGGTTTCAACCTAAAGTTCTAATCATCACTTCCTTATCAAAGGAAGTGAGATTCCTAGGGGATCATGTCAATGATAAACAGAAACAGATAAAGCATCAGTTTAAACAGTAAACGACTGTAAAATGCATGCAATGCAAGTGAGGGAGGAAATGTGTGTGGGGCATCAGCCTCCACAAGCTCATCTCAATCTCAAGCCAGATATGAATAACTGCAATCATACAGAGGAATAACATGCTATCAAGCAAAATATGAGTGACTGTAATCATACAGAGGAAATGACATGCTATCAAGCAAACACAAACCACATAGGCAAGGGAGCTGGGCTCTACCGAATACCAGCAAGCAAAGCCATACAGTAAAAATACAAGCAGAGGGAGCAACTCAACCTCTAGTGCAATCATGCTCCTAGCTTAAAACAATCTAAACATGAACTTATTCTAATGCATCAAGCAAATCAAACAAGTCACACCAATACAGTTGCACAGAAAGCAAACAGACAGGACAGAAAGCAGATCAACAACTTCCACAGCTTCACAACAAAGCTCTCATCTGACCTCAGCTCAGTCCTCAGTCTCCAACTTCCCTCCAAGGCTATCATCTTCAATAACAAGTGTCAACTTACTTCTTCAGGCTTCTAACACATCCAACATAAGTATCAACTCATTCTCTCTTCCTCAAGCCTCAGCTCTTCAGTCAATTCCAACTTCAGGCTTCACTCCTAATATCAAGTATCAACTTGTTTCTTCCTCTTAAAGCCTCAGCTCTCTCCTCTTTACCAGTATCAACTTGCTCTTCTTCATCTACAAGCTTCAGCTTCTAAGGGTAATCTCTAAACACAAAGAAATATCAACTCCTATCCCTCAATCTTCCCATAAGGAACTCCATCCTCTAGCACTCACTCTTCTAACAAGGAACTCCATCCTCTAGCAAGGGAGAGAGATTCATCTATCAAGAGCAAAGTTTGGATGATTGGTAGCAGAGTGAAGACCAAAGGTCACCACTAAGCATCCTATCATCATAGAAAGGGACCCTCAAAGGTTCTACCAACTTGCAAAGAGCCACACATCCTACCAAAGTAGGGATGAGGCCTTTACAAGGGGACCTTACATCATAAGGAAGAATGGAAGTGATCAACATCTTCCATGTTTATGAAGGAAGAGAATCTATCTAGAAGCTCTGCCTACAAACCCTAATCTTAACACCTAATCAACACTACACCACAAGAAGGGAAGATCTTCTCATCCAAGCTTCTCCAAGCATTCCATTTCATCTTCAACTTGTCTTCAACATCATCCAAGAGCAAGAGAGATAAAACCCTAATCTAAGGGAACTAAAGAAGTCATTCTAGTTGAATTAGTGCTTTAGAATCATCTAAAGTTAGCACCTAAACTAAAATCAAACAAAAATAGTAAACCACATTGTAAATTCCTACAAAAATAACTATCGGACCCTAATTCAATCATGAATCTACCATACAAAATCCAGAGGTTGAATCATCCACCAAGTCCTAGAAATAAAACCTAAACCACAAGGTATCAACCATAAACCCTAAAAATGGATCACCTAAAGTTTCAACTCAAAACTACCACCTACATTCATCACAAAAATGTGATAAAAATCTAGGGGGATCATGCATATCTATGCTAGCTACACACACAAAATTAGGGCAAGAATCACCATCACATGATCAAACCAAATTCAACAAAATCAAGTATCAACCATGATTATTTTAATGTCAATTAAAATGTAAAAATACACATAAAATCATAAAATGCATGGAATATTAATATTTTTTATCTAAAAAATACTAGATTCAATCATGAATCCATAGCAAAAAGAATGGAATTAATTGAGTCATTTTTCAATTTTTTATGAATTTTCCAATAACCATGTATGAAATGAAAAATAAAATGATAAATCCAAAGAAAATAAACATGCGCGCGGTGTGGATAGCAAATGAATTCAGTTCATTTCAGGGTTGGGCCCAAAAAGGGGTGTGAGTATCAACTATTGCCTAAGCCCACCCAGATTACATTAATGAAACGCTGCGTTTCAACATAACTCCTTCACAAACTTTCTTTCACGCGTGGCCGTTGGATGAGGTCTTCAGTCAAAGTCCACCTAGGATCTAATGGCTATCAAGTCATCTTCAACCTTTTGAATCTCTGAACTCAGGCCACCTGCGTGCGCTAGAGTCACCGCCGGTGACTTCTTCGATCAACATTCCACAACCCTAACTCTCTATAGAGTCCACCATTGGCCACGATTCCTTGATGAATCTTGTCCCAAATTTCCTCAGGAATCCATTCATGCCATTAATTCCTTCTAAATACTCCAGATTCGCAAGAACACAATCTTAACCGAAAATTGGAACAACCCTAATTGGTCACTAATCTCCAAATTAATGATCCAAAAACCTTCCTACATCAATCTACAATGCATCTAACACAATAATTCCCATTGATTCTACCTAATTTGAGCCATAGAACAAGAACTGCATACCTGGTAAAATTGAGCAAACAGAGTGGTTGAATCTTCAAATCCACCCTTAAGAACTTGCAGAATCCTTCACTAGCCTCTAATCAATCTTCTGTATGCAAAGAAAAGAATTAAAACGCCCTGAATTCTTGAAACAGATTCTGAGTTGCAAGCTTCCAACTCCAATGGCTACTTCACGATTCCTCCACCACTTGGCCTCGAATTTGATCTGGGATCAATCACCAACCTCAGAGCAAGCTATTGAGATCAATTTCTTGGACTGAAATGGCCTCTAACCTTGTAACAGATTTGGATTTGCAATGGGAAATTTCAAAGTGCAATCTCACTCTCCTCTCTCAATTCTCACCAACCTTCACTCTGAACCACTTCTAAATCATATATAGAACAAGGATGAATGATCTAGAAAGTCCTAGATCACTCTAATGAGAAATTAAATATCTCACTTCACTTGAAAATCTAATCTCATGGTATATTCAAAACAGTCCTGCATCAGCTTGTATCCATCATGCTTTTCATCTAAATTCTCTCCAAATTGGATTATCAAAGTGTTTGGATTGAAAGGAGCCTTGGTTATGCCTTGCACATTGGTTTGGCAATTGTTACTTATGATGTAAGTAACCACTTTTCAAAGCAAGTCCTCAAATTAACCCTCAATTCAAAATTGTGGCAATGTCAATGCTCTTAAAATGTGTTTTAGAATCAAATTGGTATGTCATATGGCTTGGTTTGGACATGTAGATCAAAAATCCCAATTTCCATCTTTGGTTCATTTGAAATTCATTCTCATTTTAGGCCATTTTTGTGATCTTGTGAAGCAAGCTATTCCAAGCTCTCATGACCTCTTGGCTAGCATTAAAACATCATTTTGAACAAGTTTGATGTTGAACATTTTCCCATTTGAAGCTTGCAAATAGGAGTTATGGCCTTATGATTGAAATGACCTATAATCTCCAAATGACCAAAATGCCCTTGACTTGTCAAAGCCATAACTTGAGTTCTACAAATCCTATCAAGGACTTCAAGTACTCTCTAGAAAGATAAGAGAATAAGGAACAACATTCATGTTTACCAAAAGTTCATAGGAATCATCCTTCTAGGGCAAAAGTTTCATGCAAGTTGGACAACTTTCAAACTCCAAATTCACATGCCTCAGATGACCTGTAATTTGTCAAAGCCATAACTTGAGTTCTACAAATCCTATCAAGGACTTCTAGCACTAAAATTAAAGCTAAGATCATGCGTTACAACATTCATGTTGGGGGGCAAGATGAGATGACAATCACATCATGAGCTAAACTTCCTTGAAGATAGGGGTCAAACTAGGGGATTTTACACTGTCAAGCCCTAGAAACCCTAGCTTGAAACTTCTCAAACTCTTCAATCATGATGAGTTAACCTTGGGATCATCCTTTTATCATTTCAATGTATTAATCCATGATCACATGGCTCTTGGATTAGGTCTCAACCTTCTCCAAATCATCAGTTGACTTAGGGTTGACCCAGTCAAACCCTAGCTGCACCACTCATGGCTGAGCCTTCTTATTCTTGCACAATGACCTATCTAGGCATCAAAGTGATCTTCAACACTTCTCATGAGCCCTATAAAGACCTAAAGTATAACTTCATGGCTTCAGAATCATCTGATGACTTCCCACAACTCTCATGTTAGGAGACACACACTCTTGGTTTCAACCACCCTCTCTGAGGATCTTTTAACTTCTCTGACAAGGATATCAACCCTTGAACACCTGAATAAGCCTCCCAGCTAGCTTCAAAGTCTTGTATAGCTCTTAATTGGTAATCATACCTCTTGATCTCCTGCATACATATCAATGAAATGCAAATGATAATGCTAATGTGAATGAAATGAAACATAAGCAAGGTAAAGAAATGTTGGGCAAATTTTAGGGTGCAACAGCTGCCCCTATTCAAACGGCTTGGACCTGACTGGGTGAGAAGCGAACCGCTCTCAAACAATCAAGGTAAAAGACGGTTGAATACCAAAAAACCCGGAAATTTTCCAACTGCACAAGTACACGGTACTCTGATGGGGACAAATCTTCGGAAACTGAAATGATAGATGCACGGCAACTAGCTGGAGAAATGCTGATCTGAACCTCCTTCAGGATGATTCTCTGATTTATCTGATATCATTGCGTCCTCAAATCATCGAGGGATCACTGGTTGCATGGTAACTGGTGATTTTCCGACCGTACGGGTAAACGTCACTCCGATTGGTAGGAACATCTTCAAAACTGAGCATGACAGTTGCACGGCAACTCTGCTGGGGAATCGGTCACCCGGTAACCGGTGAAAGGTATAATCTCAAATCTCCGTCCGGATGATCATCTGATTTTGCTATAGATATTTGTCCTCGAATCATCAAGGGATCACCAGTTACACGGTAGCTGGTAATGAATGGTTGATTATACCGTCAGGCATTCTGCGTCATAGCAGAAGAAGAATTCCTCGGGACTCGTCAGGTAGTTAGGGACCTTTTAACAATCAACTTAATCATGCCGTCGGGCATTCAAAGAAACTTTCGGGCATCAGCCGGACTTCATCAGCAAGTCTGACATAGAATCCTCGGTCGATCACGAACCAAATTGGGGTATCCAAACTTCTGCCATCAGGCACCCTGCGTTAGCTAGGCAAACCGCTTCGACATCGCAGCTGGACTTCATCAACAAGTCTGGGGTTTTGGCACCGCTGCCGGACTTCAATCATCAAGTCTTCAAGGGAAGTTTCAACTTCGCTGTTCAGAAACCTGATGGGGATGACGCATCTCCGCTGGGGATTCTGGAGAACTATCAAGTAACTTTGCTTCGGGGATCTAGAAATCATTCTGGGTGGATCAACTCTGCTGAGGACTTCAAGAATCATCTTGGACGAATAACTCCGCCGGAGACTTCAAGAATCATCCTGAACCAATAACTCTGCTGGCGATTTCAGGAATCATCCTGAGCAATACTCTGCCGGGGACTCTAAGCATCAACTTGAGCATCCAACTCTGGCGACTTCACTGGGGATTTTAAGAATCATCTTAAGCAATCAACTTCGCTGAGGAATTCAAGAATCATCTTGGGCAAACGACCTTGCTGGGGAATTCAAGAATCATCTTGAGCCACCTAACTCTTCCGAGATTTCAGGAATCATCCTGAGCCAACACCCTGCCGGGGAACACCTGCAAAACAAGAACGGTAACGACCTAGCTCATGTTTCATATGCATATGTTTGACAATTGCGCAATGCTCCACACGGTGGAAATGCTACGCATTTAGGGTAAATGCTATGCAATCATGCAAAATGCTATGACCCCATCAGCAAAATAAATGCTGAAGGGAAAATCCTCCTGTCAAGGAGAAAGGACCACTCTGGTGGAGAGGAGGAATCATCCTGCCAAGGAGAAGAAGTTACACCAATCTCAATTGGATTCCGCCTGAGGAAACGAACTTCAGTCAACTGCTGCAGGGGAATAAAGCTCTACGAGAACCTGAACCTGCTCATCTAGGTATTCAAACCACAAGCTGTCGAGGAAACGATATTAATCGCAGAAATAAACTGCACGACCTTCACGGCAAAGCTTTCCTGGAGATAACGACTCTGGTGGGGAAATACAGCATCAGCTACTCAACATTCTACTGGGGAAAACCAATCATGGCCCCCACGGTTTCCAAGAACTCGGCTCTCTTGGGGATCTGCAAACTCGGCTGGGGAAGAAGGAATCATCCTGCCTACTGGGGAGAGTACGACTCTGTGGGAAATCTCAATTCTCCTGGAGACTTCAGTCTGTACTATCGGGTGCTGCACGCTTCAGTATATGACTCAGCTGGGGAAATGACATTCCTTCAGGATGCATCTGATTGGGGAGCGAATCTTCTCTGCTTGGGGAGACATATCAATGCCTACGATCTCATGTTCAAACTCCACGGGGAGGTACTACTGAACTTGCTGGAGAAGAAGGAATCATCCTGCTTGGGGAAACATACGGCGCACTGTCCGGTATATGCTACACCTGCAACAACACAAACAAACAGACAAGATACCCTTCTCAAAGGGACCTATCAAGGTTATAATCTTGTGACAATGTTCAAGTAATTCTTTGTTTCAACAATCAGTGGCCTAGGCCGGTAAGTTTATGTATGCGCATTTTATCAAAAACATCGGCGTTCTTTTTTGCAAACAAAACAAATAAATGCTAAACATAGAAACAAAATTGCTGAATAGTATACATTTTATTGATAACGAACCCCTGAATGGGTAAAAATGTTTTACAACAGATGCAAGCTCCTGGAATGAGGAAGCTGCGCAAATATAAAAACATAAATATACATCAGTATATACACAAATGTCGGCAATGCGGTGTAGACGAACACCATGAGTTGATCCCTCTATGACCCACTCGACTTCGATACCTCTCCGACGCTTCAGCCTAAGAAGAGATTGATTCAGATAAACGGCCCTCAGGTCTTCCAAACCGCTAAACAATGAAAGTTCACACGTGGAACGCAGTCATTTGTTTTTTCATATCCCTAACTTTTGCCTAAATCGCCCTTTCGGGTTTTCGAATCACCGGGATACCCTTTTTTGCCAAAGTCGCCCTTCCAGGTTTTCGACTTTTCGGGTGTACATTCTTTTCTTTTATATCCCTAATTTTTGCCCGAACCTTTTTCCTTTTTTATGGTTCGCCGGGATGCCCCATTTTTGCCTGGATATTCTTTTTCTTTCCAGCGGGTCATTCTTTAAGCAAAGTATTTTTTAACTGCGTCCGCGTTCACCGGGGATGCGAAATCTTCGCCATCCATCGTAGATAACAACAAGGCTCCTCCCGAAAAGACCTTGCTAACGACGTACGGACCTTCGTAATTAGGAGTCCACTTGCCCCGGTGATCGGAGTGTGGAGGAAGAATCTTCTTCAGGACGAGATCACCCGTCTGAAAGCTTCTAGGACGCACCTTCTTATCATAAGTTTTCTTCATTCGGCTTTGGAACAGACGACCATACGCGATCGATGCTAATCTCTTCTCATCCATCAGGCTGAGTTGGTTTAATCGGTTCTTAATCCATTCTGCCTCATCGAGTTTCACATCAACCAAAACTCGTAAAGAAGGAATCTCAACATCTAACGGCAGGACAACTTCCATACTGTACACTAGTGAGAAAGGGGTTGCCCCGGTTGACGTACGTACTGTCGTACGATAACCATGCAGTGCAAATGGCAACATCTCGTGCCAATCTTTATAGGTCACAACCATCTTCTGCACAATCTTCTTGATGTTCTTATTGGCCGCTTCAATGGCGCCATTCATCTTTGGCTGGTAAGGAGATGAGTTGTGGTGTTCAATCTTGAAATTCTGGCACAACTCCTTCACCATCTTGTTATTCAGATTCGAACCATTATCAGTAATGATCCGCTCGGGAATTCCGTAACGACAGATGATGTCCTTCTTTATGAATTTAGCCACCACCTGCTTGGTCACATTAGCATACGAGGCCGCCTCCACCCACTTGGTGAAGTAGTCGATAGCTACTAGAATGAAGCGATGACCGTTAGATGCAGTGGGCTCGATCTTGCCTATCATGTCGATGCCCCACATGGAGAACGACCACGAGGAGGACATGACATTCAACGGGCACGGCGGCACGTGAATCTTATCAGCATAAATCTGGCATTTATGACACCTCTTCGCGAGTTTAAAGCAATCTGATTCCATCGTCAGCCAGTAGTATCCTGCTCTTAGGATCTTTCTTGTCATAGCATGCCCGCCGGCGTGCGTACCAAATGTGCCTTCATGGACTTCTTCCATGAGCATGCTCGCCGCTTTCTCATCTACACATCTGAGTAGCACGAGATCGTGGTACAAAACTCCATCAGGATTGAGATAAAAGTTTCCAAACAGCCTCCTCAGAGTCTTCTTATCCTGGGTTGACGCTCCCACTGGATACTCCTTAGTCATAAGGAAGTTCTGGATATCATGGAACCATGGCTTGCCGTCGGCGACTTCCTTGATTGCAAAGACGAATGCAGGTCTATCAAGACGGGAAAGGACAATTCTTGGAGCCTCATTCCAAAAATTGACTTTATACATCGAAGCCAACGTGGCTAAGGCATCAGCCATCTGGTTTTCAGCCTTGGGCACATGATGGAGTTCCACTCGATCAAAGAACGGAAGCAGCCTTCTGGCATAATTCATGTACGACACAAAATTCGATTGACGAGTCTCCCACTCCCCTTTAATCTGGTTGATCACAAGCGCTGAGTCACCATATACATCTAGGTTCTTGATTCTCAAATCAATTGCTTCTTCTAGACCCATGATGCATGCTTCGTACTCCGCTTCGTTATTGGTGACAGGAAACGTCAGTCTCGCAGTGAACGGGATGTGGGATCTGTGGGGAGTCGTGATGATCGCCCCAATGCCACTTCCGTAAGAATTAACCGCCCCGTCAAATATCAACTTCCACTGGGATTTCCTATCTGGACCCTCGCCGGGCAACGGTTCATCGCAATCTTTCGCTTTAAGAAACATGATATCCTCATCAGGGAATTCAAATTTCATCGGCTGATAATCCTCGATCGGCTGTTCGGCAAGGTATTCAGACAATACGTTTCCCTTGATGGCCTTCTGGGAAACGTACTGAATGTCATATTCCGTCAACACCATTTGCCATCTGGCAATCCTGCCCGAAAGAGCTTGCTTCTCTAAGACGTACTTGATCGGGTCCATCTTCGAAATTAGCATGGTCGTGTGATGGAGCATGTACTGTCGTAAACGTTTGGCAGCCCAGGCTAGTGCACAACACGTCTTCTCCAGCATCGAGTAACGAGATTCACAGTCTGTGAAATTTTTACTCAAATAGTAAATGGCATGCTCCTTTCTGCCCGTCTCGTCGTGCTGACCGAGGACACACCCCATACTATTCTCAAGAACTGTCAAGTACATGATTAAGGGTCTTCCGGCCACTGGGGGTATCAAGATGGGAGGTTCCTGCAGATACTGTTTTATCTTATCAAATGCCTTCTGGAAATCCTCGTTCCAGATAATCGCCTGATCTTTCTTCAGTAGTTTGAACAACGGTTCACACGTGGCCGTGAGCTGAGAAATAAACCTTGCAATGTAGTTTATTCTGCCCAGGAAACCACGAACTTCTTTTTCGGTTTTTGGCACTGGCATTTCTTGTATTGCTTTTATCTTCGCAGGATCAACCTCAATGCCTCTTTCACTCACGATAAACCCCAGTAGCTTTCCCGACCGTACTCCGAAAGTACACTTGTTAGGATTCAGCCTCAACCTGAACTTCCTAAGCCTCTCAAAAAGCTTCAGCAAATTGACCAGATGTCCCTCCTCCGTTTGGGACTTCGCAATCATGTCATCAACATAGACCTCAATCTCATGATGAATCATGTCATGAAACAAAGTGACCATTGCTCGTTGGTAAGTGGCCCCTGCGTTCTTCAGACCGAAAGGCATTACCTTGTAGTAAAACGTTCCCCAAGCTGTAATAAACGTAGTTTTCTCCATGTCCTCCGGCGCCATCTTGATCTGATTGTAACCGGAGAAGCCATCCATGAAGGAAAACACGGAGAACTGAGTTGTATTGTCGACCAACACATCAATATGAGGGAGCGGGAAATCATCTTTAGGGCTCGCCCTATTCAAATCCCGATAATCGACGCACATTTGCACCTTACCGTCCTTCTTCGGTACAGGCACTATGTTGGCGACCCACAGAGGGTAAGTAGTGACCGCTAAGAAGCCAGCATCAAGCTATTTCTGCACTTCCTCTTTGATCTTAACGGCCATATCTGGTCGTGTCCTTCTAAGCTTCTGCTTAACGGGAGGACAATCTTCTCGCAGCGGCAAGTGGTGGACCACGATGTCAGTGTCAAGTCCGGGCATATCTTCGTATGACCAAGCAAAGACGTCACTATACTCTCGAAGCATCTCGACCAATCTCTGCTTGACATCATTCTGCAATGCGGCCCCTCTCTTGACGTTCCTGACGAGTTCCTCAGAACCCAGATTCACAATCTCAATCTCTTCCTCGTGAGGCAGAATAACTTTCTCTTCTTGTCTCAACAAGCGGGCCAACTCTTTGGGAAGGTCTTTGTCTTCATCAATCTCTTCTTCGGCTTGATAGATCGGGCAATCGAAGTCGAAGTGAGTCGTAGAAGGTCCAGAGTCGATGTCATCTGCTATGTGGATCCTGCAATAACAAGGGTTAAGCTTAAAACAAGGATATGCAGGTTAGCACAAACCCCATTGCCATTTTGTTGTTTTTCAAAACAAATATAAAACAGGAATAACAGAGATCACAATATTTGAATACGAAGAAAAATGCCTTTTGATTTATTGGTAAAATGCATGTACATAATCAAACAAGGCCCTGACAATAAAACTGCTATGCCCCGGGTAGGACGTAGGGTTGTACAATGATTGGAGAAAGTAAATCGTTACTCTTTGCCTGTCACTTGGATGATATCCCTGATGGACCAGTTGGTGAGGCTCTGGCCTGGTTTGCTTGGCTGGATCCAAGATTCCAGGTCGCAGTCGCTGTCTTCGCCGTCTTCAGACACTGCGTTGACACTCTCAAATATCACCCCGCCACTTGTAAACTGGATTGGCCCTTTACCTCGCGACGCACTGCTAGAAGAGGATGCTTCAGCCGCAGGAGAGTATCACAACCCAAACTTGTCTTGCTTGTTAGGTATCTCTAGAATTTTCCCCCAGCTTGGGGTAGATCCAGCTTGAACAACGGCCCGGGCTTCCTTGAAGGAAGAGAGAGTCATCTCTGGCTTCTCAGTGATCACGGGAGCTACGTTCTTGACTTTAACAGCTTCGAATGCCTGACATAGGGTTTTGTGGATTTCCCCATCCATCTCAACATACTTGAAGGACGACAAATGGCTCACCATTATGTCTTCTTCGCCACATACAGTCACGATGCTACCTCCAACAGCATACTTGAGCTTCTGGTGCAACGTGGAGGTCACGGCGCCAGCTGAATGGATCCATGGCCGGCCTAGGAGACAGCTGTAGGCGGGCATGATGTCCATAATGTAGAAGACTGCATCGAATGTTTCCGGCCCAACTCTGATTAGCAACGTCACCTCCCCGAAAACATGACGTTTGGTTCCATCGAACGCTTTTACAACCAGGTCACTGGGTGTGCAAATCAATCCTCGAGTATCCAACTTCATCAATGCTTTCTTCGGAAGAACATTGAGTGACGACCCGGTGTCCACCAACACATGAGACGTAATCGTTCCCCTGCACTCTATCGAGATGTGCAGGGCACTGTTATGGTTTCTTCCCTTCGGCGTCAGCTCCAGGTCGGTGAACCCTAACCCGTTCCCAGCATTCACGTGGGCTACGACCCCTTCCAACTGGTTGACCGATATTTCCTGCGGTACATACGTGGCATTCAACACCTTCAGCAGCGCGTTGCGATGTGCCTCAGAACACAGCAACAGATTTAGGATGGAAATTTTCGAGGGTGTTTGATGGAGGTGATCAACGATCTTGTAGTCACTCTTCTTAATCAACCTCATAAACTCCTCGGCGTCTTTAACAAGTAAGTCTTTTTCTACCCCACGAGGGGTTTCTTCAACGACCTTACCTTTTCCCTTATCAGTTACATCAGCTCTGTCCGCTTTGTCCGCCACGATCTCAGGTGGAGCAAATACTCTCCCGCTTCGCGTGATTCCGCCAATGCCCACTAGGTTATCCACAGACGACCCAGATGGTTCCAGTTCCAACTTCTGTCCGTTGCAGTAGACATCCGCCCCATAATGCCATGGGATAGCATTGGTTCTTTCGAAGGGTATCGGCCCAGCTTTGGTGATGGTAATCGTGGGCGGCCTGGGTGCAGAAATAGTGATCGTTCGACGAGGGATGGTGATGGTGGCAACCTCATCATCTTGCTTCAGCATTACCTCTCCCAATCCGCTTTCGGCCCTTCGGCTAAACTGCAGGATTCCCTCGGTCATCAGACTCTGAATCCCCTCTATCAATTGTTCACATCCATCAGGACTAGTCGCACAACCCATACATAGTTCTCCACAGCCCGGGAAGAAACCTCTTTTCATTAGCTTGGCTTTAACGAAGCTAAGCGGTGTCTTCAGATCCTTGACGTCAGTCAACAAATCCAAGCTCTCATCTTCAATAATGGCGTTTACCCCACCTCCCCTATGATTCGGCATAGGGTTCTTCGTGACGTTTGGCACATTATCTGAGAAATTGATGATCTTAGCATCCACCATATCCTGCACCTTGTGCTTGAATGCTTTGCAGTTTTCTATCGTATGGCCTGGTGCCCCCGAGTGAAATTCACATGTTGCATTCACATCATAACCTGGCGGAGGTACCCCTGTCAAGGGAGCCAAGGTTCTCTTCTAGATCAGCTGTAACTGGAGCAGAGTTTGTAACAGTTGAGAATACGACATGGGCGGTGTCTCAAGGTGACGGCTGGACAGAGGTGCCCTGTTCTGATACTTTCTGTACCCTTGTTGATTCGGCTGCTGCTGCTGGTGTGGCTGTTGGACTGCGGGGATGGTTATGCTTGCCACCTGCTGGTGCTGGCCATTGCCTTTCCTTCGAGCGTTGGACACGGCGCTCGTCTCTCCTTCCCTCCTTTTGCCACCATATGGTTTCTTTCCTCCTCCAGCTGAGGATAGATCACCTTGAATTTTCCCCAGTTTGATCCCATTTTCAACGTGCTCACCCGTGATAATGAGATCTGAGAAGCTTCCAGACATACTGTTGACCAATTTCTCGTAGTAAACCCCTGGGAGGGTGGCTACGAACATTTCCACAAGCTCTCGTTCAACCATCGGCGGCTGAACCCTAGCTTCCAATTCACGCCACCTCTGGGCGTATTCCTTGAACCCTTCGTTGTTCCTCTGTGACAAATTCTGCAGTTGGACCCGGTTCGGAGCCAAGTCACTGTTATATTGGTAATTCTGCAGTTCCACGTGCGCACACTGGTGGGCTCCAGACTCATGTACCATTCCAAGGATGGCCCGGACAAGCTATCCTGAAAGAAGTGCATCAGCAACTTCTCGTCTTCAGAGTGAGCTGACATTTTCCGGTAGTATGATCTCAGATGGACGCGAGGGCAAGTGGTGCCCTTGTACTTTTCAAAGTCAGGTACCTTGAACTTGGGAGGCACCTTGAAATCAGCAATCAGTCCTAACTTGGACATATCAACACCCATGGTGTTCTGGTTCTCAAAATTCCTCATCTTGTCCTCGAGTGCCTTAAACCTTAGCCGTGCTTCAGCAGTCAGCTCCCCTTCAGCACCTCTCTGCGAGAACACAACATCTTGACGGTCTTCTAACCATGGTTGAGGCCCATACAGATTTCCAACACCTGTGTTGCCGTTGCCCAGCCCAACGTTGACATTAGCTTCGAAATTCCCATTACCGACGCCAGTCGTATTACCATTGAGCCCTATGTTAGCTATCACATTGCTGTTGGCACTGCCATTCCCCCCGGTCACGGGGACACCATTCTGAGGAGTTTCAACAGGTGGAGGGGTTGGAACAGTCCCACCATGGAGTACACCATTGCTGTCAACCCTTGAAATCAGAGGCTGGACCAACGTTCTGAGCTGATCCTGGCCGTTGGCGACCACTTGCATGAGCTCTATGAAGCGGTCCATCCTTTCTCGGAGTTCTTGAACATCAGTTTGCACTTGCTCCATAACTCGGGCTTGATTTGCTCTGGTCGGATAGCGGTGGATAGGTCTCTGATCAATCCTGAAACAACCTGTATACACAAAAGGGTTAGAAAAACGACAAAGTGCTCGCTATGCAAATGCTTCATGCAAATGCAAACGTGTGTCTGTGTGTTAGGGAGGTGTCCCCCGATCCTACTGCCTGAGTGCCAGTGCTGATAATAAGGAGTCTGAGTCCAGTCATGGAAATAACATCTCATATATATAAAGAAAGCCCATCAAGGCAGTACATAACGTCACTGAATACAAGCAGAATCAATAGCATGACCTCGACCAACAAGCCTGGTGATGGTCAGCATACAACAATGATCAACACAAAAGGATTACAAATAGTCAAGCGCGGCCGCGGACGCGAAACTCTTCTAACAAATTCCTCGTTTCTGGATGATCAGGCCAAGTGAGTAACCCTTCGATGAGTAACTCTCTCTGCATAATGGTGTATTGGAGACCTTCAACCGAATCTTCCCATGCTCCTTCGCCGACACAATCTTCTAGCTTCCGCTTCTTGGATTCAAACATCAACTTGCGCTCCTTCAAGTTAGCAAGAGCCTTGTTGAGCTGTCCTTTAGCGGCATATCTGCGAGCGGTTTCTTCATCAAACCTCTTTTCACTAGCTTTCACCTGGGCTTTCAACTTGGAGATCTGTTGCTTCAGCTTATCCTCCCATTCTTTGCTGTTGGCTAGGGTGGCCTTCCAGTGCTGATTAAACTTGGATATTCTCCGGTACGCTTCATCCAAGTGCTGCTTCTTAGTGGCCAGTACATCATTGACAGCTTTGAAGTCCCGACCCAAACGCTCACGCTCAGCTATCTGCTTAGTCAAATCTGTCCCTAACTGGTTCACCAGCTCTGTCTTCCTCTTGAAGGAATGGACGGCCTCACTTCTCTCGCTTCTGAGCTGAGCCAATTCTTTCTCCAATTCTTCATTTGCCTTTTTCAGCCCATTTCTCTCAGCTAACACCTGATTATGCTGCTGAATAGGCACGGTGGTAGGCTCTTCAATCACTGGATGGCTTTCTGGCTGGGCAGGTGGAAACGGCATCCCTATAACATCTGCTCTGGCTCTGATCCAGGTCACATACGGAGCGTAGGCTTGGCTATTACTTTTCCCCAGTAACGGCTTTCCCCGCTTACTGATACCATTCCAAGCGTGCTGAAGCTTAGATAACATATCCCCCTCTAGAAGACCAGTGAGGTACAGAGATTCCTACACCTCTTCACCCTTCGGCGGAGCTCTCAAAGCATAAGCAAACTGTCGGACCAGCAGAGATGGATTATAGTTTATACAACCCTTCCTGCCTATCAAAGGCACATTCGGAAACCCGCTGCAGCTGAAGATGATCTCAGTACCCAATCTATCTTTTTCAAACCAGGTAATATCCTCCCCTGACAAACTCATCAACCGCTCGGACCACTCAGCTGTGGCTGCAGACGAAGCAAAGGGACCCTTCTTGGGTAGATAACTATCAAGCCGTCTATAGAGTAGGGGCACACAGCACGAGACATTCTTGCCCCTTCTGTTCTCGTTTTTGTAGTGGACAGAATGGTAGACATCTCCTATCAAGGTAGGGACTGGGTTCCCTGATGCAAAGATGTGAAATGCGTCGAAGTCTACAAAGTCAGGCATATTGGGGAACAGAATGATGTCATATATGCACAGAGCGAGGATGGCTTTGAACACGACCCAACATCCGTCTTTGGCGCACTGCTGAGCTTTTCCTACTAGGAACTGCAAGGAGAAACCGGAACCTTATTCCAACTAGACAAGACCAACTCGGAGGCATCTAGGTGAAGTGAAGGAGCTAGACTAGCCAGATTAGGCTCAGCATCCATATGGACAAAGGGCATCTGACTCTTGATAGGCACACCTAACAAATCAACATACTCCTCTAGTGTGGGTGCGAGAACAAAATCCTGGAAAGTAAAGCATCTCAAAGGAGGATCGTAGAACTGCAACAGGGCGTGCAACCCATTCAACTCAAACACAGAGGGTTTAAGAACCAAACTGAGCAGTTTACCATAAGACTTTCTGAACTCGTCTCTCACAGAATCATCTGCCAAAGCAATCAAACCAGTCAGCTGAACAACATCAGGAGCAGGGAGTTTGTAGGCCACAGTCTTCCTTAGAGAACCCATAGTAGCACAACAGAAGGCAAGAAAACCTGAATCGGGGGAAACAGTACCTGCAACACAGACACACGCTAATGAAATGCAAATGCATATGCAAAGCAATGTAAAATGCAATCATGCAGCAGGAGATCAAGACAACTGTGCTGTTGAGGAGGTGAAGGTGAAGATTCTTTATCAACAAAACCATAATACTGCTCTGTCAAGAACAACCCTATCTCTGATGAGAAGAAAACCATGGTATCGGACCATAAATCTGATCTGTCAAGAACACTCATATCTGAAGACAAGGACCTCTGATACAGGACCACAAACTCTGCTTTATAAAGAACAAATATATATCTGATAAGAAGTAACCCTGATATCGGACCATAAATCTGCTTTGTCAAGAACAATCATATATCTGATGATGAGGACCTCTGATACAGGACCATAGATCTGCTCTGTCAAGAACAAATATATATCTGGTGATGAGAACCCCTGATACAAACAAAACTGATTCACTATCAAGAAAACCAGGTAGTCTGGGGGTTAAGGTTTCCTGCAACAAACCCCACCCTGCTCACAGGTATGGACCTAAACTGACACAATTTCGGCATCCTATGCGGTCATCAGCGTCACAGACATTCAAGAGGGGTGATACGATACCCAGAAGGTGTGGCATCACCGTCTCCTGAAGTGGC
This sequence comes from Lathyrus sativus, assembly GCA_963859935.3. Taxonomy (NCBI): domain Eukaryota; kingdom Viridiplantae; phylum Streptophyta; class Magnoliopsida; order Fabales; family Fabaceae; genus Lathyrus; species Lathyrus sativus. Next base: position 177,832,618 of record OZ012737.1, read on the forward strand.
CTCACTCAGCTGAATTCCAAATGATCGGTCCCCAGAGTCGACAATCCTCCAAACCAACAACCCCCTCAACCCAAAGGGTTGAAAAAGAAGTCAACCGGGAGAACCTCGTCTGAGCATGGATTTCATGAGACACTAGTGCCTGCAAAGCAAGCACGCGCCCACTAATTTCCACAACTAATGCTAAGTACACTCAAGCCTGGGTCTGGCTTCTCACTCATCAGAATGCCCCTCCCACAATAGTACAAATAATCATATCATACTGAAAATAAAGTGCGGGAAATAAAAATGCGATAAATAAACACAACCCAACAAGTAATCATACAAGCGCTAGGATCGACTCTCGCAGGGGACGTTGGATCCCCAAACTGACTCGCATAAGGGACGTTGGATCCCAGGAAACTATCAAGTCCCCAGCAGAGTCGCCAGCTGTCGCTACCGCGAAAATAAGGTGCCGGCAAAACAGAAGAGTCGCCACCTTTCGTTATTTATCCCTCAGAACGGGAAAGGAAACGATCGGAAAAACCTGACGAAAAGGTATAAGACAAGGTCATCACAACCATTGTCTGGGTTCGGGAGTCGGTTACGTAAGGGAAAGGTATTAGCACCCCTCACGTCCATCGTACTCGATGGGATCCATGCTTGTTGTGTTTATCTGACGGGTTGGTTTTATCTATCTACCTATCAAGGCTGGCTTAAAAAAGAAAAGAAAATGACTCGGCAAAGCGTTGCGCTTTATGCCTACATATTCTCATCAGAGAATGAGAAATCAGAGTCAACGTAGTTCGGCTAACTACGGGTTACGGGGAAGGTGGCTCGCCAATACGTCAGTATTGTGCCTACGTACTCTCAACAGGTATGAGAGATCAGAGCTTACGTAGTTCGGGATAATACGGATTACGGGAATTCAGATTCATCTGTTTTATCGAGTAGGGTTAACAAACAGTTCCAGCAGTTTGGCGTATGCAGCTCGACCCTTGGAGACTTAAGCGTTACCGTTTGCGGTAGAACTGGGAGTTAACGACACTCTTTTCTTCAGAAAAGCTTCCTTTGAATTATGGGCCCACGGGGCAAAAAGGTTTGAAGTTTGTTTTCTGTCTTTTCCGGAAGAACTGTTTTTTATGGGTGTTTGCAACTAATATCGCACTAGAGACTATGACCTGAGAGTGAATGTGTCGCATGTCACCCAAAGGGTGCCATACTAAACATCCAGACTGTTGAAAAGAAACTCTCCAACAATCCTTTCTCAGATAGCTTAAGGCTCGTAACGTACGACGTCAGTTAACCTTTATTACTGTATTTTAATTTGTTTTGAGATGAGAAGAGAACGAATAGGCTTAACTAAGGGGAGACTATCAAGTCCTAATGTTATCATGCCAAGGATTCATCCTATGGTTGAAGTTTGAAGCAGGGATCTCCTAGAAGTTATCATGCATAGGTTTCAACCTAAAGTTCTAATCATCACTTCCTTATCAAAGGAAGTGAGATTCCTAGGGGATCATGTCAATGATAAATAGAAACAGATAAAGCATCAATTTAAACAGTAAACAGTAAACGACTGTAAAATGCATGCAATGCAAGTGAGGGAGGAAATGTGTGTGGGGCATCAGCCTCCACAAGCTCATCTCAACCTCAAGCCAGATATGAATAACTGCAATCATACAGAGTAATAACATGCTATCAAACAAAATATGAGTGACTGTAATCATACAGAGGAAATGACATGCTATCAAGCAAACACAAACCACATAGGCAAGGGAGTTGGGCTCTACCGAATACCAGCAAGCAAAGCCATACAGTAAAAATACAAGCAGAGGGAGCAACTCAACCTCTAGTGCAATCATGCTCCTAGCTTAAAACAATCTAAACATGAACTTATTCTAATGCATCAAGCAAATCAAACAAGTCACACCAATACAGTTGCACAGAAAGCAAACAGACATGACAGAAAGCAGATCAACAGCTTCCACAACTTCACAACAAAGCTCTCCTCTGACCTCAGCTCAGTCCTCAGTCTCCAACTGCCCTCCAAGGCTATCATCTTAAATAGCAAGTGTCAACTTACTTCTTCAAGCTTCTAACACATCCAACATAAGTATCAACTCATTCTCTCTTCCTCAAGCCTCAGCTCTTCAGTCAATTCCAACTTCAGGCTTCACTCCTAATATCAAGTATCAACTTGTTTCTTCCTCTTCAAGCCTCAACTCTCTCCTCTTTACCAGTATCAACTTGCTCTTCTTCATCTACAAGCTTCAGCTTCTAAGGGTAATCTCTAAATACAAAGAAATATCAACTCCTATCCCTCAATCTTCCCATAAGGAACTCCATCCTCTAGCACTCATTCTTCTAACAAGGAACTCCATCCTCTAGCAAGGGAGAGAGATTCATCTATCAAGAGCAAAGTTTGGATGATTGGTAGCAGAGTGAAGACCAAAGGTCACCACTAAGCATCTGTCGCTTCCGCGAAAATAAGGTGCCGGAAAAACAGAAGAGTCGCCACCTTTCGTTATTTATCCCTCGGAACGGGAAAGGAAACGATCGGAAAAACCTGACGAAAAAGGTATAAGACAAGGTCGTCGCAACCGTTGTCTGGGTTCGGGAGTCGGTTACGCAAGGGGAAGGTATTAGCACCCCTCACGTCCATCGTACCCGATGGGATCCACGCTTGTTGTGTTTATCTACGGGTGAAAAACAATCTATCTACGGCTACTAGATCTAAACGGAAAGAAATTGACTCGATAGAGCGTCGCACTCTATGCCTACGTATTCCCATCAGAGAATGAGAAATCAGAGTCTACGTAGTTCGGGAAACTACGGGGGAATTTGCTCGGCAAGACATCGCGTCTTGGGCCTACGTATTCTCGTCAGAGAAATCAGAGCATGACCTAGTTCAGGCTAACTACGGCTAGACAGGGTGTTCTCGATCACACGGGGGTGAGAGAAAGGATTGACGATACTAGCGTGCGCATTCTAGCAGTTAGGTGTATGCTGCTCGACCATTGGAGACTTAGGCGTACCTGTTTGCGGTAGAACGGACGTAGTATGTCGGGCTTTAAGGTATGGGAACCTACAGGAACTAGAACTACGGTCTGGTCTCAAATGCGCAAGGGCAAGAGAAAAGGATAACATCAGTCGTCAGCGGGAAAGTCTCGATCGCACGGCAGCGAGAGAACAAAAGGTTAGTTGTTAGTGTGCTCGCTAGGATATCGCATCCTATGCCTACATATTCTCATCAGAGAAAATCAGAGCAGCTGTAGTTCGACCTACTACAGCTAAACGGGGAAACAGGCAAAAGGGAAAAGGGCGCTTGCTAGGATGTCGCATCCTATGCCTACGTACTCTCATCGGGCATTAGAGATCAGAGCAAACGTAGTTCAACTACGGGAAAGGTGGAAGGTGGCTCGCCAATACATCAGTATTGTGCCTACATACTCTCAACAGGCTTGAGAGATCAGAGCTAACATAGTTCGACGGACTACAGGGAAGTTGCTCGCCAATACGTCAGTATTGTGCCTACGTATTCTCTTCAGAGAAATCAGACCAGGACGTAGTTCGGGAAAACGAGTCTCGATTGCGCGGGGGCAAGAGAAGGGGACTCGATCGCACGGGGGCGAGAACAGAGAGGAAGCAGGCCTACGCCTAAACGGGAAGGAACTCGGGACACACGCAAGAACCTACGACGTAGGAGTGAATGCGTCGCATGTCACCCAAAGGGTACCATACTAGACATCCTAGACGATTGAGAAGAAACTCCTCAACTGTCATTTCCTACGTATCTAACGATACAGCTCACAACACTCGACGGTTTCCTAAAGACTTGAAGAAGAAAGACGATGATGATGCTGAACGAAGCAGCTCCCCGGCTCCTGACGTGCGCGCAAGCTCCATTCCAATCTTCTCCTCTCTGGATCTTTAATTGATGACGCTCGAATCAAGACAATGTGACGCTTAGACCGTCATGGATCGACTTATACGAGAAATCGAACTCTAAGAGGTAGCGTGTTGATATCCGTGTCAAAGACAAGATGGAGAAATGATATCGAAAATCATTCTCCAATTGAATCGTGTCACACGGCCAACCAACAATAAAATCGAAGATAGAAACGAAAATAGGAGAGAAAATAGGAGACAAGTCCACTAACAAATGGAAATAAAATGCTACTCCTAAAATACGGCAATTAAATTCTACTAGAAAACATTCTAAAGAAATATTAAAGGGAAATGCGTATAGAAAATATAATGGAAATTTTATATAAAATCCTATATTATTCTATATTAAAAATCTATGATAATATCTATATATTCTATAAAGAAAATAGAAAAATTATATTAAATCTATAATACCCTATAATATGCTAAAAAATAATAGAATATAAATTCTATAAAACTATGCATTAATGTCCTAGGAAAATAAAACTATAATCCTAAAAAAAATAGAACTATATCTATTACACTCATTCATCTAATACAAGGGAGAAATTAAAAATAAAAGGGGAGGGTACAAACTGCAGAACCAGGGGTAATGCAGCAAAAAACAGCCCTTGGGCCCAGCCCACAACACATCCAGAAAATAAAAAGAAATAAAAAACAGGGGGACAGGGGGGGCACTGGTGAAAACGGAGGTGTAGGCATGGTACTTCGTTGGGCTCAGCCCAACAAACAAAACCCCAACGTCCACAAAAAAGCAGAAAGAAAAAAAGGACGGGTGCGTAAGGTAACTGGGCGGTGTATCAGCAAAAAAGACCAATGGGCCTATGAGCCCAATTCACCAGACAGCCACGTAAACTCTTCAGACAAACCCTAATCACTATTCACTTCTTCCACATGCGCCGCTCCTCTCTCACCTTCAGACTCTCTCTCGCTCAAACCCTCTGTCTCTCAATCTCGTCTTCGTCCTTTCGCAATCAATCTCACTTCAGAACCTGTACAAACAAACAACAAAAAACAAACGTGATCTGGAAACTTCCGCCATTGTCATTCGTGAAGCAAACGGAGAAAGGAGTTAGTTCCTCGAAGATCAACGGAGAAACTCGAAGGAGATGAAGAGTCTTGATGATCTTGAAGCTCGCTGATAATAGTTTATTGAAGTTTGAGGGAGATCTTGGAGGAGATTCGTTGAATGCTTGATGGGTTCCTTAACGTTTGATCTGGGAACTGACGGACGATAACTGGAACACGATGCGTGGTGCGATGAATATCTGATGAAGATTTGAACGGATCATGATGTGTTTGCAAATCTTGATGGAGGTTGGTGAATCTTGACAAAGATCTGAGCGGATCTGGAAAACTTGCCATGAACCTGATGAAGTTCTGGTGATTTTCTGAACACAAGTGCAGAACGATGAAGGTGTTTGAAGTTCTTTGATGATGAACTGGAGAATGACTATGAACGCATGAAGAAAATTCATAGATGATCATGAACACTATGAAGGTCTTATGCATTTCTGGAGAAATTGAGTAGAGACCGATGAACAATGACGAATGACTCCGGAAAGAACGATGAAGGCGATGAAGGTTAAGATGAATGTTCATCGTTCTGGTAAAATCTCACAAGATTGATGAATCTGGGATGAAGATGATGATGATCACGGTGGAGAAAGGCGAATGTTGATGGTGGATCTTCTAGTGAATTACGCAGTTTCCGGCGAGCCTCCGGCGACGGTTGCGGTGGCCGGAGGCGGTTGCATGGCCGGCAGGGAGAGTCTCCGGTGAGAGATGCAGGTGAAGGAGGATGCGACAAGTGGAGAGAGGGAAGAGAGAGGGAGTGCCAAGTGTGGGGATAGGTGGCTAGTTCGGGAAGCATGCAGTGAATGTGTTGGCAGTTTCTGAGATGAAAACATGGAAATGAAGTGGCTAGCTGAAAAAAGCACACGTGGGACTGCTTTATATCGCCACCTGGCGCGGACTGGACCTGGGCCCCAGAAAATGGACATCTGGCCCACCGATTTTGGACTTGATTAACATCTAATTAACATGATTAAACCCTAATTAAAAAAATCCAATTAATACTAAACTAAACTTAAAACTGCAATTAAAGCCTAAATGGCAATTAAGACTATTCTGAACCTAATTAAAGCTAATAAACCCAATTAAAATGAATTAAGACCCTAATTAACATCTAAAAAAGTGATTAAAATCTAATTAATGTCTATTAATTCCTAAATCCAAATTAAATCTAAAAAGAGAATTAACTATTAAAATTCTATTAATTTCTAAAAAATAGAAAAAACTCTATTAATCCTATTTAAAGAAATCCTAGTAAAGGGATTACCCTATTAAAAATCATTTTCAAAAACTACTTAGACTCTAGAAAAAAAACAATTATCCATTAAAATCTATTATCTAAAAATGATTAGAGTAATTCCTATAAAGGAAATTAAAACTAAAAATTATTTAAAAGCATTTAATATCTATTAAAGCTATTAAAAAATCTATCTAATATCTAGAAAAATCAATTAAATCCATAAAAAATTCTAGAAAATAAGGGGAAAAATCTAAAAATACAGTACAACCAATTAAATCGATTAGAAAAAAGATGCGCGAATACAGCGAAATAAACGGTAAAAACCGGACACCGAGATGTCCTCAAAAACAACAGCGAGAGCTGAAAACACAGGGAACGAGCACCAATTCTCAAAATACGTCCTCGTATTGGCCTGAAATTCCTGAAGCGCGATCAGAGGGCTGTAATCCCGATAAAGTCAATCTGACTGGAAAAAATGCAATGTACGTGGTATGCAAATGCGAAATGAAATGAGTCGAAACATGAGCCAAATTGCGATAAGTAGTTGGTCAAATTTTGGGGTGCAACAACTGCCCCTATTCAAACGGCTTTGACCTGAAGGGTTGAAGAGCGAATGACTTTCAAACATTCAAAGGTAGAAGACGGTTGAATACCAAAGAACCCAGAAATTTGCCAACTACACAAGTACACGGTACTCTGGTGGGAACAAATCTTCGGAAGCTGAAATCATAGCTGCACGGCAACTAGCTGGAGAAATACTGATCTGAACCTCCGTCAGGATGATTCTCTGATTTATCTGATATCATTGCGTCCTCAAATCATCGAGGGATCACCGGTTACTCGGCAACGGGCGATCGACCAACCGCACAGGTAAACGATACTCCGATTGGTGGGCACATCTTCAAAACTGAGCATGGCAGTTGCACGGCAACTCTACTGGGGAGTTGGTCACACGGTTGTTGCACCCTAAATTTTGACCCCTTAGATCCTCATCATCATTTTAGGGTCATATTCGTTTGACTATCTGACCATAACCTATTTCAAGTTGTCTTTGTCAAGATACATGCGAATTAGGGTTCCACACCGTAAAAAATCGAGACTTCAACAGTATGATCAATCAATGTTTTGGATTGATTCTCCATAAAAAAAGTCAAAGATATCACATTGGGTCATGTTTTAATCCAATCGGAGGTTGTCACCCCAAGATCAAGCACAGTGCAGTTCAGGGTACCCGATTAGGGTTTTCGAGCAGGAAAAGTCAACCGTAGTTTGACTTTGGATTTAAAGGAAGGTTCAATGATGCAAATTTGGTCCAACAAGTTTATAAGGCTTATTGAAGTCCCCTCAAAAAGTTTCAAGGTCTTGGAAGTCTCGAAACAAGAACAGATGGTCTGATAGTCATCGATCGATCGTACGGTTGACCGAAAAGTCAACTCTTCAATCTTAAGGAATTGGACTTCATGATGTGAATCAAAAATGTTCCTTATGTCATATTACACCTCCCCATAAAATTTCATGGCCATCGGATCAAGGATTGAGGAGTAATCAAAAAGTTGAGAAATCAAGGTTTTGAAAAGGGCAAAGTCATAACTCCTTAACCACACAAGGGTTTTTGACCTAGTTTCAAGAGGAATGAGTTCCTAACACAAGCATAAATATTGTAGTACCTAATTGGGGCTTTTTAAAAAGTACAAGTGGGTTCCATAACTCTTCCTGTTTAGAGAGAACCAAGGTCCACAAGTTGGCAAAAACTCATATTGGAAAAACCAGGTCAGCATGAGTTTTTTTTTTATTCCAAAACCTCTCCAAATCGATGTTAATTAAAGACTAAGCCTCATTTATGATGTTTATATTGATAATTAACATTTTTACATCAATTCCCACAAAAATGGCATAAAGATTAAAGGAAATCATTATTTAATGCAAGTTGCAAAAGTGAATAGTGAAGAAAGAGAAAAAAGGTGGCTAGCATTGTCAAATCATCAACTTTAATTCAACAAGTCACCTCCTATCCTATGAAGCATGATGAAAAAATCTATAGGGCATGGGGAATATCTTAGTAGAGTGGCTTAAAGATAAAGGTGAAGATTTCATTGGAAAACTCAAAGATTTTCATGATGGAAGGTTAAAATTGACAATTTGCTTCACTTTTGCCCATACCTTGATTCTAGGCCTTTGGCTATAAATAGAACTCACTTACTACATCAAAAACACACCAGTTCTATGCTAGAAACCATCTAGAACTCTCTCCCTTACACAATCACCAAATTCTTGCAAAATCTCACTAAATCTCCAAAATCCCTCAAAATATATTTTTGCAAAACACCTTCCAAAACCATTTTCAAACTTTTTCCAACTCAAGAAACACTTCAAACACATCAAATATGATGTATTGAAGCTATCCAAATCACTTCCACACTTATGTAACAAGGTTTGAGTGAGTTGGTCTTTGAAACCTTTGGACTTTAGAGTTTTTCCTTCATTTACAAGGCATTTTGTCCACTAGCTTGCTTGGAGGTTTTTTTGGAGCATCTATTCATCAACCTAGGAACATTTGAAGACCTTGTAAGATCTCTCAATATCTCTGGTTTTCTTATTGCTTAAGCTTGCTTCAAGAGGTAAACCTAAAACTTATAAATGTGAACTTTCTACTTGCATTTCACATGCTACCATGATTGTTTTTAGGGTTTTCACCTTCCTATCTCTCATTTATTCATTTCAAAACTTTAATTTTATTCTCTTTTGAGTTTTATTTTAAAGTTATGATTTTGGCTTGTTAGCATCCTTATGTACTTGAGTTTGACTAAAACTCTTGCTTGTAAGCATTTGTGTTTGATCTTCTCTTAAAACTTGAAAGTTTTCCCCGTGAAGTTTTTAAACTTCTCACTTACATTTGTTGTGACATTATTTGATTACGCTTGATAATTGTAATTACATATGGCATCTTGTAAGCTCTAATAAACCATTCTTTGTCAAGATACATCTTTATCTTTGTTAAGATCCCCTGCCACCTTTGTTAAGATATATCGCCATCTTTGTTAAGATATGTTTGTGGTTGTGACTTCCTTATGCTTAAGTCTTGTAAGAACTTACCCTTCTTGATATTTTAATATCTTGATACTTGCTTTGGTTGTGACTATCTATCTTGATTGAAATCATTAATATTGTAATATCTTAAATTTTTGCTTTGGTTGTAACCATTCATCCTGATTTAGATCCTTGCTTATTATAATATGCTTGATCATTCTTAGTTGTAACCATATCCCTTATATTCATCATGTGTGAATGTTTATGCTTTGTTAAGTTTACTTTCCCCAAGTGATGGAACTCTTTAGTTCTCATCCAAGTTGCGTCATCTTTTCCCTTCCAAAGGAAAGTCTCTCTATTGACCATTGGGTCATAGATAGCTCATTAAACTCATAGGTCTGGATAGAACCTTCTCCCCTTTTTGGTCTGGATAGAACCAATAGGATTTAAACTCATAGGTCTGGATAGAACCTTCTCCCCCTTTTGGTCTGGATAGAACCAATAGGATTTAAACTCGTAGGTCAGGATAGAACCTTCACCCTCTTTTGGTCTGGAAAGAACCAATAGATCCTTATTCTGTAGTTCATGCCCGAACTACGACCGCTATGATTTCTCATTGGACAATGAGAATACGTAGGCACAAGATGTGATATCTTGACGAGCAACCTTCCCCCTCACTAGGAGTGTTTACAACTAGAACCCTAGGATAGAGTTGTTAACTCTATGTAAGGATCATGGATATGATCACTTACTTCCCCCTTTGAGTGTTACAACATAGACATAGAGAGTTTTGTGAAACTCTACACAAACATTATTATGTTTGTTCCCCTTTGAACCTAGATCGTAATCAAGCGTTCTTCAACCCTAGTGAGGTGAACTACGATTGCTCTGATTCTATCCTAGTTAGGATACGTAGGCAGAGGACGCGATGTCTTTGCGAGCAAACTTAGAAACAATCTTAGGTCTTCATCTATCATAACCTTCACCTTTTTACCCAATACCCAAACCTTAGCAAATATTTAACAAACTTAGCATACAAATAAACAAAAGGTTCCTGTAGAGTACTAAAGATGTTTAGGATGTGAAATACCTACCCTATGCATAACCAACCCCCGATCCCCGAATCTCTTAGCGTTGTTGTAACATCGCGCAAAAGGTTCTTTATTTCTTTAGACCTTTCCTTTGGATAAATTAAAGTCCGGTTGTAAAAGAATTAAGGTTCAAGTTAATTCAATAGCCTGATATCCGATTTTCACCGCAACAGAAATGGCGACTTCACTGGGGAAGCAAAACTTGAGGGTTTAGCCTATTTTGTTTAATTGTATGCTATATTTGTGAATAGTTGCTTAACATGTATATTTGTCAATATATTTGTTTGTGTGTTGGGTATTGGGTGCTTTGAGTGGTGAGACGGTCCTACACCCGGACTTGAGTGCACTTATGATAGGATGGTGGTATTCAAGAAGGCTTATAGGGAGTTGATTCCCGACCAAGTTAACTTGAGAAACCACCGCTCAGTGTAGGCACTCTTGAAAGTTTAGTGTTGTTGATCGAGTATTCGTGAAAACAATGCTACTTTCGACGAAGGAGCCCATGACACTGTGGACTTTAGTTACCTTTTTACCCCACTTTGGCCTTATTAGGACGTAGTGCGATGACTATAAGGAAGTATTTCCGAAATAGTTGATACGCGATACTACACTCAGACGAGACTCTCTTGAGAATATTATCGATTACCAAGTAATTTGGGAAGTCGATAATATCCGAAAGATGGGTTGATGACTCTGGGAACTTTGTAGAACCCGTTCGGCAGGTACAAATTAACCCATAGTACAAATCCTTGGGTATAGGTAGACCTTTGACTCTTTGCTCTTGAGCCTAGGAGGTCTTTGTGTATGCATTGTATTTGTGAATACTTGCCTTTGTGTTATGTGTGCATCATCACATCATATCACCATAAACATATCATGTCGCAACTAGTTTTATAAAACTCAGTCGATCTCTGGTTTTTTTTTTTTTTTTTTAAAAAAAGTTGTAACTTTTTCCAATGATAAATGAAATGGGGTTTTTAACCTAATCAAACTTCTGAGTTTTGTAAAATCAGTTGCGTTTTTGCACTTGCATCAACATTTTACATATCATACTTCATTGCATTGGTTTTTTTGGTTCATTTTGTGTTCCGTTGACATCATAAGGGGGATATCTAGCACAAATAGGCAGCAATGGAAGGACTTTTGAAAGCTCAGGAAATGATGAAAGAGGACATCAGAATTCTCAAGTGTCAGATGAATTGGGTGCTTGAGACATTGCAGAATATGATGAAGAAAGAGGGTCACTCTGACCATGTTGCGTCCAGAGAAACGAGGGATGCATTATCTCCGATGATTCCTCCGAATCAAGGACATTCTCGGTATCAACGAACAAATAACCATCAATCACGTCAGTACGCCCAACATTCAGTGTTTGTTCCTCCTCAAGCTTCTCAAAGCCGAAAATTGAACAAGAAGGATCATGTCAGGAAAGATAAGACTTGCGGTAGACAAACTCCAGTACCGTTAAGCAAGCTTTACCCGCTACTGATTCAGAACTCACTAGTGACTCCACGATTATCCAATCCGGTGCCAGGACCATGGCATAATGCGAACCTAAACTGTGAATTTCACAAAGGAGCCGAAGGACACAACTTAGATGCATGTATAGCATTGGGTTATCTTGTACAAGAGCTAATCATTGACAAACACTTGATCCTCGAGGAAGACCACCCAGAAGTAGAATGTGGATATCATACTGGGACAACAGGGCACCTAGTTGAAGAGTGTGAAGGTTTTAAACTGAGACTGTAAGAGTTGCTGAAACCTCGGGAGGATAAATCAAATGACAATGCTGCGATTCCTAAATCCAAAGGCAAAGGACCCGTGAGACCCCTCATAATTCTATATCACAAGGAGAAAGTGGTGGTTGAAGGTGTTTCCCCACATGGGCCTAAAATTTGAATTTGAATTCCCTAAGGCTGGCAGCTGTAGACTGTTTCAGCATGTGTTGTAACTTCTTTGCATTTGAATTGCTCGTAAGCTGTTGTTTATTTGAATTTGGCAATATTAATGAAATGTTTGTGCATCTTTTGATTAAGTCCATTCGTTTCACTCTTTCTTTTTCCTTTCATTGTTATGAAATACGAAAAATGCAAAAATTTCTTTTCTTTACTAAACTGTTGTTTAAAGCAAAGATTGGGGAGGATGATGAAAATTATATCCATAACTGCTGTCGATATGCTTTCAAATTTAACTTTGCCGATGATGTAAGGCATTGTTTCAATCCCTAAACACTGGAGAAATAAGGAAGATAATCCCTTGTTAACCCCTTCGAGCCTAGAAGTAGGAGTTTTTTCTTTCTTTACAAAAACAAAACCTTAAATCTCGAACCTGGGGCGGGTAGTTCTCGGTTAACTCGAAGATACGTGCATACAAGACACTTTTCATATAAAAGTGGTGCATTCAGGTTTTTCCTTCGTACACAACAAGCAAGTGTCAAAGATGCTTTTCAGCATAAAAGACGATGATGGTTCACTGTAAGCCATTAATCAAGGTAGTCACCTCCTTTCTCGAAAAAAAAAAAGAAAAAAAATGGAGGAAAATTGAAAAGCCCGCTAAGTCAAACCTATGAAGGAGACTTAGGCAAAAATGGGGCATCCCGTTGACTGTATAATCGAACGAAACAGTTCGGACAAAAGTCAGGGATAACAAAAGAGAGGAATTCTGTAAGAGTTATCACTCTCAAAACCCTAAAATAGCAAAAGGCTATCAAATGCTGTAAGGGAGTTGTGACTACCTTAGGTTTGTGAACCATCATCGACTATCAATTCTTAAACCTGTAAGAACCTGAATGTGTAGTTTGAGTTAGCTGAGCGTAGGATTGGAGTTCATCACGGAGAGTGGGTGGGACAAATAACTTTGATCCTTTATCCTTTGTTTCATGAACCATGAACCAAGCCACGTTACAACCCTCAAAAGACCTAATTGAGGTAAGGTTGTTTTGAAAGCATATTACAGCAAGGTTTGATAACCTGACTCCTAATGATCTTTGATGTTTGTGTGTGTTAATCACTTTATCCATCATTTGTAAGATGGTTGGATCACTTTCACTTTGATCACTTGATCACTCCGCCGTGTGTGTTTCATCAAAAAATGTTTTCAAAAGATTGCATGAATTTTACATTAAAAATTGCCAATTTTTAATGAAGAGCATTGCGTGCAAAACAATCCAATATCAAAGGAATCCCAACAAGCGCTGTCAGCTAGGGAATTTGATTTGATAAAGGAAGCTCAGCCTGGGGCAACCAATTTGAAAGATTTGTTAATCATTTGTTGCAATGATCAGCTAATTAGAGCCGACCAGGTTAGGATCAGATGAGGCTCTCAATGACCATTTAGTCTGGGGAAAATCTTTTGCAGTTACCAGCTAGCAGGGACAAGTTTGTTCCCCGGTCGTTACTTCCACAGTCTGAAGACTTTGTTGTACAAGCACCGTTAAACTGGGGTAATCACGTCGAGATTTGTAAATCTCTCCCTATAAGGGTTTAAAGACATTGAAGCATCTTTATGCTAGTTCTCTTGATGATCTTCCCACAGACCATGTAATCTGGGGCAGAAAAGTTTGAAGACTGTTTGTCGCAAGAGCCGTTGTTCACCAGAAAAGGATTGTCATACCATCATGGGGCGTAAATGTTTTGTTCTCAGGGTACCTTTTTCCAAGCTCTTTAGTTAAGTTGTTACTTCAGTTGATCTGGGAATCTCTCGTTGTGATTTTCCTTCACCAAAGAATTCAAGCTCATGATGGCAATCCAAGTGAAGTCATGATGTTTTGGCCTAAGAAGATTACTCCCTCCCAGAGATGGTTGTAACTTTGAAGTGGAATTGTTGTTCTTCATGATCATCCCTTTGATGTCCAATTTTGGTTGGGTCTCCGTGTCGAGATGCTTATTTCATCTCAAGTTTTGTTTTGTCTAATTTGTCAGCATAAACATAAGCATGGCATAAAGCATATGCATAACATCTGTGCATTTTTGCTATCTCTGGTTGTCACTTGTTCCTGTTTCACTTTGATTCCCTCCTCGGTGAATGGGTATGTTGTCTCTCTCCAATAGAGTTGTCAGCCCTTAAGCATAAAATGTCCATCCTTTATCAATTCCCCACAGAGTTTAATCCTCATGGATGATGGTTGCTTCAGTTATCTTTTTCCATGATTGGATAAGATGGGTCCGCATTCGAGTTCATTTCTCAATGGTTGGAGTCTTGTTTGAAAGTTTCTTTCTAGCTTGATCCTAGATTGAACTTCGGTCCCTGTCGGTCGCCGAACCTACTTAGATGTGTATTTATTTTGCACTATCTATCAAGAAGAACATCTTACATGGTAATACAGATAAGTGGCAATCTTTGACAAGAAGCTTATCGTCTTCAGCAATAAATGGCAGTCTCTTCGGAGAAGTTTAATCGTATTCACAGATAAGTGGCAATCTTTGACAAGAAGCTTATCGTCTTCAGCGATTAATGGCAATCTCTTCGGAGAAGTTTAATCGTATTCACAAGTGAGTGGCAGTCTCTTGGGAGAAGCTTAACCTTCATCAACGATAAATGGCAGTCTCTTCGAAGAAGTTTAATCGTCTTCAACAGGTGAGTGGCAGTCTCTGTAGAGAAGCTTAACCTTCATCAACGATAAATGGCAGTCTCTTCGGAGAAGTTTAATCGTCTTCAGTGGTGAGTGGCAATCTCTTAGGAGAAGCTTAACCTTCATCAGCGATAAATGGCAGTCTCTTCGGAGAAGTTTAATCGTCTTCAGTGGTGAGTGGCAATCTCTTAGGAGAAGCTTAACCATATTCAACGATAAATGGCATCTCTTCGGAGAAGTTTAATTGTCTTCGGCGGTAAGTGGCAGTCTCTGTAGAGAAGTTTAACCTGCACCAGTGATAAATGGCAGTCACATTTGAGAAGTTTATCTTAAGGATGTCGACGCACGGTTGTGACCTGCATTGTTTGAAAATCCAGTGGATACGGATATAAGTAATTTGGTGGTGACCAATCATATTTCAAGAAAGGCCCGTTGGTAATTGGCATTATGAAAATCAATGGACGACGAATACTGACAATTTGGTTGTGTATCATTCCAAACTAAGTCACGATGGTTTCCATCCCAAGCTCAGGTTTTGTACCTTTGGAGATGTATTGTTTAATTCCAAGCACAGGTTTCGTACCTTTGGAAGAGGTTTGTTTCTATCCCGAGCACAGGTTGTGTACCTTTGGAGATAGATGTTTGTTTTCATCCCAAGCTCAGGTTGTGTACCTTTGGAGATGTATTGTTTGATTCCGAGCACAGGTTTTGTACCTTTGGAAGAAGTTTGTTTCTATCCCGAGCACAGGTTGTGTACCTTTGGAGATAGATGTTTGTTTTCATCCCAAGCTCAGGTTGTGTACCTTTGGAGATGTATTGTTTGATTCCAAGCACAGGTTTCGTACCTTTGGAAGAAGTTTGTTTCTATCCCGAGCACAGGTTGTGTATCTTTGGAGATAGATGTTTGTTTTCATCCCAAGCTCAGGTTGTGTACCTTTGGAGATGTATTGTTTGATTCCAAGCACAGGTTTCGTACCTTTGGAAGAAGTTTGTTTCTATCCCGAGCACAGGTTGTGTACCTTTGGAGATAGATGTTTGTTTTCATCCCGAGCACAGGTTGTGTACCTTTAGAGATAGATGTTTGTTTTCATCCCAAGCTCAGGTTTTATACCTTTGGGAGATGTTTGTTTTCTTCCCAATCTCAGGTTTCGTACCTTTGGAGATGTATTGTTTGATTCCAAGCACAGGTTTCGTACCTTTGGAAGCAGTTTGTTTCTATCCCGAGCACAGGTTGTGTATCTTTGGAGATAGATGTTTGTTTTCATCCCAAGCTCAGGTTTCGTACCTTTGGAGATGTATTGTTGGATTCCAAGCACAGGTTTCGTACCTTTGGAAGAAGTTTGTTTCTATCCCGAGCACAGGTTGTGTACCTTTGGAGATAGATGTTTGTTTTCATCCCAAGCTCAGGTTGTGTACCTTTGGAGATGTATTGTTTGATTCCAAGCATAGGTTTTATACCTTTGGAAGATGTATTGTTGGATTCCAAGCACAGGTTTTATACCTTTGGAAGATGTTTGTTTTCATCCCAAGCTCAGGTTTCGTACCTTTGGAGATGTATTGTTTGATTCCAAGCACAGGTTTCGTACCTTTGGAAGAAGTTTGTTTCTATCCCGAGCATAGGTTGTGTACCTTTGGAGATAGATGTTTGTTTTCATCCCAAGCTCAGATTGTGTACCTTTGGAGATGTATTGTTTGATTCCAAGCACAGGTTTTATACCTTTGGAAGATGTATTGTTGGATTCCAAGCACAGGTTTTATACCTTTGGGAAGATGTATTGTTGGATTCCAAGCACAGGTTTTGTACCTTTGGGAGATTCTTTGTTGCCATCCCGAGCACAGGTTGTGTACCTTTGGAGATGTATGCTTTGGATCCTGAGTTCAGAAGTTCCCAGAGACTAAGGTGGTTGCGTTTGCATGAAGTGTTCTATATCCTAATGTATTGAGGATGTTCAGCTTTCATATCCTAATGTATTGAGGATGTTCAGTTTTCAATCCTAATGTGTTGAGGGTTGTATCTCTTTTCGGTCCTAATGTATTGAGGGTCGTGTCTCTAACTATATCCTAACGTGTTAAGGGTATTAGTTTTCAATCCTAATGTGTTGAGGGTTGTATCTCTTTTCGATCCTAATGTATTGAGGGTCGTGTCTCTGCTATATCCTAACGTGTTGAGGGTATTAGTTTTCAATCCTAATGTGTTGAGGGTTGTATCTCTTTTCGGTCCTAATGTATTGAGGGTCGTGTCTCTAACTACATCCTAACGTGTTAAGGGTATTAGTTTTAAATCCTAATGTGTTGAGGGTTGTATCTCTTTTCGATCCTAATGTATTGAGGGTCGTGTCTCTGCTATATCCTAACGTGTTGAGGGTATTAGTTTTCAATCCTAATATGTTGAGGGTTGTATCTCTTTTCGGTCCTAATGTATTGAAGGTCGTGTCTCTAACTATATCCTAACGTGTTGAGGGTATTAGTTTTCAATCCTAATGTGTTGAGGGTTGTATCTCTTTTCGAACCTAATGTATTGAGGGTCGTGTCTCTAACTATATCCTAATGTTTTGAGGGTATTAGTTTTTGATCCTAAGGTTTTGAGGGTCTTCGTCCAATCCTAATGTGTTGAGGGTTGTGTCTCTACTATATCCTAATATTTTGAGGGTATTAGTTTTTTATCCTAAAGTTTTGAGGGTTTTCGTCCAATCCTAATGTGTTGAGGGTTGTGTCTCTACTATATCCTAACGTTTTGAGGGTATTAGTTTTTGATCCTAAGGTTTTGAGGGTCTTCTTCCAATCCTAATGTGTTGAGGGTTGTGTCTCTACTATATCCTAATATTTTGAGGGTATTAGTTTTTTATCCTAAAGTTTTGAGGGTTTTCGTCCAATCCTAATGTGTTGAGGGTTGTGTCTCTACTATATCCTAATGTTTTGAGGGTATTAGTTTTTGGTCCTAAAGTTTTGAGGATCTGCGTCCAATCCTAAGGTGTTAAGGGTTGTGTCTCCGTTGTATCCTAACGCTTTAAGGATATTAGCTTTTGTTCATAAGGTTTTGAGATATATATTTGTGCTTCCTGTTTGAAGATTTGGTCGTCACCAAACCCTTTGAAAGCCCAGTGGTTACTGACATCTTTTAAAGTCCAATTGTTATCGGTATCATCTAATCTGGTCGTTACCAACTATCATTCAAAAGCCTAGTAGTGGCTAGCATTGTTAAAAGCCCAATTATTATTGGTATCCTTCGAGTTGGTCGTTACCAATCTTTTCCAAAGCCCAGTGGTCACTGGCATCTTTCAAACCCAATTGTTATTGGTATCATCTAATCTGGTCGTTACCAACTATCATTCGAAAGCCTAGTAGCTACTAGCTTTGTTCAAAACCAATTGATATTGATATCGTCTGATTTGTTCGCTACCAAACATCATTCTAAAAACCCAGTGGCTACTGGCATCCTTCGGATCCAATTATTATTGGTATTGGATTTGGTCGTTACCAACTTTATCTGTTAAATCCAATTGTATTGGTATCCTTTGATTTGGTCGTCACCAATAATCTTCAAAGTCCAATTGTTATTGACGTTGTCTAAACTCGATTGTTATCGTCACTTCGATTTGGTTGTCACCAAACCCTTTGAAAATCCAATGGTTATTGATCTTCTTTGATTTTGGTCGTTACCAATCTCCCCGGTTAAGTCTAGTGGTTACTAGCATTATCATAACCAATCGTATTTGGAACACTGATTTGGTAGTCACCAGTTCTTTCTAAGTCCAGTGGTTACTGGCATTGCTTGAAAACTAATCGATATTAGTACCGTGAGGTTTGGTTGTTACCAATTTCCCCAGCTGAAGTCCTGTTTTGTCTGAAATTCCCAACTGTGATTGGAACTTTGGTTTGGTTGTCACCATCACCCCCAGGAAGTCTAGTGGTAACTAGCACTATTGGAAACTGTCTGTTGTTCTGGTCATCACCAGTACCCCTTTTGAAGCTTTTGCTTTCCCCAGTCGAGTCTCGGAGGACTAGTGGATACTAGATTCCCCGGTGCGTCTGGTCTTGTTCCTAACCTTTTCCTGAAGATCCCGTTTGAACTCTTCGTTATAGGAAATTTCTCATCTGGTTATCCCCAGTGAGGTTCGTGTCTTCATTCCGTCTGTCCCCGGTAAAGTTTTGCTTCCCCAGTGGAATTGTTCCCCAACGGAGTTTTCCCCAGTGGACTTTTTCCCCAGTGGAGTTTTCCCCAGTGCGTCGGGTCCCCTGTGAGTAGTTACTCGTTGTGTCGACCATTCTTTTGTTTTTGCTCGTGTGTCTGCATCTGGCTTGCATTCAAGCGTCATAAAGCACCATTTAGATTCATGGCATATTCACATTTGTCCTTTTGCATACCACCGGATCTAAGGGACAAAATTTTTGGTTTTCTATATTTAAATACCTTTCACTACGATTCTATGAGGATTGTCATCTCTCATTGCCATCTAGTGAAGATATTTAAATAGGGGAAACTGTTGCACCCTAAATTTTGACCCCTTAGATCCTCATCATCATTTTAGGGTCATATTCGTTTGACTATCTGACCATAACCTATTTCAAGTTGTCTTTGTCAAGATACATGCGAATTAGGGTTCCACACCGTCAAAAATCGAGACTTCAACAGTATGATCAATCAATGTTTTGGATTGATTCTCCATAAAACAAAGTCAAAGATATCACATTGGGTCATGTTTTAATCCAATCGGAGGTTGTCACCCCAAGATCAAGCACAGTGCAGTTCAGGGTACCTGATTAGGGTTTTCAAGCAGGAAAAGTCAACCGTAGTTTGACTTTGGATTTAAAGGAAGGTTCAATGATGCAACTTTGGTCCAACAAGTTTATAAGGCTTATTGAAGTCCCCTCAAAGAGTTTCAAGGTCTTGGAAGTCCCGAAACAAGAACAGATGGTCTGATAGTCATCGATCGATCGTACGGTTGACCGAAAAGTCAACTCTTCAATCTTAAGGAATTGGACTTCATGATGTGAATCAAAAATGTTCCTTATGTCATATTACACCTCCCCATAAAATTTCATGGCCATCGGATCAAGGATTGAGGAGTAATCAAAAAGTTGGGAAATCAAGGTTTTGAAAAGGGCAAAGTCATAACTCCTTAACCACACAAGGGTTTTTGACCTAGTTTCAAGAGGAATGAGTTCCTAACACAAGCATCAATATTGTAGTACCTAATTGGGGCTTTTTAAAAAGTACAAGTGGGTTCCATAACTCTTCCTGTTTAGAGAGAACCAAGGTCCACAAGTTGGCAAAAACTCATATTGGAAAAACCAGGTCAGCATGAGTTTTTTTTTTTATTCCAAAACCTCTCCAAATCGATGTTAATTAAAGACTAAGCCTCATTTATGATGTTTATATTGATAATTAACATTTTTACATAAATTCCCACAAAAATGGCACAAAGATTAAAGGAAATCATTATTTAATGCAAGTTGCAAAAGTGAATAGTGAAGAAAGAGAAAAAAGGTGGCTAGCATTGTCAAATCATCAACTTTAATTCAACAAGTCACCTCCTATCCTATGAAGCATGATGAAAAAATCTATAGGGCATGGGGAATATTTTATTAGAGTGGCTTAAAGATAAAGGTGAAGATTTCATTGGAAAACTCAAAGATTTTCATGATGGAAGGTTAAAATTGACAATTTGCTTCACTTTTGCCCATACCTTGATTCTAGGCCTTTGGCTATAAATAGAACTCACTTACTACATCAAAAACACACCAGTTCTATGCTAGAAACCATCTAGAACTCTCTCCCTTACACAATCACCAAATTCTTGCAAAATCTCACTAAATCTCCAAAATCTCTCAAAATATATTTTTGCAAAACACCTTCCAAAACCATTTTCAAACTTTTTCCAACTCAAGAAACACTTCAAACACATCAAATATGATGTATTGAAGCTATCCAAATCCCTTCCACACTTATGTAACAAGGTTTGAGTGAGTTGGTCTTTGAAACCTTTGGACTTTAGAGTTTTTCCTTCATTTACAAGGCATTTTGTCCACTAGCTTGCTTGGAGGTTTTTTTGGAGCATCTATTCATCAACCTAGGAACATTTGAAGACCTTGTAAGATCTCTCAATATCTCTGGTTTTCTTATTGCTTAAGCTTGCTTCAAGAGGTAAACCTAAAACTTATAAATGTGAACTTTCTACTTGCATTTCACATGCTACCATGATTGTTTTTAGGGTTTTCACCTTCCTATCTCTCATTTATTCATTTCAAAACTTTAATTTTATTCTCTTTTGAGTTTTATTTTAAAGTTATGACTTTGGCTTGTTAGCATCCTTGTGTACTTGAGTTTGACTAAAACTCTTGCTTGTAAGCATTTGTGTTTGATCTTCTCTTAAAACTTGAAAGTTTTCCCCGTGATGTTTTTAAACTTCTCACTTACATTTGTTGTGACATTATTTGATTACGCTTGATAATTGTAATTACATATGGCATCTTGTAAGCTCTAAGAAACCATTCTTTGTCAAGATACATCTTTATCTTTGTTAAGATCCCCTGCCACCTTTGTTAAGATATATCGCCATCTTTGTTAAGATATGTTTGTGGTTGTGACTTCCTTATGCTTAAGTCTTGTAAGAACTTACCCTTCTTGATATTGTAATATCTTGATACTTGCTTTGGTTGTGACCATCTATCTTGATTGAAATCATTAATATTGTAATATCTTAAATTCTTGCTTTGGTTGTAACCATTCATCCTGATTTAGATCCTTGCTTATTATAATATGCTTGATCATTCTTAGTTGTAACCATATCCCTTATATTCATCATGTGTGAATGTTTATGCTTTGTTAAGTTTACTTTCCCCAAGTGATGGAACTCTTTAGTTCTCATCCAAGTTGCGTCATCTTTTCCCTTCCAAAGGAAAGTCTCTCTATTGACCATTGGGTCATAGATAGCTCATTAAACTCATAGGTCTGGATAGAACCTTCTCCCCCTTTTGGTCTGGATAGAACCAATAGGATTTAAACTCATAGGTCTGGATAGAACCTTCTCCCCCTTTTGGTCTGGATAGAACCAATAGGATTTAAACTCGTAGGTCTGGATAGAACCTTCACCCTCTTTTGGTCTGGAAAGAACCAATAGATCCTTATTCTGTAGTTCATGCCTGAACTACGACCGCTATGATTTCTCATTGGACAATGAGAATACGTAGGCACAAGATGCGATATCTTGACGAGCAACCTTCCCCCTCACTAGGAGTGTTTACAACTAGAACCCTAGGATAGAGTTGTTAACTCTATGTAAGGATCATGGATATGATCACTTACTTCCCCCTTTGAGTGTTACAACATAGACATAGAGAGTTTTGTGAAACTCTACACAAACATTATTATGTTTGTTCCCCTTTGAACCTTGATCGCAATCAAGCGTTCTTCAACCCTAGTGAGGTGAACTACGATTGCTCTGATTCTATCCTAGTTAGGATACGTAGGCAGAGGACGCGATGTCTTTGCGAGCAAACTTAGAAACAATCTTAGGTCTTCATCTATCATAACCTTCACCTTTTTACCCAATACTTAAACCTTAGCAAATATTTAACAAACATAGCATACAAATAAACAAAAGGTTCCTGTAGAGTACTACAGATGTTTAGGATGTGAAATACCTACCCTATGCATAACCAACCCCCGATCCCCGAATCTCTTAGCGTTGTTGTAACATCGCGCAAAAGGTTCTTTCTTTCTTTAGACCTTTCCTTTGGATAAATTAAAGTTCGGTTGTAAAAGAATTAAGGTTCAAGTTAATTCAATAGCCTGATATCCGATTTTCACCGCAACAACGGTAACCGGTGAAAAGTCTGATTTTAAGTCTCCGTCAGGATGATCATCTGATTTTGGTGTAGATATTCGTCCTCAATTCATCAAGGGGTCACTGGTCACTCGGTAACCGGTAATGGATGGTCGATCATGCCGTCAGGCATTCTGCGTCATTGCATCAAAATTCCTCGGGACTCGTCATGTCATTAGGAACTTTTTAACAATCAAGCTATTTATGTCGTCGGGCATTCAAAGGGGTTTTCGGGCGTCAGCCGGACTTCGTCAGTAGGTCGGGAATAGAATTCTTGGTCAATCATGAACCAAATAAGGATGTACAATCTTTTACCGTCAGGCACTCCGCATCAGCTGAGAGAACTACTTCGTCAATACAGTTGGACTTCAATCATCAAGTCTTTCAAGGAAAGTTCAACTTCTATGTTTAAAACCTGCTGGGGATGACACATCTCCACAGGGGATTCTGGAGAACTATCAAGTAACTCTGCTTCGGTGATCCAGAAATCATTCCGACTGAATCATCTCTGCTGAGGAAATCAAGAATCACCTTGAACAAATAACTCCGTTGAAGGATTCAAGAATCATCCTGAACCAATAATTATGCGGGAGATTTCAGGAATCATCTTGAGCAAACACTCTGCTGGAGATTCTAAGCATCAACTTGAGCAACCGACTCTGGCAACTTCACTGGGGATTTTAAGAATCATCTTAAACACACAACTTCGATGGAGGATTCAAGAATCATCTTGGGCAAACGACTTTGCTGGGGAGTTCAAGAATCATCTTGGGCCAAACCATTCTGCAGATGAACACCTGCAAAACAAGAACGGTAACGACCTAGCTCATGTTTTGTATGCATATGCTTGACTATGGCGCAATGCTCCACACGATGGAAATGCTACGCGTTTAGGATAAATGCTATGCAATCATGCAAAATGCTATGGCCCCGTCAGCAAAATAAATGCTGAAGGGAGAAGCCTCCTGTCAAGGAGAAAGGACCACTCTGGTGGAGAGGAGGAATCATCCTGCCGAGGAGAAAAAGTCACGCCAATCTCAATTGGATTCCGCTTGGGGAAAGGAACTTCAGTCGACTGCTGCAGGAGACTAAAGCTCTTCGAGAACCTGAACCTGCTCATCTGGGTATTCAAACCACAACTGCTGAGGAAAACGATGTCAATCGCAGAAATAAACTGCCCGACCTTCGCGGAAAATCTTTCCTGAAGATAACGACTCCGATGGGGAGATACAGCATCAACTATTGAACCTCTACTGGGGAAAACCAATCATGGCCCAAACGGTATCCAAGGACTCGACTCTCTTGGGGAACTGCAAACTCGGCTGGGGAAGAAGGAATCGTCCTGCTTACTGGGGAGAATACAACTCTGTGGGGGAATCTCAATTCCGCTGGAGACTTCAGTCTGGAACTATCAACTACTGTACACTTCAGTATATGACTCAGCTGGGGAGATGATGTTCCTTCGGGATACATCTGGTTGGGGGAGAGAATCTTTTCTTCCTGGGGAAACACATATCAATGCTCCTAGTCCCGCATTTAGATTCTGCGGGGAGATGGTGCTACACTCCATAGGGGATATCAATCCTGATCTGTTGAGGATAATCTTGCATACGCCTTACGGAGACTGAATCTTCTGGGTAACACCTGCTGGACTATCAAGTCTGATGAGGAATACCTGTGTTTCAACACTGCTGGGGATATCAATCTTTAGCTACTCGTTGTACAACTCTGTTGGAGATGTACCGATCCTATCAAGGAAACACCTCTGGCGACTGCGGAAGATAACAATCGATCACTGAAATTGAATCTCACTTCACTGAGGAAAACAACCCTGAACGGTCCTTTTAGAACACCCTAAGTCCTTATAGGGTACGCAGCAATCTGCTGAGAAATAACTCTTCTCTGTCTGACATCAAAATCTACCCGTCCGGAGATTACTCAGTGAGGGAATCAACGACGACCTCTGCTTGAGGAATGAGTCAATGACCTGGACTCGGAGGGGAAAGGAGTAAAACTTGGACTCTGTGGGGATACAACATTGCATCAGTCCCACTGCTGGGGAAATAAACCCAAATCTGTTGGTCAGGGAAAGCTTCAGTCTCAACCCACTTGGGAAAATAGCACATCAGGCTAATCAACATTCAATGCTTGGGATGGCCATACTCTGCCGGAAATATCAATCAAACCTGCCGAGGATAATCTTGATCCTACTCTGATAAGGGATAAATGCCATCTCAACTTGCTGCAATCTCAAACTGCTCAGGGAAAACAATCTCAAACTGTACATCTCTGCTGAGAAAATAATCCTGATTCAACAACATCGACACAGGGAATACAGAATGCCAATCATGGAGCTGGGATCACTCGAGCCTTACGTCGGGGAATGTGACAACATACGAGTCACTAGGAATCATTGTGTCAGATACACTTAGGCTTTTTCTGGTTTAGGGATAGGTTTATGGTGATATGGATTTATTTCTGGTTACCAACAAAAGTGGATTTGAAGGGGAAATACTAGACGAGAACTAGCATTCGAGGTGGACTATCAGACGAGAACTGATAGCAACATATGTTAGGTTGTAAGACGAGAACTGATTTACGGTTTTGGATATCAGACGGGAACTGATTTCTGGTTTTCCAGACGAGAACTGGACTTTAAAACTGCGTTGGCCAGACGAGAACTGGTTGAATAATAGGTTAAACAAAAGGTGACCAGACAGGGCTGGTTTCTGGTTTGGATTTCCGACGAGAACTGATCTCCGGTTTGCCAGATGAGAACTGGACTTTAAAACGATTTGGTTACAAGGTTCTGCCAAGTAACAGGTTAGGCTGTAGGATGACAATCCAATGGCAGCAAGACTTCTTCAGAAGTTTTAGGTTTTTTGGTAGGGTAATGACACGATTCCCCAACACGCAACTCTTGCTAGGGTGAACAAACTCATTTGAACAACTTGCCCCAGTGCAATTCAACTTGCCCCAATCCGACTCTTGGGAGAATTCATTCTGAACAGAAAGCAACTGGCAACGAGACAATCTTCAGATGACTTGCCCCAACATCTGTACAACGGAAGGATTCATCCTCAATCAATCAACTCTCAGCAAGGTTGGTTTCAATATACTTCTGAAGTAGCTTGTCCCTGAACGAGCGTTGAGCGACTTAACATGCCCTGATTGAACACTGGAGGGATCTGCCCTCAAATCACAGGAACTCTGGATAACTGCCCCTGATTGAACACTAGAGGGATCTGCCCTCAAACCATAGAACTCTGGACGATTGCCCCTGATTGGGTCTCGAGAAGGTTCACTTCTGATCAACTGCTTCTTGAACCAACTGTCCCATAATCAACCGATCCTTCGGGACTTGTCCTCAGACTAACTGATTCCAAACTCACTGGAAGTCAATGCCCCAGATTCACAGGGCTTCGCAGTATGCCATTCTGATCCAGACTGCTAACAATTCAGTCCTGACTGACTATTCCCTATTGGAATTCCTTCATATCAACTACTGGCCTGCAATTAAAATTGTTTATTCACGAATGGTAATTTTAATGGAGTGTTCATGCAGATTTCGAAAATGTTGTCACTCATTTACGTGTCATGATAGTGAGTGACGAATGAACCAAAGAGTTCAAATGTAGTGCTGATTCAATAAGTGAAAAACACAACAAGGATATGATTAGAAAATCATGTAGGAGTCAGGTTACTCAACCTCATCGTAATGCACTTTCAGAATAAACCCTGCCTCAATTAGGTCTTTTAAGGGTTGTATCGTGGTCGGGTTCACGGTTCGTGAAACAAAGGATATTTGGCTCAAATTATGATTTGTACCCACCCCTTCTACGTGATGATCTCCGATCCTACAGTTCAGTTAACTTGGTTCGAGCGCTCACCTCTTCGAGAGGTATGTTGAATATTGGGAACAACTGGTTAAAGAATTCACAAGGTGTTTCGGAGTGACAGTTACTCCTTTTCGTTTTCGGTTTCTGTATCTACACGACTTTGTCCTTGTTCGAGGATTTTTCTTTTTATATCCTTTCTTTTTCATTCTTTTGATTCCCTAATTTTTGCCTGGACTGACTCTTCAGAGTTCTTTTCTATTTTTCTTTTGAAGTCCAGCGGGATGCCCTGATTTTTACCTAAGTATTTGCTTTCCAGCTTTTTCTTTTTCTTTTACTTAGCAGGCTTTCTTATTCCTTTTTTCTTTCGAAACAAGTCGTGCGACACTGGCTGTCTGGATTCATCCGAGAGGTTTATAACTGTCTCACTCCTGATTGGTGAGGTTTAACCATTGTGGTGGACGAGGTACGACCTCTGGGGAGGAATACGATGTGATTGGTCCTCGAAAGGCAACACTCCTCCATAAGACTTGAACGCTCGGTCAAGCTACCTGACTACTACCCTGCCCCGGGTTAAGATGTGAGGGTTTAAAAGTCCGAAAAAGCTCCTACTTCTCGGCTCGAAGTGGTTAACAAGGGACTACCTCCTTATATCTCCAGTGTTTAGGGGATTTGAAACAATGCCTTGTACGTCATCGGTAGGGTTTTATCTGAAAGCATACGATCATCGGTTATGCGTATTCAGCTTCGTCATCCTCCCTTCAATCTTTACTAATCATAGTGACAAAGTGGAGTGAATAAAATGCAAGTGTCAGTGCAATGCAGTAAATGAGTGACAACGATATGATTAATTCAGAAAAATGCATAGTCACTTCATCAATATTACCATTCGAAACAAACAATGTTTAACAGCAAGTAGTAAGTAACAAAAAAGAAACTACAAATGCAAATGATAAAAAGTCTGAGGACTGCCAATGCTGAGGACGTCTGCCTGTCTGGACCACTGGCCTCTGGAAATAACCCTCTGAATCTGTGAGCTCAGACAGCTAAGAGGTTGTCATGCACAACCAAAACTCCTTCTGGAAAGGAAATGCACCCTTTGTCGATCAACTGTTGCACTTTTGCCTGAAAAGCTTTGCAATCTTCAATTGAATGCCCTGGGGATCCGCCATGGTATCCACACTGAGCATGGGGGTTGTACCCAGGGGGATAAAGCTCTGGCACGGGCTTAAGAGCTTTGGGTTCCACCAAAGAATTCTGAACCAAAGGTGGCAGAATCTGGCTATACGACACAGGCACTGGATGAGGAGGAGCATTCCTTTGTTCCAAGTTGTTACGAGGTCGGTTCTGATTCTGACGCTGATTCTAATAACCTCGGCCACGGGCTCGTGGATTTGCAAGAGGAGCGACATAAGGTTCCCGATGTGGTACCCTAGGCACAATTGTCTGTCCAGGATAACGAGACACAGAAGATACTGACCGCTGAGAAGACGAGGAACCAACAGATTTCACCGATTCATCTCGAGGATACCCAACATCATTCATGATTGCATTGACCACAACTCCTTCTTGAGTTTGACAGCTATAGAGAGATTCAGTTTCACTAGCCTGACTGCCCGAAACATTCTGGATTCTTCCAATCTTCACACCATACTCGATGCGCTCTCCTGCCCTTACCAATTCAGAGAAATTTGGTGCAACTCCAAGCATTCTTTTGAAGTACGGGCTCTGCAAGGAGTTTACGAACATGCCTTTTAACTCTCGGTCTAGAAGCGGTGGTTGCACTCTAGCAGCAAATTCTCTCCATCTCTGAACATACTTCCTGAAAGGTTCATTGTTCCCTTGAGACAATTCTTGCAGCTGCATGCGACTAGGAGCTACATCAAGATTGTAGTCATACTGCTTCAGAAAAGCATTGGCTAAATCCACCCATGATCGGATCTGATCACTCTCTAACTGCATATACCAACTCAGAGGTGCCCCAGTCAGACTATCTTGAAAGCAGTGAATCATCAACTTGTCGTTGTGCACGAATGAAGTCATTCTTCGGCAGAACATCACCAAATGTTGCTTCGAGCAACTATCTCCTTTGTACTTTTCAAACCTCGGTGCTCTGAACTTTTGAGGTAACACTAGGCCAGAAACCAGATACATGTCTGCAGCATTAGGGTTAACAGCGTCTTTACCTTTCAAGGCTTTGAATCTTTCATCCAACGCACGAAACCTTTTAGCATACACGAGAGCTAATGGGTCTTCAGTATTTGCTATCGGGACCTCTCTTCGGGAATTTGGCACAGGGAGAACAACACCCTGATAGTCTGAGGTATCAATAGAAGGAGAACGTTCACTTCGGACGACAAACTGCTCACGTAGATCTCAGTCTTCAACAGAAGGTTGTACAAGCTGAGTTGCTGTAAGGTTGTTCACTTGCGGGAAATCTTCGTCATGCATAGAACCGTACAAAGGATTGGACGTCACAGTGAAACCTGACAAGGTATCAAAAAATTGGAAGCTGCTCTTTGACATAGCTACCAACAACTTTCAACTGACTTCACTGCTTGATCCTGCTTCAACCCCTTGGTCGTCTTCTAACAATCAACCCTTGCTCAGACCAAACACCGGAGAATCACCCTCTGAAGCAAAACAAAGGCTGGATAAGAGCTCTGACTAGCTGGAGCATGGCATGCAATATGATGCAGGAATGATTATGCAAATGCAATGCAAGATGCAGCAAACACGGGATCACAGCCCCCACAAAGCTCTGATTACTGCTGCACTGCTGACGAGAGAAAACCAAAATACCGGGTAGGCTGGAAGTCAAGTTTCCTGCAAAAACCCTCCCACTCACGGGTATGGACCTAAACTGACACAAGTTCGGCATCCTATGCGGTCGTCGGCGTCACAGACTTTCAAGACTGATAATACGATACCCAGAAGGTGTGGCATCATCCTGTCCTGAAGAGGCCTCACTTAGCCAACTTTCAAATGATCGGTCCCCAGAGTCGACAATCCTCCAAACCAACAACCCCCTCAACCCAAAGGGTTGAAAAAGAAGTCAACCGGGAGAACCTCGTCTAAGCGTGGATTTCATGAGACACTAGCGCCTGCCAAGCAAGTGCGCGCCCACTAATTTCCACAACTAATTCTAGGTACACTCAAGCCTGGGTCTGGCTTCTCACTCATCAGAGCTCCCATCCCACAACAGCACAATAGCAATAGATAATAATATAGTGCGGGAAATGTAAATACATCAGTAATATACAACACAAAAATAAACACCCACAGACACGCAAACAAGCGCTAGGATTGACTCTCGCAGGGACGTTGGATCCCAAAACTGACTCGCCTACGGGACGTTGGATCCCTAGGAAACTATCAAGTCCCCAGCAGAGTCGCCAGCTACTGGGGATGACCCATACAACTAGGAAGAGAATCCAAGACAAGACTCGCTTAGAGAACCATCGCAGTCCCCAGCAGAGTCGCCAGCTGTCGCTTCCGCGAAAATAAGGTGCCGGCAAAACAGAAGAGTCGCCACCTTTCGTTATTTATCCCTCGGAACGGGAAAGGAAACAATCAGAAAAACCTGACGAAAAAGGTATAAGACAAGGTCATCGCAACCGTTGTCTGGGTTCGGGAGTCGGTTACGCAAGGGGAAGGTATTAGCACCCCTCACGTCCATCGTACTCGATGGGATCCACGCTTGTTGTGTTTATCTACGGGTGAAAAACAATCTATCTATGGCTACTAGATCTAAATGGAAAGAAATTGACTCGATAGAGCGTCGCACTCTATGCCTACGTATTCCCATCAGAGAATGAGAAATCAGAGTCTACGTAGTTCGGGAAACTACGGGGGAATTTGCTCGGCAAGACATCGCGTCTTGTGCCTACGTATTCTCGTCAGAGAAATCAGAGCATAACGTAGTTCAGGCTAACTACGGCTAGACAGGGTGTTCTCGATCACACGGGGGTGAGAGAAAGGATTGACGATACTAGCGTGCGCATTCTAGCAGTTAGGTGTATGCTGCTCGACCATTGGAGACTTAGGCGTACCTGTTTGCGGTAGAACGGACGTATATTGTCGGGATTTAAGGTATGGGAACCTACGGGAACTAGAACTACGGTCTGGTCTCAAATGCGCAAGGGAAAGAGAAAAGGATAACATCAGTCGTCAGAGGGAAAGTCTCGATCGCACGACAGCGAGAGAACAAAAGGTTAGTTGTTAGTGTGTTCGCTAGGATATCGCATCCTATGCCTACATATTCTCATCAGAGAAAATCAGAGCAGCTGTAGTTCGACCTACTACAGCTAAACGGGGAAACGGGCAAAAGGGAAAAGGGCGCTCGCTAGGATGTCGCATCCTATGCCTACGTACTCTCATCGGGCATGAGAGATCAGAGCAAACGTAGTTCGACTACGGGAAAGGTTGAAGGTGGCTCGCCAATACATCAGTATTGTGCCTACGTACTCTCAACAGGCTTGAGAGATCAGAGCTAACGTAGTTCGACGGACTACAGGGAAGTTGCTCGCCAATACGTCAGTATTGTGCCTACGTATTCTCTTCAGAGAAATCAGAGCAGGACGTAGTTCGGGAAAACGAGTCTCGATTGCGCGGGGGAAAGAGAAGGGGACTCGATCGCACGGGGGCAAGAACAGAGAGGAAGCAGGCCTACGCCTAAACGGGAAGGAACTCGAGACACACACGCAAGAACCTACGACGTAGGAGTGAATGCGTCGCATGTCACCCAAAGAGTACCATACTAGACATCCTAGACGATTGAGAAGAAACTCCTCAACTGTCATTTCCTACGTATCTAACGATACAGCTCACAACACTCGACGGTTGCCTGAAGACTTGAAGAAGAAAGACGATGATGATGTTGAACGAAGCAGCTCCTGGGCTCCTGACGTGCGCGCAAGCTCCATTCCAATCTTCTCCTCTCTGGATCTTTAATGATGACGCTCGAATCAAGACAATGTGACGCTTAGACTGTCATGGATCGAATTATACGAGAAATCGAACTCTAAGAGGTAGCGTGTTGATATCCGTGTCAAAGACAAGATGGAGAAATGATATCGAAAATCATTCTCCAATTGAATCGTGTCACACGGCCAGCCAACAATAAAATCGAAGATAAAATCAGATAGAAACGAAAATAGGAGAGAAAATAGGAGACAAATCCACTAACAAATGGAAATAAAATGTTACTCCTAAAATACGACAATTACATTCTACTAGAAAACATTCTAAAGAAATATTAAAGGGAAATGCGTATAGAAAATATAATGGAAATTCTATATAAAATCCTATATTATTCTATATTAAAAATCTATGATAATATCTATATATTCTATAAAGAAAATAGAAAAACTATATTAGATCTATAATACCCTATAATATGTTAAAAAATAATAGAATATAAATTCTATAAAACTATGCATTAATGTCCTAGGAAAATAAAACTATAATCCTAAAAAAAATAGAACTATATCTATTACACTCATTCATCCAATAAGGGGGAGAAATTAAAAATAAAAGGGGAGGGTACAAACTGCAGAACTAGGGGTAATGCAGCAAAAAACAGCCCTTGGGCCCAACCTACAACACATCCAGAAAATAAAAAGAAATAAAAAATAGGGGGACAGGGGGGGGGGCACTGGTGAAAACGGAGGTGCAGGCATGGTACTTCGTTGGGCTCAGCCCAACAAACAAAACCCCAACGTCCACAAAAAAGCAGAAAGAAAAAAAGGACGGGGTGCGTAAGGTAACTGGGCGGTGTATCAGCAAAAATGACCAATGGGCCTATGAGCCCAATTCACCAGACAGCCACGTAAACTCTTCAGACAAACCCTAATCACTGTTCACTTCTTCCACATGCGCCGCTCCTCTCTCACCTTCAGACTCTCTCTCGGTCAAACCCTCTGTCTCTCAATCTCGTCTTCGTCCTTTCGCAATCAATCTCACTTCAGAACCTGTACGAACAAACAACAGAAAACAAACGTGATCTGGAAACTTCCGCCATTGTCATTCATGAAGCAAACGGAGAAAGGAGTTAGTTCGTCGAAGATCAACGGAGAAATTCGAAGGAGATGAAGAGTCTTGATGATCTTGAAGCTCGCTGATAATAGTTTATTGAAGTTTGAGGGAGATCTTGGAGGAGATTCGTTGAATGCTTGATGAACTCCTTAACGTTTGATCTGGGAACTGACGGACGATAACTGGAACATGATGCAAGGTGCGATGAAGATCTGATGAAGATTTGAACGGATCTTGATGTGTTTGCAAATCTTGATGGAGGTTGGTGAATCTTGACAAAGATCTGAGCGGATCTGGAAAACTTGCCATGAACCTGATGAAGTTCTAGTGATTTTCTGAACACAAGTGCAGAACGATGAAGGTGTTTGAAGTTCTTTGATGATGAGCTGGAGAATGACGATGAACGCATGAAGAATATTCATAGATGATCATGAACACTATGAAGGTCTTATGCATTTCTGGAGAAATTAAGTAGAAACCGATGAACAATGACGAATGACTCCGGAAAGAACGATGAAGGCGATGAAGGTTAAGATGAATGTTCATCGTTCTGGTAAAATCTCACAAGATTGATGAATCTGGGATGAAGATGATGATGATCACGGTGGAGAAAGGCGAATGTTGATGGTGGATCTTCTGGTGAATTACGCAGTTTCCGGCGAGCCTCCGGCGACAGTTGCGGTGGCCGGAGGCGGTTGCATGGTCGGCGGGGAGAGTCTCCAGTGAGAGATGCAGGTGAAGGAGGATGCGACAAGTGGAGGGAGGGAAGAGAGAGGGAGTGCCAAGTGTGGGGACAGGTGGCTAGTTTGGGAAGCATGCAGTGAATGTGTTGGCAGTTTCTGAGATGAAAACGTGGAAATGAAGTGGCTAGCTGAAAAAAGCACACGTGGGACTGCTTTATATCGCCACCTGGCGCGGACTGGACCTGGGCCCCAGAAAATGGACATCTGGCCCACCGATTTTGGACTTGATTAACATCTAATTAACATGATTAAACCCTAATTAAAAAATTCCAATTAATACTAAACTAAACTTAAAACTGCAATTAAAGCCTAAATGGCAATTAAGACTATTCTGAACCTAATTAAAGCTAATAAACCCAATTAAAATGAATTAAGACCCTAATTAACATCTAAAAAAGTGATTAAAATCTAATTAATGTCTATTAATTCCTAAATCCAAATTAAATCTAAAAAGAGAATTAACTATTAAAATTCAATTAATTTCTAAAAAATAGAAAAAACTCTATTAATCCTATTTAAAAAAATCCTAGTAAAGGGATTATCCTATTAAAAATCATTTTAAAAAACTACTTAGACTCTAGAAAAAAAAAATTATCCATTAAAATCTATTATCTAAAAATGATTAGAGTAATTCCTAAAAAGGAAATTAAAACTAAAAATTATTTAAAAGCATTTAATATCTATTAAAGCTATTAAAAAATCTATCTAATATCTAGAAAAATCAATTAAATCCATAAAAAATTCTAGAAAATAAGGGGAAAAATCTAAAAATACAGTACAGCCAATTAAATCGATTAAAAAAAAGATGCACGAATACAGCGAAATAAACGGTAAAAACCGGACACCGAGATGTCCTTAAAAACAACAACGAGAGCTGAAAACACAGGGAACGAGCACCAATTCTCAAAATACGTCCTCGTATTGGCCTGAAATGCCTGAAGCGCGATCAGAGGGCTGTAATCCCGATAAAGTCAATCTGACTGGAAAAAATGCAATGTACGTGGTATGCAAATGCGAAATGAAATGAGTCGAAACATGAGCCAAATTGCGATAAGTAGTTGGTCAAATTTTGGGGTGCAACAGTATCCTATCATCATAGAAAGGGACCCTTAAAGGTTCTACCAACTTGCAAAGAGCCACACATCCTACCAAAGGAGGGATGAGGCCTTTACAAGGGGGCCTTACATCATAGGGAAGAATGGAAGTGATCAACATCTTCCATGTTTATGAAGGAAGAGAATCTATCTAGAAGCTCTGTCTACAAACCCTAATCTTAACACCTAATCAACACTACACCACAAGAAGGGAAGATCTTCTCATCCAAGCTTCTCCAAGCATTCCATTGCATCTTCAACTTGTCTTCAACATCATCCAAGAGCAAGAGAGATAAAACCCTAATCTAAGGGAACTAAAGAAGTCATTCTAGTTGAATTAGTGCTTTAGAATCATCTAAAGTTAGCACCTAAACTAAAATCAAACAAAAATAGTAAACCACATTGTAAATTCCTACAAAAATAACTATGGGACCCTAATTCAATCATGAATCTACCATACAAAATCCAGAGGTTGAATCATCCACCAAGTCCTAGAAATAAAACCTAAACCACAAGGTATCAACCATAAACCCTAAAAATGGATCACCTAAAGTTTCAACTCAAAACTACCACCTACATTCATCACAAAAATGTGATAAAAATCTAGGGGGATCATGCATATCTATGCTAGCTACACACAAAAAATTAGGGCAAGAATCACCATCACATGATCAAACCAAATTCAACAAAATCAAGTATCAACCATGATTATTTTAATGTCAATTAAAATGTAAAAATACACATAAAATCATAAAATGCATGGAATATTAATATTTTTTATCTAAAAAATACTAGATTCAATCATGAATCCATAGCAAAAAGAATGGAATTAATTGAGTCATTTTTCAATTTTTTTATGAATTTTCCAATAACCATGTATGAAATGAAAAATAAAATGATAAATCCAAAGAAAATAAACATGCGCGCGGTGTGGATAGCAAATGAATTCAGTTCATTTCAGGGTTGGGCCCAAAAAGGGGTGTGAGTATCAACTATTGCCTAAGCCCACCCAGATTACATTAATGAAACGCTGCGTTTCAACATAACTCCTTCACAAACTCTCTTTCACGCGTGGCCGTTGGATGAGGTCTTCAGTCAAAGTCCACCTAGGATCTAATGGCTATCAAGTCATCTTCAACCTTTTGAATCTCTGAACTCAGGCCACCTGCGCGCGCTAGAGTCACCGCCAGTGACTTCTTCGATCAATATTCCACAACCCTAACTCTCTATAGAGTCCATCATTGGCCACAATTCCTTGATGAATCTTGTCCCAAATTTCCTCAGGAATCCATTCATGCCATTAATTCCTTCTAAAAACTCCAGATTCGCAAGAACACAATCTTAACCGAAAATTGGAACAACCCTAATTGGTCACTAATCTCCAAATTAATGATCCAAAAACCTTCCTACATCAATCTACAATGCATCTAACACAATAATTCCCATTGATTCTACCTAATTTGAGCCATAGAACAAGAATTGCATACCTGGTAAAATTGAGCAAACAGAGTGGTTGAATCTTCAAATCCACCCTCAAGAACTTGCAGAATCCTTCACTAGCCTCTAATCAATCTTTTGTATGCAAAGAAAAGAATTAAAACGCCCTGAATTCTTGAAACAGATTCTGAGTTGCAAGCTTCCAACTCCAATGGCTATTTCACGATTCCTCCACCACTTGGCCTCGAATTTGATCTGGGATCAATCACCAACCTCAGAGCAAGCTATTGAGATCAATTTCTTGGACTGAAATGGCCTCTAACCTTGTAACAGATTTGGATTTGCAATGGGAAATTTCAAAGTGCAATCTCACTCTCCTCTCTCAATTCTCACCAACCTTCACTCTGAACCACTTCTAAATCATATATAGAACAAGGATGAATGATCTAGAAAGTTCTAGATCACTCTAATGAGAAATTCAATATCTCACTTCACTTGAAAATCCAATCTCATGGTATATTCAAAACAGTCCTTGCATCAGCTTGTATCCATCATGCTTTTCATCCAAATTCTCTCCAAATGAGATTATCAAAGTGTTTGGATTGAAAGGAGCCTTGGTTATGCCTTGCACATTGGTTTGGCAATTGTTACTTATGATGTAAGTAACCACTTTTCAAAGCAAGTCCTCAAATTAACCCTCAATTCAAAATTTTGGCAATGTCAATGCTCTTAAAATGTGTTTTAGAATCAAATTGGTATGTCATATGGCTTGGTTTGGACATGTAGATCACAAATCCCAATTTCCATCTTTGGTTCATTTGAAATTCATTCTCATTTTAAGCCATTTTTGTGATCTTGTGAAGCAAGCTATTCCAAGCTCTCATGACCTCTTGGCTAGCCTTAAAACATCATTTTGAAAAAGTTTGATGTTGAACATTTTCCCATTTGAAGCTTGCAAATAGGAGTTATGGCCTTATGATTGAAATGACCTATAATCTCCAAATGACCAAAATGCCCTTGACTTGTCAAAGCCATAACTTGAGTTATACAAATCCTATCAAGGACTTCTAGTACTCTCTATAAAGCTAAGAGAATAAGGAACAACATTCATGTTTAACAAAAGTTCATAGGAATCATCCTTCTAGGGCAAAATTTCATGCAAGTTGGACAACTTTCAAACTCCAAATTCACATGCCTCAGATGACCTGTAATTTGTCAAAGCCATAACTTGAGTTCTACAAATCCTATCAAGGACTTATAGCACTCAAATTAAAGCTAAGATCATGCTCTAAAACATTCATGTTGGGGGAAAGATGAGATGACAATCACATCTTGAGCTAAACTTCCTTGAAGATAGGGGTCAAACTAGGGGATTTTACACTGTCAAGCCCTAGAAACCCTAGCTTGAAACTTCTCAAACTCTTCAATCATGATGAGTTAACCTTGGAATCATCCTTTTATCATCTCATTGTATCAATCCATGATCACATGGCTCTTGTATTAGGTCTCAACCTTCTCCAAATCATCAGTTGACTTAGGGTTGACCCAGTCAAACCCTAGCTGCACCACTCATGGCTGAGCCTTCTTATTCTTGCACAATGACCTATCTAGGCATCAAAGTGATCTTCAACACTTCTCATGAGCCCTCTCAAGACCTCAAGTCTAACTTCATGGCTTCATAATCATCTGATGACTTCCCACAACTCTCAAGTTAGGAGACACACACTCTTGGTTTCAACCACCCTCTCTGAGGATCTTTTAACTTCTCTGACAAGGATATCAACCCTTGAACACCTGAATAAGCCTCCCAGCTAGCTTAAAAGTCTTGTATAGCTCTTAATTGGTAATCATACCTCTTGATCTCCTGCATACATATCAATGAAATGCAAATGATAATGCTAATGTGAATGAAATGAAACATAAGCTAGGTAAAGAAATGTTGGGCAAATTTTGGGGTGCAACAGTACGTTACGAGCCTTAAGCTATCTGGGAAAAGGTTAGTGAAGGGTCTCTCTCCAGTAATCTGGATGTTTAGTGTGGTACCCTTTAGGTGACATACGAAGCGTTCAGTCTTGGGTCATAGTCTCTAGTGCGACTGAGATTGCAAACATCTTAAAAAACAGTTCTTTCGTAAAAGACTCAAACAAACATTCAAACTCTGTTTTTGTCCTCGTGGACCCTTAATCTGGAAAACCCTTTCTTAAGGAGATAAAAAACTATCAGACAAACTTGTGTCTTCCGTAGCTCGAACTACATTTGCTCTGATCTTTCATGCCGTATGAAAGTACGTAGGCACAAGATGCGATATCTTGGAAAGCAACCTTCCCCCCTTAACCCATAGTTAGGCGAACTACGTTGACTCTGATTTCTCGTTCCAGACGGGAATACGTAGGCATAAAGTGCGATACTTTGCCGATTCATTTTCTTTTTCTTTTTAGACCAGACCTTTAGAGTAGAAAGATAAACACACCCTTAGATACAAAACAAGCGTGGATCCCGTCGAGTACGATGGACGTGAGGGGTGCTAATACCTTCCCCTTGCGTAACCGACTCCCGAATCCAGGATTTGGTTGCGATGACCATTCCTTTCCCTCTTTGCTATGATGATTATTTGACTGTGCTTGAAATTTTTTAATAACTTTTGATTCTTGCCCTTTTCATTTCACTGTGTTTAATATCTGGTCATGAATCACATTTCAGATTAAAGACTATTGTCGGTGCGTTTATACATTTCAATGAGGACCTGACGTTTAGTTCACACACCGACTTCAAAATTCAAACAAATTAGGTTTTCAAGATGGTGGGTCTGTGGAATCATGATGCCTCCAAAACAAATATATTCTTGTAGCAGCTGCCGAGTTCTCCTCCAAATTGGTTATGTTGAGATCCTTGTTCAGTTATTGGTCTTTTTGAAGGATGTTAAAGGAAGCATGGAGATTTAGGCATGAAGATGGATTTTTAGACTTTAAGGATTTAAGGATTTTGTAGGATTTAGGTGGTGATTTGTAATGATCTTATTTTTACCTCTATTTATTCAAATCTTGAATCTTGTATCAAACATGACATTTAGAGTTAAATTTGACTTGGAAATGGTGTTGTGTCTTGATCACCTTTTTGAAAATTTGAATGGATCATTCTTTGGTTTTGTATCCAATCTTGTCATGGAATCACTTAGAGATTGCCTTGTAAAAAAATAATGAATCTTGAATTTGAATTAATTTGAATTTATCATGTGAAGTATTTATGATTCTATTCTTGAAAGATAGCCTCTTGAACATTATATTTTGGAAAATATTTTAAGATTAGGACTGTTGTTTCTCCGTTGGGCATAACTTGTAAACTTTGAATGAATGAAGATTCTCTCCTTGTCTTTTGGAATTGATTTGTAATTTGTAAAGGACATGAATATAAATCTCTTAGTTTTGGGCTTGAACTCTGGAATGATGCACTTTGAACTATTTCTTGTATCCTTGAGTAATATGGAAACTTTGTATGAAAGGAAAGATGAACATTGCATCAAGCTTGGACTTGAATTTGGAGTCTTTGTAACAAATATAAGATTCTTGAATTTATGAATGAATTGAAACTTTATACTTGAACTCTCAATTTGAATGGATTTGATTATGGCACGATAATTTAATTTTGAACTTGAAATGGATGTTTTCTATTCAAATTTTATGAACACAATATGAATCTTGGAAACAAATGGTGCTCTCTAAAACTTGATGTGAAACACATGAAAATATTCTTACGATGATTTATGGTGCAATCTTATTTGGATATCAACTTATAATGCTAAACTCGTTCCAAGTTTTTAATCCAAATTTACCGTTTTGAGGTATATGGGTCACAAGCTACCAAAATCTGAACTCTTCCACACGACGACTAACAACCCGAATTCTCGAATAAGATCAAATCATGCCATGAAAAATTCTTTGGTAGCGGAGATACGACTTGTCTTATAACACACCACAAAATTCCACCCAGTTCGCAAATGATCATCCTCGAAATCGAAAGGCAGAAAAACCTAATCCTCCTTGGAGAAACCTCTAAGAAATCTTGGAGAGAACGATCTTGTATTTATAAAAGGGCTATAAGAATAAGGGAATATCCTTCGTTTATATCCACAGGAATTCAAACACGGCTTACAGGGGACTAGGAGCACACACAAAGTCTTCATGACCTCTGAATCTTCTGCAACAAACCTAACTTCACAAATGAAACAAACAAAATCCGATAAATTGGTTAGCTATGCATGGATGATTGACTTAAGATGACGAGTAAAGGATCAAGGAATCTAAGAGTAAAATTTGGGGTATGACAATGTGGTACAAGTTTGAAGTCTACAGTACAAACCATTTACCATGCCAATTACAAGACACTCACACTGATAGTACCTACACCATTAGCTTGAGACACTTTCAAAGACAATCTAAAACGTGTTGCAATTCCTGTTGCGTTGAAACCTTTGGTCATTGCAGCATGTTTTCACCTTGCAGACCCTTGTCTTGTTCTCATTTCTGATCCAAAGTCTTGTCTTCGTTGGACTATAGACCTGCATAACGCTTTACAGATGCTGCTCATAGTTCAATTTTCAGACCTGACAAATAAAAATACATTAGAGGTTTCCAATTCAATCAAAATGGAAAAACATGTTCATATTCATAATTGACCCGTCATTTTCAATCCATCATGTTTACAAATTCAGTTCAGGAACCAAGCATTTGCATGCACTCATGTGCACATTTGTTTAAGCAAGCATATTCATCATCCTTGAGGCAACTTCATAATTCATGCCATATGCCTCATTCATCAAATCAAACCGTATCACATTCATAACATGTTAAAGCATATTTCCAAACCATTTGATCAAAATATCATCATATCATGCAACCGATTCTACTTCTTCATCATATTACACATTCATGCCAATTAACCAATTTAACTCATTTCAAGCATGGCATTTTATTCATACATCAAAACTCCTGTATAAGAAAGCTTCATTCAATCCATCTCATGGCATACATATAGCATAAAGAATCACAAAAGGCAATCTCATAGCAGGATCATCATTGATTTCATTTCAATTTACCACACAAAACACATTAAAAATATGTCATTTAAGTATCATGACAATAATCTCTTTCGTAAGGAATTAGAGCAAAAGAACAGGTGGGACGATGTATTTTCACTACAGACAAATTCCAAGGAAACAATTTCAGCAGAAATTCGTACATGACACTCTCCACTCAATTTTATTCTTCCTCAGCAAGTTTTCGATCGTACGTTTTACAGCTCACCACCCCACAATTTCTCAGGAGAGGAAACCCTAATTGAGACCCTATATATGTATTAATATTCACTCATGGTGGAAGGGGACATAAGAGAGGAAAAAACCCTAAAATATTTGGTTCTACGCAGCAGCTACCATACCCAAAACCTACCCATAGCTCACTAAAAAAACATAGTTTCTGCTTCAAATTTCGCTTTGAAATTTGAAGAACATAAAAGAACTCCTAACAAAAATAACAACAACAAGGAACAACAAAAAGAAATAGGAAAAGAAGAGGGAAGAACGAGAAGAAGTAGAGCTCGAAAAGAGGATACCTGAGTTGAATGGTCCAGTTTTATCTCAATTAGGTATTTCTTCTACTCCTTTCCGCTTTCTGTTTGCATTTTATTGCTCTTCGTATGTTTCTTTGGTCTGTTTTTCTTCTTTAGTGTTTGGAGTTTAATTTAAGGTTTGCTCTGGGCCTTGTGCTTTAGGGATTTAGGTTGGGATTTCTAAGTCCATATTTGGACTCAGAAGGTTCAGTTTAGTAAAGGTGGGGTTCTTTTTTTTGGTTGTGACCTAAGACTGGTGGCGGTGCCGCTGAGGCCGGTCGCCAACCACCGTCTTCTCCGATGTGGTTTTGATTCTGGTGAGCAGTGGTTTGAGAGAGAGATTACTAAGAATGAAAATAGAGAGAGGGATACAAAAGAATGAATCGTGTTATTTTGTGGTCATTTTCATTTATGATGATTTATTGTTTTTTTAAATATGTTTTCATAAGCACTTTGGCTCTTTCCATATACTGATTTCACACTGCCCAAGGTCTTGATTCCTTTCCTTAATTAAAGCTTTTTGTTAGTCATGATGATAAATAAGACATTCTTTGCTTTGACTGATGCATGCTTTGGGAGGTTAGGTATTGTTGTAGTTTCATATAAGAGGCTTTTCTTACTTTTGTTCCTTGTTGATTACGAATTGGGCCATGGAAGTCCGAATCGGGTCCATCCTGACCCGCGCCCAGGCAGCCTAGGGTTATTCTGTTGGGCTTCATTTTCATGGCACTGGCCCATTTTGTCTTATTTATTTTTCTATTTTATATTTCTATTGTTTATGTGTTTATCTTATAAACTTATTGTTTTATTTTAAATTTTCTTTTTAACATGATAAGAATACAAAATATTGATTAATCATCTTAAATAATTTCATTTAATATTAATAAGTTTTATTAAATGTTTTTATTTAATTTTATTAATTGGGTTTATTTACATATTTTCTTTTTAGTTTAAAAAAAATAAAAAATATGTTAATTGTTAATCACTTTAAACATTTTTATTTAATATTGGTTAATGAAATTCTTGATTAACCTTATTTAATATTCATATTTAACTTAGGATCTCCTTTTCCATCAGTTCAAACCCTTTCATAAACCCTTGATCCAATATC
Source organism: Lathyrus sativus (assembly GCA_963859935.3). Classification (NCBI taxonomy): domain Eukaryota; kingdom Viridiplantae; phylum Streptophyta; class Magnoliopsida; order Fabales; family Fabaceae; genus Lathyrus; species Lathyrus sativus. Next base: position 177,875,237 of record OZ012737.1, read on the forward strand.
AAGTGGCATTTTCTAATTCAAATTAATCAACTTAATAATACTTAGACACTTTTCAATAAAAGACGAAAAAGGAACGGAGTGTAGTCGACGTCTCCCCGAGAGTGAGGATCCGAGAGGTAGATTTCATGATTCGAACTCTCGTCATCCTAAAATCAACCAACAAATCATAGTGGTCAGAACTACAGACGCTCTGATTACTCCTTTGTCAATGAGAATACTTAGGCACAAGGACCCTAATCCTTGGCGAGCAACCTTTTCTTTTTAATCTTTTCCCCATAGTTTCCCAAACTACGAATGCTCTGACTTTCTCATTTCACTATGGGGGTACGTAGGCACGAGATTGCGATGATCTTAGCAAGCACCCTAGGAAAATAAACCATCTAGTCCCTATTCTTATTATTTTCTAATAACTTGATAAACCTAACACTTAGAAGCAAACATTAACATGCAAACCTAACTTAATGGTTCCCGTTGAGTACAATGGACATGAGGGGTGCTAATACCTTCCCCTTGAGTAACCGACTCCCGAGCTCAGACTCTTTGTTGCGATGACCATGTCTTCTCCTTTAGTTTATGGGTTTTATTGATATTTTCCTTTCCCCCTTATGGGAATAAATAAAGTTCGGTGGTGACTCTGTTAGTCCATCCCTCGAGCGTGCGATTACGCTTCACGAAGGATCGTGCTTTTTTTGAGGTATGACAATTGGCGAATCTACTAGGGACTTTCCTATCCCTAAGTGAGTCAAGCCTAGTTAGGTTTCGTTTGTGTGTTTATGTTTTCCTTACATGTATGGATTTTCTTTATCCTATTGTTGTTATCTCTATTGCTTCATTGTTATATAATATATGCTTCCATTATTATTGTGGTATTGGGTTGTTACTCTGATTGCAAAATCTTGTGGGAAAGGCTTCATACCCGAGCCTCGAGAGAAAACATAAGATAGGATGATGGTTAAGTAGTGTGGGCCTGCGAGAGGTAGATCTCGTAGGGTCGACATGAGAACCTCACTTAGAGTAGATCCTTTAAGAATATTGGCATTTGACATGTAGTTGTCCTAGGCCTAGATATTAGCATAAGGATTAATTACTCTAAGGACCTTTGTAGAACCCTTCACCTTGTCCTATTATGAATGATGGTTGTGTAGTGTGGGCCCCACAAGAGGTAGATCTCGAGGGTCGGTACGAGGATCTCTCTCAGAATAGATTCTATCGATGGAGTTGAAGTTCGACATATAGTTGTCGATGGCGACAAACATTCGTGTGAATTGATGACTTTAAGAACCTTGTCTAGAACCACAGTTGATGGTCATGTAGTGCAGGCTCCCGAGAGGTAGATCTCGAAGGTCGGTACGAAGATCTCACTCAGAAAAGGTTCATGTGATAGAGTTAGAGTCCGACATGTAGTTTTCGTTGTAAACAAACATTCACATAGGCCCATGACTCTGAGGTCCCTTGTAAACCTTAGAACATACCCGGTGAAAACCTTTGTTCTACGAGAACCCATTGCATTCATCTTCATACATTTGCATAGCCATGAATCACAACAAATCTCTTAGTTACTTGTTATTTATTTCAGGAATCCCAAGCACTTGGGGTGAAAGAGTTGAGCTCCAAATTGACTCAACCTATGTGTGGTGACTTCAGGAAGGGACATGGGAATCTGTTGAACATGTTGAATGAAACAGTGGACCCTTATGCTATCATCATGTTAGCTCGCTTCTATGATCCGATGCTTCATTGTTTCACCTTTTATGACTTCCAGTTGGCGCCAACATTGGAATAGTTTGAGGGGATTTTGGGGCTAAGTTTGAAGAAACGCAATCCTTTCCCTAGATTGAAGGAAGATGTGACTCCTCAAAAGATAGCTTCTTCCTTGAATGTTCGTACTTCTAGTGTGGTCGCAAATTGGGGTGAGAAGGGAGGCTTCAAAGGTTTCCATTTGGAGTATTTGGAGGGCCTAGCTCTGGGTTTTTAAAAAATTAAGAATTGGGATGCTTTCTTTGTCGTTTTAGCTCTAATAGTTTGTGGGATAGTTCTTTTCCCGAATGTAGAGAATTTCATTGACCAAGTGGTTGTGCAGATTATTATTGCTGGTAATCCAGTACCATTCTTGATGGTAGATGTCTATTTCTCCATCCATGATCGACATGAGAGAAAAGGAGGAATGCTCTTGTGATGTACTCCTCTCCTTCATTCTTGGTTGATGATTCATTTGAAGAAGGAAGGACCGATCATGTCAAAAGAACTTAAATGGTTGCAAAAGCTGGGATCCATCACTGCTAACCATATCAAGTGGTATGTGAGGGAAAGGGAGACTAAAAATATCATAGTAAAATATGGAGAGTTTCTTAGCATCCCGTTATAGGGAACTAGGGGTTGCATCAATTATAACCCTGTCTTAGCTTTGAGGCAACATGGTTACGCCATGAGTCTTCCTACACAGGAGTAAATAATCCAGACATTAGGAGAGTCAGGGAAGCTTAGAAGAACATTGTCAGGAAGGGGTTCGGGAAGAGGAGTGTGATTTCTAAAGAACCGTACATTCTATAGGTGAAGAAACGAGCGCAAGAAATCAAGCTACCGTATCCCTTCGATCCCTCTGTTTTTCCTGTGGTTCCTAATCCTGAACCCATCCTGCCCGAGGATGTAGATAAGCTCAAAGACAAGATCAAATAGCTTGAGCTTCAAAATACTCTGTTGAGACTTCAGCTTATTTGTACCAAATAAAAAAATGAAGTTTTAGAAGATAAGGGAAAAGAAATGGAAGAAAGGGTCGAGAGTAGCAATGAAAGAGTCTAAGATGTAGAGGGCAAAAGAAATTAGATAGGAGGTGCTCTCGTGGGAGCAAATGAGGTCCTCGACTATCGAAATGATGAGTTAAACCAAGCAAGAAACATTATACGAAGTTTGAGGAGAGACGTAGAAACGTCTAAACATATGAAGAAAGATGTCAGGATCGGCTTTGAAGCATATATTAAAGGTTTGAAGGGCACTATCAAAGATCGAGAAGATTGTTTACCGCGAGAAAGGTTGGAGACTGACAAGTTTAACCGACTGTATCTTCATGAGAAGTTCTAATTGAATGAGGCTATTAAAGAGATTGAAGCTTTGAGAAATAGGGAAGCATACACTAAGTTGTTGAATGTATGCAATCACTGGATGAACACTTGCAAGAAGACAAAAGCTGATGTAGCTGAAAGGGATGTCATCATCAGAGACCTACAAGCCATGTATGTGGAGTGGAAGCAAAAGTTTATGAATTTGGATGGTCTGTTGAACCTTGTTAGTCAGGATCTTCCTGAGAAGTTGAAAGAAGCTGATTTGATCAGGTGTCTTGAGGATACACCTTATCAAGGGTTCAACTGTTCGAAGTATTATAAGAGGCTGGTGGAGGAGCTCACAACCGACTTGATCGCGGTCTGTAAAACAAAAGGAGTTACTTTTAGAGTTGTTTGAGCTGAAAGATGCAAGGAGTTTTAAAGTTGTTATTTCCACTTTATTTGTATTTTGTTTTTCATTCCAAGAAAACTCGAGTTTGTTTGTATTTGAATATTACATTCCAAATGAATGAAGTGGGAGTTTGATGTTTTAATCGTGTTTCTGTGTTTCATTATTTTGATTGCAATTTGTTTATATATTCTTGTCAATGAATAATAAGTTAACCAAGAGCTTTATATGATAGCATACATGCACTTGCATCCATTCGCATATTATACCATCTACATTTCATATGAATACCATGTGTTTTCAACACTTTTCTAATTTCGTCTCTCTCATTCCAGTTTCCATTCTGAATCTTCAACACAGATATAATACCAGAGCCTGTGCTCGTCAAAGCATGTTTGAAGCATAAGAAGAGAATGCAAGACTTGGATCTGAACTTGAAGATCTTCGAGGGATTGTGAATCAAATCATGGAAATGATCTGAACCTTGACTACTAAGAGTGAGCTTCCTCAAACTGTTGTTGTCTCAGAGATCATAGGATCTTGCGAAGAAACTCAACCTATGATGTATGTACCTTCCACATGGCCCCCATATGGTTTACATCGTGACTTTGTGCCTCAAGCAGAAATAATGGGGAAATCTGTGCCATAAACAATCCCTTTGTCATTTTATACTGAGACATGACCTATCATGTACACTATTCCATAAACTGTTGTGCATACCATTCCACAGATGGTTGTTCCGACTCGGATTATGACGCATTATGAGGACTATAACCAAGTGTATCATGCTCTTGAGTTAAGAATTGTAGGTGATGATGCAAGAGACGAGGACCTCAAGGAGGTGAAAGAAAATTATCAAACCATCGTAAAACGACTCCAAGCAATGAAGGGTAATGATATTTTTGGGACTGCTTCCAAAGAGATGTGCTTGGTTTCTGGTTTGGTTATTCTTGCCAAGTTTAAGATGCCAAAATTTGATAAGTTGTTGAAAAGTATTTTTGCGGGTGTTTTATCGTATCCACAGGGATTGTACGCAAGATATGTTGATGCTAGCCGTTCAATAGTTTAATGTTCTAAGTAAAGAGTTTTCAAAAGATTGCTTGTTTTGTAACATAAGTTTGTTGCAAAGAGTAAATTAGGTTAAAGATGTTCTGTTTCAAGAAAAACATGTCAAGATTAGATTTCGTTAATCTTTTTTAAACGTATTTGATTAATCAAGCATGTGAACTTAGTTTCGATCACTACAATCGTGTATCCTCGTGAATCCGCTCATTTATAAAGCGGGTCCGTGGATATTATTATTTTAATCGCTAGATGATTTCTCAAAATAGCAACCGAAACAATAAACATAAAGATCGATACAAAGAAAATATTAACTTTCAAATCTATGTCTAGAGTTTATTGGTTAATAGATGAAGAAATTAGATCAAGACTTGGAAAATCTATGTCTAGAGTGATTCAAACCATAAATACATCACTAAAAGCAAATATCTTCATCATCTATTGATTATAACCTTGTTCACATACAAAAGATCAAAAGAAATACTTAAAAGTAAGATTAACTACCTCTAATCTTGACATAAAAGTGTTTGGCTACCCATCACCATGGTAGCTTGATCAACAAGTAAGAAAAGAAGCTTTGCTAGAATCAAAGTCGAAGAATCGAGGATTGATCCTCCAAAGATTTAATTATTACTTCTCCTTGAGTTCCTAAGGTTTTTTGACCTAGAAAACCCTTTCTACCTCTCAAAATGCTGAAAAGTGTAAAAAGTACAAGTGTGCTCAAAATATCTTCAAGAAGAGATATTTATAGACAAGGGCACTAAGTGCAGTAAGTGGCACTGTGCTAAGCCCCCTCAGAGGCGCGCTTAGTGCAGTCAGAAGAATGCAGCAAATTTCCAAAGAGTGCTCTAAGCTCGGTAGGAGCCCGCTTAACGCGGTTTGAGACTTTAGCTACTAGAATTTTCAAGGGCGCACTGGTCTCACGCTGATAAGCTTGCTTAGCGTGCTATGTTGACACGAAAACTTCAATTTTTGATTTTCAGACCTTCTTTCCTTCACCAATTGTTCCTATCATAAAAATAAGCAAGAAGACCTGTCAAAGAACATCAAAATGATCAATATTCACGATATTTACACTAAAATTGGAAATTACCATAAATGCACTTAAAACTACTAGATATTATACTAAACTATCAAGAAAACCAATTGAAAGGGCCATAAAATTAAGTCAAAAGTATGCACAATTTGGCCCTTAACAAATCTCCCCAACTTCTCATTTTGTTTGTCCTCAAACAAAAGTGTCTCGAACTAGAATACGAGCCTGAGAACCTACACAAGAAATCAGAACCAACTTAAAAGCACAATGACAATTTTCATGGTTCAAAAAGAAAAAGTAACAACAAGATAAATTATCAAACTCCAAACTCATGAAGATGAAACTAAAGCAAAGTGCAAAAATATACTTCAAGACTTATTGAGCAATACAAGTTCATAATTGAATCACACTTAGGCACACATTCATCAATGGATGAAAACAAAACAAGTTTTTATCACTCGCCAAATAATCATGCAAACATCCAGAACCAATTATGAATTCAACACACAACATGCATTAATGAGTGAAAAAGAAGGAATCACAAGGCCTTTTAGGGTTGTATCTTGGCTTGGTTATAAGGAAGGGTCATTTATCAAAGTCATTGAAACAAAACTGCCTACTTCTAGAGAGCATTCCCATCTTAATATCAAAACACTTCAAGACTTTAACCTTCTTGTTTTCTTTATTTAAAGGCATCATTCAACTTTGAGCTTTTTTATTGCAATACATGCCCAAATCCTTATTGTTTCACTTGCTTCTTTCTTTCAAGCTCTTTCATCATTCAAAACCACATTATTATTTTTCTTTCTTTTTCTCTCATTTTTTTTCATGATGCCTCAATCCATCTTTTCGTCCCCAACTTTGAACACAACCAAACATGATAATTAGGAATGCTGTCACACATCTAAGGCAAGGAACAACTGCGTCACCATACTTAAGATTGGGTTCAAAAAAATTTTACAACAAAATTCCAAGATCCATTCCAAAATTTTTCTCTTATGCACATTATTTACACATTCTACTTATTCACATGGATCTTGAAATGAAGGCTCAAAAAGGGGTTTTTTAAATACTTACTCACTCGCACGGTAGATTGATCATTATTATTTGGTCAAGTGGTTTTTCTCAAAATGCACAAAAATTTCCTTGATCCCTTTCTTCCTTTTTCACAAATTAACACACATGCATGATTTTAACATAATAAGAATGAGTCAACAATGAATGTCGGTATCCTGCATATATTCTACAATGAAAACTTCCTAACAAAGGCAATACTCTAAATGATTCAAAAATGAACAAGTATTTCAAAAAAAGTAATGACTACAAATTCTTACACTCAACACAAGTTTCATTTTCATGCTTAGTTTAGAAAGCAATAAAAATGTACCTTGTGTGGTATCTTTCCTCGACCATATCATTACCACTCAATTGCCTATTGGTTCGTCAATCTTGACATTAGTTCACAAGTTCCTTCAAGTTTTCAACTTAGGACAACACAAAATCACAAATTCCACAAAATAAAAATAAATAACTAAATAAATTAAAAAAAACTACTTAAAACCAACATAATATCATAATACCAAAATTTGCGACAAATAAAACAATGGTGTCACACATGTGTTCCTCATCCTCCCAAGGATGATATAAAATAATCCAGAACAACAGAAACATAACCATAAAATCTTGTGAGTTCAATCATAAATAAAAGAACAACAAAAAATGAAATAACCCATGATTAAATAATAATCGGAGTTGGGCTCAGACCCAACTTCCTAGGTAGTCTCTCTACTGTCATCATCATCATCATCTACATTGCCATTTGCAACAACATCCTAAGCATCACCTGTATCCTCATCATCCATATCCTCCTCAGGCTGGGGGACCTGATCTCCATGAGGTTCCTGCCTCCTCTGAATATGAAAAGGATTGTCCCCAGGCCAAGCTACATGCGCATCAAAGTCCTCATACAAAGGAAAAGGGTGTTCCACCTGCGGCTCACGCACCTGCAAATGTAAATCTCTCATAGATGAGTGAAAAAATGAAAAAGCCCTCTGATGAGCCATGTGCATATCCCATGTATACATGCAGGCAACATGCTCATCAAAGGGCTGGTCATCTGATGGACCACCGTTATGCTGTTGTGGTTGCTCATCTGTACAGACCGGTGGTGGTGGTGGCTAGTCAACTTTAGGAATACAATTACTATTAATCCAAGTATCAATCACAACCCCCTTAATGGTCTTATGTACCACACCCAGGATCAGGACACCTACCCTCAAACACAAACCCGTAAGTAATCCAGGAGAAACCAAAATAGTGGGTACCTTGGTTCCCAAGCGGTGTCCACTAGCAGCGATAACTCGGATCTCATTTGAAATGACTCTCGTGACATTGATTCGCCTCTCCTCCAAGACGTAATACAACATGCAATAAATGTTGACCAGAATGGAAGAGGTATGACTTCTCGGCCTGATGTTGTGCAGGACAAGAGTCATAAGGACCTGAGTCGTCGTGTTCATGTCTCCCCTTTTCAGGATCTTCATCCTACCTGCTGCATTTAGCTCAAAACCACGTCCCGGGTGTGCCAAAGCCAAACAAACATTTTCCAAGTTCCAATTTCTCCGAGCCACCTTCCTATAATCCGAGCACTGCTCTCCTTCAGCCAAAACCAGTAGATTACCCAAATTTTCAATGATAACATCCCTCGAGAATGAAACCTCCCTCCTTCTGACATATGTTCTAAAGGTATACATCCGTCGTTCAGTAGGAATGGCATTCGAGTAAAAATCACACACAATCTCAAAGTTCAGCAATTTTGAGGGGTTAGGAGATTTTGCCATCCATGGGCTTCAATAATGTTCTGACAGCCTCAAAATTCCCCTTGCGGGTTGATTCTAAAAATGCGCTCTGTTCAGATGCTTCTACGGGTCAACTTTAGATATCTCCCCTACTGCTCTGCTTCTAAGAACCTATGGTTATCTAACTCCATAGGGGGCTATCTCTGCTGAGAGGATTGGCCAGTGTTGAACCGTGCATGTTTTGGAGTCATCTGCAATCAAAGAAAACCAGACCAAAAATAGTAACAAGCCAATTAAACCACCAGTTAGTAAATTTAATAAAAATCATTAGAAACTCGAGATAAACACCAAACAGACACACAATTATCAGAAATTAAAAAAACGAAAAGCTCGTCCCAGAGGTGCGCGCTTAGCGCAACCAGATCCCTCTTAGCGCGCTCAGGCATGCCAGCACACCCAGCTCAACATCCTGAACATGCCCCTAACTACACAGTCAACAGAAAGACACCAGATGACATATTTACAGCAAGCATACATTGAAAATAAAGCAAACATAACATGGCAAGAAGGGCACGCTTACCACGATCATTAGCCTACTTAGCGCGCCTACGATAACTCAGTAAAACACAATTACACCCAAGGTCAATATGTCCAATAATCAATGCAATCACACCCAAACCCATTCTTTTTGACACACAATTGTACCAGATAACAGAAAACCAACCCGTTGGTACTTACAGAAACAACTTATACCTCACCCTAATAAAATTAATCTAACAGTGTTAACACATCTACAAACTAATCACTCTATCATCAATCAATCTAAATCAACGACTCAAAAACAAACCTAAACAAAAACATGCATTTTTCAGAAGAAAAAAAATAAAACACAAGAGATGCAAACCTGGAGAGGAGATGAGACGAGGTTGGAAAATTTGCAAAAGAAGAGCATGAGAGAGTTATGGTGTAGGACCCCAAAATTTGCCTCATTGTTTTTTGATCTACTGGCTTGTGTTTCTCTACATTTTGCATTTGTGCATATCATGACATTGGCTCTCGAGACATGGGATCAAGATATTTTTATGGCGCAGGGTTCCCTTTTATTGCAAGAGTTTAAACAGCGAGCGTTAGAGGCTTCGACATTTATTTTGCCCAGCAATCGAGTGGCCGACTTTATTTTATTTAGCAGGTTATTTTTAGCACAGGAGACATGTCACAGGTTATCTCAGGCATTTTCACAGTTATAATGTCAAAGGGCAAGTTTCAGAGCCTTAACAGAGCTCAGAACGGGTGAAAACGGGCGAATGTGAAAGTTTCCCTCCAAATGGCGCATTTTTGAAAATTTGTGAGTGGTTAACCGATTAACCAAAGGAAAATTTGCACAGATACATGCATTTTCAATGCTGCCACTTTTGAGGACCATTTTGATCACTTGTGAATTGATTTTTACACCAGAAGAAGGTTCTAAAATCACTCTAAATTTTGATTAATTTTCAAAACCAATCCAATTTTCCATTCCTAATCCCATTGCAATTTTCAAAACCTTACTCCAAACCATAACCCTATTCCTAACCAAGAGCCTATTTAAGTGAATTGGCTCCAAACCTCAAGGGAGAACCCTGATAATTTTCAGATTTCACATTCATTCTCTAGAATTTGCTCTCAAATTCTCTCAACTTTTCTACACTCCAAAACTCCATTAAAGCTCTTTCACTTGAGTTCATTGATTCTTCATTAGAATCCTTGAATTCTAGAGTTAAACTTCCATCATTCATCTCCATCATCTTCAATTCATCATTTGATTTTTGTTTGGATTTGGATCTGATTTTGGAAGCAAGCTTATAAGTGATTATTGGATCAATTTTGGCTTATTTTGGCTTGTTCTTCACTTATATTGCAAGAAAGCTCTTGTATCTTGAATATTTATTGGGTTTTTAGCTTGGATCTATCAATTTGTAGTAAATAAACACTTACCAAAGCAAATTTCAGCTTTGAAGGTTAGTTAATTCTAGATCCATTTCTGTTTTGAGCTTATTTGGATAACTACAATGTAGATCTTCAATTTTCTTTGATTTTGGTGATTTTTTATCTATGTGATTTGTGATCTCAATGCTTGATTAAGTTTGATTGATGTTTGATAACTGATTTTTGGTGTTAAATTCGTGCATAATTGATTACATGATCGTTTGGATGATTGCAAATTGAATTAATTGCTGAAAGTGCTTTTGAATTGCTGTTTTTCTGCTTCTGGTGCAGTGTTAATCGATTAACCAGTTGTAGTACAAAATTGATTAATCAATTAAATAGTGTAAATTAAGCCATTTTTAGTGGCTAATCGATTAACCAGTTTGCACTAGCAAATGGTTAATCGATTAACATTGGACCAGAATGTGATTTTTGGTTATTTTAAAGCATGTTTTGATTTCTTTCCACCTCTAACCTTCATAGATTGATATGATGCCTTTGTGTGGACTGTTCTTGACCTGTTTCATCATGCTTAATTGTTCGATTGTGATTCTTAGATGCATGACTTTTGGTTTCTGTTTGAATGCTTAACATGTTCATGTTGCTTGATTGAAGTGATGATCATTTATTTTGCTTGCTTGTATCATGTTAGTGATTAATTATTGATGGTTATCTTGTTGGACTAGTATGCATATTTGTATCCGCTTTTGATTCTGTTTGTCACATGATCGTTTAATTGCTTGAATTGATATGAAAAGAATGTTGTTCTCGTTGATTCTTGATGATACAATCTTGTTGAACATTTATGTTTGATTGATGCATGTCCATCCTTGCATGATACTTGTTCATGATTGATGCTTGCTCATGTTGATTGCATTGAAACATGCTTGCTGCCTTGTTTTCTACAGCTGTTTTATTCTAAATATGCATGCTGTTTATGCTATGCTTGCTGCCTGCCGGCCTTTTACACCTAATTTTATGCTGAATTATTAGCTGTTAAATGTTGTTGTGCTGCCTTGCTGGATTTTATTGTTATTTTGTGCAGGAAGTGTAACACCCCCTTCTATACCCCCAAAATAATGCAATTAAACACTTAATCACATATACAAAATTCATCAGAGTATATTTATAACATGGTATAAAAGAGTCGCATCACATTATTCACGAAACGACAACATAAATAATAATGTTCATAAAGAGATAAAACAAAAGGGGCAAATCTCAACTAAAAGTAAAGCATAACTCTTAGAGTCCACATATCAATGTTTTGATTAAAGAGGAAGACTAGAACATTGAATTACTTAAGACATGATATAATAGAAGTATGCATCATCAAGTTGTTCATAGTATCATTCATACTTTACAAACATCATCAGCTGATACATATACAATGTATCACAAAAGAATACTCTACAAGCCTAGCTACCCGATGTTACATATCAGAGCAACCGACTCTAAAGAATGAAGCTATACTTCACCAAAAGAAAACCTCCAGCAATCCTAATCTGCAATTCCTTATAGAGCATTATAAAACAGCAGAAGAGTGAGAAATATTATCATAATAATCAATGCATATAATTATATATACATACATAACATAAAACATACATACATTACATTTCTCACCACAATCCAATTTTAACTCATATACATAGTCCACACGCAATCATATTTCATATAATGATGACATTCATGCTATGTGACTCAATACGACTCAATGCAAACTTATGCCATGTGGTACCAAAACTTGTTATCTTTTTTCGGTTTACATTAAACCGAGTCCACTCTTCTAGACCGATAACCACCAAAAGCCCGTCCTCTAAGCTTTCAAACCCACTCTTCTAGGCTTGGGACAAGTCACTAGTCTCCACGAAACTAGCAAGCATTGTCTCTTGACTAAATGATGCATATGCAATCAACAATTCAATGCACTTAAGACCGACATCTTAATCTCATGCATTCAAGTAATTCATCTCTTCAAGAATTATCACAACGATTGCACACATAACATATTCATACATATCATCAATATATTAACAAATAATGCACACATATACACAATATGTTCTCATGTGTTCTTCATACATTTTTAAATCAATTATAACAATGTATTACATTTCTCCACGAATCACAATTTCGATCAATTCACAATCTAGGATTCACGCTGTAAGGCTACCCACAGTATAATATATCCTGGCGTAATCGACGCCTCGAGCATGGAAATAATCAAAGTTAAGTCGGAAATCCGACCTCAGATGGAAACATTAAAGAAAAACACATCCTGTCACGTTTGCTACTCTGCTCGCTTAGCGAGTATTCGCTACTTGTTCACCCAGCGAACAAGCTCGCAAAGGCAAACAGAAGCTTCTGACTTCGTTCGCTACCTTGCTCGCTCAGCGAAGGCCTAGCGAACCTTCGCTACCTCCTTCGCTACCAGCGAACACCACAACAAGCATTATGTCCAAGTCTGGGATCGTTCGCTACTGGCTCGCTACTAGCTCGCTTAGTGAACGTTCGCTACCAGCTCGCTCAGCGAACACGCTAGCGAATGTCTGCGAACTCCAAATTTCTTAGTGTCCAAATCCTTCCAAGTCTCCAAAACCAACCGATTCTCACCGAACAAGTTCTGTAACCTTATTCTAACATCCTCCCGACTAAATACTACCAATTATTCTCATTCCTACCATTGAAAACTCAGATTCTACCGATTAATCCATTTATACCCTAAAATGGAAGTTGTAGAAAAACATCCAATACTCTAACCCAAGCATACATATTCATACACATTGTTAAGATGATGATATTTCACACCCTTACCTTGATTAATCCAAAGCTTGAGAGTTGTTCTTGATGATTCCAAGTTCTTCCCTCTTCTTCTTCTTCTCTTTTCTCCTCTTTCTTCTTCTTTCTCTATTCTTTCCTTTATGTTTCTATCTTTTCCTTTTCTTTCCACTCTCCTTCTTAATATGTCTTTCTTTTCTAATTCTCTCCAACATCTAATAATTCATTTAATTAATTACCCATCAATTAAATAATTCTCATTAACCCACTTAATTAATGCAAATAATTAATTAATGAAAAATCGGGTTGTTACAACTCTCCCCCACTTTAGGAATTTTCGTCCTCGAAAATGTTACCTGATTCGAACAACTCTGGATAAGACTTTCTCATCTGGCTCTCCAGCTCCCACGTTACATTCCCACCAGTCGGTCCTCCCCAAGCGACCTTCACCAAAGCAATCTCTTTGCTTCGAAGTTGTTTCGACTTCCGATCCTCTATCCGCATAGGTGATGTCTCAACAGTCAGGTTATCTCTCACCTATACATCATCTACTTGGACTACATGAGACGGATCCGGAATGTATTTCCTCAATTGAGATACATGGAACACATCATGAAGATTAGCTAGAGATGGCGGCAAAGCAACACGATAAGCTACCTCTCCCACCCTCTGCAAAATCTTAAAAGGACCAATAAAACACAGCGTCAACTTACGCGACTTCAATGCCCTTCCAACACCAGTCATAGGAGTGACTCGAAGAAACACATGATCTCCCTCTTGAAATTCGATTGCTTTCCTCCACTTGTCATGATAACTCTTCTGACGACTCTGGGAAATCCTCATCTTCTCTTGGATCATATTAATCTTATCAGTAGTATCTTGAACTAACTCGGGTCCAACTACAAAACTCTCTCCTGACTCATACCAACATAATGGCGTCCTGCAACGTCTACCATACAAGGCCTCAAAAGGTGCCATACCGATGCTCGAATGAAAACTATTGTTGTAAGTAAACTCAATCAAAGGCAAGTAGCTATCCCAAGCTCCTCCCTTCTCCAATACACAAGCTCTCAACAGATCTTCAAGTGATTGAATCGTTCTTTTCGTCTGACCATCTGTCTGAGGATGATAAGCTGAACTTAAACGCAACTTCGTACCCAAAGCACTCTGCAGACTCTCCCAAAATCTCGAAGTGAACCTTGGATCTCGATCTGACACAATGCTAGACGGAATACCATGCAAACTGACAATCCTCTCAATGTACAACTTTGCCAATTTCTCCAATGGATAGTCCATGCGCATAGGAATAAAATGAGCAGATTTGGTCAATCTATCCACAATAACCCATATGGCTTCAAAATTACTCTGCGTCCTCGGTAAACCGGACACAAAATCCATAGAAATGCTATCCCATTTCCATTCAGGAATAAACAACGGTCGCATCAAACCTGACGGTTTCTGATGTTCAATCTTTGACTTCTGACAAGTCAAACAAGAATACACAAACTCTGCAATATCCTTCTTCATACGAGGCCACCAAAATATTTTCCTCAAATCTTGATACATCTTAGTAGCACCTGGATGAATACTCAATCCACTACGATGCCCTCCTCGAGAACACTCTTCTTCAGCTCAACAATGTTAGGAATACAAACTCTATCACGATACCACATAATACCATTCTCATCAATCCGAAAATCACCACCTTGGCCTTGATTGATCAAAGTCAACCGATCAACTAAGCTCAAATCTGATTTCTGTCCTTCTCGGATCTCGTCCAGAATACCACTAGTAAGTTTCAACATACCAAGCTTCACTCCATAAGAAGTCCTTTCACACACCTCAAATCACAAAACTGCTCAATTAATTCCAACTCCTTCACCATCATCATCGACATATGCAATGATTTCCTACTCAATGCATCTGCTACCAAATTCGCTTTACCGGGATGGTAATTCAAATCAAAGTCATAATCCTTTAGAAATTCTAACCATCTTCTCTGTCTTGCATTCAATTCCTTCTGATCAAAGAGGTACTTCAAACTCTTGTGATCGCTAAACACCTCAAATCTCGAACCAAATAAATAATGCCTCCACAGTTTCAACACAAATACAACGGCGGCCAACTCTAAGTCATGTGTCGGATAATTCTTCTCATGCACTTTGAGTTGCCTCGAAGCATAAGCTACAACTTGATTATTTTGCATCAACACACCTCCCAACCCATCAAAGAGGCATCACAATACACAACAAACGGTTCTTCTGGATTTGGCAAAATCAAAACAGAGGTCGTCGTCAATCTCCTCTTAAGCTCTTGGAAACTTCCTTCACACTTGGCATCCCAAACGAAAGCTTGACCTTTCCGAGTCAACTGCGTTAACGGTGATGATAGCTTAGCAAATCCTTCAATGAACTTCCGATAATAACCAGCCAACCCAAGAAAACTTCTAATCTCAAAAACTGATTTCGGAGTCTCCCATTGCAATACCGCTTCAACTTTCGATGGATCAACCGCAATACCTCTACTTGAAATTACATTCCCAAGGAAACTCACTTCCTTAAACCAAAATTCACACTTAGAAAGTTTCGCATACAACTGCTTTTCTTTCAACACAGATAACTTGACCTTCAGATGCTCGACATGCTCTTCTTCATTCTTCGAATAGACTAGAATGTCGTCAATGAACACAACCACAAACTTGTCCAAATAGGGATGAAAAATTCTATTCATGTACTCCATAAACACACATGGTGCATTAGTCACACCAAATGGCATCACAGAATACTTATAGTGTCCATACCTCGTCCTAAAAGCAGTTCTCGAAATATCCTTAGCCTTCACGCGAATCTGATGATATCTGGATCTCAAATCTATCTTACTGAACACACTTGCACCAACCAACTGATCCATCAAGTCATCAATCCTCGGAAGTGGATACTTATTCTTGATAGTCACCTTATTCAACTGTCTGTAGTCCACACAGAGTCTCATAGAACCTTCTTTCTTCTGAACCAAAAGCACTGGTGCACCCCATGGCGACACACTTGGACGTATAAACCTCTTATCAAGCAGATCTTCAATTTGACTTTTCAACTCTTTCAATTCCGATGTGGACATACGATATGGAGTCATCGATATCGTACTAGTTCCAGGAACCAAATCGATCGTAAACTCCACTTCCCGTTCCGCCGGTAAATCTCTTATCTCATCAGGGAAAACTTCCGGAAAATCACGAACAATTGATAAAACAACAATTTCTTCACTCTCACCAATACTCAAAGTTGCCAACAACATAAATACCTTCTCACCATCTTGCACCGACTCCTTCACTTGCTTAGCCGTCATAAACAAATCCCCTTCTTCGTCAGATTCAGGGAAAATAACTATTTTGTCAAAACAGTTAATATAAACACGGTTGAACCTCAACCAATTCATTCCAAGAATGACATCAATTTGGTCTAAGTGAAGACTGTTGCACCCCAAAATTTAACCAACTACTCATCGCAATTTGGCTCATGTTTCGACTCATTTCATTTTGCATTTGCACACCGCGTACATTGCATTTTTCCCAGTCAAATTGACTTTGTCGGGATTACAGCCCTCTGATCACGCTTCAGGCATTTCAGGCCAATAAGAGGAGTTATTTTGAGAATTGGTGCTCGTTCCCTGTGTTTTCAGCTCTCGCTGTTGTTTTTGAGGACATCTCGGTGTCCAGTTTTTACCGTTTATTTCGCTGTATTCGCGCATCTCTTTTCTAATCGATTTAATTGGCTGTACTGTATTTTTAGATTTTTTCCCCTTATTTTCTAGAATTTTTTAATGGATTTAATTGATTTTTCTAGATATTAAATAGATTTTTTTAATAGCTTTAATAGAATAAATGTTTTTAGAATTTTAAAATAGATATTAAATGCTTTTAAATAGTTTTTAGTTTTAATTTCTTTTTTAGGAATTACTTTAATCATTTTTAGAGATTAATTGATTTAATAGAGTTTAAATCATTTCTTTTTTAGATTAATTTCTTTTTAGAGTTAATTAGATATTAATTAGCATTTTAGGAGGTTTAATTAGATTGATATCTTTAATTAAGTCATTAGGTTAATCCTTTTTTAATTAGGACATTGATTAGTTTAATCAGCATTAATTGAGTCTTTAAGTCATTTTACTAATAAGTCCATTAACAGCCTTTTAATGCAGTCCATTTCAATCAAATTTCGGTGGGCCAGATGGCCCAATTATGGAGGCCCACAGATCCCAGTTGCCACATGTCAGTATTTAAAGGCTCCCACGAGTTTCTTCCTCTACAGGCCACATCACTCTCCACATATTTTGCAGGAAACTTGACTTCCAGCCTACCCGATATTTTGGTGTTCTCTCGTCAGAGCAAACTTATCCCGTCAGCAGCGCAGCAGTAATCAGAGCTTTGTGGGGGCTGTGATCCCGTGTTTGCTGCATCTTGCATTGCATTTGCATAATCATCTTTGCATCATATTGCATATCATTCTCCAGCTAGTCAGAGCTCTTATCCAGCATTTGTTTTGCTTCAGAGGGTGATTCTCCGGTGTTTGGTCTGAGCAAGGGTTGATTGTTAGAAGACAACCAAGGGGTTGAAGCAGATTGAGAAGAATCAAGCAGTGAAGTCAGTTGAAAGTTGTTGGTAGCTATGTTAGATAGCAGCTTCCAGTTTGTTGATACCTTGTCAGGTTTCTTTGTGACGTCTAATCCTTTTTATGGTTCTATGCCTGATGAAGACTTTCCTCAAGTGAACAACCTTACTGCAACTCGACTTGTACAACCTTCTGTTGAAGACCGAGATCTACATGAGAAGTTTGTTGCCCGAAGTGAACGCTCTCCTTCTATTGATACCTCAAACTATCAGGGTGTTGTTTTCCCTGTGCCAAATTCCCGAAGAGAGGTCCCGATAGCAAAGACTGAAGACCCATTAGCTCTCGTGTATGCTAAAAGGTTTCGTGCGTTGGATGAAAGATTCAAAGCCTTGGAAGTTAAAGATGCTGTTAACCCCAATGCTGCAGACATGTGCCTGGTTTCTGGCCTAGTGTTACCTCCGAAGTTCAGAGCGCCGAGGTTTGAAAAGTACAAAGGAGATAGTTTCCCGAAGCAACATTTGGTGATGTTCTGCCGAAGAATGACTTCGTTTGTGCAAAATGACAAGTTGATGATTCACTTCTTTCAAGATAGTCTGACCGAGGCATCTCTGAGTTGGTATATGCAGTTAGAGAGTGATCAGATCCGATCATGGGGGGATTTAGCCAATGCTTTTCTGAAGCAGTATGACTACAATCTTGATGTAGCTCCTAGTCGCATGCAGCTGCAAGAATTGTCTCAAGGGAACAATGAACCTTTCAGGAAGTATGTTCAGAGATGGAGAGAATTTGCTGCTAGAGTGCAACCACCGCTTCTAGACCGAGAGTTAAAAGGCATGTTCGTAAACTCCTTGCAGAGCCCGTACTTCGAAAGAATGCTTGAAGTTGCACCAGATTTCTCTGAATTGGTAAGGGCAGGAGAACGCATCGAGTATGGTGTGAAAACTGGAAGAATTCAGCATGTTTCAAGCAGTCAGGCTAGTGAAACTGAATCTCTCTATAGCTGTCAAACTGAAGAAGGAGTTGTGATCAATGCCATCATGCCAGATGTTGGGTATCCTCAAGATGAATCGGTGAAATCTGTTGGGTCTTCGTCTTCTCAGCGGTCAATATCCTCCGTGTCTCGTTATTCTGGACAGACAATTGTGCCTAGGGCACCATGTCAGAAACTCTGTGTCGCTCCTCATGCTAATCAGCGAGCCCGTGGCCAAGGTTATCCGAATCAGCGTCAGAATCAGAACCGACCTCGTAACAACTTGGAACGAAGGAATGCTCCTTCTCATCCAGTGCCTGTGCCGTATACCCAGATTCTGCCACAGTTGATTCAGAATTATTTGGTGGAACCCAAAGCTCTTAAGCCCGTGCCAGAGCCTTACCCGCCTGGGTACAATCCCCATGCTCAGTGTGGATACCATGGTGGATCCCCGGGGCATTCAACTGAAGATTGCAAAGCTTTCCAGGCAAAAGTGCAACAGTTAATCGACAAAGGGTGCATTTCCTTTCCAGAAGGAGTTTTGGTTGTGCATGACAACCTCTCAGCTGTCCTCAGCATTGGCAGTCCTCAGACTTTTTATCATTTGCATTTGTAGTTTCCTTTCTGTTAGTTACTACTTGCAGTTAAACATTGTTTGTTTCGAATGGTAATATTGATAAAGTGACTATGCATTTTTCTGAATAAATCGTGTCGTTGTCACTCATTTACTGCATTGCACTGACACTTGCATTTTATTCACTCCACTTTATCACTATGATTAGTAAAGATTGGAGGGAGGATGACGAAACTGAATACTCATAACCGATGATCGTATGCTTTCAGATAAAACCTTGCCGATGACGTACAAGGCATTGTTTCAAATCCCCAAATACCAAAGATATAAGGAGTTAGTCCCTTGTTAACCACTTCGAGCCAAGAAGTAAAAGTTTTTTCGGACTTTTAAACCCTCACATCTTAACCCGGGGAAGGGTAGTTGTCAGTTAGCTTGATCGAGCGTTCAAGTCTTATAGAGGAGTGTTGCCTTTCGAGGACCAATCACAGTTCATTCCTCTCAAGAGGTCGTACCTCGTCCACCACAATGGTTAAACCTCACCAATCAGGAGTGAGACAATTGCAATCCTTTCGGAGCAATCAAGACAACCAGTGTCGCACGACTTGTTCCAAGAAAAAAAAGGAATAAGAAAGCCCGCTAAGTAAAAAGAAAAGAAAATCTAGAAAGTTAATACTTAGGCAAAAACAAGGGCATCCCGCTGGACTTCAAAAGAAATCGAAAAGAACTCAAAAGAGTCAGTCCAGGCAAAAATTAGGGAATCAAAAGAATGAAAAAGAAAGGATATAAAAAGAAAAATTCTCGAACAAGGACAAAGTCGTGTAGATACAGACACCGAAAACAGAAAAGGAGTAACTGCCACTCCGAAAACCTTGTGAGTTCTTTAACCACTGTTCCCAATATTCAACATACCTCTCGAAGAGGCGAGCGCTCGAAACAAGTTAACTGAACTTTAGGATCGGAGATCATCACGTAGAAGGGGTGGGTACAAATCATAATTTGAGCCAAATATCCTTTGTTTCACGAACCATGAACCCGACCACGATACAACCCTTAAAAGACCTAATTGAGGCAGGGTTTATTCTGAAAGCGCATTACGATAAGGTTGAGTAACCTGACTCCTACATGATTTGCTAATCATATCCTTGTTGTGTTTTTCACTGATCAAATCAGCACTACGTTTGAACTGTTGGTTCATTCGTCACTCACTATCATGACACGTAAATGAGTGACAACATTTTTTTTTTCAAAATCTGCATGAACACTGCGTTAAAATTACCATTCGTGAATAGACAATTTTAATTGCAGGTCAGTAGTTGATATGAAGGAATTCCAACAGGGAATAGTCAGTCAGGACTGAATCGTTAGCAGTCTGGATCAGAATGGTATACTGCGAAGCCCTGTGAATTTGGGGCATTGACTTCCAGTGAGTTTGGAATCAGTCAGTCTGAGGACAAGTCCTGAAGCATCGGTTGATTATGGGACAGTTTGTTCAAGAAGCAGTTGATCAGAAGTGAATCTTCTTGAGACACATTCAGGGGAAACTACCCGGAGTTCCTGTGATTTGAGGGCAGTTCCTGTGATTTGAGGGCAGATCCCTCCAGTATTCAATCAGGGCAGGTTAAGTCGCTCAACGCTCCTTCAGGGGCAAGCTACTTCAGAAGTATATTGAAACCAGCCATGCTGAGAATTGGTTAGTTGAGGATGAATCCTTTCGTTGCACAGATGTTGGGGCAAGCCATCTCGAGGTCGCCTCATGGCACGCTGCTTTCTGTTCAGAATGAATTTTCCCAAGGGTCAGATTGGGGCAAGTTGAATTGCACTGGGGCAAGCTGTTCAAACGAGTTTGTTAACCCCAGCAAGAGTTGAGTGTCGGGGAATCGTGTAATTACCCTGCCGAAACCTGAACCTTCTGAAGAAGCCTTGCTGTCATTGGATTGTTATTCGACAGCCTAACCTGTTACTTGGCAGAACCTTGTAACCAAATCATTTTAAAGTCCAGTTCTCGTCTGGCAAACCGGAGATCAGTTCTCGTCTGAAATCCAAACCAGAAAACAACCCTGTCTGGTCACCTTTTCTTTAACCTATTGTTCAACCAGTTCCCTTCTGGCTAACACAGTTTTAAAGTCCAATTCTCGTCTGGCAAACCGTAAATCAGTTCTCGTCTGACAACCTAACATATTTTGCTATCAGTTCTCGCCTGATAGTCCACCTTGAATGCTAGCCCCGTCTAGTATTTCCCTTATAAATCCATTTTGTTAATAACCTACTCTCATCCCTAAACCAGAAAAAGCCTAAATATATTCGACACGATGATTCCTAGTGACTCGTATGTTGTCACATTCCCTGACACAAGGCTCGAGTGATCCCAGCTCCATGATTGGTATTCTGTATTCCCTGTGTTGATGTTGTTGAATCAGGATTATTTTCTCAGCAGAGATGTACAGTTTGAGATTGCTTCCCCTGAGCAGTTTGAGATTGCAGCAAGTTGAGATGGCATTTATCCCTTATCAGAGTAGGATCAAGATTATCCTCGGCAGGTTTGATTAATATTCCTGGCAGAGTTTGGCCATCCCAAGCATTGAACGGTGATTAGCCTGATGTGCTATTTTCCCAAGTGGGTTGAGACTGAAGCTTTCCCTGACCGACAGATTCGGGTTTATTTCCCCAACAGTGGGACGGATGCAATGTTGTATCCCCACAGAGTCCAAGTTTGACTCCTTTCCCCTCCGAGTCCAGGTCATTGACTCATTCCTCAAGCAGAGGTCGATGTTGATTCCCTCACTGAGTAATCTCCAGGCGAGTAGACTTTGACGCCAGACAGAGAAGAGTTATTTCTCAGCAGCTTGCTTCGTACCCCATAAGGACTTAGGGTGTCCTAAAAGGACCGTTCAGGGTTGTGTTCCTCAGTGAAGTGAGGTTCAATTTCAGTGATCGATTATTATCTTCCGCAGTCACCAGAGGTGTGTCCTTGATAGGATTGGTACATCTCCAACGGAGTTGTACAATGAGTAGATAAGGATTGATATCCCCAGCAGTGTTGATACACAAGTATTCCCCATCAGACTTGATAATCCAGCAGGTGTTACCCAGAAGGGTCAGTCTCCGTAAGGCGTATGCAAGATTATCCTCAGCAGATCAGGGCTGATATCCCCGACAGAGTGTAGCCATTCCCGGCAGATTGATTGTGCATTCCCAACGGTTTAGGATCGAAGTTCTCCCTGACAAGCGGATTTGGGTTTATTTCCCCAGCACTGGGTCAGTGTGCAGTTTTCTCGTAGGAGACTATTCACAAGTGTTCAGCCTTCGATAGCGCAGACTGAAGTCTCCAGCGGAATTGAAATTCCCCACAGAGTTGTATTTTCCCCGGCAGGTAGGAGTGATTCCATCGCCCGGTTACCATCCTCAGCCGAGTTTGCAGTTCCCCAAGAGATCCGAGTCCTTGGAAGCCGTTCGGGCCATGATTGGTTTTCCCCAGTAGAGTGTTGAATGGCTGATGCCGTATTTCCCCATCGGAGTCGTTATCTCCAGGAAAGTCTTGCTGCAAAGACCGCGCAGTTTATTTCTGCGGTTGATATCGCTCCCTCGACAGTTTGTGGTTTGAATACCCGGTTGAGCGAGTCCAAGTCCTCGGAGAGCTTTATTCCTCTGCAGCAGTCAACTGAAGATCATTTCCCCAGGCGGAGTCCAATTGATATTGGCATGACTTCTTCTCCTTGGCAGGATGATTCCTCCTCTCCACCAGAGTAGTCCTTTCTCCTTGACAGGAGGATTCTCCCTTCAGCATTTATTTTGCTGATGGGGTCATAGAATTTTGCATGATTGCATAGCATTTACCCAAAAAAAAAGCGTAGCATTTCCACCGTGTGGAGCATTGCGCCATTGTCAAAGCATATGCATACGAAACATGAGCTAGGTCATTACCGTTCTTGTTTTGCAGATGTTCCTCCGCAGAATGGTTTGCTCAAGATGATTTTTGAATTCCCCAGTGAGGTTGATTGTTTAAGATGATTCTTAAAATCCCCAGTGAAGTCGCCAGAGAGGGTTCCTCAAGTTGAT
This sequence comes from Lathyrus sativus, assembly GCA_963859935.3. NCBI lineage: Eukaryota > Viridiplantae > Streptophyta > Magnoliopsida > Fabales > Fabaceae > Lathyrus > Lathyrus sativus. The sequence goes on from OZ012737.1 coordinate 177,898,533, forward strand.
GCTTAGAGTCCCCGACAGAGTGTTTGCTCAGGAGGATTCCTGAAATATCCAGCATAGTTATTGGTTCAGGATGATTCTTGAGGCCCCTGGCGGAGTTATTTGTCCAAAATGATTCTTGAAGTCCTCAGCAGAGTTGATTCGCTCGTCATGATTTCTGAATCCCCGAAGCAGAGTTACTTGATAGTTATCCAGAATCCCCAGCAGAGAGGTGTCGTCCCCAGCGGGTCTTAAGCATAGAAGTTGAAATTTCCCTTGAAGACTTGATGATTGAAGTCCGGCAGCGGTGCCAAAACCCCAGACTTGCTGATGAAGTCCAACTGTGATGTCGAAGCAGTGCTCTCAGCTGACGCGGAGTGCCTGATGGCGGAAGTTTGGATATCCCTATTTTGTTCATGATTGACCGAGAATTCTATTCCCGACTTACTAACGGAGTCCGGCTGACGCCCGAAAATTTCTTTGAATGCCCGACGGCATAATTAACTTGATTGTTAAAAAGCTCCTAATGACCTGATGAGTCTCGAGGAATTCTTCTGCTATGACACAGAATGCCAGACGGCATAATCAACCCTTCATCACCGGTTACCGAGTGACCAGTGACCCCTTGATGAATTGAGGACAAATATCTACAGCAAAATCAGATGATCATCCTGACGGAGATTTGAGGTTAGATCTTTCACCGGTTACCGTGTAACCAATTCCCCAGCAGAGTTGTTGTGCAACTGTCACGCTTAGTTTTGATGTTCCTACCAATCAGAGTATCGTTTACCTGTGCGGTCGGAAAATCACCAGTTACCATGCAACCAGTGATCCCTCGATGATTTGAGGATGCAATGATATCAGATAAATCAGAGAATCATCCTGACGGAGGTTCAGATCAGTATTTCTCCAGCTAGTTGTCGTGCAACTATTATTTCGGTTTTCGAAGAGATTTGTCCCCATCAGAGTACCGTATACTTGTGTAGTTGGCAAATTTTCGGGTTTGTTGGTATTCAACCGTCTTCTACCTTGACTGTTTGAGAGCCGTTCGCTTCTCACCCAGTCAGGTCCAAGCCGTTTGAATAGGGGCAGTTGTTGCACCCCAAAATTTAACCAACTACTCATCGCAATTTGGCTCATGTTTCGACTCATTTCATTTTGCATTTGCACACCGCGTACATTGCATTTTTCCCAGTCAGATTGACTTTGTCGGGATTACAGCCCTCTGATCACGCTTCAGGCATTTCAGGCCAATAAGAGCAGTTATTTTGAGAATTGGTGCTCGTTCCCTGTGTTTTCAGCTCTCACTGTTGTTTTTGAGGACATCTCGGTGTCCGATTTTTACCGTTTATTTCGTTGTATTCGTGCATCTTTTTTCTAATCGATTTAATTGGCTGTACTGTATTTTTAGATTTTTTCCCCTTATTTTCTAGAATTTTTTAATGGATTTAATTGATTTTTCTAGATATTAAATAGATTTTTTTAATAGCTTTAATAGAATAAATGTTTTTAGAATTTTAAAATAGATATTAAATGTTTTTAAATAGTTTTTAGTTTTAATTTCTTTTTTAGGAATTACTTTAATCATTTTTAGAGATTAATTGATTTAATAGAGTTTAAATCATTTCTTTTTAGATTAATTTCTTTTTAGAGTTAATTAGATATTAATTAGCATTTTAGGAGGTTTAATTAGATTGATATCTTTAGTTAAGTCATTAGGTTAATCCTTTTTTAATTAGGACATTAATTAGTTTAATCAGCATTAATTGAGTCTTTAAGTCATTTTACTAATAAGTCGATTAACAGCCTTTTAATGCAGTCCATTTCAATCAAATTTTGGTGGGCCAGATGGCCCAATTATGGAGGCCCACAGATCCCAGTTGCCACATGTCAGTATTTAAAGGCTCCCACGAGTTTCTTCCTCTACAGGCCACATCACTCTCCACATATTCTGCATGCATTCATTATCAGCCACATATTCTGCATGCATGGCCACGTGTCTCGCCATCACCCTGCCACCACCACACGTATCCACCTCCCTTTCCGCCACGTGTCCCAGCCTCTCCCCTCGCCGCCGGCCATGCAAACGGCCGGAGTTCCCACCGGAGAAATCATTCACGGCCAATTCTCGTCGTAACCAACTCGCCGGAAAACAGTAACAGCCACTGGAAATTTCATCAGTTTTCCCCGATCACCAAAGAACTTCATCTTCGTTCATCCTTTTCCAGGAATTCCTCAAGAAATCTCCAGAAATGGTCATCCGTTCATCCTTTCCTCCCCAGAAACGCAAGCGTTCTGCCGGAAAACGCATCTGGATTCGACTGTTTTCCAGAAGTTTCAAGATCCATCATAGATCTTCCACACCATAACTTCTTTTTTCCAGAGTTTCACCAAGAATCTTCAGAAATCTATGCATCACTTCATCGTGTTCTTGAGTCTTTTTTCCAGATCTTCAACATCTCAAACCTTCATCATCCGCCATGAACGATTCACCAAGAACATTCATCTTCGTTCTCCAGTTCATCATCAACGAACTTCAAACACCTTCATCGTTCTGCACTTGTGTTCATCCGCAAATCGCCAGAAAACGTCAGTTTCTGAATCTTCATCCATCGCTTCAAGGAGATTCAACCAAGTTCATCATTTTTCTGGAGCTCTTCAACATGTTCATCATGTTCTTCGTCAATGTTCATCAGGTTTTGTCAGATTTCATCAAAGATTCGCGAATCTTCACCAAACGTTCATCGTGTTCAAATATCATCATCTCCAGATTCGCTCATGAACCTTCAGATCTTAAAACGCGCATCTAATTTCCAGAAACCTTCAACATGCAACTTCACCCCAGATTCGACTCCGTTCTTGATTGTCAGAAGTTTTTCAGAAGATCTTCAGCAACCTTCAAGTGTCCATCAACTTCACAAATCTTCGTCAACCTTCAAGACCTCCTAATTGGCGTGTTCATCCTCAAAGGTCGTCTTGACGATCATCAATCTCTTTTCAGATTCAAGGACCTCCATCGCTCCATCACCTTCTTTGTTCTCTTCACCAGTTTTTCTTTGTTTAGGCTAATTTCAAGGTTTACAGTTGTGAGGCTTTGAGATGGAAACGAAGGGAGATACGGAGAGTTAAGGAGGTGAGGTCGTTGTGAAGAGACGGTGAGAAATCAGAAGGGAGACGGTGAGGGTGAGCGGAGAACAGTAACGGCGGTGGCGGAAGCTGGGAGAAGGAGAGAAGAGAGATTAGGGTTTCAGGGTGAACTGATTGGAAGTGAGGAAGGAGAGGAATCCCTCGTGGGTGATGGGCCTGGTCTGGCCCAATTCATTTTGGATCCGCACCCTTTTTTTTTCCTTCACACCCTTTCCTCAGTTTTTGTGTTGCGAATGGTCTGGGCCCAGTAACAAGCAACAATAATTCGCTGGCCACACCTCCAATTCTCCAGTGCACCCCCCCCCTGTGGTTTTGTTTTTCTTTCTATTTTATTGTTGTGGGCTGGGCCCAGTGGCTATTCTTTTTTCTGCATTCACCCTGGTTCTGCAGATTGTACCCCTCCCCTTCAATTTTTAATTTCTCTTGTATTGGGCATTTGCTTGTAATAGTTAGTTTTATTTTCCTATTTTTCTTCTTAGGAATTATAGTGTAGAATATTATTAGCATATTTTCATATAAGATTTAATAATATAGAATTTTATTCTAGCTTTCTTTATGGATATTATAGAATTTTTAGGTTATTTTCTATTATGCATTTTACATAGAATTTCCTATTTTCTTTAGATAGTATTTCTTATAGAATATTATAGAGATGTTAGTATAGAATTTTTCATTCTATTTTCTTTATAGCAAATTATAGAATATTGTGCACATGATTTTATTCTATTTTCTGTATGCATTTACTCGTATTTTCTCTAGAGTTTTATTTCCTAGTAGAGATTAATTGCCATAGTTTAGAAGTAGAACTTTATTTTCACTTGTGATTGGGTTTTCTCTCCTCGTTTCTCTCCTAATTCCGTTTTTCATCTGATTTTATTCTCGATTTTATTTTTGACTGGTCGTGTGACACGATTCAATTGGAGAATGATTTTCGATATCATTTATCTATCTTGTCTTTGACACGGATATCAATACGCTACCTCTTAGAGTTCGATTTCTCGTATAAGTCGAACCATGACGGTCTAAGCGTTACATTGTTCTGATTTAAGCGTCATCATCAAGGATCCAGAGAGGAGAAGATTGGAATGGAGCTTGCGCGCATGTCAAGAGCCAACGGAGCCGCTTCGTTCAACATCATCATCATCTTATTCAAGTCTTCAGGCAACCGTCGAGTGTCGTGAGCTGTATCGTTAGATACGTAGGAAATGATAGTTGAGGAGTTTCTTCTCAATCGTCTAGGATGTCTAGTATGGTACCCTTTGGGTGACATGCGACGCATTCGCTCCTACGTCTTAGGTTCTTGCGTGTGTGTCCCGAGTTCCTTCCCGTTTAGGCGTAGGCCTGCTTCCTCTTTGTTCTCGCCCCCGTGCGATTGAAACCCCATTCTCTCGCGTTCAGGCGATCGAGATCCCTTTTCTTGCCCCCGTGCAATCGAGACTCGTTTTCTCGTCGAACTACGTTTGCTCTGATCTCTCGTACCAAACGAGAGTACGTAGGCATAGGATGCGACATCCTAGCGAGCTCCCTTTTTCTTTCTTCCCGTTTAGCTGTAGTAGGCTGAACTACAGCTGCTCTGATTTCCCGGATGAGAATATGTAGGCATAGGATGCGATATCCTAGCGAGCACACTAACAACTAACCTCTCTGTTTTCTCTCGCTGCCGTGCGATCGAGACTTTCCCGCTGACGACTGATGTTTCCTTTTCTCTTGCCCTAGTGCAATTGAGACCAGACCGTAGTTTTAGTTCCCGTAGGCCCCCGTACCTTTCTAACCAACCTGATCTCTCACCCCCGTGTGACCGAGAACACCCCTGTCTAGCCGTAGTTTCCCGAACTACGTAAGCTCTGATCTCTCATATCTGTTGAGAGTACGTAGGCACAATACTGATGTATTGGCGAGCCACCTTCCCCCATCACCCGTAGTTAGCCGAACTACGTTGACTCTGATTTCTCATTCTTTAATGAGAATACGTAGGCATAAAGCGCGACGCTTTGCCGAGTCATTTTCTTTTCTTTTTTAGCCAGCCTTGATAGGCAGATAGATAAACCAACGCGTCAGATAAACACAATAAGCATGGATCCCATCGAGTACGATGGACGTGAGGGGTGCTAATACCTTCCCCTTGCGTAACCGACTCCCGAACCCAGACAATGGTTGCGATGACCTTGTCTTATACCTTTTCGTCAGGTTTTTCCGATCGTTTCCTTTCCCGCTCTGAGGGATAAATAACGAAAGGTGGCGACTCTTCTGTTTTGCCGGCACCTTATTTTCGCGGTAGCGACAAAGACACACTAAGTCAACTCCAAAATCTTTACCAAAAATACTCAACGGACAACTCAAGCACACATACTGGGTAGTTACCGAACCCATAGCAGGAGTGTCAATAACCATACCGCCACCCACAATAGACAACTTAAGACTTAATCTCTTAACACAATCCAAAGAAATAAAAGAATGCGTAGCTCCGGTATCAATAATAGCGATCAAAGGTATACCATTAATGAAGCACGTACCTCGGATCAGTCGATCATCACTAGCAGTTCTGATCCAGATAGAGCAAACACCTTTCCGCTCCCTTGCGTCTTCTTCGGCTTATCACACTTGGTACTAATGTGCCCTTGCTCACCACAATTGTAGCAAGTCACATTTGCACTGCTTCTGCACTCTATAGCTTTGTGGCCTGGCTTGCCACACTTAAAACACTTCAACCCGACACCTTTGTATTCAGGAGCACGATGTCCCGCTTCACCATAATTATAACATCTTACCGGAGTAGAGGCTCCTCCCCCACTTGGCTTCTTACCATAATTAGCTCTTTGTTTCCCTTTATTTGTAGGGGTCACATAAGGTTTCCCTCGAAATTGACCCTTTCCCTTCTTATCACCCAAATTCTTGTAGTGGCTAGACCGAGCCCTACTATCCTCGTCATAAATCCTACTCTTGTTTACCAACTCAGAAAATCGCCTGATCTCCTGATATGCGACAGCTTGTTTGATCTCCGGCCTCAAACCATTTACAAATTTGAGAAAATTAGATCTCTCAGCATTAACGGTGTTGTAGTGGGGACAGAACTTAATCAACTCTTCAAATCTTGCCGCATACTCGGCCACAGTAGAGTTACCCTGCTTCAGCTCAAGGAACTCGATTTCTTTCTTCCCACACACATCTTCGGGAAAATACTTCTCCAGAAATGTCTCTTTAAAAAGATCCCAAGTAATAACCATCTCATTCTCTTCAAACCTTTGGCGAGTATTACCCCACCAATCCTCTGCTTCCTCCTCCAGCATATGGGTGCCAAACTGCACCTTCTGAGCATCCGAACAATTCATAACTCGGAAGATCTTTTCTATAGCCTTCAACCAAACCCGTGCTTCGTCAGGGTCATGGGTTCCTTTGAACACTGGAGGATTATTCCTTTGAAACTTTCCTAAAGCACGGAATTCATCATATGCATGATTCCTAACATTCAAATTAACTTGAGGGTTTTGCTCGATCGCTCCAGCCAATCTAGTCAAAGCCTCCGCAATCGCCTCGTCGTTCCTACTGGCCACCATCGTTCTGTATCTCAACAACAGAACTCACAAGGTCAAACAATATCGATAGTGTCACACACAAACAGATATACAAAGGGAATAAACAAGTTAACAACTTGGCCAACTGGCCGACCTGCTATGATACCACTTAATGTAACACCCCCTTCTATACCCCCAAAATAATGCAATTAAACACTTAATCACATATACAAAATTCTTCAGAGTATATTTATAACATGGTATAAAAGAGTCGCATCACATTATTCACGAAATGACAACATAAATAATAATGTTCATAAAGAGATAAAACAAAAGGGGTAAATCTCAACTAAAAGTAAAGCATAACTCTTAGAGTCCACGTATCAATGTTTTGATTAAAGCGGAAGACTAGAACATTGAATTACTTAAGACATGATATAATAGAAGTACGCATGATCAAGTTGTTCATAGTATCATTCATACTTTACAAACATCATCAGCTGATACATATACAATGTCTCACAAAAGAATACTCTACAAGCCTAGCTACCCGATGTTACATATCAGAGCAACCGACTCTAAAGAATGAAGCTATACTTCACCAAAAGAAAACCTCCAACAATCCTAATCTGCAATGCCTCATAGAGCATTATAAAACAGCAGAAGGGTGAGAAATATTATCAAAATAATCAATGCATATAATTATATATACATACATAACATAAAACATACATACATTACATTTCTCACCACAATCCAATTTTAACACATATACATAGTCCACACACAATCATATTTCATATAATGATGACATTCATGTTATGTGACTCAATAAGACTCAATGCAAACTTATGCCATGTGGTACCAAAACTTGTTATCTTTTTTCGGTTTACATTAAACCGGGTCCACTCTTCTAGACCGATAACCACCAAAAGCCCGTCCTCTAAGCTTTCAAACCCACTCTTCTAGGCTTGGGACAAGTCACTAGTCTCCACGAAACTAGCAAGCATTGCCTCTTGACTAAATGATGCATATGCAATAAACAATTCAATGCACTTAAGACCGACATCTTAATCTCATGCATTCAAGTAATTCATCTCTTCAAGAATTATCACAACGATTGCACACACAACATATTCATACATATCATCAATATATTAACAAACAATGCACACATATACATAATATGTTCTCATGCGTTCTTCATACATTTTTAAATCAATTATAACAATATATTAAATTTCTCCACGAATCACAATTTTGATCATTTCACAATCTAGGATTCACGCCGTAAGGCTACCCACAGTATAATACATCCTGGCATAATCGACGCCTCGAGCATGGAAATAATCAAAGTTAAGTCAGAAATCCGACCTCGGATGGAAACATTAAAGAAAAACACATCCTGTCACGTTCGCTACTCTACTCGCTTAGCGAGCTCCTAGCGAGTATTCGCTACTTGTTCGCCCAGCGAACAAGCTCGCGAAGGCAAACAGAAGCTTCTGACTTCGTTCGCTACCTCGATCGCTCAGCGAAGGCCTAGCAAACCTTCGCTACCTCCTTCGCTACCAGCGAACACCAAAACAAGCATTCTGTCCAAGTCTGGGACCGTTCGCTACTGGCTCGCTACTAGCTCGCTTAGCGAACGTTCGCTACCAGCTCGCTCAGCGAACACGCTAGCGAATGTCTGCGAACTCCAAATTTCTTACTGTCCAACTCCCTCCAACTCTCCAAAACCAACCAATTCTCACTGAACAAGTTCCGTAACCTTATTCTAACATCCTCTCGACTAAATACTACCACTTATTCTCATTCCTACCATTGAAAACTCATATTCTACCGATTAATCCATTTATGCCTTAAAATGGAAGTTGTAGAAAAATATCCAATACTCTAACCCAAGCATACATATTCATACACATTGTCAAGATGATGATATTTAACACCCTTACCTTGATTAATCCAAAGCTTGAGAGTTGTTCTTAATGATTCCAAGTTCTTCCCTCTTCTTCTTCTCTTTTCTCCTCTTTCTCCTTCTTTCTCTATTCTTTCCTTTATGTTTCTATCTTTTCCTTTTCTTTCCACTCTCCTTCTTAATATATCTTTCTCTTCTAATTCTCTCCAACATCTAATAATTCATTTAATTAATTACCCATCAATTAAATAATTCTCATTAACCCACTTAATTAATGCAAATAATTAATTAATGAAAAATTGAGCTGTTACAGGAAGCGCTGTTGTAGCTACTGTTTTTGCCTTGCTTTTGCATGCTCCCTTAGGACTCGTAGTCCAATTTAATTTTCGATTAAATTTTGGATTATGATAGACATTAGGAGTGTAATCCATGCATGATAACAAGTAGGCTAGTCCTTTTTAACCTCAATCTTAGATCCATCTTTTACATTCTAACATTAGGATAGGTTTTCCTTTTGCATCCCGACCTTAGGGCCACTTTTCATGACAACGTTAGGACCGAGTTTCCCTTAGACCTTCCGTGCGTCTTTCTCTTTTATCATATCAAAAGAATGCTAACACACTTAATAAAGACGATGAACATTGTGCGCCACGAGCCTTAAGCATATGGGAAATGATAGTGGGGGGTGTCTCTTGACTTGTCTAGAGTGTTTAGTGTATGCCCCGTGGGCGATATGCGATACATTCGCTCCTATATCATAGTGTATAGTGCAACATGAATCACAAAGAAAACTAATTCACTTCACTAAAACTCATAAACAAAATTCAAACTTTTTTATCCTTTGGTATTTTTGTTTCAAAATTATTTTTAGAAAGAGCGCGTTACTTTTCCATTTGATCACAAACAGACATCGACCCTGACTCCTAGAATGGGAACTTAACGTTACTCATAAAAAACACTTAAACAACCTGTGATTTCATCGTTAGCCAAACTAAGACTGCTCTAATTTCTCATACCAAATGAGGATACATAGGCACAAGATGGTGATGTATTGGCTAGCAACCTTCCCCTATCACCAGTAGTTTTCCAAACTACATTGACTCTGACTTTCCCATTACACGAGGGAATACGTAGGCATAGGACGGAAATATCCTATCGAGTCTCTTTCTTTTTCTTTGTTCTTGTTTCCGTATAGAAGTAGCTTTTAGATGACACACCCTTTGATTAGACAACAAGTGTGGATCCCGTTGTACGTGAGGGGTGCTCATACCTTCCCCTTGCGTAACCGACTCCTGAACCCAAGATTTGGTTGCGATGACCTTGTCTTTTCCTATTCTTCAAGTTTTCTTCGATCGTTTCCTTTCCACGCGTTGGGATAAATAACGTTCGGTGCCGACTCTTCTGTTTTTCCACCGGGTGTTTTTCGCAGTTGCGACATGTGGGAGCAAGGGAGGGGAAGGATTTGGCTGCTGCTGGTCTGAATGGAAAATGAGGGTTTTCAGAAACCACTCTATCTTTTTAAAAATGTATTAACCCGGAGGCCCACCAAAACGCTACTCAGGCCCACAAGTGTCTAGGCTGATTTTTACGACTGCACTAAGTGGCCTCAGAGGCACGCTAAGTATGCTCAGTGAATCATAGCCAGACAAGTTGGCAACAACATGCACTCCCCTGACTACTCTGCCTGATTTAACTAAAACAACAAATAAAATAATTAAAATAACAAATACTTACAATGTTGGGGTGCCTCTTAACCAGCGATTTGCTTAACGTCATTTAAGCTCGACGGTCCAATGCGACCTCAAGGATCACAAAAAGGCACTGTGGTGGTATTCCGCTAGAGTTCACCACCAAGATAAATCTTCAGCTGCTGACCATTTACTGTCCAACTCTTATTTGACTACGTGTCTTCAATGAAAATTTCCCTATAGCTCTTGATCTCTCGAATCCAAAACGGATCAGACCACTTTGATTTCAACTTTCCAAGGAACAATTTTAATCAAGAATTGAAAAGTAAGACCAGTTGCCCTACTTCGAACTGTTTGGTCACTATCTTCCTATCATGGTAAGTTTTCACTCAGTCTTTGTATAGCTTGTTGGAGTCATACGCTTGGAAACGAAACTCCTCTATTTCATCCAATTAAACCTTTCTTTTTTCTCCTCTCAGATTTGGATCGAAATTAAAAAATTTTAAGGCCTAAAATGCCTTATGCTCCAATTCTACCGGCAAATGACAATTCTTACCATAAACCATTTTGAAAGGTGTGAGACCAATCAAAGCCTTGTTTGACCAATATTTTCTAGAGGCTGACACCATTTTCTCCAGAATATTTTTAATTTCTCGATTCAACACCTCTGCTTTCCCATTAGCCTGTGGATGGTAGGGTGTTGCAACTTTGTGCTTTACATCGTACTGCCTCAAGGCTTTTTCTACCTGAGTGTTGCAAAACTGGGATCCTCCGTCACTTATCAACACTCTCAGAGTATCGAATCGAGAAAAAAATTGTTTTTCTTTAAAAATCGTATCACGGTTTTTCCATCTGCTTTAGCACATGTTATCGCTTCAACCCACTTGGATACATACTCAACCGCGACCAAAATGTACTCATTGGAAAAAGATGATGGAAATGGGCCGACAAAGTCTATTCCCCAACAATCAAACACTTCAAGTTCCAACATGTTTTGTAACGGAATTTCATTCCGTTTTGAAATTCCACCACTCCTTTGACATTTGTCATAAGTTTTTGTATGCACATGTGCATCTTTGAACAAAGAAGGCCAATAAAAGCCTGATTGGAGGACTTTTGTTGTCGCTCTCGTATCATTGAAATAACCTCCATACGGGGAGTTGCGACAATGCCAAAGTATGTCATTGGCCTCTTCTTTTGATATACACCTTCTCAAAATTTTACCGACACCAAGTTTAAACAAATGTGGTTCATCCCATACAAAACATTTGGCATCAGATAATAATTTCTTTTTCTGGTTACGCGTTAGACCTTCCAGTATCAATCCGACGACTTTGTGATTTGCCATGTCAATAAACCAAGGTCTAACTTGCACCATATGCAACTTTTCATTAGTAAATTCTTCCTTGACTTCAGTTTCATGCTTTGTCACCTTAACATTAACAAGGCGGGATAAGTGATCTGCCACCAAATTCTCTTATCCCGTTTTGTCACGAATTTCCAAATCAAATTCTTGTAACAAAATGACCCAACAAATTAGCCTTTGCTTTGAGTCCAGCTTGGTAAGAAAATACTTAATCGCCGCATGATCTGTGTAAACCACAACTTTAGACCCAATCAAATATGACCAAAATTTCTCCAATGCATACACTATCGCAAGCAACTCTTTTTCAGTTGTTGCATAGTTCACTTGAGCTTCATTTAAAGCTTTGCTCGTGTAGTGTATGGCATGAAATTTTTTTATTCTACGTTTACCCAATACCGCACCTATCGCATAATCACTCGTTTCACACATAAGTTCAAAATCCATTTTCCAATTAGGAGCGATGATTATGGGTGCGGTAGTCAAGCTTTGGTTTAAAGAATTAAAGGTTATCATGCAAGATTCATCAAATTCAAAGGACTTATCTTTGTTGAGCAAATTGCTCAAAGGCTTTGCGATTTTTGCAAAGTCTTTGATGAACCTCCGATAGAACCCCGCATGACCAAGGAAGCTCCTTATACCCTTCACATTCAACGGTGGTAGAAAATTTTCAATAACCTCCACCTTGGATTGATCCACTTCAAGGCCCTTTGAAGAAACTTTTGGCCGAGCACAATTCCTTCGGTTGCCATGAAATTACATTTCTCCCAATTAAGAACCAAGTTAGTTTCCACACACCTTTCCAATACCACATCTAAGTTTTTCAAACAAAGATCAAACGATGGTCCAAAAAATGAGAAGTCATCCATAAAAACCTCAATTGTCTTTTCAATCAAGTCAGAAAATATTGCTTGTATACACCGTTGAAACGTTGTCGGTGCATTACACAAACCCAACGACATCCTCATATAAGCAAAGATTCAAAAGGGCAAGTGAAAGCCATTTTCTCATGGTCCTCCGGGTTCATAATAATTTGATTGTAACCCAAATAACCATCCAAAAAACAATTAAATTCTTGACCAGAAAGTCACGATTTTTGTAGGGATCAACTCATTTTTCTCGTTTCAGATCATCGTCATCCCTCCTTTCTTCGGTACCACTTGCACCGGGCTAACCCATGGACTATCGGAAATTGGGTAAATCATTCCGACATCCAATATTTTCACCACTTCCTTCCTAACCACCTCTTTCATGGTATGATTTAAGTGACGTTGCGGTTGAGCCACTGATTTGAAATCGTCTTCCATGAATATCCGATGCATACAATAAAACAGACTTATTCCTTTCAAATCGGAAAGAGTCCACCCATCACATCTTGATTCTTTTTCAAAACACCAATCGATTTTTCCTCCTCTTTCTTGGTTAGCTCCTCACTTATGATCACCGGTTTATGCCCCTCATCATCAAGAAAGACATATTTAAGTTGAGAGGGCAACAACTTCAATTCAACTTTGATCTCTTCATTATTTTCTTTTTTCAAAATTTACACTCTTTCTTTCAAGGGAGGAATTTCATCCAATTCTTCAAGTTCTCGCAAACATTTCTCAATCTCTTTTTCTTCATTCTCTTGATACTTTGAAGGGAATTTGTAATAACTTTTTTCAATAGAGTGGGAACTTGTAATTTCTGTTTTACTTATTCAATCACCTTTTTCCGTTGCATCAATTCTAAAATAATCACCTTTGTCCTTTGAATGCTTCATGGCTTTAAATAGATTAAAACAAATATCTGTCATACCCCAAATTTGTCCTACCCTCTCATTCTCTTCTACTAAGTATCTGTGTGGATTCATGATCTTTCTCTAGATAATCATCTAGCCTCTGGCCATGATCCTCTAGGGTTTTGTTTATAAAGGCCTTGCGTGTGCTCATTATGGTTATAGCCCCTTGTAAGTTGTGTTGAATTCCTGTAAAGATAAAAGGAAGGTATGCCCTTATTTTAATGGTCAAACAATTATGACATGATCCATACCCTAAGTTATATGATAGAATCCATTTCAAGACATGATCATATATTTTAATTGGATCCTAAACTTTGCTTCCATATGCTGAGCCATATGTAGGAATTGACCCAAGGTTATGTGAGGAAACAAGCTAAATCTTGGATAGCCTTGTGGCAAATTGATTCCAGAAATGATTTTTTCAAGCTTTAAAGAGGATTATTCATTTTAAGGTATGTTTATTGTTGATCCAAATTGGCATTTGGTGGGGAGTTTATTCAAGGAGTTTGTGGTACCATTATTTCAAAAGCAAAAGTATGGTCAAGGCATAAGAGATGCATCATGAATAAGGATGAAGTCATAGTTAAACTCAAGGATTTTCAAAGCCATGCTTGGATGTTCAAATAGTTTTATTTATTTGAATTATGTTTTCACAAACCAAAGTTCTATTCTAAAATATGCTTGGTCCATGGCATGCTACATATTCAAAATGGGAAATTCTTACAAAGATGATACAAGGCCATGATTAGGACTCATTCTTCAAACCATGTTTGGTTTTGTTCCAAGTTACATGTCATGTTTAGGTGCAAAATTAACTCACGGTGTCAAGATATTCTAAAACAATTCAAGTTGTTTCAAGGTTTAAGGTTATGACTAATTTATTTTCAAGGCACACTTCAAGAATGGTTCTAATCATTATTTCAAGATTGCTAAGCCTAGTATTTAACTAAGACATGAGATAGACCCTATTTATAACCATGAAAGAGTTATTCCAAGCCATGTTTTCAAACTACAATTACGAAAGAGTTCAAGCCATAATTGTGTTCAAATCTAATTCACATTGATTCATCGAAGCCTTTCAGTTACAAACCGGGTGAGGACATGTTATAATACAAATTTGGGTTGTACAAATCACAAGACCTAGATTTATAAGTGCTACAATACCTAGACTTAGAACTAGTAATGTGAAGTGATTCATGCCACCATTTCTCTTTGTGACTCCAAGTTTCCCTTTGCCCAAATTTCCTCATCAAGCTACCAAAGAATGGTTCTCATCACATGATCACACAACCTACATAACCGAATGTGCCAAGAGTAATTAAAGTAGAATTTAAAATAGAATAAGTTCAAAAAACACACACACACCCAAGATTACCAAGGAAGGTGGCTTCAAGACAACCATACCAATGCAAGCCAATTCAAAGCACTCTTCATCCTCACGCCCAAAATTTCCTACTTTGTACCCATTCCATTATCAAAGTTATTCACCAAGTCAAGCTGCCTCGTCCTACTCAATTTACCTTAAGTTGTGCTCCCCCAAGCATACATGAAAAAGTGAACCAATGGTTAGTACATGTACGGGTTGAACGTGAATTTACAAAAGATACAATGAGCAATTTCAACGCCATAGAAAGGGTAGGTCACCAGCTATAAAGAAAATGGCACAACACCCACCAAGAGTTAAATTCGTAACTTGTGAAAAAACAAGAAGAATCATACCAGCCAGTGTACCAAGGTTCATGTTAATTTATTACCAAACTCATACCAATTTTCATTCCAAAGGAAATGTATAAGGGACAATACACAATGGAAGAAAAATTAAGTACAAGACCAAACAACGTCAAGGTACAGTGCAGAAACAAGTCATAATTCATGGGGAAAGGTTAAATTCAATACACAAGTCATCCAAATATTTCAAGCAGAGCAAACATGTACATACGAGAAATTCAAAATATTCACAAACATCACATGGGACCACCATATTCTAGAACCTCAAAACAAAAAAAAAGTAGCAAATGCACATGTCGCTTCCGCGAAAATAAGGTGCCGACAAAACAGAAGAGTCGCCACCTTTCATTATTTATCCCTCAGAACGGGAAAGGAAACGATCGGAAAAACCTGACGAAAAAGGTATAAGACAAGGTCATCGCAACCATTGTCTGGGTTCGGGAGTCGGTTACGCAAGGGGAAGGTATTAGCACCCCTCACGTCCATCGTACTCGATGGGATCCACGCTTGCTTGGTTTGTCTACGGGTGAAAAACAATCTATCTACGGCTGCTAGATCTAAACAGAAAGAAACTGACTCGATAGAGCGTCGCACTCTATGCCTACGTATTCTCATCAGAGAATGAGAAATCAGAGTCTACGTAGTTCGGGAAACTACGGGGAAACTTTGCTCGGCAAGACGTCGCGTCTTGTGCCTACGTATTCTCGTCAGAGAAATCAGAGCACGACGTAGTTCAGGCTAACTACGAGTAAACAGGGTGTTCTCGATCACACGGGGGTGAGAGATTAAGTTGGTTCTAGAGGTATGGGGACCTACGGGAACTTAGAACTACGGTCCGGTCTCAAATGCGCTCGGGCAAGAGGAAGGATAACATCAGTCGTCAGCGGGAAAGTCTCGATCGCACGACAGCGGGAGAACAAAAAGGTTAGTTGTTAGTGTGCTCGCTAGGATATCGCATCCTATGCCTACATAATCTCTTCAGAGAAAATCAGAGCAGCTGTAGTTCAGCCTACTACAGCTAAAACGGGGAAACGGGAAAAAGGGAGAAGGGAGCTCGCTAGGATATCGCATCCTATGCCTACGTACTCTCGTCTGGTACGAGAGATCAGAGCAAACGTAGTTTGGGGGACTACGGGCTACGAGAAAGGTGGCTCGCCAATACATCAGTATTGTGCCTACGTACTCTCAACGGATATAAGAGATCAGAGCTTACGTAGTTCGGGAAAACGAGTCTCGATTGCACGGGGGAAAGAGAAAGGGTCTCAATCGCCTGAACGCGAGAGAAAAGGGGTTTCGATCGCACGGGGGCGAGAACAAAGAGGAAGCAGGCTTACGCCTAAACGGGAAGGAACTCGGGACACACACGCAAGAACCTAAGACGTAGGAGCGAATGCGTCGCATGTCACCCAAAGGGTACCATACTAGACATCCTAGACGATTGAGAAGAAACTCCTCAACTGTCATTTCCTATGTATCTAACGATACCGCTCACATCACTCGACGGTTGCCTGAAAACTTGAATAAGACGGTGATGATGTTGAACGAAGCAGCTTCTGGGCTCCTGACGTGCGCGCAAGCTCCATTCCAATCTTCTCCTCTCTAGATCTTTGATGATGACGCTCGAATCAGAACAATGTAACGCTTAGACCGTCATGGTTCGACTTTTACGAGAAATTGAACTCTGAGAGGTAGCGTATTGATATCCGTGTCAAAGACAAGATAGAGAGATGATATCGAAAATCATTCTCCAATTGAATCATGCCACACGGCCAGCCAAAAATAAAATCGAAGGTAAAATCAGACAGAAACGAAAATAGGAGAGAAAATAGGAGACAAATCCACTAACAAATGGAAATAAAAGTCTACTCCTAAAATGCGGCAATTAATTTCTAATAGAAAATATTCTAAAGAAAAATAAAGGAAATGCGTATAGAAAATATAATGGAAATTCTATATAAAATCCTATACTAATCTATAAGAAAAATCTATGATAATATCTATATATTCTATATTAAAAATTTATAGTAAGAAAATGCATAATATTCTAAAACTATAAACTATAATCCCTAAGAAAAAATAGAAAAATAAAATCTACAATTATTCATCCAATACAAGGGAAATTAAAAATAAAAGGGGAGGGTGCAATCTGCAAACTGGGTGTGAATGCAGAAAAAAACAGCCTTTGGGCCCAACCCATTCGCAACACAAAATAGTAAGGAGGGGGTGTGAAGTGGAAAACGGGGGTGCAAGCAAAAACGCACAGTGGGCCTAGCCCATCAGCCAACAAAACAATAATAATCAAAAACGGGGGGTGTAGCGAGGATTTTGGGGTGGACGGATTGGAAAACGCAAATGGGCCCAAAGAGAGAGCCCACGAAGCCCTCTCCCTCTTCCGCTCACTCTCTTCTGAAACCCTAGGGTACTCTCAACTTCCCCAAACACTGTTCATGCTGCTCCTTCCTTTCTCAGCCTCTCTCTCTCGCAAGCTTCTCTTTGTCTCCCTCAATCTCTCTAAGATCAATCTCACTCCAAAACCTGTACGAACAAACAACGAAAAATAATCGTGATCTGGAAACCTCCGCCATTGTCATTCGTGAAGCAAACTTCTGGAAGGAGTTAGTTCGTCGAAGATCAACGGAGAAACTCGAAGGAGATGAAGAGTCTTGAAGGTGAATCGGAGGATCTGGATGAAGTTGCTCATTGAATGTTCAACGATGATTCTGATGATGGGCGATGGAAGATCTGATGAAGATTTGAACGGATCTTGATGTGTTGATGAACGATGTTAAAGATTTGAAGGATCTTCATAGGTTTCTGGAAAATCTATTGAAGAATGATTGTTGGATCTGTGAAGATCTGGGAAAGTTCTTATGAAGATCTTGAGGAATTCTTTGAGGAAGACGAATATTCTGGAGAAGTGATGAACACACGAAGACCTGGATGTATGTTCTTGAGGAGATCTGGATCTCACGATCATGAAGAACAATGGAGTTGGATTTTCTGGAAACATTAATCGGAGAATGGTGAAGGTATGAGCGGAACCGATGAAGAACTGATGACGATTCTGGAGATCTCACGAAGATCTTGTTGAAGGTTCACAAATATTGTTGATGAGATCTGGAAGATCTTGAAGAACACCTGATCCAGATCCGAAGAACGGTTATAGACATGAGGAATTTCAGATGACGATATGAGCAGATCATGAAAATTATTGATGATGAATGATGAAGGTCTGGGATCTGGAGAATCGCCATTGATGAAGATCCTTGAACACGATGAGGATCATGCAAAAACTAGGATATGATGAATGTGATGAACTTCGTATGAAGTTTCCGGTGACCTTTCGCGATTTCCGGTGAAGATACAGATAGACCCTGAAGATCACTGGCGAAACATTGCTGAACCTCTTGGTGCGTTCTTTGCAGTTTCCAGCGAGCCTCCGGCTACGGTTGCGGTGGCCGGAGGCGGTTGCATGGACGGCAGGGAGAGTCTCCGGCGAGGACCTGTAGGGAGACAAGTGGACAACATGCAATGTGGGATAGCGAGGGAAGGAGACGCGTGTGGTGGAGGGATGCTGCATGGGAGCCACGTGGTGGTGGAGTGGAAAATTGAGAGAGAACCACGTGGCCTGAAAGGAGGTGGCGGCCAGTGAGTGTGTTGGCTGCTTCTGAGATTGAAACGTGGAAATGAAGTGGTGGAACCAGAAAAGCACGCGTGGCTGCTGGCTTTATAGGACATGTGGCGGTGAGTTAGACTTAGGCCCCAGAAAACAGACACCTGGCCCACCGATTTGGACTTGATTAACAGCTAATTAACACAATTAAACCCTAATTAAATCCAATTAATGCTAAACGAAACTTAAAACTGCAATTAAAGCCTAAATGACAATTAAGACTACTCTGAACCTAATTAAAGCTAATAAATCCAATTAAAATGAACTAAGACCCTAATTAACATCTAAAAAAAGTGATTAAGATCAAATTAATCTCCATTAAATCCTAAAAGAATTTAAAATCCAATAACCTCTAAAATCTATTAAATCTAAAAGGGGTTAAACCTATTAAACTCTATTAATTTCTATAATCAAAAATAAACCCCTAAAATTCTAGAAACTAAGAGAAAAATCTAAGAAAAATACGAGGAAGCTGATTAAATTGATTAGAACACGAATGCGCGAATACAGCGAAATAAACGGTAAAAACCGGACACCGAGACGTCCTCAAAAACAACAGCGAGAGCTGAAAATACCGGGACGAGCATCAATTCTCAAAATAACTCCTCTTATTGGCCTGAAATGCCTGCGTGATCGGAGGGCTGTAATCCCGATAAAGTCAATCTGACTGGAAAAAATGCAATATACGCGGTATGCAAATGCAAAATGAAATGAGTCGAAACATGAGCCAAATTGTGATAAGTAGTTGGTCAAATTTTGGGGTGCAACAGCTGCCCCTATTCAAACGGCTTTGACCTGAATGGGTGAGAAGCGAACGGCTCTCAAACAGTCAAGGTAGAAGACGGTTGAATACAAACAAACCCAGAAATTTGTCAACTGCACAAGTACACGGTACTCTAATGGGAATAAATCTTCGGAAACTGAAATAATAGTCACACGGCAACTAGCTGGAGAAATACTGATCTGAACCTCCGTCATGATGATTCTCTGATTCATCTGATATCATTGCGTCCTCAAATCATCGAGGGATCACCGGTTGCACGGTAACTGGCGATCTTCCAACCGCACAGGTAAACGATACTCTGGTTGGTAGGAACATCTTCAAAAACTGAGCGTAATAGTTGCACGGCAACTCTATTGGGGAATTGGTCACACGGTAACCGGTGAAAGGTCGATCATGCCGTCAGGCATCAGGATTCCTCGGGACTCGTCAGGTCATTAGGAACTTTTAAACAATCAAGCTATTTATGCCGTCGGGCATTCAAAGACATTTTCGGGCGTCAGCCGGACTTCGTCAGTAGGTCGGGAATAGAATTCTTGGTCAATCATGAACCAAATAAGGATATCCAAACTTTTACCGTCAGGCACTCCGCATCAGCTGAGAGAACTACTTCGTCAATACAGTTGGACTTCATCAGCAAGTCTGGGGTTTCGGCACCGCTGTCGGACTTCAATCATCAAATTTTCAAGGAAAGTTCCACTTCTATGTTTAAAACCTGCTGGGGATGACGCATCTCCACTGGGGATTCTGGAGAACTATCAAGTAACTCTGCTTTGAGGGTCCAGAAATCATTCTGATTGAATCATCTCTGCTGAGGAAATCAAGAATCATCTTGAACAAATAACTCCGTCGAGGACTTCAAGAATCATCCTGAACCAATAACTCTGTTGGAGATTTCAGGAACCATCCTGAGCAAACACTCTGCCGGGGATTTTAAGCATCAACTTGAGCAACCAACTCTGGCGACTTCACTGGGGATTTTAAGAATCATCTTACGCACACAACTTCGCTGGGGAATTCAAGAATCATCTCGGGCAAACGACTTTACTGGGGAGTTCAAGAATCATCTTGGACCAAACCATTCTGCATAGGAACACCTGCAAAACAAGAACGGTAACGCCCTAGCTCATGTTTCGTATGCATATGCTTTGACAATGGCGCAATGCTCCACACGATGGAAATGCTACGCGTTTAGGATAAATGCTATGCAATCATGCAAAATGCTATGGCCCCGTCAGCAAAATAAATTCTGAAGGGAGAAGCCTCCTGTCAAGGAGAAGAAGTCACACCAATCTCAATTGGACTCCGCCTGGGGAAATGATCTTCAGTTGACTGCTGCAGGGGAATAAAGCTCTCCGAGAACTTAGACCTACTCATCTGGGCATTCAAACCACAACTGCTGAGGAAAACGATGTCAATCGCAGAAATAAACTGCACGACCTTCGCAGGCAAACTTTCCTGGAGATAACGACTCCGATGGGGAAAAACAGCGTCAGCTATTCAACACTCTACTGGGGGAAAACCAATCGTGGCCCAAACGGCCTCCAAGGACTCGACTCTCTTGGGGATCTGCAAACTCGGCTGGGGAAGAAGGAATCATCCTTCTTACTGGGGAGAATACGACTCTGTGGGGAATCTCAATTCCGCTGGAGACTTCAATCTTGAACTATCAATTGTTGCGCACTTGTGAATAGTCACCTACGAGAAAACTGCACACTGACCCAGTGCTGGAGAAATAAACCCAAATTCGCTTGTCAGGGAGAACTTCGATCCTAAACCGTTGGGAATGCTCAATCAATCTGCCGGGAATGGCTACACTCTGTCGGGGATATCAATCCTGATCTACTGAGGATAATCTTGCATACGCCTTACGGAGACTGACCCTTCTGGGTAACACCTGCCGGACTATCAAGTCTGATGAGGAATACCTGTGTATCAACACTGCTGGGGATATCAATCTTTAGCTACTCATTGTACAACTCTGTTGGAGATGTACTGATCCTATCAAGGAAACACCTCTGGCAACTGCGGAAGATAACAATCTATCACTGAAATTGAATCTCACTTCATTGAGGAAGACAACCCTGAACGGTCCTTTTAGGACACCCTAAGTCCTTATAGGGTACGAAGCAAGATGCTGAGAAATAACTCTTCTCTGTCTGACATCAAAATCTACTCGTCTGGAGATTACTCAGTGAGGGAATCAACGTCGACCTCTGCTTGAGTCAATGACCTGGACTCGGAGGGGAAAGGAGTCAAACTTGGACTCTGTGGGGATACAAAATTGCATCAGTCCCACTGCTGGGGAAATAAACCCAAATATGCCGGTCAGGGGAAGCTTCGACGTCAACCCACTTGGGAAAATAGCACATCAGGCCAATCAACGTTCAATGCTTGGGATGGCCATACTCTGCCGGGAATATTAATCAAACCTGCCGAGGATAATCTTGATCCTACTCTGCTAAGGGATAAATGCAATCTCAACCTGCTGATCTCAAACTGCTCAGGGGAAACAATCTCAAACTGTACATCTCGGCTGAGAAAATAATCCTGATTCAACAACATCAACACAGGGAATACAGAATACCAATCCTGGAGCTGGGATCACTCGAGCCTTGTGTCGGGGAATGTGACAACATACGAGTCACTAGGAATCATCGTGTCGGATACACTTAGGCTTTTTCTGGTTTAGGGATAGGTTTATGGTGATAGGGATTTATTTCTGGTTACCAACAAAAGTGGATTTGAAGGGGACATACTAGACGAGAACTAGCATTTGATGTGGACTATCAGACGAGAACTGATAGCAAAATATGTTAGGTTGTCAGACGAGAACTGACTTACGGTTTTCCAGATGAGAACTGGACTTTAAAACTATGTTAGCCAGACGGGAACTGGTTGAACAATAGGTTAAAGAAAAGGTGACCAGACAGGGCTGGTTTCTGGTTTGGATTTCAGACAAGAACTGATCTCCGGTTTTCCAGACGAGAACTGGACTTTAAAATGATTGGTTACAAGGTTCTGCCAAGTAACAGGTTAGGCTGTCGAATAACAATCCAATGACAGCAAGGCTTCTTCAGAAGGTTTAGGTTTTTGGTAGGGTAATGACACGATTCCCCGACACTCAACTCTTGCTGGGGTGAACAAACTCGCTTGAACACCTTTCCCCAGCGCAATTCAACTTTCCCCAATCCGGCTCTTGGGAAACTTCATCCTGAACAGAAAGCAGCTGGCAACGAGACAACCTTTAGGTGGCTTGCCCCGACATCTGTACAACGGAAGGATTCATCCTCAATTAACCAACTCTCAGCATGGTTGGTTTCAATATACTTCTGAAGTAGCTTGCCCCTGAACGAGCGTTGAGCGACTTAACATGCTCTGATTGAACACTGGAGGGATCTGCCCTCAAACCACAGGAGTTCTGGATAACTGCCCCTGATTGGGTCTCGAGAAGATTCACTTCTGATCAACTGCTTCTTGAATAAACTATCCCATAATCAACCGATGCTTCGGGACTTGTCCTCAGACTGACTGATTCCAAACTCACTGGAAGTCAATGCCCCAAATTCACAGGACTTCGCAGCATACCGTTCTGATCCAAACTACTAAACGATTCAGTCCTGATTGACTATTCCCTGTTGGAATTCCTTCATATCAACTACTGACCTGCAATTAAAATTGTTTATTCACGAATGGTAATTTTAATGCAGTGTTCATGCAGATTTCGAAAATGTTGTCACTCATTTACGTGTCATGATAGTGAGTGACGAATGAACCAAAGAGTTCAAACGTAGTGCTGATTCGATCAGTGAAAAGCACAACAAGGATATGATTAGCAAATCATGTAGGAGTCAGGTTACTCAATCTCATCGTAATGCACTTTCAGAATAAGCCCTGCCTCAATTAGGTCTTTTAAGGGTTGTATCGTGGTCGGGTTCACAGTTCGTGAAACAAAGGATATTTGGCTCAAATTATGATTTGTACCCACCCCTTCTGCGTGATGATCTCCGATCCTAAAGTTCAGTTAACTTGGTTCGAGCGCTCGCCTCTTCGAGATGTACGTTGAATATTGGGAACAACTGGTTAAAGAATTCACAAGGTGTTTCGGAGTGACAGTTACTCCTTTTTCGTTTCGGTGCCTGTATCTACACGACTTTGTCCTTGTTCGAGGATTTTTCTTTTTATATCCTTTCTTTTTCATTCTTTTAATTCCCTAATTTTTGCCTGGACTGACTCTTCAGAGTTCTTTTTGATTTTTCTTTTGAAGTCCAGCGGGATGCCCTGGTTTTTTGCCTAAGTATCTGCTTTCCAGCTTTTCTTTTCTGTTTACTTAGCGGGCTTTCTTTTTTCTCTTATTTTTTCGAAACAAGTCGTGCGACACTGGCTGTCTGGATTCATCCGAGAGGTTTATAACTGTCTCACTCCTGATTGGTGAGGTTTAACCATTGTGGTGGACGAGGTACGACCTCTGGGGAGGAATACGATGTGATTGGTCCTCGAAAGACAACACTCCTCCATAAGACCTGAACGCTCGGTCAAGCTAACTGACGACTACCCTGCCCCGGGTTAAGATGTGAGGGTTTAAAAGTCCGAAAGAAACTCCTACTTCTCGGGTCAAAGTGGTTAACAAGGGACTACCTCCTTATATCTCTAGTGTTTAAGGGATTTGAAACAATGCCTGTACATCATAGGCAAGGTTTTATCTGAAAGCATACGATCATCGGTTATGAGTATTCAGTTTCGTCATCCTCCCTCCAATCTTTACTAATCATAGTGACAAAATGGAGTAAATAAAATGCAAGTGTCAGTGCAATGCAATAAACGAGTGACAACGACATGATTAATTCAGAAAAATGCATAGTCACTTTATCAATATTACCATTCAAAACAAACAATGTTTAACAGCAAGTAGTAACTAACAGAAAGGAAACTACAAATGTAAATGATAAAAAGTCTGTGGACTGCCAATGCTGAGGACGTCTGCCCGTCAGGACCACTGGCCTCTGGAAATAACCTTTGAATCTGCGAGCTCAGATAGCTGAGAGGTTGTCATGCACAACCAAAACTCCTTCTGGAAAGGACATGCACCCTTTGTCGATCAACTGTTGCACTTTTGCCTGGAAAGCTTTGCAATCTTCAATTGAATGCCCCGAGGATCCACCATGGTATCCACACTGAGCATGGTGATTGTACCCAAGAGGGTAAGGCTCTGGCACGGGCTTAAGAGCTTTAGGTTCCACCAAAGAATTCTGGATCAACTGTGGCAGAATCTAGCTATACGACACAGGCACCGGATGAGAAGGAGCATTCCTTCGTTCCAAGTTGTTACGAGGTCGGTTCTGATTCTGACGTTGATTCTGATAACCTCGGCCACGGGCTCGCTGATTTGCAAGAGGAGCCACATAAGGTTCCCGATGTGGTCCCCTAGGCATAATTGTCTGTCCAGAATAACGAGACACAGAGGATACCGACCGCTGAGGAGATGAGGAACCAACAGATTTCACCGATTCATCTCGAGGATACCCAACATCGGGCATGATTGCATTGATCATAACTCCTTCTTCAGTTTGACAGCTATAGAGAGATTCAGTTTCACTAGCCTGACTGCCCGAAACATTCTGGATTCTTCCAGTCTTTACACCATATTCGATGCGCTCTCCTGCCCTTACCAATTCAGAGAAATTTGGTGCGACTCCAAGCATCCTTTCGAAGTATAGGCTCTGCAAGGAGTTTACGAACATGCCTTTTAACTCTCGGTCTAGAAGCGGTGGCTGCAATCTAGCAGCAAATTCTATCCATCTCTGAACATACTTCCTAAAAGGTTCATTGTTCCCTTGAGACAATTCTTGCAGCTGCATGCGACTAGGAGCTACATCAAGATTGTAGTCATACTGCTTCAGAAAAGCATTGGCTAAATCCACCCATGATCGGATCTGATTACCCTCTAACTGCATATACCAACTCAGAGATGCCCCAGTCAGACTTTCTTGAATGCAGTGAATCATCAACTTGTCGTTATGCACAAATGAAGTCATTCTTCAGCAGAACATCACCAAATGTTGCTTCGGGCAGCTATCTCCTTTGTACTTTTCAAACCTCGGCGCTCTGAACTTTGGAGGTAACACTAGGCCAGAAACCAGACACATGTCTGCAGCATTAGGGTTAACAGCGTCTTTACCTTTCAAGGCTTTGAATCTTTCATCCAACGCACGAAACCTTTTAGCATACACGAGAGCTAATGGGTCTTCATTCTTGGTTATCGGGACCTCTCTTCGGGAATTTGGCACAGGGAAAACAACACCCTGATAGTCTGAGGTGTCAATAGAAGGAGAACGTTCACTTCGGACAACAAACTGCTCTTGTAGATCTCGGTCTTCAACAGAAGGCTGTACAAGTCGAGTTGCTGTAAGGTTGTTCACTTGCGGAAAGTCCTCATCAGGCATAGAACCATACAAAGGATTGGACGTCACAGTGAAACCTGACAAGGTATCAACAAACTGGAAGCTGCTATCTGACATAGCTACCAACAACTTTCAACTGACTTCACTGCTTGATTCTGCTCAATCTGCTTCAACCCCTTGGTCGTCTTCTAACAATCAACACTTGCTCAGACCAAACACCGGAGAATCACCCTCTGAAGCAAAACAAAGGC
This sequence comes from Lathyrus sativus, assembly GCA_963859935.3. Classification (NCBI taxonomy): domain Eukaryota; kingdom Viridiplantae; phylum Streptophyta; class Magnoliopsida; order Fabales; family Fabaceae; genus Lathyrus; species Lathyrus sativus. Next base: position 177,924,748 of record OZ012737.1, read on the forward strand.
TGGATAAGAGCTCTGACTAGCTGGAGAATGATATGCGATATGATGCAAAAATGATTATGCAAATGCAATGCAAGATGCAGCAAACACGGGATCACAGCCCCCACAAAGCTCTAATTACTGCTGCGCTGCTGACGGGATAAGTCTGCTCTGACGAGAGAAAACCAAAATACCGGGTAGGCTGGAAGTCAAGTTTCCTGCAATAAAAACCCTCCCACTCACTGGTATGGACCTAAACTGACACAAGTTCGGCATCCTATGCGGTCGTCGGCGTCACAGACTTTCAAGACTGATGATATGATACCTAGAAGGTGTGGCATCATCAGGTCCTGAAGAGGCCTCACTTAGCCAACTTCCAAATGATCGGTCCCCAGAGTCGACAATCCTCCAAACCAACAACCCCCTCAACCCAAAGGGTTGAAAAAGAAGTCAACCAGGAGAACCTCGTCTGAGCGTGGATTTCATGAGACACTAGTGCCTGCGAAGCAAGCACGCGCCCACTAATTTCCACAACTAATTCTAAGGTGCACTCAAGCCTGGGTCTGGCTTCTCACTCATCAGAGCTCCCATCCCGCAACAACACAATAGCAACAGATAATAATATAGTGCGGGAAATGTAAATACATCAGTAATATACAACACAAAAATAAACACCCACAGACACGCAAACAAGCGCTAGGATTGACTCTCGCAGGGACGTTGGATCCCCAGATTGACTCGCTTTCGGGACGTTGGATCCCAGGAAACTATCAAGTCCCCAGCAGAGTCGCCAGCTGCTGGGGATGACCTAGACAGCTAGGAAGAGAATCTAAGACAAGACTCGCTTAGAGAACCATCGAATTCTCCCCAGCAGAGTCGCCAGTTGTCGCTTCCGCGAAAATAAGGTGCCGGCAAAACAGAAGAGTCGCCACCTTTCGTTATTTATCCCTCAGAACGGGAAAGGAAACGATCGGAAAAACCTGACGAAAAAGGTATAAGACAAGGTCGTCGCAACCATTGTCTGGGTTCGGGAGTCGGTTACGCAAGGGGAAGGTATTAGCACCCCTCACGTCCATCGTACTCGATGGGATCCACGCTTGCTTGGTTTGTCTACGGGTGAAAAACAATCTATCTACGGCTGCTATATCTAAACGGAAAGAAACTGACTCGATAGAGCGCCACACTCTATGCCTACGTATTCTCATCAGAGAATGAGAAATCAGAGTCTACGTAGTTCGGGAAACTATGGGGAAACTTTGCTCGGCAAGACGTCGCGTCTTGTGCCTACGTATTCTCGTTAGAGAAATCAGAGCACGACGTAGTTCAGGCTAACTATGGGTAATTAGGGTGTTCTCGATCACACGGGGGTGAGAGATTAAGTTGGTTCTAGAGGTACGGGGACCTACGGGAACTTAGAACTACGGTCCGGTCTCAAATGCGCTCGGGCAAGAGGAAGGATAACATCAGTCGTCAGCGGGAAAGTCTCGATCGCACAGCAGCGGGAGAACAGAAAGGTTAGTTGTTAGTGTGCTCGCTAGGATATCGCATCCTATGCCTACATATTCTCTTCAGAGAAAATCAGAGCAGCTGTAGTTCAGCCTACTACAGCTAAAACGGGGAAACGGGAAAAAGGGAGAAGGGAGCTCGCTAGGATATCGTATCCTATGCCTACGTACTCTCGTCTGGTACGAGAGATCAGAGCAAACGTAGTTCGGGGGACTACGGGCTACAGGAAAGGTGGCTCGCCAATACATCAGTATTGTGCCTACGTACTCTCAACGGATATGAGAGATCAGAGCTTACGTAGTTCGGGAAAACGAGTCTCGATTGCACGGGGGCAAGAGAAAGGGTCTCAATCGCCTGAACGCGAGAGAAAAGGGGTTTCGATTGCACGGGGGCGAGAACAAAGAGGAAGCAGGCTTACGCCTAAACGGGAAGGAACTCGGGACACACACGCAAGAACCTAAGACGTTGGAGCGAATGCGTCGCATGTCACCCAAAGGGTACCATACTAGACATCCTAGACAATTGAGAAGAAACTCCTCAACTGTCATTTCCTACGTATCTAACGATACCGCTCACAACACTCGACGGTTGCCTGAAAACTTGAATAAGACGGTGATGATGTTGAACGAAGCAGCTCCTGGGCTCTTGACGTGCGTGCAAGCTCCATTCCAATCTTCTCCTCTCTGGATCTTTGATGATGACGCTCGAATAAGAACAATGTAACGCTTAGACCGTCATGCTTCGACTTATACGAGAAATCGAACTCTGAGAGGTAGCGTATTGATATCCGTGTCAAAGACAAGATAGAGAGATGATATCGAAAATCATTCTCCAATTGAATCATGCCACACGGCCAGCCAAAAATAAAATCGAAGGTAAAATCAGACAGAAACGAAAATAGGAGAGAAAATAGGAGACAAATCCACTAACAAATGGAAATAAAAGTCTACTCCTAAAATGCGGCAATTAATTTCTAATAGAAAATATTCTAAAGAAAAATAAAGGAAATGCGTATAGAAAATATAATGGAAATTCTATATAAAATCCTATACTATTCTATAAGAAAAATCTATGATAATATCTATATATTCTATATTAAAAATTTATTGTAAGAAAATGCATAATATTCTAAAACTATAAACTATAATCCCTAAGAAAAAATAGAAAAATAAAATCTACAATTATTCATCCAATACAAGGGAAATTAAAAATAAAAGGGGAGGGTACAATCTGCAAACTGGGTGTGAATGCAGAAAAAAAAAACAGCCTTTGGGCCCAGCCCATTCGCAACACAAAATAGTAAGGAGGGGATGTGAAGTGGAAAACAGGGGTGCAAGCAAAAACGCACAGTGGGCCTAGCCCATCAGCCAACAAAACAATAATAATAAAAAACGGGGGGTGTAGCGAGGATTTTGGGGTGTACGGATTGAAAAACGCAAATGGGCCCAAAGAGAGAGCCCACGAAGCCCTCTCCCTCTTCCGCTCACTCTCTTCTGAAACCCTAGGGTACTCTCAACTTCCCCAAACACTGTTCACACCGCTCCTTCCTTTCTCAGCCTCTCTCTCTCTCGCAAGCTTCTCTTTGTCTCCCTCAATCTCTCTGAGATCAATCTCACTCCAAAACCTGTACGAACAAACAGCGAAAAACAATCGTGATCTGGAAACCTCCGCCATTGTCATTCGTGAAGCAAAATTCTGGAAGGAGTTAGTTCGTCGAAGATCAACGGAGAAACTCGAAGGAGATGAAGAGTCTTGAAGGTGAATCGGAGGATCTGGATGAAGTTGCTCATTGAATGTTCAACGGCGATTCTGATGATGGGCGATGGAAGATCTGATGAAGATTTGAACGGATCTTGATGTGTTGATGAACGATGTTGAAGATTTGAAGGATCTTCATAGGTTTCTGGAAAATCTATTGAAGAATGATTGTTGGATCTGTGAAGATCTGGGAAAGTTCTTATGAAGATCTTGAGGAATTCTTTGAGGAAGACGAATATTCTGGAGAAGTGATGAACACACGAAGACTTGGATGTATGTTCTTGAGGAGATCTGGATCTCACGATCATGAAGAACAATGGAGTTGGATTTTCTGGAAACATTGATCGGAGAATGATGAATGTATGAGCGGAACCGATGAAGAACTGATGACGATTCTGGAGATCTCACGAAGATCTTGTTAAAGGTTCACAAATATTGTTGATGAGATCTGGAAGATCTTGAAGAACACCTGATCCAGATCCAAAGAACGGTTATGGACATGAGGAATTTCAGATGACGATATGAGCAGACCATGAAAATTATTGATGATGAATGATGAAGGTCTGGGATCTGGAGAATCGCCATTGATGAAGATCCTTAAACACGATGAGGATCATGCAAAAACTGGGAAATGATGAATGTGATGAACTTCGTATGAAGTTTCCGGTGACCTCTCGCGATTTCCGGTGAAGATACAGACAGACCCTGAAGATCACTGGCGAAACATTGCTGAACCTCTTGGTGCGTTCTTTGCAGTTTCCAGCGAGCCTCCGGCGACGGTTGCGGTGGCCGGAGGCGGTTGCATGGTCGGCGGGGAGAGTCTCCGGCGAGGACCTGTAGGGAGACAAGTGGACAGCATGAAATGTGGGATAGCGAGGGAAGGAGACGCGTGTGGTGGAGGGATGCTGCATGGGAGCCACGTGGTGGTGGAGTGGAAAATTGAGAGAGAGCCACGTGGCCTGAAAGGAGGTGGCGGCCAGTGAGTGTGTTGGCTGCTTCTGAGATTGAAACGTGGAAATGAAGTGGTGGAACCAGAAAAGCACGCGTGGCTGCTGGCTTTATAGGACATGTGGCGGCGAGTTGGACTTGGGCCCCAGAAAACAGACACCTGGCCCACCGATTTGGACTTGATTAACAGCTGATTAACACAATTAAACCCTAATTAAATCCAATTAATGCTAAATGAAACTTAAAACTGCAATTAAAGCGTAAATGACAATTAAGACTACTCTGAACCTAATTAAAGCTAATAAATCCAATTAAAATGAACTAAGACCCTAATTAACATCTAAAAAAAAGTGATTAAGATCTAATTAATCTCCATTAAATCCTAAAAGAATTTAAAATCCAATAACTTCTAAAATCTATTAAATCTAAAAGGGGTTAAACCTATTAAACTCTATTAATTTCTATAATCGAAAATAAACCCCTAAAATTCTAGAAACTAAGAGAAAAATCTAAGAAAAATACGAGGAAGCTGATTAAATTGATTAGAACACGAATGCGCGAATACAGCGAAATAAACGGTAAGAACCGGACACCGAGACGTCCTCAAAAACAACAGCGAGAGCTGAAAATACCGGGACGAGCATCAATTCTCAAAATAACTCCTCTTATTGGCCTGAAATGCCTGCGTGATTGAAGGGTTGTAATCCCGATAAAGTCAATCTGACTGGAAAAAATGCAATATACGCGGTATACAAATGCAAAATGAAATGGGTCGAAACATGAGCCAAATTGCGATAAGTAGTTGGTCAAAATTTGGGGTGCAACAGCACACACAATGTAATCCCACGAATTCAGGGCTCACACAGAATTCACAATGGTTTTATTCTATCAGAATGACACCTCACCATTTTCCTAACAAACTACACACGCACCAAATTCAGAATTCAGAAGATTCACATGTATTATGTTTCCATCCTATATATTGAATATTGTTCATTCATTCAAGGGGGGACTACCTGAAAAACCCTAAAATTTCCTACTCAAAAAACCCTAACAGAAAAGCTTATTTCAAACATCTTTGAGTCTCACACTAAGGCTCAAGATTGCTGGAGCTAAACCCCAACACAACGACTACCTGAAGAACAAAGAAGAAGTAGAAGAAAATGTGGAAAGTAAAAGTGGATAAAGAAACTAGAAAGCATACCTTCACCGAAACTTGAGCTCAAAGTATGCTCCGATTTGGTGAGTTCCTCTCCCATTTTAAGCTTTTTCAACCTTGATCTGTGCTCTCCATGCTCTAACATGTTGAATCCCTCGCCCAATTGTTTTGTTTGACCTTGTTTAGATAGATCTAGGGTATGTGTTTGTTCTCCGATTCGCGGGTTTAGAGGTGTTGGCCGGAGGCAGACGGCAGCGGCCACCGTGTGCCACCGTCTTTTCTAACGGAAATGGTTGGTTATGGTGAGGCTTTTTGCTTGTAGAGAAAAAGTAGAGATGAGAGAGAACGAGGATATAGAGAGAGTGGGTGTTGAATGAATCTGATCTCTTGAGTTTTTTGTTTTAATTAAGTTGTTGACTGTTAGGTTCAATCTAGTGGTGACAAATGGTCACTAGTGCCACATATCACCACAGTTAGTGAGGATGATATGTTTGATACCGCGCATGAGTACCCACTCTCCCACCATGCATCACCAGTTACATTACCCTTGGATCATGGTCAATTTGTTGACCAGATGATCCAACACCCAAGATGCAGTCTTCTGAGTCAACAGAGTTGACTAGGATTCACATGAACCCTCCCCTGCGCTAGGCTTTCAATGTAGTGGGCTTGGGGTGTTGCACCCCAAAATTTGCCAAACCTTTTCTTTACTTGGTTTATGTTTCATTTCATTGTTCTAGCATATTGCATTGCATAACATTTTGCATTTACAGGGGATCAAGTGTTTGTCTGTGTACCACCCAAAAGGAAAGTCTTTATTTGTTTCAAGCTCAAGCAAAGGCACTGGTACAAACCATCAGAAGACTGTCAAGGGGTCCATAAGGTTTTATCACTAGTGTGAACATGAGGTAGAAGTTTGTTGAATACTTCAGAGGTTATAGTGAAGTGGAATGGTTACTCAGTTCATTTGCACGATGCCTAGGCCAAAGGGTTTGGAATTAGGGTTTAAATTTTAATCGGGTTAAATCTTGTTTCTTGAAGAAAACTTGTTTCCATGGCCCTCCACATGTCCTAAGGTGTTTGAGGACGAGAGATCGATCATAAATTTTAATCAGAAGAGCTCCAATTGATCAGTTGATTAAAAATCGGGAGATTTGGAGAAAAGTCAACTGTGCAGTGAAAAAGTCAACTCCTGACTTTTTGAGGTCAAGATCATGATCCTTAATTTCAATATGACCAATGGGTGGAATTTGATCAAGAAAAGTCAACGGAATCATGAAACATCAAAGGTGGTTGAAAGTTGCCATTTTGGGAATTAGGGTTTTAGAAACTTTCCATTTTTGGAAAGTTTTATGTTTGGAACAGCCATCTTCAAAGCCATTTTTCTTCATGACCAAGGTTTCAAATTAACTTTTGGCCAACATAAAAATTGTTCCTTGTATTTCAAGCTTTCTTTTGAGTACCAATTCATAATCATATGATATATGGAGCTCAAGTTATGATCAATCAAAGTTGGAGATTTTAATGATTTCAAAAGTTGTTAAGTTTGGGCCGATTTTTGCACCACTTCGCAAGCCAATTTTTCATCACTTTATTGATGTCAAATGAAGCTTTGTCACAAATGAAAGTTTTAGAGTGTGTTCCAAGCTTTCCAAAGAGTCCAAGAAGTCCTCAATTGGATTTGAGAAGCTCAAGTTATGGATGTGCAAAGTTGGAAAAAAATAAGCCAATTTCATAACTTAGAATTTTTTTCTAAGTTATTCACGAGCAGTTTGCTTGCCACGATTTTCAACCACAAATTTCATGATATTCCAATCCTCAAATCAAGATAACTCCAACATGAAATTTGTTCTACTCCATGCCCTCTTTCATTTGAGTCCAAGATCAAAGAAATTGGATTTGTGAGCACAAAGTTATCATTGATCAAAGTTGGTACATTGAACATTTTTGCCAAAGAATGAAAGGTGGGTTTTATGGATTTGCTTTTGTTCATCAGCTTCACACTCTCCCATGCGCATGGGAGGCTGTTTTTGTTGCTACCAAGTTTTGCCAAAACCAACATAATCCCCTTTTTTGCCATTTTGTCATTTTCAAATAATTGCCCAAATGAGCTATGAGCCAAAATCAACACAGCCCAAGGTCTTCCCACACTGTTGCAAGGAAAGCAACTAATGCAACAGCTGCAGCACCATTTCTGCATCCACCCTTGATTCAAAAAGTGACCATGGAGATGAAAATCTGTCCATTCACCTTCTTGCCTTGGTCAAACCCTAAAAACCTGATTTTCCTTCAGTATTTAAGCTAAGCATCAGTTCACACAAACCCTAGCCACCACTTGTGCGAAAATAAGAAAAAGAGCTTTTGACATTTTCTCTCAAACTGCCCTAGAAAACTAACTGTTTATTTCAAAAGGGAAACTTCAAAGCTTGGGAGAAGGAGAGATAGCTTGCTGCTAGTTTTTGCTCAAGATAGTCTTCAAGAGGTAAGCATTTCTTAACTCTCTATTTCATATGTATTATCATTAAAACATGTTTTGGTTCTGTTTGTGTTCTTGGGTTTTTGTTTGAACCTGTTGAGAGCATTAGTGTTGTTGTGGTCAGTAACTGTTTGCTTGTCATTATGGTGTGTGTAGGTTTTGGCTTTTTTTCATAAAACTGTTAACATATATTGTTGTAGTGTGTAGTGTTTTTATGACTTAACATAGTTTTTTTTAGTTGATGCTAGGACCTTATGTTAGATTTTGTTTGGTTGGTGATGATCAGCAGTGCCACACTTAATGTTTGTGTGTGCTTGTCAAGGTTTCATAGGAAACAGTTGGCTGGAGGCATAATGATTAAAGCAAGAATGCTATACTGCTGCTAGGCCATTTCCTCATTGTTCTATTTTTTTTCTTTATTCTGTTGTTGTCATAGTTGTTGTGATATTTTATTTTTGAAATGATCCACTCGTCTGTTGGAGCATTTGGTGATCAACATAGTTATGTTGGTATTTTTCCTGAGAAGCTAGGTTGTTGGACTTCATCAAAATTGTCCATACCAAATCTTTGGACTGTTGTTGACTGTGATGAATTATAGCAGCAAGTTTGATGTCTGTTTCTGTTTGGTGCAATTCATCTATGTTTGCTTGGCTTTTCAACTTTTTTTGCAATTATGTCATTTACCTCTGTTGAAATGATTCACATTAATGTGCTTAGGCATATGAAGATCAACTGTGCTTTCTTGAAAGCCATTGGCTTGAGGCATAATGATTGGAAATAAGAATGTCTCTCTCTTTCCTTGTTGATTATTTGTTGTTTGTTGTTGGCCATGTGATGAAAGGATCTATATTGTGTTATTGGAGATCAACATGGTCATGGTTCCTAACTTAGGCGGTTTTGAGGTTTGTTGTACACAAACTTGGTTTTTTGTTGTTAACTTATTGTGTGACCTAGTATGTGTGGTTGTAAACTGCTGCTTGGACTATGTCAAATCTGCTGAACTTTAGCAGGGCGGAGTTTTGTTCTGTCAAGCCATTTCTGGTTTCTTTAAGTTGTAGGCTTTGATTGGATTTTCAGCCATGTTACCATGAGTTCTTGGTAACCTTTGTTGAAATGATTCACTGGCTGTTGTGGAAGCATGTGATGATCATTATTGCTTTGTCCATGTGGCTGTCGGTTTTATTTCTCATTGCTTTGCTTGTGTATTTGCAAAATGTTTATGGAGTAAGCTAATATAGTTGAACATTATTGGTTCTTGGATTTACAGTCATGGGTGAAGGGTTGTTTTTATCTATACCAGTTATATTTCTTTGATTTGTTTATGACGTGTGCTGAGGTTTTGGTTATAATTGATTAAGCTTGGCTCTCATTTTAATGAACCAAGCTGTGTGGTTTTCTTTTAGGCCTGTTATTTCCCTAATGAAAGATTTCAGTTCAAGGCCTGTGGAGGTAGTGCCTTATCAGGATGCCTAGTTCATTTGAGTTGGTCTGTTCATGTTTATAACTCTAAAAACTACTTTGGCTCTGTCATGTTTTTTGGTTATTGAGTAGAGTTTGTCAACTCACATTGGTGGAACATTTTTAGAGAAGGGTTTGAGATTAGCATTACTGAGAGTTCAGGCTGATACTGTCATTGGAATGTGCAGTTTGTTTTTCTGCTACCTATTTTAGGAGTTTGATTTTTTGAGACTTGGTGTTTGTTTTGGCATTAACTGTTGAAACCATTGGTGAATGACATATCAGCCTGCTGTGATGATTCCATGTTTTCCATTTGAGACCTATTTTCAATTGATGCTTGAGTTTTTCATGATAAAATGTAGGGACTGTTTTTGTGCTGAAAATTAGTTTTGGTTTGCTTGCTGAAATGAATCTCAGTTGTTGTTGGCATTGTAAGAACTAGACTGTTGTTGTCAAAACCTTTACCATGGATGTTCAACTAGTATAAAAACCTGTTTGCATTAGTAACTATCACATGAAGTAGGTTAGACTAGTTGTTGGTTGATTTTGGGCATTGCCATGTATGAACTCATAATCATGCTGTTAGAACTGTTTTGATTGAAGCTTTCTCAACTTGTGCTACTTGCAATACTTTGAACTGATGTTGCTTTTTGTTGTTTACTTTTGTACAAGTTTGGCTACTAGAATTTCATGTGTATGCTTGTTGGCCAGATCTATTGAAGGTTCTCAACCTTTGTTCTTGTCAAGAACTTCAGATTGAATAATTGAAATCCATATGTGTAGGAGTCCATGTATGATAAGTTCATGTTCATATTTGTTGCTTGCCCACTGTTTTGAACATATATTTTTCTTGGACTTGCTTTTGTTTTGATGTGCTTATGTCTTGTTAATGATGAGTCAATTGTTGTCATGAACATGATTAGTATGCTTTGTTTAATGTTGGCATTGTGATGTCAAAATTGTTGTTGTTTCTGTCTAAATGTGGCTTTATTGATTGAAGTTTTATGGTAAACCTTTTAACCATGTTAGGCCTGCTATGTGTTTGATCTCATGACTAGTGTGAACTAGCTTTTAAGCTGCTGTTTAGAGCAAGTTGTTTAAGACTGTTACTACTTCTGCTCAGTTTTACTCATAACCATTCTGCTAACATTATTGTGACTATCATGCTATGTATGCAAACTGTCTTGGATGTGCCTACTGTTATGCATATAACCACTTGTCTTGTATGTGCCTTTGCCTTATGTTTGATTATGAAAGGAAGTTTGTTGGCTCTTAAATGCATCACTACTCTAAAACCTGTCTTATGAAATGGTTTAGTTTTCAACTGCCCTGTCTATTTTCTTTGCGAATTAGCAACTCTTGTTACCAACATTTCTAACTTGCATGGTTGTCGATGTTTTGGCCTGATGTTTAGTTTTACTCAATTGCTACATGATTGCCAGCTGATATGAGCATGTCTTGGACTTCCACCAACTGCTTGAGCATTAAGAAGTTTGTTTATTTGCAACTGTTATGGTTGGTTTTGGTTTTGAATGTTAAGATGTTCCTTTTTTTTGAAACATTGTTGTTGGTTGTTGTTGAGTCAAGTTATGATGCTTAGGTATTTTAGTATGAATTTGAGAACCTTGTTGGATTGTGCTCAACATTGATGGCGTGACATGAGCAGTTTGTGGAGGGATCTGTTCAAACTAGTTTTTATGGGGATCTAAGAGTCATTTTGAATGTGTTATGTGCCTGGTACATGCTGTGTTTTATTATAGTTTAATATGAATCATAAATGAATGTCTGGCATGAACCATTGTTGAAGTTACACCATAAAGATCATGTTTTTGATTCTGTTGTTAGTAATCTGTCATTGCAGCCTCTTGTTTTTTTTAAGTTTTCTTGCTGTCAGTTTAGATTAGAGGTCCCTATGTGTTTAATTCATGATGTGTTTGAATGTGTATTGATTGAAGCTTTGTTGGTCCTGGTTCTGCTACTATCAGTTTCGCGTTTTCAGTCCATGAGCAATGTTGCAATTCATATATCATTATCTGTTCTAGTGCAATTTTAAAGCATCATTGTGTTTGAGCTTTGTTAATGGCATGTTTAGGATGTGTGCATACTTTCAAAACTGGTACAAACATGTTGATTTTGAACTCAAACTTTGAAAATGCATCTCAAGCTCCATTATGCGTGAGCCATCGAATTTCTTTGTGTGTTCATTGTTTGAGAAAACTAACAGCACCATCAATTTCCTCATCAAATTTCACGTGAGTTAGACCTAAGATTTGCTAAAATCCATACTGTTTTGACTGAAGTTGGATTGATCACGTTTTGATTATTTTGTGCTTTGGCTTGCATTGTTCTTGCCCAGAATTCATGCCTTGTTAAGTTTATGAATTAATGGGGTGGCATTAATGCACGGATGTATCACCACCCCAGTAGTTAAATGCCTTGCCTTAAGTTCTTGCCTTACCATGAAAACCCCGGTTAGAGCCCAGTTGGGGGCGCTTTTGCTTTTTCTTTCATTTATTTTCCATGTTTTTATATTTATTCTTCCTTTTCCATCTCTCATCACACGTGCGCGCTGGCTGGGATGGTTTAGTTTTGAACCTGCAACTTTGAGGTCAAGGGTTCAAACCCTTATGGAAGCATTTCTTCTTTTTTAGCACTTATTTGCTTTATTTTAATTCTTTTCCTTTTATTTTTTTATTTATTTTTAAAGTAGTTCTTTTTTAATATTATGAAAAATCCAAAAGATCTTTTTTTTATTTTAATGTATTATTTTCCATCCCTTTTTGTTTTATTTTTATTTTTATTTTATTTTATCATTTTTATTTTGAATTCATCATTTTATTTTCTTTCTCATTTCATCTGCGATTGATTTATTTAGTGTTTACTTGGCCTTGTGCCATGACCCCCCTAGGATTCCTAGTCCCTTCGTTTAGGATGGGAGTAGGAGAGACATTAGGTATTCAATCTTATGCATGATAATATTAGGATAGTTTCTTTCCTTTTCATCTCAATCTTAGGATCACCATTGCATGACAACTTTAGGTTTGAGTTTAGTCCCCCTTTAGTGTCTTTTCTCTTCTCATCTCAAAACCATCTTAACGCACTTAATAAAGATAGTGGATGTCGTGCCATGAGCCTTATACTTGGGAAATGGTGATTGAGGGGCCACCTCTCAATTGCCTAGAGTGTTTAGTATACGTCCTTAGGGCGATATGCGACGCATTCGATCCTAGGTTTTAGACTTTAGTACGACATGCATTATAAACACTCCAATTCAAAACACTTCTTCTCTAAAAAACACAAAACACTTCAAACCTTTTTCATCCTTCGGGATCTTAATCAGGAAAATCTTTTCAGATAAAAAGAGTGTCGTTAACTTTTAGTACTACCGCAAACGGTAACGCCTAAGTCTCCAATGGTCGAGCTGCATACACCAACTGCTAGAACTACTTGTTAACCCTACTCCGGTAAAAAAAATTGAACCAACCTGTGGTCTCTTTTAGCCCGAACTACGATTGCTCTGATCTTTCATACCAGATGAAAGTACGTAGGCACAAGACGCGATGTCTTGGCGAGCAACATTCCCCCCTCTCACCCATAGTTAGCCGAACTACGTTGACTTTGACTTCTCACTTCAGATGAGATACGTAGGCACAAAGTGTTGTTGCTTTGCCGAGTCACTTCTTTTTCTTTTGTCCTTGAGCCTTTAGCTAGATATTTTCAATCACTATTTTAGATAGACAACAAGCGTGGATCCTGTCAAGTACGACGGACGTGAGGGGTGCTAACACCTTCCCCTTGCGTAACCGACTCCCGAACCCGAGATTTGGTTGCAATGACCGATCTGATCCCTCTTTTTGTTAGGTTTTCTCTGAGCGTTTCCTTTCCCTCTCTTGGGATAAATAACGTACAATGGCGACTCTTCTGTCATTGCCGGCCTCGATTTTTGCAGTAGCGACAGCTAGCGTCTCTGTTGGGGACAGGAATATCCCCTATGCGAGTCAATCCTAACACTTGTTTGTTCATTTTTGGGTGTGTACATATGTGCTTTATCTTTATTTGCTTTCCGCATTTTACTTTCTGCATGATTCATTATTGCTGTGCTGTGGGAGGGATAGTTCCGATGAGTGATAAGCCAGATCCTGGCTTGAGTATGAACCTAGCTTTAGTAGTGGAGATTAGTGGAGGGCCTGTTTGCTTAGCAGATACAGTTCCCCATGAAGTTCACGCTCGGACGAGATTCTCTTTGATGATTTTCCTTCAGATCCTTAGGATCGGTTGGGATTTTGGATTTGAGAATTATCGACTCTGGGAACTGATCATTTGTGAGTCATCTAAGTGAGGCCTCTTCGTAAGATGATGATGCTAAACCAGAAATGGTGAACGTATCATCATTTCTCGAAAGTCTGTGACGCTGATGAACGCATAGGATGCCGAACCTTGTCAGTGGATATGTCCATACCTGTGAGAGGGATTGGGTTGTGCCGGAAACCATGGCTTCCAGAATACCCGGTTTGCAAGTGTGAATTTATGTTCCTGATATCAGTGGGTCCTACTGTCGGTACTTTGTTCTTGCTAAGGCGGAGCGCTGGTTCTTCTCGACCAACAGCACGTTAGTCTTGATCCCTTGTTTTCATTTGCATTTGCATTTTCATCTGCATTTCATTAACATGTATTTATGTTGCAGGTGCATATTTCCTTCCTGATTCTAGTGATTTTGCTATGGAGCCCTTGAAGAGTACAGTGGCCTACAAGTTTCCAGCTCCAGACGTTAGTGCTTTGTTGAGTTTGATTGCCTTGGGTGATAAAGCAGTAATGGAAGATTTCAAGAAGTCTTATGGGAGGTTATTGAGATATGTCTGTAAGCCCTCTGCATATGAGATCAGTGGTGTTTATGCTCTCCTACAGTTCTATGATGCCTAGTTGAGATGCTTCGTCTTTCCTGACTATGTCCTGGCTCCTACCCTAGAGGAATATTCTGAGCTGTTAGGGGTACCCATTCTGGATCAGATGTCGTTTGTCCATGTTGATGCTAAGCCTGATCTGGCCAAGCTCGCCGCTATTTTGCATCTTGAGGCTTCATAGTTAGACGGGAAGATGATCCATAGACTTGGGATATATGGTTTTCCTTTACCTTGCTTGATTGAGAAAGCTTAGCAGTGCGCTAAGGATGGTTGTTGGATTGTGTTTAGCGCCATCCTGGCTCTTTGTATATATGGGATTGTCTTGTTTCCTAACCTTCCAGACTTCGTGGATGTAGATGCATTCCATATCCTAGCTTCAGAAAATACAGTGCCTACTCTTCTTGGAGATATTTATCATTCTGTTCACTACAAGAATGAGAAACAAAGAGGAAAGAATATAGCTTGCTGTGTTCCTCTGTTGTGTGCATGGTTTGTCAGTCATATGCCCAAGACGGGTCTGTTTGTTGCCACTGCTAGTACTTCAGAGTGGTCGGAGAGGTTGATGGGTCTATCTGCAGAGAACATTATTTGGTTTGACCGAGACTTGCTTGGTACATATATTGTTTATATTTGTGGTGGTTTTCCTAATGTCACTTTGGTCGGAAGGAAAGGTTGCATCAACTATAACCCTTCTTTATTGGTCAGACAGTTTGGGTATGCACTGAGAGAGCCTCCTAGGGAAGAGGAGATACAGGAATCTCTGTATCTCACCGGTTTATTGGAGGGTGAGACTTTAGGCAAACTTGAGCATGCATGGAATAACATCCACGGGAAGGGGAATGCCTTATTGGGGAAGAGTAACAGCCGAGCCTATGACCCTTACCTGGCCTGGATTCATGATAGAGTTGTGAAGTTCTTGATGCCATTTCCTTCAGTTGCACCTCTGTATCCACTCATGATAGAGGAACCCACTACCATAGATATTCAGAAACACAATCAGGTGTTGTTGGAGAAGGAAGAGCTGAGAAAAGCAAATGAAGAATTAGAGAAAGAAATTATCCTAATCCGAAGTGAGAAGATTGATGTTGTTCATGCCTTCAAGAGATAGACTGAACTTGTCAACAAGCTAGGTACGGACTTGACGAAGGGAACTAGCGCCAGAGAACGCTCAGGCCGGGATTTGAACACTGTGAATAGTGTGCTTGCTACCAAGAAGAAGGATCTGGACAAGGCTTACTTGGAGATCTCTAAGTTTGACTCAGTATGGAATGCCACGCTCACTAATAACAAGGAGCGCGAGGAAAAGCTGAAACAACAGATCGCCAAGTTGAAGATACAGCTCAAAGCAAAGGACGAGAAGATTTCAGCGGAAGAATCACTCAGATATAATAGTGAGCACAGATTGAGCAAGGCTATTGCAGACCTGAAGGATTGTAGGTTGAAACAGACACCAAGAGGTGCAGACTTGAGGCGTGCTTTGGAGAAAGAGCCTGGGAAGACCATGTTGATAGTCTACAGTGCACCGTTAGCCGGCAAGAGCTGCTCATACAAGGTCTACTCGCTAGACCAGATCATCCCAAAACGCGGAAGCTGCTAGAGGATTTCCAGTCTCGGCATTCAGCTTGACTGTCTTTCTTTGTATCTTGTTGTTTTGCTTATGTATTGACCATCACCAGGATTGTTGAATGAGGTCATCTCTATTTTGTACTCGGTTAATGTATGCACACCGCCTGTTGGCCTGTTATTATATGAGGAGTTATTATTCTGTCTGCTTGTTCGTGGGGTTTTTCATGGTCGTTTCTTCTTCTGGAAACTAGAATCGAGGGGAAAATCTCCCTGTTGCATATATACATGTCTGCATTTAGCATTTTTTTTGCATTGCAGGTGCATCAGAACTGTTTTCTTATCTCCTATCTTCTAGTGTATTCCAGGATTGCTGATAACACAAATCACCGGTACGCGACTAGAGGAAGAC
Organism: Lathyrus sativus; assembly: GCA_963859935.3. Taxonomy (NCBI): domain Eukaryota; kingdom Viridiplantae; phylum Streptophyta; class Magnoliopsida; order Fabales; family Fabaceae; genus Lathyrus; species Lathyrus sativus. The sequence continues at coordinate 177,940,905 of OZ012737.1, forward strand.
AGAAAAGGATCATGGAACAGATGCAGGAGAAAATGTAGGAAATGAGAGATAGAATGGCTCAGTTTATGGAAGTTATGCAGACTGTAGCTAGTGGACAAGACCAACTCAGGAGCTTGGAACAACCTTTAATTGCACGGGTTGATAGTGACGGCGTATTACATGGAGGGACTGTTGCCAACCCACCTCTTGTCGAGACTCAGCATGCTAACAACGCTATCCCCAATACGGTCGAAAATGGAAATGGAAATGGTGGTGGAAATGGGAACGCAACTGGAAACAGTAATGGACATGTTGGAACCAATGGTAATGTTGGTGGAGGCATTGGTAACACTGGATTTAGTAACATGGGAATTGGTAATGCTGGAATTACTGGTCAGGGCAATGTGTATGGGCCCGAAGCTAACGGTGTTATTCATGGCAACCTGAATCAGCAGTTGATTGAGGACAGACAGGATGACATCTTCTCGGTGAGAGATTTTGGTGGTGAAGTGCCTTCTGAGACTAATAGAAGATTCAAATGGTTGGAAGACAGGATAAAGAGCTTCGAGTGTCAGAACTCTATGGGCCTTGATATGGCCAACCTTGGACTTATTCCTGACCTAAGGATACCGCAGAAATTCAAAGTCCCTGACTTTGATAAGTACAAGGGTACTACATGTCCTAGAGTTCACTTGTGCTCGTATTACAGGAAAATGTCTGCTTACTCAGACAATTAAAAGATGTTAATGCACTTTTTCCAGGACAGTTTGTCCGGTCCTTCCCTTGAATGGTACATGGGGTTGGAGCCTACCAATGTCCATAGCTGGAAGGATTTGGCTGAGGCGTTCATGAAGCATTATCAATACAATAGTGACCTTGCTCCAAACAGGGTTCAGTTGCAGAATCTTACCCAGAAAAATAACGAATGCTTCAAAGAGTACGCCCAAAGGTGGCGCGAATTGGCTGCAAGAGTTCAACCTCCGATGGTGGAGCGCGAGCTGATCGACATGTTCGTGGCTACTTTATCTGGCATGTATTATGAGAAGCTTATCAACTGTATGTCTGGCAGCTTTTCTAACATGATAATCATCGGGGAACGCATAGAGAATGGTATCAAAATTGGGAAGATTCAAGCAGGCGAAGGATCCTCAGCTGGAGGAGGAGGAAAGAAAGTCTTTGGCAACAAAAGGCACGGGTGAGAAACCAACTCAGTATCTAATTTTCAAGGAAGATGGAGAAGTCAGCCTCATAATCAATATCATCAACAACGGGTTGCTAGCATCACGATCCCTGTACCACAACAACAACAACAACCACAACAACAACAATAACAGCAATAGTAGCCACCCCAACAAAATTAGCAGGGTTATTGAAGATATTAGGTTCGGCCAGCAAATAGTGTATTTGATCTGCCACCGATGCCATATTCCCAAGTGCTCCAAACTCTATTGCAATTGAAGTTAATCCAAAAGAGGACTATGGCTCCTCTGACAGGCCCACCACCGCCCAACTTTGATGTGAATGCACGATGCGAGTTCCACTCTGGGGCACCCGGACATACTATTGACAATTGCAAGGCTTTCAAACATAAGTTGCAAGATCTGATTGATAGCAAAGCAATAGATTTTTCACATGATGCACCAAATGTTGTTCAAAACCCTATGCCAAATCATGGGCCGGCTAGGGTTGGTGTTGTTTTGGTAGAGGAAGGGTTAGATTTGATAATCGACGTGAATGAGATGAAAACGCCATTGGGTTTTGTGAAGGAGAAGCTGCTGAAGGGAGGAGTGTACCCAGGCTGTAGTGAAGGTTGTGTCAACTGTTTGAGCCGTCCTGAGGGATGTGATGATCTGAAAAATTATATTCAAAGCATGATGGATGAAGGAATGTTACAATTTGATCGGACCGCTGAAAGGAAACCCGTGGAGGTAGTAAAGGAGGAGCAGGATGAAATTGCAACAATTTCAATCCCATATAAAACTATCACTATTTCATCACCAAGGCAGGACCTGTGCCATACAAAAGTACTAAGGCTATCCCGTGGAATTACGGAGCCGAAGTGTTTTGTAATGGACAAAAGGTAGAATTGAAGAGTTTGCCTGTCGATTCGGTGGATAATCTGGTCGGAGTTGGAGGAATTACCAGAAGCGTTAGAATCTTTTCGTCGCCCGAAGTGGTGGTTGAGAAAACTAATCAAGGGAAAGGAAAGACAGTGGTAGAAGAAATTCCTCGGGTGGGCGAGAAGGAGTCTCTGGCAAAGGATATTGAAGAGTTCATGAAGTTTATTAGAAAAAGCGACTACAAGATAGTCGACCATCTGCAACAAACTTCTTCCAAAATTTCTATACTATCATTGCTGTTGTGTTCAAAAGCGCATCGAAATGCGTTGCTGAAGGTTTTAAGCACTGCTTACGTGCCACAAGAAAGATCAATTAACCAACTCGAAGGAGTTGTGGCGCATGTAAATGCAGGAAACGGTCTGGGGTTTACAGATTTGGACTTGACGCCAAAGGGCAGAAACCACAATTTGGCACTGCATATTTCAATTGAATGTCGGGGAACAGTGATGTCACACATCCTTGTTGATACAGGGTCATCCTTGAATGTGCTTCCAAAGAAAGCATTGATGAAGATAGATCACCAGGGTCTTTATTGTACACCAAGTGATTTGGTTGTACGAGCCTTTGATGGAACCCGAAGATCTGTTTTTGGGGAGATAACTCTGCATATCCAAGTGGGCCCAGAGATATTTGATGCGGTATTTTACATCATGAATATTCAGCCTGCTTACAGCTGTCTGCTAGGTCGTCCATGGATACATTCAGTTGGGGCTGTTACGTCCACTCTGCATCAAAAGCTGAAATATATGGTCGGAGGCAGTGTTGTGACGGTATGTGGGGAGGAAGATATCATGATTAGCCACTTGTCATCTTTCAAATACGTTGAGGTAGACAGAGAAATTCATGAGACTTTGTGTCAGGCCTTCAAAAATGTGCAATTGAAGGACAAATCTCTAGTTGTGAACAAAGAACCAGAAGTGGCTATGTCATCTTTTAAGGAGGCTCAAGCGGCAGTTCAGGCTGGGGCATCACAAGGATGGGGAAAGGTGTTAGACACACCTCAGAGCAGGACAAGTTTGGGTTGGGGTACCACCCATCATCTTCATCATCTTCGCAGAGCGCGCCACGCTATAGGGGGCCCGTCAAGTTCACCAGTAGGGGTGTCATTTTTGAGCAAATCAATGTTGTTTCTGATGATGAAGTCGGGGACAGTGATTGTGACATGGACGCTTGGATCCAGCCAAGCGCTCCTGGACAGAAGCTATGCAACGGGTCCATTGAGGAATTTGTCCAAGTGACACGTGAACAATAATACTTTGTTTTCTCAGTTATTGTGTAACCCTATGTTCTGCCCAGAGCATAGTGGTATTTTGTTCAGGGCATGCTTGTTTATGTTTGAACCATCTTTTTATCATTAATCAAAAGGCATTTTTCTCATTCAAAAATTGTGATCCTTTTTTTTCTTCTTTTTGTTTTCTAACATTAAAATGGCAATATGGTTTGTGTTTGTTTGTATATCATTTAAGCATAAAATCATCATCATTGCAGGTTACACATTTCAGATACCATCGACTCAGACTCATCTATGACTCGGTGTGACTTTGAAAATCTGATCTTTCAAGCAGAAGAAGTGATCGATGAAGATGAAGACCTACCCGAAGAGCTTGCTAGATTGTTGAGACAAGAGGAGAAGGTCATCCTGCCTCATCAGGAGGAAGTTGAAGTCATCAACCTAGGAACCGAGGAAGATAAGAAGGAAGTTAGAATAGGGGCCGCACTGCAAAATAATGTCAAGCAAAGACTGGTTGAGTTACTCTAAGAGTATAAGGATGTCTTTGCTTGGTCATATGAAGATATGCCTGGACTCGACACGGATATTGTAGTTCATCGCCTACCTCTTCGAGAAGAGTGTCCTCCTGTTAAACAGAAACTGAGAAAAACCAGGCTTGATATGGCAGTGAAGATCAAGGAAGAAGTCCAAAAGCAATTAGACCCTGAATTTCTTGCCGTGACAAATTACCCTCCGTGGATCGCAAACATTGTGCCCGTGCCTAAGAAGGACGGAAAAGTCAGAATGTGTGTTGATTAGAGGGACCTGAATAGAGCTAGCCCAAAGGATGATTTCCCGCTCCCTCATATTGACGTGCTTGTTGATAACACTGCACAATTCTCAGTGTTTTCCTTCATGGACGGCTTTTCCGGATACAATCAGATTAAGATGGCACCGGAGGACATGGAGAAAACGACTTTCATCATGCCATGAGGGACGTTCTGCTATAAAGTAATGCCTTTTGGTTTGAAGAACGCAGGGGCAACTTATCAACGAGCAATGGTGACACTCTTCCACGACATAATTCATCATGAGATCGAGGTTTATGTCGATGATATGATCGCGAAGTCCCAAACAGAGGAGGGGCATCTGGTTAATCTTCTAAAGCTATTTGAGAGATTAAGGAAGTTCAAACTTAGGCTGAATCCAAAAAAATGTACTTTCGGTGTACGATCAGGGAAGCTGTTGGGTTTCATTGTCAGCGAGAAAAGTATTGAGGTCGATCCCGCGAAGATCAAGGCAATTCAAGAAATGCCAGCACCAAAGACCGAGAAACAAGTTCGTGGTTTCTTAGGTAGATTGAACTACATTGCTCGGTTCATATCTCACCTCATAGCCACTTGTGAGCCATTGTTTAAGTTATTAAAGAAGGATCAGGCGGTCGTTTGGAATGAGAATTGTCAGAAAGCATTTGAGAAAATAAAAGAGTATTTGCAGGAACCTCCGATATTGATACCTCTAGTAGCTGGAAGACCATTGATTATGTACTTAATGGTTCTTGAGAATAGTATGGGTTGTGTCCTCGGTCAACACGACGATACTGGAATAAAGGAGCATGCGATTTACTATTTGAGTAAAAAGTTCACAGATTGTGAGTCCCGTTACTCAATGCTTGAGAAAACGTGTTGCGCACTTGCTTGGGCTGCCAAATGTTTAAGACAGTATATGCTCAACCATACAACCATGCTAATTTCGAAGATGGATCCGATCAAGTATGTCTTCAAGAAGCAAGCGCTTTCAGGAAGAATTGCCAGATGGAAAATGGTACTGACAGAATACGACATTCAGTATGTTTCTCAGAAGGCCATCAAAGGAAGTGTTTTGTCAGAGTATCTCGCCGAACAGCCTATCGAAGACTATCAGCCAATGAAGTTTGAATTTCCTGACGAAGACATTATGTTCCTCAAGATGAAGGATTGTGACGAACCACTACCAGATGAAGGTCCTGAAATTGGCTCCCAATGGCAGTTGATATTTGATGGCGCCGTCAACTAATACGAAAGTGGAATTGGGGCAATCATTACAACACCCCATGGGTCTCACGTCCCATTCACTGCCAAATTGACATTTTCGGTCACCAACAATGAGGCTGAGTATGAAGCGTGTATCATGGGTATCGAGGAAGCTATTGATTTGAGAATCAAGAATCTCGATGTATATGGCGATTCCGCGCTAGTTGTGAATCAAATCAAGGGAGAGTGGGAAACTCATCAACCTAATTTGATTCCTTACATGAATTATGCAAGGAGGTTGTTACCTTTCTTCGACAGGGTAGAGTTTCGCCATGTGCCGCGAGCGGAAAATCAGATGGCAAACACTCTGGCAATGCTGTCTTCAATGTACAAGGTTAATTTTTGAAATGAAGCTCCCAGAATAGTTATTTCCCGCCTTGATAGACCTGCTTTCATATTCGCCATTGAGGAGGCCTCCGATGGCAAGCCGTGGTATTTTGACATCTAGAATTTCCTTAAGAACTAGGAGTATCCGGCTGGGGCGTCCAGTCGATATAAGAAGACTCTAAGGAGATTGTCTGGCAATTTTTATCTGAATCAGGATGGTGTGCTTTATAGGAGAAACCATGATTTGGTGTTGTTGAGATGCATGGATGAAAAAGAAGCAAATATGCTTATGGAGGAAGTCCACGAGGGTACTTTTGGTGCGCATGCCGGCGGACATGCCATGTCTCGAAAGTTGTTACGAGCTGGGTATTATTGGCTTACGATGGAGTCGGATTGTTTCAAGTTCGCGAAGAAATGTCATAAATGTCAGATCTATGCCGACAAGATTCATGTGCCGCCGTGTCCTTTGAATGTCATGTCATCTCCATGCCCCTTTTCCATGTGGGGCATTGATATGATTGGAAAAATCGAACCAACTGCATCCAATGGACATCATTTCATTTTTGTAGCCATCAACTATTTCACCAAATGGGTCAAAGCAGCTTCTTATGCCAATGTCACCAAGCAGGTTGTGGCCCGATTCATCAAAAGGGACATCATTTGCCGATATGGAATACCTGAAAGGATCATTATTGATAATGGTTCCAATCTGAATAACAAGATGATGAAAGAGCTATGCCAGAACTTCAAGATTGAGCATCACAATTTTTCTCCCTACCGTCCGAAGATGAATGGCGTTGTTGAGGCAGCTAACAAAAATATCAAGAAGATTGTACAGAAGATGGTTGTGACCTACAAAGATTGGCACGAGATGTTTCCCTTTGCTTTACATGGATATCGCACCCCCTTCTCGTTGGTATATGGTATGGAAGCTATCCTGCCACTAGAAGTCGAGATACCATCCTTGAGAGTTCTGGCTGACGTCAAGCTAGATGAAGCAGAATGGGTGAAGAACAGGTTGAATCAGCTCAGCTTAATGGATGAGAAAAGGTTGGCGTCCATCGCATACGGTCGTCTATACCAAAGCAGAATGAAGAAAGCCTTCGATAAGAAGATACGTCCTCGAAGTTTTCAGGCAGGTGATTTAGTGTTGAAGCGGATTCTCCCACCACAGAACGATCACAGGGGCAAATGGACTCCCAATTACGAAGGTCCGTATGTTGTAAGGAAAGTTTTCTCCGGAGGAACCTTATTACTTTCGACTATGGACGGTGAAGATTTCACGTCTCCTGTGAACGCAGACACAGTAAAAAAATACTATGCTTAAAGAGACCCGCTGGAAAGAAAAAAAAAAGGAAAAGTCTAAGCAAAATGGGGCATCCCGGTGAACCATAAAAGGATAGGTTCGGGCAAAAATTAGAGATAAAAAGAAAAAAATGTAAACCCGCAAAGTTGAAAACCTGAAAAGGTGACTTTGGCAAAAATGGGTATCCCGGTGAATCGAAAACCTGCAAGGGCGATTCAGGCAAAAGTTAGGGATTTAAAAAGCAAACAACTGCGATCTGCATATTGGTCTTCAGACATAGTGGATTATGGGAGGACCCGCGGGAAATCATTTAAGTCAATCTCTTCCGAAGACGAAGCATCGAAAAAGCATCGAAGTCATGCGAGTCATAGATGAGTCGTCCCGTGGTGGTTGTCTGTACCACATTGCCGACATTTTGTATATCTTTGCGCATTCCTTATTTGTCTTTGGCGCAACTTTCTCATTTCAAGAGTTGCATCCTTTGTAAATTTGCCTATTTCAGGTCATTTATCAATAAAACATGCTATTCAGAAAATCTTTGTGTGCTTGGTTGTAGCTCTTACCTTTTGTTTGTGAAAAATGTCCGATGTTTTTGATGAATTTGCACATACATAAACTTGTAGGCCTCGGCCAATAACTGTTAAAACTTTGACTTAATTAAACAACGTCATGAAGGATGACCAAGATAGCCTTTGTTGTATAGTATCTTGCCTGTTATTTTTGCAGGTTTGTTACCCTTGGGGCATCTCTCTAAGAAGGTATGGATGGAGCTGTTTTCCCCAGCCAGAGTTTATTCCCCAGCAATTAAATGTGGTTTCTTCATCCCAATATGGTGGTGTGCGCGTAGGTGTACGATTATCCCCAGCAGTCGGTCGATACACGTTTCTAATCCCCATGGAGTACAGGTGCTTGCTTACTCCCCAGCGAATCAAGATGACAGACTGAGGTCTCCAGTCGAGTTGATTTCCCCGCAGAATCACAAGTTCCCCGGAAGCTGCCTAGGGCTTATCCCCAGTTTAAGTCCAATTGTTATTGGCATGCGAAGTTCATCCCCGACAGAGTAGTTTCCCTTTCCCAGCAGGAAGGATTATTTTGTTTCCAGCATTTATTTTGTTGGTTCAGTTCCGTTGCATCTGCGTGCGTGCATAGCATCTACCAAACGCGTAGCATTTCCATTTCGTATGGAGCATTACGCCATTTTCAAACATTTTCATTCTGAAACATAAACCAGGTCGTTACCTTTCGGTTTTCAGGTGGTGGTTATCCCCTACAGGTGATCTTCAGGCTTCGGTTTTTACATCGAGTATTCAGACTCCGGCTCCTCCGTTGAACATCTAGGTTTCGACATTTGCTATTTGTGACGTTTTTCTTTACCCGTGAGGTGCCTAGACTCTGTTTGGTTATATTAATCCCATTAAGTTTTGTGATGGTATCTCTTGCTCCTTTGAATATCCAAATTTCGGTGAAGGCTCAGTTTATGACATATTCCCTTTGTCTATCAGATACTCCAGTTTCCGATTAGTTTCGTTGAGTGTTTAGGCTCCATTTGGTTTACTTCTTTGAATGTTTAGACTCCGTTTGGTTTGCTTCATTGAGTGTTTAGGCTCCGGTTGGTTTGCTTCGTTAAGTGTTTAGGCTCCGTTTGGTTTGCTTCGTTGAGTGTTTAGGGTCCGGTTGGTTTGCTTCGTTGAGTGTTTAGGGTCCGGTTGGTTTGTTTCTTTGAGTGTTTAGGCTCCGGTTGGTTTGTTTCGTTTAGCGTTTAGGCTCCAGTTGGTTTGCTTCGTTGAGTGTTTAGGCTCCGGTTAGTTTGCTTCATTGAGCGTTTAGGCTCCGGTTGGTTTGCTTCATTGAGTGTTTAGGCTCCGGTTGGTTTGCTTCGTTGAATGTTTAGGCTCCGGTTGGTTTGTTTCGTTGAGTGTTCGTACTCCGGCCAGTTTTCATTTGTTGATGTGCTCCTCATCTCGTTGAGTGTCTAGGCTCCGGCAGATCTCATTGATTCATTTTGAAGTTTTCCCCAAGCAGAGTTACTCGTTAAGTTTCTCTTTCTCCCAGTGGGGCATGTTTGTATTCAGAGCAGTTATCTCCGGAGATTCTTGTTTGCAGTTTTATTTTCCGCGGTTGGCAAATTTCCGGGTTCTTTGGTATTCAACCGTCTTTTACCTTGATGGTGTGAAAGTGGTTCGCTCTTCACTCATTCAGGTCTAAGTCGCTTGAATAGGGGTAGCTATTGCACCCCAAAATTTGCCCAACCTTTTCTTTACTTGGTTTATGTTTCATTTCATTGTTCTAGCATATTGCATTGCATAGCATTTTGCATTTACAGGGGATCAAGTGTTTGTCTGTGTACCACCCAAAAGGAAAGTCTTTATTCATTTCAAGCTCAAGCAAAGGCACTGGTACAAACCATCAGAAGACTGTCAAGGGGTCCATAAGGTTTTATCACTAACGTGAACATGAGGTAGAAGTTTGTTGAATACCTCAGAGGTTATAGTGAAGTGGAATGGTTACTCACTTCATTTGCACGATGCCCAAGCCAAAGGGGTTGGAATTAGGGTTTAAATTTTAATCGGGTTAAAACTTGTTTCTTGAAGAAAACTTGTTTCCATGGCCCTTCACATGTCCTAAGGTGTCTGAGGACGAGAGATCGATCATAAATTTTAATTAGAAGAGCTCCAATTGATCAGTTGATTAAAAATCGGGAGATTTGGAGAAAAGTCAACTGTGCAGTGACAAAAAGTCAACTCCTGACTTTTTGAGGTCAAGATCATGATCCTTAATTTCAATATGACCAATGGGTGGAATTTGATCAAGAAAAGTCAAGGGAATCATGAAAAATCAAAGGTGGTTGAAAGTTGCCATTTTGGGAATTAGGGTTTTAGAAACTTTCCATTTTTGGAAAGTTTTATGTTTGGAACAGCCATCTTCAAAGCCATTTTTCTTCATGACCAAGGTTTCAAATTAACTTTTGTCCAACATAAAAATTGTTCCTTGTATTTCAAGCTTTCTTTTGAGTACCAATTCATAATCATATGATATATGGAGCTCAAGTTATGATCAATCAAAGTTGGAGATTTCAATGATTTCAAAAGTTGTTAAGTTTGGGCAGATTTTTGCACCACTCGCAAGCCAATTTTTCATCACCTTCTTGATGTCAAATGAAGATTTGTCCCAAATGAAAGTTGTAGAGTGTGTTCCAAGCTTTCCAAAGAGTCCAAGAAGTCCTCAATTGGATTTGAGAAGCTCAAGTTATGGATGTGCAAAGTTGGAAAAAAATAAGTCAATTTCATAACAGAGAATTTTTTTCTAAGTTATTCATGAGCAATTTGCTTGCCACGATTTTCAACCACAAATTTCATGATCTTCCAATCCTCAAATCAAGATAACTCCAACATGAAATTTTTTCTACTCCATGCCCTCTTTCATTTGAGTCCAAGATCAAAGAAATTGGATTTGTGAGCACAAAGTTATCATTGATCAAAGTTGGTACATTGAACATTTATGTCAAAGAATGAAATGTGGGTTTTCCGGATTTGCTTTTGTTCATCAGCTTCACACTCTCCCATGCGCATGGGAGGCTATTTTTGTTGCTACCAAGTTTTGCCAAAACCAGCATAATCCCCTTTTTTGCCATTTTGTCATTTTCAAATAATTGCCCAAATGAGCTATGAGCCAAAATCAACACAGCCCAAGGTCTTCCCACACTGTTGCAAGGAAAGCAACTGATGCAGCAGCTGCAGCACCATTTATGCATCCACCCTTGATTCAAAAAGTGACCACGGAGATGAAAATCTGTCCATTCACCTTCTTGCCTTGGTCAAACCCTAAAAACCTGATTTTCCTTCAGTATTTAAGCTAAGCATCAGTTCACACAAACCCTAGCCACCACTTGTGCGAAAATCAGAAAAAGAGCTTTTGACATTTTCTCTCAAACTGCCCTAGAAACCCAACTGTTTGTTTCAAAAGGGGAACTTCAAAGCTTGGGAGAATGAGAGATAGCTTGCTGCTAGTTTTTGCTCAAGACAGTCTTCAAGAGGTAAGCATTTCTTAACTCTCTATTTCATATGTATTCGTATCATTAAAACATGTTCTGGTTCTGTTTGTGTTCTTGGGTTTTTGTTTGAACCTGTTGAGAGCATTAGTGTTGTTGTGGTCAGTAACTATTGGCTTGTCATTATGGTGTGTGTGTAGGTTTTGGCTTATTTTCATAAAACTGTTAACATATATTGTTGTAGTGTGTAGTGTTTTTATGACTTAACATTTTTTTTTAGTTGATGCTAGGACCTTATGTTAGATTTTGTTTGGTTGGTGATGATCAACAATGCCACACTTAATGTTTGTGTGTGCTTGTCAAGGTTTCATAGGAAACAGTTGGCTGGAGGCATAATGATTAAAGCAAGAATGCTATACTGCTGCTAGGCCATTTCCTCATTGTTCTATTTTTTTTCTTTATTCTGTTGCTGTCATAGTTGTTGTGATATTTTATTTTTGAAATGATCCACTCGTCTGTTGGAGCATTTGGTGATCAACATAGTTATGTTGGTATTTTTCCTGAGAAGCTAGGTTGTTGGACTTCATCAAAATTGTTCATACCAAATCTTTGGACTGTTGTTGACTATGATGAATTATAGCAGCAAGTTTGATGTTTGTTTCTGTTTGGTGCAATTCATCTATGTTTGCTTGGCTTTTCAACTTTTTTTGCAATTATGTCATTTACCTCTGTTGAAATGATTCACATTAATGTGCTTAGGCATATGAAGATCAACTGTGCTTTCTTGAAAGCCACTGGCTTGAGGCATAATGATTGGAAATAAGAATGTCTCTCTCTTTTCCTTGTTGATTATTTGTTATTTGTTGTTGGCCATGTGATGAAAGGATCTATATTGTGTTATTGGAGATCAACATGGTCATGGTTCCTAACTTAGGCGGTTTTGAGGTTTGTTGTACAAAGACTTGGTTTTCTGTTGTTAACTTATTGTGTGACCTAGTATGTGTGGTTGTAAACTGCTGCTTGGACTATGTCAAATCTGCTGAACTTTAGCATGGCGGAGTTTTGTTCTGTCAAGCCATTTTTGGTTTCTTTAAGTTGTAGGCTTTGATTGGATTTTCAGCCATGTTACCATGAGTTCTTGGTAACCTATGTTGAAATGATTCACTGGCTGCTGTGGAAGCATGTGATGATCAGTATTGCTTTGTCCATGTGGCTGTCGATTTTATTTCTCATTGCTTTACTTGTGTATTTGCAAACTGTTTATGGAGTAAGCTGATATAGTTGAACATTGTTGGTTCTTGGATTCACAGTCATGGGTGAAGGGTTATTTTTATCTATACCAGTTATATTTATTTGATTTATTTATGTCGTGTGCTGAGGTTTTGGTTATAATTGATTGAGCTTAGCTCTCATTTTAATGAACCAAGCTATGTGGTTTTTTTTTAGGCCTGTTATTTCCCTGATGAAAGATTTCAATTCAAGGCATGTGGAGGTAGTGCCTTATCAGGATGCCTAGTTCATTTGAATTGGTTTGTTCATGTTTATAACTCTAAAAACTACTTTGTCTCTGTCATGCTTTTTGGTTATTGAGTAGAGTTTGTCAACTCACTTTGGTGGAACATTTTTAGAGCAGGGTTTGAGTTTAGCATTACTGAGAGTTTAGGCTGATACTGTCATTGGAATGTGCAGTTTGTTTTTCTTCTACCTATTTTAGGAGTTTGATTTTTTGAGACTTGGTGTTTGTTTTGGCATTAATTGTTGAATCCATTGGTGAATGACATATCAGCCTGCTGTGATGATTCCATGTTTTCCATTTGAGACCTATTTTCAATTGATGCTTGAGTTTGTCACGATAAAATGTAGGGACTGTTTTTGTGTTGAAAATTAGTTTTGGTTTGCTTGCTGAAATGAATCTCAGTTGTTATTGGCATTGTAAGAACTAGACTGTTGCTGTCAAAACCTTTACCATGGATGTTCAACTAGTATAAAAACCTGTTTGCATTAGTAACTATCACATGAAGTAGGTTAGACTAGTTGTTGGTTGATTTTGGGCATTGCCATGTATGAACTCATAATCTTGCTGTTAGAACTATTTTGATTGAAGCTTTCTCAACTTGTGCTACTTGTAATACTTTGAAATGATGTTGCTTTCTGTTGTTTACTTTTGTACAAGTTTGAGTACTAGAATTTCATGTGTATGCTTGTTGGCCAGATTTGTTGAAGGTTCTCAACCTTTGTTCTTGTCAAGAACTTCAGATTGAATCATTGAAATCCATATGTGTAGGAGTCCATGTATGATAAGTTCATGTTCATATTTGTTGCTTGCCCACTGTTTTGAACATATAATTGTGTTGGACTTGCTTTTGTTTTGATGTGCTTATGTCTTGTGAATGTTGAGTCAATTGCTGTCATGAACATGATTAGTATGCTTTGTTTAATGTTGGCATTGTGATGTCAAAATTTCTGTTGTTTCTGTCTAAATGTGGCTTTGTTGATTGAAGTTTTGTGGTAAACCTTTTAACCATGTTAGGCATGGTATGTGTTTGATCTCATGACTAGTGTGAACTAGCTTGTAAGCTGCTGTTTAGAGCAAGTTGTTTAGGACTGTTACTACTTCTGCTCAGTTTTACTCATAACCATTCTGCTAACATTATTATAACTATCATGCTATATGTGCAAACTGTCTTGGATGTGCCTACTGTTATGCATATAACCACTTGTCTTATATGTGCCTTTGCCTTATGTTTGATTATGAAAGGAAGTTTGTTGGCTCTTAAATGCATCACTACTCTGAAACCTGTCTTATGAAATGATTTAGTTTTCAATTGCCCTGTCTGTTTTCTTTGAGAATTAGCAACTCTTGTTACCAACATTTCTAACTTGCATGGTTATCGATGTTTTGGCCTGATGTTTAGTTTTACTCAATTGCTACATGATTGCCAGCTGATATGAGCATGTCTTGGACTTGCACCATTTGTTTGAGCATTAAGAAGTTTTTTTTTTGCAACTGTTATGGTTGGTTTTGGTTTTGAATGTTAAGATGTTCCTTTTATTTGAAACATTGTTGTTGGTTGTTGTTGAGTCAAGCTATGATGCTTAGGTATTTTAGTATGAATTTGAGAACCTTGTTGGATTGTGCTCAACATTGATGGCATGACATGAGCAGTTTGTGGAGGGGTCTGTTCAGACTAGTTTTTATGGGGATCTAAGAGTCATTTTGAATGTGTTATGTGCCTGGTACATGCTGTGTTTTATTATATTTTAATGTGAATCATAAATGAATGTCTGGCATGAACCATTGTTGAAGTTACACCATAAAGATCATGTTTCTGATTCTGTTGTTAGTAATCTATCATTGCAGCCTCTTGTTTTTTTTTTAAAGTTTTCTTGCCGTCAGTTTAGATTAGAGGTCTCTATGTGTTTAATTCATGATGTGTTTGAAAATGTATTGATTGAAGCTTTGTTGGTCTTGGTTCTGCTACTATCAGTTTCGCGTTTTCAGTGCATGAGCAATGTTGCAATTCATATATCATTTTCTGTTCTAGTGCAATTTTAAAGCATCATTGTGTTTGAGCTTTGTTAATGGCATGTTTAGGATGTGTGCATACTTTCAAAACTGGTACGAACATGTTGATTTTGAACTCAAACTTTGAAAATGCATCTCAAGCTCCATTATGCGTGAGCCATCAAATTTCTTTGTGTGTTCATTGTTTGAGAAAACTAACAGCACCATCAATTTCGTCATCAAATTTCACGTGAGTTAGACCTAAGATTTGCTAAAATCCATACTATTTTGACTGAAATTGGATTGATCACGTTTTGGTTATTTCGTGCTTTGGCTTGCTTTGTTCTTGCCCAGAATTCACGCCTTGTTAAGTTTATGAATTAATGGGGTGGCATTAATACACAGATGTATCGCCACCCCAGTGGTTAAATGCCTTGCCTTAAGTTCTTGCCTTACCATGAAAACCCCGGTTCAAGCCCAGTTGGGGGCGTTTTTGCTTTTTCTTTCTTTTATTTTCCATTTTTTTTATATTTATTCTTCCTTTTCTATCTCTTATCACACGTGTGCGCTGGCTGGGATGGTTTAGTTTTGAACCTGCAGCTTTGAGGTCAAGGGTTCAAACCCTTATGGAAGCATTTCTTCTTTTTTAGCACTTATTTATTTTATTTTAATTCTTTTCCTTTTATTTTTTTATTTATTTTTAAAGTAGTTCTTTTTTAATATTATGAAAAATCCAAAAGATCTTTTTTATTTTATTTTAATGTATTGTTTTCCTTCCCTTTTTGTTTTATTTTTATTTTTATTTTATTTTATCATTTTTATTTTGAATTCA
Source organism: Lathyrus sativus (assembly GCA_963859935.3). Lineage (NCBI taxonomy): Eukaryota > Viridiplantae > Streptophyta > Magnoliopsida > Fabales > Fabaceae > Lathyrus > Lathyrus sativus. The sequence continues at coordinate 177,956,244 of OZ012737.1, forward strand.
TCATTTTATTTTCTTTCTCATTTCATCTGCGATTGATTTATTTAGTGTTTACTTGGCCTTGTGCCATGATCCCCCTAGGATTACTAGTCCCTCCGTTTAGGATGGGAGTAGTAGAGACATTAAGTGTTCAATCCTATGCATGATAATATTAGGATAGTTTCTTTCCCTTTCATCTCAATCTTAGGATCACCATTGCATGACAACTTTAGGTTTGAGTTTAGTCCCCATTTAGTGTGTTTTCTCTTCTCATCTCAAACACATCTTAACACACTTAATAAAGATAGTGGATGTCGTGCCATGAGCATTATACTTGGGAAATGGTGATTGAGGGGCCACCTCTCAATTTCCTAGAGTGTTTAGTATACGTCCTTAGGACGATATGCGACGCATTCGATCCTAGGTTTTAGACTTTAGTACAACATGCATTATAAACACTCCAATTCAAAACACTTCTTCTCTAAAAAACACAAAAACACTTCAAACCTTTTTCATCCTTCGGGATCTTAATCAGGAAAATTTTTTCAGATAAAAAGAGTGTCGTTAACTTTTAGTACTACCGCAAACGGTAACACCTAAGTCTCCAATGGTCGAGCTGCATATACCAACTGCTAGAACTACTTGTTAACCTTACTCGGGTAAAAACTTTTGAACCAACCTGTGGTCCCTTTTAGCTCGAACTATGTTTGCTCTGATCTTTCATACCAGATGAAAGTACGTAGGCACAAGACGCGGTGTCTTGGCGAGCAACCTTCCCCCCTCTCACCTGTAGTTAGCCAAACTACGTTGACTCTGACTTCTCACTTCAGATGAGATACGTAGGCACAAAGCGTCGTTGCTTTGCCGAGTCACTTATTTTTCTTTTGTCCTTGAGCCTTTAGCTAGATAGTTTAAATCACGCTTTTAGATAGACAACAAGCGTGGATCCCGTCGAGTACGACGAACGTGAGGGGTGCCAACACCTTCCCCTTGTGTAACCGACTCCCGAACCCGAGATTTGGTTGCGATGACCGATCTTATCCCTCTTTTCGTTAGGTTTTCTCTGAGCGTTTCCTTTCCCTCTCTTGGGATAAATAACGCACGGTGGCGACTCTTCTATCATTGCCGGCCTCGATTTTCGCAGTAGCGACATGGGGTGGATTTCTGTTTACACCCTATTCTATTTTCATTTCCTGGCTCATTTTCATTTTGTTTTTATTTAATTTTATTTTATTTTTGTTGTTTTTATTTATGTTATTTTGTTGTTTAGTTTTTATTTTATATTTTATTTTAAATTTTTATTAAAAAATGCAAATATATTTTTTTATTTAGATAATTTTAATTAATTTTATTAATATCTTTTATTTAATATTAATTAATCTATTAAAAGATTAATTTTATTAAATATTGGGTTTTACTTCAATTAATTATCTCTAAATTAATTTCTCTAATTCTAAATTTTTTTCAAAAGTGTTTTTAATTAATTCCTAATTAATTTGGCTTAATATTTTTATTTAATATTAAATAATCTATTTTAATGATTAATTTTATCAAATATTTAAGTTTAATTTGATTAACTATTTAGGATATTTACTTATATTCTTTAATTCTAAAAAAGGCCAAAAAGACATAAATTTGAAAACTTTTCCTTTTAGATATTAGTTAGTTAAATTACTAATTAATTAAGTAGATGTGATTAACTTGATTAATAATTTTTCCTTTTGTTGGATTTGGTTTTAATTATTTGATATTTGATTTTATTTATGCTTATACACTTTTCTCTCATGTTTGATAACCATGCCTTAATCATTTATGTCACTCATCACACGCTTGTTCAAACCTCATTTTTAAACTAATATCTTGATTCAAAATGAAGCCATTTTCAAATACCTTGTAAGTCGATCGTCTTCACGATCGCCATCGACTTTACATAGCCTCCTCTTGGTCTTTATACAACGATATTTGTTACACATTTCACATTCTCGTTTGCATGCATATGTGTGATTGATTTACTTTAATTATGGCTTGATATTATCTCCCATTTGAGCAAATGTACCCCTCTCCCATGATATGTAATGTTTGCTTTTATTTAGATAGTTTTAACACAAGATTAAAATCAACATTTTTCAAAATAACAAATAAGCTTGATCCAATGTCAAGCACTTTCAAAATAAATCCAATTAATCACCAACTCTTTCTCAAGCATACTTGATCCACATATCAAGTTCCACAACGTAATTTGTAAATCGAGCGCTTTTGCCTCGCCATCGACCTTACCTTATACCAATAGGACCTTCCTTCCATTAGTTCAAACTTTAATCGTTTCGCACGCAAATTCAAACCTCGATCGACATCGAGCATTTTATCAAAGTCAATCCAATGAACTTAACTATACTTAGACCATATTTCATTAAGGATGAGAGGGGGATAGAATGGAGTCTTCGATTCCTCTCCTCAATTGTTTGGGCCTGAGGAGCCTTTCTTATGCTCGAACGATTGTCTTCTTTAAAATATTCATAATACGATTCTACGTCAAACTTTCTTTGCAAACAAACAAAATCAAACCTTTTTTTTCTCAATACTTAAATAAAAAAGAGAGACTCAAGTCGTTGACTCATTCTCCCGATTACTTGGGTCCGATGAGCCTGTCTTAAGCTTCGAGTAATCGTCATTCATAATAAATTTTAACTATATCAAAATTCTTTCTTATTTAAGGGTGAAAAGGAGAGATAGTCGAATCTTCGACTCACTTTCTTGATTATTTGGGCCCGAGGAGCCTTTCTTAAGTTTCGAGTAATTGTTATTCAATCAAAACACAAACATATTAATTCAACTTCTCACCGTTGTGTGATTAAAAGTATTTTATAAAAGAACAATTTTTAGTATCCACTAAACACTTGTTTGATAAAATAAACCAACCAACCATAGTACCACGAACTACGATGCTCTGACTTTTCCATTGCACGAGGGAGTACGTAGGCACAAGGGTCCCAATCCTTGGCGAGCACCCTAATAAAAACCACTCATTTCCCCTTAGAAGAGAATATTTAGAAGATAACAAACAAGCATAGCTAACCTTTCTCTCGAATCGAATCAAGAGGTTCCTGTTGTGTACAACGGACGTAGAGGGTGCTAATACCTTCCCTCTTGCATAATCGACTCCCGAACCTAGAATTTGGTTGCGATGACCATGTTCTTATCTCTTTAAAGGTTTTATCTATATTTTCTATTCCTTTCTTGGAATGAATAAAGTTCGGTGGCGACTCTGTTCGAACTTTTTTCTGCGTCCATCGCGAGGATCATATTTTTTGAGGTACGACAAATGGTGACTCTGCTGGGGAATCTTGCATAGCCTTATGCTAGAGAGAGTCAAGCCTAACTTGACTCGATTCGCGAGAGTTAGATCCACTTATTTGTTTATCTTCTTCTATAGCTTGCTTATTTGTTCATTTGTTATTTACTTACTTGCTTATCTTTATTGTATCCTATTATGGTTTCTTGTGATACTATTGGGGTTCTCTGATTATTGGTACTTTGTGAGATGGCTCTACACCCGAGTTCGAGAAAAAAAACATAGGATTAGAATGGTGGTTGTGTAGTGGAATCCCTTGAGGTGTCTTTCTCGTTAGGAGGATAAGAAAGCCCTGCTTAGAGTTGATTCCTTTAAGGATGTTGTTGTCGTGGTGAGCCTTTGCCATGGCAATAATATTTTTGAGCCTGAATATATAACTATAAGGACCTTTCAACCTTTTTCCATGGTAGTTGGTAGTGTTAACTCATGAGGGTCACTCCTTGTTGGGTTGATACAAACGCCCCAATCAGATGATATCCCTTGAACGTATCGTTATTTTGACAATGATATTTTCAACCTCAATCTATGACTTTGAGACACCTTTTAGAAAACTTGGACTCGATGGTTGTGTAGTAGAGACTCATGAAGAGCCTTTCTCGTGGGACGATACGAAAACCTCACCTAGAAGAGATCCTTTTGAAGGTATTATTGTTGGATGAATCTTCGTCATGGCAATAATAATTTTGAAAAGATCCATGATTCTAGGAACTTACCTCTTTAGAACCTACCCATGGGGTTCCAATGATCAGAGAAGCCTTTTTTACTTCAAAATTTTGTTGGTGATCTTCATCCTTGCATTTGCATCTCATATTCATCTCATAACATTTAAATTTTTGGTTTTCAGGTAATCTAAGAATTATGTTACAAACATTCATGAATTATGGGAAGCAATACCAAAAGCACCTATCCTTACAGTTTCAGGAAGCCAAAGTTGGATGACTTACATAGCTTGGTTTCTCGCATCCCTGTCGTATTCAGGATTAACTTTATAAAGGATTATAAAAGACTCCTTCATATATTTACTCAAGAGATGGATCCTAGAACACTCGTTACCATAGCTTAGGTCTACGACTCTTCTTTGAGATGCTTCACATTCCAATATTTTCAATTGGCACCAACCCTGGAAGAATTTGAGAAGCTGGTGGGTACTTCTATGAAGGGTAAGTCACCATTTGTGGGGGTGAATGTGAATCTAGAAGACAAAGTTATTGTTGACGCTCTCCACATGCATAAGAGAGACATTACTGATAATTGGAAGAATAAGGGTGGTGTTAAAGGATTCCCTGTTAAGTTCCTTATCGACTGAGCTGACACTCTTATCAAGGCCCAAAGTTAGGATGCTTTCTATGCAGCGGTGGCTTTAGCTATTTATGGAATCGCCTTGTTCCCTAACATATATTATTTTGTTGATATGACTGATATTCATGTTTTCTTGACCGAAAATCCTGTACCAACTCTTCTAGCTAATGTCTTCTATTACTTGAGCTAGAGAAACAAGAAGAGAGGTGGATCCATTATTTTCTATGCACCTCTCCTATATCAGTGGTTGAACATACATTTACCTACCAAAGGACCATTTGTCAATCGAGCCAATGATAGTTAGGCTCAAAGGATGGTGGCTCTCAGATTCGATGATCTTTCTTGGTACTCGCAAGACTTTGATGAAGTTATTACAAGTTGTGGTGAGTTTCCCAATATTCCACTAATAGGAACTCGAGGTTGTATTAATTCCAATCTGATGTTATCGGTAAGGCAGCTTGGGTATCTTATGGTAGCTCCTCCCGAGAAGAAATACCTTGAAGCCTTCTTGATACACGACTTAGGAACCGAGAACCCTGAGTTATTTAGGAATATTACAAGAGCTTGGAGGATCATTAAGAAGAAGGGGAAAGGTGACTTGGGAAGAAGAAACATTATAACCAAGGAACCTTACTTTGCATGGGTCAAGGAGAGGCCAAAAGAGGTTAAGATTCCTTTTGAGGAAAAGACATATGAGCCTTTGCCCGAACCAAAGCCTACCCATATTCCGATAGAGGAAGCTGAAGACCTCAAGGCCACCATAGCAAGACTGGTAAAGGAGAATGAAATCCTTGAGATGAAACTTCAAGAAGTCACCAGTGAGAGAAATACCATGAAGTGGGAACTCCAGCGCAAGAACACCTAATTAGGCGCAGTGGAAAGGAAGGTGGATGAGGAGGAACACCGGAGAAAGAAGGTCAAGGTGTGTATTAATCAATCTAATGATAAGGTGAGTGAGCTGAAAGAGGAGTTGAATAGAGTTAGAAGGAAGTGTGTTCAGAATGAAGATTGTTGGCTTGCAGCCACTAAAAGAAACAAAACAATCTGAGAAGAGATGGGAGCAGAAATCCATAAGCTAAGCACTGATCTATGCCTATCAAGGGATTCATAGGAAAATGACTGTAGACTCAAAGAGGATACCACGGGAGTTGCTTGGGTTGGACCCGCTGATTGGGACAGAATGTGTATAGAATTGAATGACACCAAGAACTTTGCCGAACACCTGAAACATCAGATAAAAGATGTCTTAGAAGATAAAACTATATGGTTTGTTGTAAGAAAGAAGATGTCTAGTGATTTTGAGGGCTATGAGAGGTCCATCCATATCTTGATAGCTGACCGAGACATGTACCGTAACAAGCTTAATGGCTTGATTGAGTTTTGCAATTGGTTGACCAAAGATTTGTTTTAGAAGTGTCGCTACCGCGAAAATAAGGTGCCGGCAAAACAGAAGAGTCGCCACCTTTCTTTATTTATCCCTCGGAACGGGAAAGGAAACGATCGGAAAAACCTAATGAAAAAGGTATAAGACAAGGTCATCGCAACCGTTGTCTGGGTTCGGGAGTCGGTTACGCAAGGGGAAGGTATTAGCACCCCTCACGTCTGTCGTACTCGACGGGATCCACGCTTGTTGTGTTTACTGGACGAGTTGGTTTATCTATCTACCTATCAAGGCTGGCTTAAACAGAAATGAAAATGACTCGGCAAAGCGTCGCGCTTTATGCCTACGTATTCTCATAAGAGAATGAGAAATCAGAGTCAACATAGTTCGACCTACGACGGGTTATGGGGAAGGTGGCTCGCCAATACATCAGTACTGTGCCTACGTACTCTCAACAGGTATGAGAGATCAGAGCTTACGTAGTTCGGGATAATACGGATTACGGGAATTCAGATTCATCTGTTTTACCGAGTAGGGTTAAACAACAGTTCCAGCAGTTAGGGACAAAGCCTGTTTGCGTTGGCACTGAAGTTTAACGACACTCTTTTCTTCAGAAAAGCTTTCCTTTGAATTATGGGCCCATGGGGCAAAAAGGTTTGAAGTTTGTTCTCTGTCTTTTACGGAAGAAGTGTTTTTTATTGTGTTTGCAATTTCAATCGCACTAAAGACTATGACCTGAGAGTGAATGCGTCGCATGTCACCCAAAGGGTACCATACTAAACGTCCAGACTGTTGAAAAGAAACTCTCCAACAATCCTTTCTCAGATAGTTTAAGGCTCGTAACATACGAAAGAAATCATTCATGATTACTGTATCTTAAGTTGTTTTGAGATGAGAAGAGAGAGGCTCAATTACGGGGAGACTATCAAGTCCTACTGTTGTCATGCCAAGGATTCATCCTATAGTTGAGGTTTGAAACAGGGAACTCCTAGAAATTATCATGCATAGGTTTCAACCTAAAGTTCTATCATCACTTCCTTATCAAAGGAAATGAGAGTCCTAAGGGATCATGTCAATGATACACAGAAACAGATAAAGCATCAGCTTAAACAGTAAACGACTGTAAAATGCATGCAATGCAAGTGAGGGAGGAAATGTGTGTGGGGCAGCAGCCTCCACAAGCTCATCTCAACCTCAAGCCAGATATGAATAACCGTAATCATACAGAAGAAATAACATGCTATCAAGCAAAATATAATAACAACTGTAATCATACAGTAAAAATAGCATGCTATTAAGCAACATAAACCACATGGGTAAGGGAGCTAGGCTCTACCGAATACCCGCAAGCAAAGCCATACAGTAACAATACAAGCAGAGGGAGAAACTCAACCTCTAGTGCAATCATGCTCCTAGATTAAAGTCAGTCTAGATATGAACTTATTCTAATGCATCAAGCAAGTCAAACAAGGCACATCAGCACAGAAAAGAAAACAGACAAGAAAGCAGGTCAACAACTCTCTCTCTCAATTCCAAGCTTCAGCTCTTCTAACAGCAATCCAGTCTTCAGACTTCAACCACCCTCCAAGGCTATCATCTTCACTGGCAAGTATCAACTTGCTTCTCCAGGTTTCAACCCATTAACATAAGTTTCAACTTATCATCCTTCTTCAAGCTTCAGCTCCTTAGTCAATTCCCCCTTCAGGCTTTACTTCTAACTACAAGTATCAACTTGATTCTTTCAGGCTCTCAGTGCATCAGTGTAAGTTTCAACTCATCTTTTATTCCTCAAGCCTCAGCTCCACACTCAATCTCAATTGAATCCACTTCACAAGTATCAACTTATTCTTCAAGCTTCAGCTCTCTTTGCTTTACCAGTATCAACTTGGTTTTCTTCTCCTACAAGCTTCAGCTCTTCAAAGTAATCTTCAACCATCTGGAAGTGTCAACTTGTTCTCAATTCTTTTTCAAGCCTCAGCTCTTCACTCAATCTCCATTGAATCTTCAAGTGTCAACTTGATCTTGTTGCTCTTCAAGCTTCAGCTATAACGGCAATGCTCAAGGAATCATCCTCTTCCAAATTCTTCAATGAAGTCCTCATCTTCAAACTCAAGTCCAACATCTTTCAAGATACTCAGCCCAGAAGACAATTGATTTAATAGGATGAGTGGAAATGATAAACAGCTTACTGACAACCAAAGGAAGCCTGTAAGGGTTCATCATTATGAGAGACTGGTTCCCTCAAAGTTCTACTTTCCAGATAAAGCCACTCATCCCTCCAAAGGAGGGATGTGAATATCTTGGAAGGACTTTTAGTCATTGGGAGGAGTGGAAGCACAAGATGCTTTCCATATTTGTGAAAGAAGTCATTCTAATCATGAGGCTCTCCCTATGTCCTATATCTCCTAAATCTTCATCAGACACCTTCAGGCACAAAAAAATCCAAAGCTCCAAGCAACTTCAAGCAACCTCACTTTGTCTTCAACTTGTCTTCAATCTCAACCAAAGGAAAACCAAGCAAAAACCCTAATCTAAGGGGACTAAGGAAGTTAAACTAGTTGAATTAGTAAGTTAGGATCACCTAAAACCTAGTACTAAAGTTAGTCCTAACTAAAATACTAAACTCAATTGTAAAATCCCACAAAAATATCTATGGGAACCTAGGTCAATCATGACTCTACCACATTAATTCCAGAGATCAAATCATCAAATTAGACCTAGAACTAAATCCTACATTACAAGGTATCAAACCTAAACCCTAAAAGGAAGCACTTAAATATCAATCTAGAAAGCACACTTATTTTCATCACAAAAATGTGAGAAAAATGATATGGGATCATACATGTCTAACCTAATCATACACAAAAAATTAGGATCAAAATCATCACCACATAATCACACAAAATTCCACAAAATTATGTATCAAACATAACCATTTTAATATCAATTAAAATGTAAAATTCCCATTAAATCAGAAAATACATGAAATGAAAATATTTTTTATCTAAAAAATACTAGACTCAATCATGAGTAAAATGCAAAAAGAGCGGGGTTAATTGGATTAATTTTCAATTTTATATGATTTTTACAAGAACCATAAACAAAATGAAAAAAAAAAAGAAAATCCAAATAAAAGAATAAATGCACGGTGCAAATAGAAATGAGAATCAGTTCAAACCATGGGTTGGGCCATCAGGGGGTGTGGATATCACTTAATTCATTAAGCCCAAAACCACTGATTAAATGAAACGGTGCGTTTCATAATCAGAATTCCTTCACAAGCTGAGTTTAAAACGTGGTCGTTGGATGAGCTTCTAGTCAAAGGTCCAACCATGATCCAATGGTCCCTGAGTCATCTCCTACCTTTCAAACCTCTGCAACTTCGCGCCCAGCTCTGGCCACCACCGGTGGAGCTCCGGTCATCACCCTCAACCCTAGTTCTCTCTAGGAGCCTCCATTGCAAATGGTCAATACATGAAACTTGTCCCAAATCTTGTCACGAGTTCAACCATACCCTTTATTCAACCTAAATCCTCAAGATTCACCATATCCAAATCTCAACCGAAAATGGTAATGCACCTATTTTGTCACTAATTCTCCAATTAACTATCTGAAATCCATCCTACACCATTCTACAATGAATCTAACACCTTAATTCATCTTGATTCTACCTAAATCATGCTAGGGGAAGAAAGTTACCAACCTGAAAATCTTGGATGAACAGATGCACTAAACCTCCAATTCAAGCTCTTTAATCTTTCAGACACGATCAATGAACCCTCTCCTTGCTTCTGTATGCAAAAGAATTGGTTGAGAGCTCCTAAATCTTGAACTCCGATGGTGAGTTGCAGGTGGAAAATTCTGAGTTCAAGAGCACCAATTAGCCACGAATCCTTTTTGATTATGATCTGGAATCACTCCTTAACATCCATGGAAGAAGTTTCAATCAAGAAAATGGATGGAAAGTGAAGAATTTGATGAAACCGAATTCAAGTGCAATCCAAGAAATCTCAATCTCAATCTATGCTTTCTCCTTCAATCATCACCAACCTTTGCATTGGATCAACTCTATTCAATATATAGATGATGTTTGAGTGATCTAGAACCCTCTAGATCCTTCTAATGAGAGTTTCCACTTCTCATGTCATGAGATTTTCAAACACATCTCATGATATGCACCATTCTATTTGCATCTTGGAATCAATCCCTTTCTCTTTCAATTTCTCCCCTAGTGACATTTTGGATGTGTTTAGCTTGCCAAGGGCCTTGCTCATGCCTTGATTTTATGTTTTGCACATGTTACTTAATATGCAAGTAATCACTTTTCAAAGCAATTCCACAAATTGAATCTCAAATCAAAAATGTGGCTAAACCAATGTTCTTAAAATGTTTTCTAGAGTCAAAATGATATCTTACATGCCATGGTTTGGATGTGTAGATTGAAAATATCAATTTCCAACTTTGGTTTATTTAACTTATGCCCTTATTTTAGGTCATTTTTGCAACTTTGAGCTACAAGCCTTTCCAACAGTTCATGACCTCCTTACTAGCCTTAAATCATCATTTTGAACAAGTTTTATGTTGAACATTTTTCCATTTGAAGCTTGGAAATAGGAGTTATGGCCTTATGCTTGAAATGACCTGTAATCTCCAAATGACCAAAATGCCCTTGACTTGTCAAAGCCATAACATGAGTTCTACAAATCCTATCAAGGACTTATAGTACTCTCTAGAAAGCTAAGAGGATGAGGAACAACATTCATGTTGACCAAAAGTTCATAGGAATCATCCTTCTTCGGCAAACATTTGATGCAAGTTGGGTAACTTTCAAGCCCCCATATTCACATACCTCAGATGACCTGTAACTTGTCAAAGTCATAACTTGAGTTATACAAATTCTATCAAGGACTTCTAGTACTCAAATTAAAGCTAAGAACAAGATCTACAACATTCATGTTGGGGGTAAGATGAGATGACAATCACATCTTGAGCTAAACTGCCTTGAAGATAGGGGTCAAACTAGGGGATTTTACACTGTCAAGCCTTAGAAACCCTAGCTTGAAACTTCTCAAACTCTTCAATCATGAGGAGTTGACCTTGGAATCATCCTTATAGCATCTCATTGCATCAATCCATGATCACATGGCTCTTGGATTAGGTCTCAACCCTCTCCAAATCATCAGTTGACCTAGGGTTGACCCAGTCAAACCCTAATTACACCACTCATGGCTGAGTCTTCTTAATCTTGCACAATGACCTATCTAGGCTCCATGATGGCTTTCAAGACATCTAATAAGATCTCTCAAGGCTTCAAGTCCACATTCTTGGCTTCAGAATCATCTGAGGAGCTCCCACAATTCTCAAGTTAGGAGACCTACACTCTTGGTTTCAACCATTCTCTCTGAGGATCTTTTATCTTCTCTGACAAAGATATCTACCCTTGAACACTTGAATAACCTTCTTGGCTAGCTTCACAGTCTTGTGTAGCCCTTGACTGGTACTCATACCTCTTGATCTCCTGCATACATGTCAATGAAATGCAAATGATAATGCTAATGTGAATGAAATGAAACATAAGCTAGGTAAAGAAAAGTTGGGCAAATTTTGGGGTGCAACAAGAAGCATAGAGACGCTATGGAAGCGATGAATGACTCTACTCTCCACATTATCTGTGATTTCATTTTCCTTTACAAATCCATGTTGAAGAGGTTCAAAGAGGAGTTAGAGGAGCGTGAGGCTCAAATGCCGAAAGTTTGAAGTCTATTTTGCTTTTGTACTTTTCTCGTTGTTTAAACATCATGAGTTGTATGCCGAATGATCTCTTTTTGTAACACTTGAATATTATCCTTTGATGAATGAATGTGATTTAGATTATCTCTGGTTTTTCAATATTCTTGTGCATGTTAAGTAACTAATTCGAAAAATTCCTTGAAAAACAAACGCATATCATCCTGCATGTCATGGTACGCATCCTTTTTCCAAACATCTCATAACTCTAAACTTTACCCTTTTTTACCTCCAGTTAAAAGTTGACTAATCGACATCGATACGAGACTCGTCACAACTTCCAGATGACGCTCGAATAGATCAAGGAGACCCAAAATATAATGAGGGGTGATATTGATGCACTTAGAGGAAAGATGGACCAACAGCTGAAAACCATGATGGTATTGGCCCAAAAGGAAAATAACGTTGAAACTATAGCTGACACCAGAAAGCTCGCTGACAGAGTGGGAACTTTTGGAATGATTAAAATAACTCCTCTTCTTGTTCATGTGGACTTAGCTGAACATTCTGCATCTGCCCAGCATGGCTCTAGAATGGGAATGGACGAGCAGTACAACACGTTTTTCCAACCTCTTCCTCCTTAGCATAATGTGGGGACTGTAGCTGACCCATCTGCAGATAGATTATGCACATTGGAAGAGAATTTCAAGTCCTTGGAAGTCCAAAGAACTCCAGGCCTGGATGTTGTAGATATGTGTCTAGTTCCCAGAATGGTGATACCTAAGAAGTTCAAAGTCTCGGACTTCGACAAATATAAGGGGATCAGCTGCCCCTAGACTCATCTGAGAGCATACTTTCGCAAGATGACTGCTCATATTGATAATTACTTGATCCTGATACATTATTTCCAAGATAGCCTCAGTGGGGCGTCATTGGAATGGTACATGCAACAGGAGAATGGGAAAGTTAGCACATGGTGAGATCTTGTGGATGCATTTTCTAAGCACTATTAGTACAATACTGATTTAGCGCCAAACCGCACCCAACTGCAGGTCATGGCTCAGCGTAACAATGAGTCATTCAAAGAGTACGCTCAAAAACGGAGAGAGCTGGTGTCTTGTGTTCAATCACCCCTATTGGCCAAAGAGTTAACATATATGTTTATGGGAATATTACAACCTCAATACTTGGATCATATGCTAGGGTCCAGCTTCCCTAATTTCACTGAAGTTGTGTCGGTGGGAGAAAGGATTGAAAGCCAGTTGAAGAAGAACAACGTTGTTGTCATTTCTACAAACAAAGGGAAGAAGTCTTTTGTGAAGAGCAAGGAATAAGAAACTAACACCATTATGAGAGGGCGAAGGGATAGAGTCTGGATGGATATCCCATACCAATAAGCAGCTGTGGTTGCTCAAGCTCCCCATCAATAGCCTACTCAACAATAAGTTCTTCAGCAACCCAACTACCAAAGAGGTCCTCTTCCATAATACCAAAATGCCCCATCCCAGCGGCAGCAAAGACCAAGGGCTTCGAGAAGCCACATTGATCCAGTACCAATGTCATATGGTCATATCTCCTCTCAGATATATCAGAATGGGCATTTAACGCTCAGAGACTTGCGCCCATCAACTTTCCCATACCCTCCCGGGTATGATGCCAACGCTCATTGTGAATTTCACAAAGGGGCTCCTGGACATTCCATAGATAATTTCTATGTGTTCCATAATAGGGTGCAAGACTTGGTGGAGTCTAAAGATCTTACTTTCACTCCTAGAGGTTCCAATGTCAAGAATAATCATTTGCTTACGCATGGAAGTCCTTTTATTCATATCGTGGAAGAAAGCAGTGATTTAAAATTGATCTAAAAGCAGTGATTTTAGAAGATGTCCATACTCCTATGGCAGTTATAGGGGAACAGTTGAAGAAAAGTGGGATGATCCCTCAAGGTGAAATTGATGATTTAACTGATGAAGTTGTTAAGGAACATTTGCAGAGGTTCCTAGATCAAGGTGTAATTCAGACAGAATGTCGAGATCAAAATGTGGCCACTATTGAACTCCAATATAATGAGACATATATTTATCCACCAAGACGAGCTCGTCCTATTCCTATAGTTATCCAATATGATGCATCAGAGGATTTTCAACAAAGACTTGTTCGTCCAGCACCTGTAGTCATGCAATATGATGAAGTTGATGTAAACAGATAAAGATAAGCACGGTCAGCTCCGATAATTATTGAGTACCCTGTTAATGTGCCTGAGCATGAAGTTTGTAAACAAGGGCCAGGGAAGTTGGTGATTAAGTATGATGGAGCTAAATGTGATGTTGTGGTTGGGCCCAATGGAATGACCCGTAGTGGTCGAACCTTTTCAGCCAAACCAGTGGAAGTACCTACCAAAGATAAAGGGAAAGCTGTTGACACGTCGATTGAATTTTCAAATTTTGAACCACCAGTAGAAGTGTCGTCTCCAAAAGCAGCATTCACACAGAAAGAGGCTAAAGAGTTTTTGAAAATTATCAAGAAGAGCGACTACAAAGTGGTCGACGAATTAAACCAAACTCCTACTAAGATATATATGCTTGCATTATTACTCAGTATAGACGCATATAGACTTTCGTTGTTAAAGGTGTTGAGTGTTGCGCACATCACTAAAGATATCACTGTGGCTCAATTTGACAATGTGATAGCCAGTTTGAATACTCGTAATTTCCTTGGGTTTAATGATGATGATCTGACTTCAGAGAAAAGGAATCATAATAAAGCCCTCCACATCTCCATCAAGTGTCAGGATACTTTGATATCGAGAGTTTTGGTGGACACAAGTTCTTCCTTGGACGTGCTCCCTAAGAGCATCTTTTGTGGGTGTATCTTAAATGGGTAAACTAAGATATTTTTTATGGGCCCAAAGTGATTTGTAGGATTTAAAAAATTATAGTTGATTTGAGTTGTTTTTACTTTAACGATAGTTGCTTATAAAAAACTAAAACTTGACCCTATATTTTATATTTTTTAATTGTAATTATTTTTTATTGAAGTTACCATTGAAATTACAAGACTTTAATAATATAAATAATAATATTATATATTTCAAAATAAATAGCATAAGTTAGCTATATAATTTCCGGAAACTAAAAGTTAGTGAATTAAATGTCATGTCATAGCCATTCCAATGCAAATTCTTTATAATCATCGTTAACTATAAAAAATTTAACTATTAAAAACCTGCATTAAAGATTCTCTAAGACCACTTTGGAGAGGATGCCTATAAGAGGAGTCAGTATGAAGCCAAGTTCCCTTGATAGTAAAAGCATTTGATGGCTCAAGACGAGCAGTGATAGGTGAGGTGGACTTACCAATAAAGATTGGGCCAACTGTCTTTGCCATTACCTTTCAAGTAATGGACATTTACCCAAGATACAGTTGCTTTCTAGGAAGACCATGGTTCATTCAGCAGGGGCTGTTACGTCTATTCTTCACCAAAAGCTGAAGTTTGTCAGCAATGATAAGGTGGTTCTAATTGGAGGGGAGGAAGACATTCTGGTGAGTCACCTGACTTCTTTCCGTTATATTGAGGTTGAGGGTCAAATGGTTGAGACACCTTTCCAATCTTTTAAAGTGGTAAGTACTTTGGCCGTTCAACGAGTTCTAGATTGTGGAGAAACAAGATCGTCAATGGCTTCGTATGAAGAATCTAAAGCAATTGTTAAAGAAGGAAATGCCTAAGGCTGGGGCAAATTGGTTGAGGTTGCTGAAAAATTTGATAAATTTGGGCTGGGGTATCATCCATCTTCCAGTACAGCGACAATTGCATACAACAAAGAGCAGGTCCCTCCCGTGGGGAATATTTTCAAAAGCGTCGGACACATCTTTGATCATATAGCAACTATGGTTATTAAAGTCAACGTTTCTGATGAAGAGGTTTCTAGAAGCTGGATACGACAAGCCAGACCTGGTGAAGAGCTTCAAAATTTGAAGACCATTGAAATTCCCCAGTTCTTCCCACACCAAACGTAATTTTTTTTTCTGTTTGTCAAAAACGCTACGCTCTGCCCAAGGCGTAGTGGATCATTGTATGGGCCGCCTGATGTTTTTGAACATGATTATCATTAATAAATATTAGTTTGTATTCAATTTTTGCTTATTTTCTTTTCTGTTTACTTTTTACAATAAATGGCATTTCTTATGCACCTGCTTTCCTAAATAAACTAGATAAATTATAACATGCAGAGACACTATTGAGGTCCTTGATAACGACACTGCTATAGGCCTGTATGACTTTGATTGCCCAATCTACCAAGCTGAAAGAGAAGGAGAGGAAGATTATGAACTCCCTAATGAGTTGGCAAGGCTGCTACAACAAGAGAAGGTCATCCTGCCACACAAATAGGATGTCAAAATCATCAACCTAGGCACTGAGGAAGGTAGAAGGGAGGTGAAGGTTGGAGCGTCTCTTCAAGATACAGTCAAGACCAAGTTGATAGAGCTTCTCTAAAAGTATGCTGACGTGTTCACCTAGTCGTATCAAGATATGCCTGGATTGGATACTGACATTGTTGTACACAAATTACCGCTCAAGGAAGAATGCTACGCTGTCAAGCAGAAGTTGAGGAGGACCCATCCTGATATGGCTCTCAAGATTCGTGAAGAAGTTCGAAAGCAGTTTGATGCTGGATTCCTGGCAGTAGTAAAGTATCCACAATGGGTTTCCAACATTATGTCGGTACCGGAAAAATATGGAAAGGTCCGCATGTGTGTGGATTATCATGATTTAAACAGAGCTAGTCCTAAGGATGACTTCCCATTACTTCACATTGATGTATTGGTGGATAACACAGCTCAATTCTCTGTTTACTCTTTCATGGATGGATTTTCTGGCTACAATCAAATTAAAATGGATCCAAATGACATGGAGAAGACCATTTTTATCACACCATGGGGCACCTTCTGCTAAAAGGTGATGCCATTCGGACTGAAAAATGTTGGGGCAACATATCAACGCGTGATGGTAACGCTTTTTCATGACATGATTCATAAAGAGAGTGAAGTGTACGTTAATGATATGATTGCCAAGTATCAAACCAAAGAAGAACACTTGATCAATTTGCAAAAGTTGTTCGCTCGATTGGGAAAGTTCAGACTGAGACTCAACCCCAACAAGTGTACGTCTGGGGTACGATTTGGAAAACTGTTGGGCTTTTTTATAAGTCAGAAAGGGATTAAAGTGGACCCTAATAAGGTGAGGGAAATTCATAGTATGACTGCGCCTAGAATTCAGAAAGTGGTTTGTGGCTTCTTGGGGAGATTGAACTATATTGCTAGATTTATTTCACATCTCACTGCCACTTACAAACCAATCTTCAAGTTGCTAAGAAAAGATTAGTGGATTGTACGGGATGATGAATGCCAAGGGGCATTTGATAAAATCAAAGAATATCTGCAAGAACCACCAATCCTAATACCACCTATTCCTGAAAGGCCCCTTATTATGTACATGATTGTGCTTGATAAATCCATAGGTTACATGTTGGGGCAACAAGATGACACTGGCAAGAAGGAGCACGCCATATATTACCTCAGTAAGAAGTTCAATGACTGTGAGACAAGATACTCCTTACTTGAGAAGACTTGTTATGCGCTTGCATGGGCTGCCAGACGTCTCAGGCAGTATATGCTAACACACACCATATATCTGATCTCTAAGATGGATCTCATTAAATACCTCTTTGATAAAGCTACTCTCACTAGTAGGATAGCCTGCTGGAAAATGCTTCTGTTCGAATACGACATCCAACATGTCACCCAGAAGGCCATTAAGGGCAGTGTGTTAGCATACCATCTTTCCCACCAACCAGTGGATGATTATCAACCTTTGAAGTTTGATTTTCCAGATGAGGATATTATGATGGTAAAAGACTATGAAGAGCCAGGGTCAGATGAAGGACCCGAACCAGGGGAGCGATGGACTCTCATATTCGGTGGTGCTTCAAATTCTTATGGACATGGAATTAGGGAAGTGATCACATCTCCCAAGAACTTTCACCTGCCATTCACAGCCAAACTCTACTTTACATGTACTAATAATATGGCTGAGTACGAGGCTTACATATTAGGGTTGGAAGAAGCCATCAACTTGAGAATCAAAACTCTCGATGTGTTTGGAGATTCTGCCTTAGTAGTACACCAAATAAGAGGTGACTGGGATACAAAACCAGACAACTTAATTCCATACCGGAATTATGTGGCAAAGCTACTCCCTAGATTCAACGGTGTCACTTTTACCCACATTCCTAGAGAGGAAAATCAAATGGCAAATGCTTTGGCAACTCTGGCGTCCATGTATAAGCTGATATGGCCCAACCATAGGTCGTCCATTGACCTACAGTGCTTTGAACAACCTTATCACCGTTTGACTGTTGACAAAGGATCAGATGAAAAGCCACGGTTCTATGACATTAAGTGTTATCTAGAGAAGCACGAATATCTTGAGGGTGCCTTGGGTGTTGACAAGAGAACTCTGCGCAGATTGGCATCCAATTTCTTCCTCAATGGGAATGTGTTATACAAGCGCAATCATGATACTATCCTACTCAGATGTGGGGAAAAACATGAAACTTAGCAAATTCTGAAGGATATTCATGAGGGTTACTTAGGGACCCATGCAAATGGACATATGATGGTGAAGAAGATATTGAGAGCAGGCTATTATTGGCTCACCATGGAGGCTCATTGTTACCATCATGCTCGAACTTGTCACAAGTGCCAGATATATTCTAACAAGATCCATGTGCCTCCCACTCCTTTGAATGTCTTGACTTTACCATGGCCCTTTTCCATGTGGGAAATAGACATGATTGTGATGATCGAGCCAAAAGCCTCAAACGGATATCGCTTCATATTAGTGGCCATAGACTATTTCACCAAATGGGTTGAAGTTGCATCATACACCAACGTTACCAAGCAAGTGGTTGCCCGCTTCTTGAAGCACAACATTATATGCAGATATGGAGTGCCTAATCATATCATTACTGATAATGGGTCGAATCTCAACAACAAAATGATGGATGAATTGTGCGTCATTTTCAAGATTAAACACCACAACTCAACACCTTACAGACCCAAGATGAATGGAGCCGGCGAGGCAGCCAATAAGAACATTAAGAAGATCATCCAGAAAATGGTGGTCACATATAAGGATTGGCATGAAATGATATGGAAGCGATTCTTCCAATAGAGGTTGAAATCCCATCACTAAGAGTTCTAATGGAAGCTCAGCTTGATGAAGCAGAGTGGGTGAAACAAGGTTTGATTAACTCAATCTTATTGAGGAAAAATGCTTGGCCACTATATGTCATGGCCAGCTTTATCAGAGATGCATGAAGAGAGATTTTGATAAAAAGGTGCATCCCAGGACATTCCAGGAAGGTGACTTGGTGCTCAAGAGGATCGTGACTATTGTAGCGGGAAAATTTGTGGGTATAAGCTACTGATTAACTTAACTCCAAAAATACAAGAGTCGCCACCGCACTTTTATTTTATCCAAAAAGGAAAGGAAAAAGAGCGAACAAAACCAAAGAGTTCTAATATAAGAACAAAAAACAGAGATCTAGGTAAGGGGGTTGGTTACGCAATGGGAAGGCGTTAGCACCCAAAACGTCTATAGTACTCTATAGGAGCCCTTTGAAATATTTACGCTTTTTGATTTGAAAATGGTTTGCTTGAAAAGAGATTGGAGAGATGAGAAGAGAATTATTTTTTTTATATTTTTGTGTTTGGAGAGACTTGTCGCCTCATGCCTACGTACCCACAAAATGAAATATAGGATCAAAACCCCGTAGTTCGTGGTAAAAATAACAAAATAGGTTTGTTATTGTTGGTTTTAAGTGAAAAGACAAGTCGTCATTTCCAAGCGAATAGTTTCGCTTAAAGAGATGACTCATGTCTAAACTTATGGAAAAGTTTTTGAAAGAAAGTGCATAAGGCACAAAAGTCTTGGATGAGTTTGAATGTTTTTTATGTCTTTTTGAAAAGAACCAAAGTATGGTTAGCATTGATTAACATTTATTAAAGAAAAAGAAGTTTGAAAAAAGGCACTTGACAAAAGTCAAGGTTTTATTGTGAAACCGGTTTGAAGTTTGAAAGCAAGAAGGTTTTTGAAAAAGGGAGAAGGTTTTGAAAATTGAAGAAGGGGAGGAGATGAAGTAACTACCCTAGAAAGCAAAATAAAAGTTAGAGATAAGAAGGATCTAACCAACTTTTAGCACACTCCATAGCAAGCCAATAGAACTCCGTCCATCTTGAGCATAAGCAAATGGACAAGCCAAATAAAGGCAAAGATCCATAATACTTCAAGCAAAGGGAAAGAGACCTAATTCTAAGTCCAAGGGTCCAAGAATAGTCCAAGAGCATAGCCACAAAGTTAAGAGCACCGAGTTTTTAGAGGTTTAGTCCTTTATTAATGCTTTGAACAAGATATGGTCCAAGTGGACAAAAGAAAAGAGGCGAAAACATAAACATGTGTCCAACAGACAAAGAAAAAATAACGAAAGCACAAACGAAAATATGATATGAGATGATAAGCATAAATATAAAAGAGAGATAAGGAGCAAGAAGGAAACATAAACAAAGTTAGTACAATGATATGGTTAGTGATTTAGTGATTAGTCGTTAGAGCAAATGATCAACGATAATTAACTCTTGTACTTAGACCAAGTTTAATGAAGGCTCATTAGAGGATTGATAAAATCAAAGCCTCCTAACAACAAGCTTCATAGGTTATCGACTTAAGACAAGTAGTCAGTCATGCTTGGACTTTCAAACATAGGTTTGAGCCACAAATGATCACTTTTCAATTACGGGACAATTTAGCTCTATGTTAAGCAATCGTAATCGGGTTTATGTAGAAACCACGACTATCTGAGGCCGGTCAATAACAATGTTAGTGCTAATGCATGCTAAGGAAGTGATATGTAGATCACTCTCTGAAAGCAATACCGCACGAAAAGAAAATAGGTAATGATCTCATCTTCATCAAGAACTTGAAATAAATTCAAACAATATCGAAGATTTTCATCGATCTAAAGAAAAAGAGAAGAGGAGAAGGAATTCCAAATTGAATTACAAGTTCAAGATCATTCCATCTTTAAGTTCATCCACTCATCTTGGTGGATTAAACAAAGTACCTAAAATGATGATTCCATCTCGGTGGATTAAACAAGATCATTCCATCTTTAAACAAAGTACCTTCAAGTTCAAGATCATTCCATCTTTAAGTTCATTAACTCAAAGTACCTAAAATGAATTGAACAATTCAATTTAAAGATAGATTTGAATTTATGAATGTTTATCATCTACACCCTAAGTGCAATGAATTTAAAGAGGAAAATGATCTTTAAAAGTGTATTTCAAGGACAAAATCAAAAGGAAATGAAAGAGGAAGAGGTGGGAACCAAAACAGTCCCAAAACATAGCCAAAATGGAAAAATCATCACTGAGTAATCGGTTACCCTATATAAGGTAACCGGTTACCTTGCTAACAGTAGCAAAAACAGTAGGAAAACAACATCAAAACAAGGCTAAAAAGGAGCAAAAACTTGATCAATCATTTCCACAAACACCTCATGATCAAGAGTGCAATTGAGCACAAAAATTCAAGTAAAATAACAAAAATTAATCAATAATAGAACATGATATGCAAGATCCAAAGATCAAGCAACAATGATCAATAATGGATCACATTGTGAAGGATGTATGAAGAGCAACAATGGTGGATCAAGAAATTACCACTCCAAATCTGAAAGTTCTTCAAGTCAACTCCACAAACCCCACTTCAAAGCTTTGATCTACTAGAATTGAGGATGAAAAAGTGAATGGATGAAGTTTTATCTCAAAGATTAGTAGGTTCTAATGATGAACTTACTAATCTTTCTAAGGGAGAAAGAGCTTTGGTGAATTTGGTAATTGGAGAAAATTGAAAGTCAAGAAAGAGTTTGACAAGGTGATTTTGGCTATCAAAAGCTTTAGAAATGAGAGAAATGAGGCCTCTATTTATAGAATTTAGGCTTGGAAAATTTGGTGGATTGGAGTTTGGTTTGGAATGAAAATTAGCCTTGGAATTTGAATTTGGAGGGAAATTCAAGATCAAGTGGTGATTAGTGAAGGTGTATGGTAGGAATTAATTATGATGAGGTAGTGGATTTAAAATGAAGTGATTTAGAATATTCTCATGTAGCAATATTTGAATTTGGTGCCAAAAATGCTGCAGAATTTGAATTTGCCCAATTTTCACAAAATTCGTCCAGAGTAACCGGTTACTCTATATTGGGTAACCGGTTACTTCAGACAAAAATGGTGAAAATTTGCCTTTTTGATGTGTTGTCTTGGCTCTGGCCTGATTCTTCTGCTTGTCAAAGAAGGCATGGAAATAAACACATGACCTTTGTTGCACCCCAAATTTGTCCTACCTTTACATAGTTTCTAGTGCCACTTTATTTTGAATGAATAAAATGGCACAATTGGCAAGAGACCGTGTGTAAGGAGTTATGAGTGTGAGAGGTCGAGAGTTCAAATCTCACCTTCTTCACTTTTTGTTTTTCTTTTATTTTTATTCTAACTTTTCTATTTTTATAAAAAAAAATAACAAAATAGTTTTTTTTTATTATTTAATTATTATTTTCGTATTTTATTTAAATTATTTTTTAAAAAATATTATTTTTTCACTTTTTTCCATATTACTCATAAAAACATCAAAAAATCATAAAATTAAAAATATTAGAAAAGATTTTATTCTTTTAAGTTTGTTTTAGTTTGTTTTTTTTAGTTTTGACTAATTATTTAAGTTGGGCTTTAAAATAGGCATTAGGTTAGAGTTAACCCTAATTTGTTACCTATATAAACATGAGTTGCATTTGATAAAAGGAGAAGGAGACAAAAGAGAAAAACGGCGGCCGTTCTCACGATTTATCAGAAGAAGGAATTTTTTTGGAAGAACCCTAACAAGTTTGAATTCATCATCGGTCAAGCGCTACTGGCGAGCAAAAAGTCCCAACGGCGGAGGCTCAGTTCGTTCAACATCATCGTCGTTACCGTAAGCTTTCTCTTTCCTTTGATTTACGGCATTTTATGATTTTTGTGTGTTGTTTTGTTCATTGATTGTAGATTAATGGGAAGAATAAATAGAAGATGACATGCAAGGATTGAAGGAGAGGAAAAGCTTCGATAGTCATCCAGGGAGAAAACGGCAGAAGCCTTTTTATTTACGTTTCATTTTTTTATTTTATTATTCAATTGTTTATTTTTTCATTTATATTAACTATGTAGTTTGTAATTAATAATGCAATTAAGTTTAGGTAAGCTATTTCAACAACAAAAAAAAAACATAACGTAATCACTTTTTTAAAAATTAAGATCTTTCTAAAAAGTTTTTTTCAAAAATTAAATCATTTTTTATTTAAAAACATATTTCTAAATAAAACAGTTTTTCTTAATTAAAGCTTTTTTCCAATTAAAACCATTTTTCATTAAGTTAACACAAAAATTAAAAAATGACTTTTCTTTCACTAAAACAAAAATTAAAACCTTTTTCGTTGAATTTAAATCAAATTTTTTCATTAAAATTTAAAACATTTTTTAATTAAAATTTAAAACATTTATTTTCGATAACATTAAAACATTTTTTTTCAAGACATTTTTTCATTAAAATTAAAACCAGTTTCTTTATTAAAATTTTTAGTAAATAATTAGAATAGTTTCTCCATTTAAGCATGAAATTAATTCTCCTCTCCTCTTCTCAATAAAAACTCAAAAAGAAATAAGTTGTGATTTAGCCGTTTCATTTTTGTCTAACCCTCGTTAATTTGTTTGTTTCAACTCGTTATTATTTCATTTGTTCGTTTTTGTTCCATGGATGTAATTTACGCGAGGCCATGGTCGCAGTTATTTTATTTTGCATTTTTTGGGAATTTGTAATTTACGCGAGTGATCGTCGCGATGCTTTTTTTTACCGCTTTCTTTATTTTTCCGCACTTTAATTCTGCCGAATAGTAATTTGTCGTATTTTGCATGTTTTTACCGTTAGAATCCCTCCGAAGGAATTAGGTCTAACTGTTTGACCGCCGAGTCAATAACCCTAGTTTTAGCCGTCTCAAACCCTAATTAACCTAGGCGTCCCGCCGTGGACAAAAATACCCTTTACCCTAGTTTTAGGTCAAAGAGTCGCCGTACTTTGTTTTAGGGTTTCCCGCCGTGGAATCCCTAATTTCAACCCTAAATTTTTAATTAACAAATTCAACGTAGAAATAGGAGTTTCAAAGACTCCACATAAGCGTGTCCTTAAGATACGTTTATTCCCCATTGAAACCTTGACCACAGTCAAGACGTTTCTAACCTCCCTTTCGAGGGGAACTACAATTACTCTGATTCCATTCCCGTCAGGATATGTAGGCACAAGATGCGACGTCTTGCCGAGTAAACTTAGGACTAACCCTTAGGTCTTTAGGTCACTCTATCCCTTACCTCAATATATATTAAAACAGATAATAAAATATAAAAAAAAGCATACAATAAACAAAAGGTTCCTGTAGAGTACTACAGAAGTTTAGGGTGCTAGTACCTTCCCTAAGCTTAACCAACCCCTTACCTAGATCTCTCCCCGCATTGTCTTTACGATGCAAAATTAGGTTTTCCTCTTTTGACCTTTTCCTTCGGATAAATCAAAGAGCGGTTGTGAACTAAAGATGCGATTCAAATTAATTAATAATTTGATATCATATTCTAACCGCAACAGAAAATGGCGACTTCACTGGGGATCCTCCTAATTTTTAAGGGTTACCCCTATTTTGTTTATTGTGTGATATTTTATTAATTATTTTTATATATCATTGTACCTTGTGGGGATACCTGTTATTGTGAGATAAGTCCTAACCCGGACTTGAGTGACCTTATTATAGGAAGGTGAGATATTCGACGAGGCTTGCCGGGAGTGAGTCCCGACCAAGTCAACTCGAGAATCACCGCTCAGTTGAGACCCTTTCGAAAATGGTTCGGTTGATCGAGTGCAGTCGTGAAAACTTTTACTATTTTCAATTGGAGTCTGTGATACTGGGGACCGTAGTACCTTAACACCACCTTGGCCTTATATAGGACGTAGTGCGGGAACTATGTGGGAGTAGTCCTACAATAGTTGCTACGCGATACTACACTCAAATGAGGTTCTCTTGAGGATATTATCGACCTCCAAGTTAGTTGGAAAGTTGATAATATCCGAAAGATGGATTGATGACTTTGGGCACCGCTTTAGAACCTTGTTCTGCAGGTACAATTAACCTAGAGTACTTACCTTTTGGGAAGGGTAGACCTTAACTCCATTCGCTGTCCTCTAACCTAGGACCTTTGTGTGTGTATTTGTGCTTTGCATCCATAAAGCATCATATCATTTCCAGTTTCAAGGAATTCAACAGTCTTTTGCAAACTCAAAAAGGTCCTACATTTTAGAGTCAAAAAAAAAAATTTCTTTCCAACTGTCCTAAAAGGGAATATTTGCAATCGACCGTTGAAATTCTTGGAACCATTACATGGCATTTGCATCACATTTTTGCATTGCATTTTTCCCCCGGTTTCTCATTCTCGGTTCTCTCGTCTTCCAGTGTACCTGTGAGTCGTCAAGCTGATTCCTCGACACAGATATCAGACTAGAGCTAACTATAGACGCCAAATGTCAGAACAAGAGGAACATAATGCGGAGGTTCGAATGGAGATTGATGAGTTGAAAGCAGGCATGACCAGGCTTACCGAGATGCTTCAAGTGTTGATTGCTAGAGGAGACCCACCTCAGAGGACTGTCATTCAGGAAGTTTCAAGTGTTGATCCACCTCTTGTTTCAGTGCCGCCCTCTAGTTGGCCTGAGTTTGGTTTACCTCCTAACTACTCTCCACCTATTGCATCTGCTGCTATGATTGGTCAGGCTGTCAGACCGGTTTTTCAAGCTCCTATCCTTACCGAGGCCCAACCTGTGGTCCACACGGTTAATCAAACTATCCAAGCTCCCGTTGAGAATCCTCCCTATGAGTACAATGTTGTCGATGTTCAAGAAGATTTTGTTGAGCCTGAGATCACCCGGGAACAGTTTCAGATCATAAACAAGAGACTCCAAGCTGTCGAGGGTACCGATTTCTTCAATGTTGATGCCGATAATATGTGCCTAGTTTCCGGTCTTGTTTTGCCTGCCAAGTTCAAGACTCCTGAGTTCGTGAAGTATCAAGGTCATTCATGTCCAAGAGCCCATCTAGTCATGTACTTCCGAAAGATGGCAGCTTACACCAACAATCAGAAGTTGCTCATTCATTGCTTTCAGGATAGTTTGAGTGGTGCTTCTCTTAAATGGTATATGAACTTACAGCATAACAGTGTCCACTGCTTCCAAGATCTCGTCAACGCTTTTATGAAGCAATACAAATACAATTTGGATATGGCTCCCGATCGTCGTCAGCTTCAAAGTATGTCTCAGAAGGAAAAAGAGTCGTTCAAGGAGTATGCTCAGCGTTGGAGGGAGTTAGCTTCTCAAGTCGAACCCCCTATAGCAGAGAAGGAACTGACAGGAATATTCATGGATACTTTGTCTCCTTTCTATTGGGAAAAGATGATTGGGAGCGTCTCTTCAAGCTTTACAGATCTGGTGACTATTGGCCAAAGGTTAGAAGAAGGTTTGAAAAATGGGAAGGTATCCAAAGCTGCCGAATCTTCTAATGGTGCAAAGAAATCCTATGGGAATTTCCATAAGAGGAAGGACGAGCAGACCAATGCTGTCATGACTGAATCAAGAAAGCCTCGCCAGGGATCTCAACCTGTTGTTGCTCCGCAGCCAGCTCAGAATCCTCAACGTCCAGTTATTAGACAAGACCAGTATCAAAATAGGAATCAATTTGATCCTATTCCCATGACTTACACAGAACTTTATCCTTACCTGGTTCAACAAGGGCTGATCACTACAAGGGCTTTACCACCTCCTCCTAATCCTCCTCCAGCTGGATTTAGGGCTGATTTCCAGTGCGCTTTTCATGAGGGTGCCTTAGGCCATGACTTGGAGCATTGTTTTGCACTAAAAGCCAGAGTGCGTGAGCTGATGAGAGCAGGGATACTTGATTTTCCAGACAATCCTCCAAACATCCAGAAGAATCCTTTGCCAGGACATCAGAAGTGAAGCTTCAGGCTGACCTCAGTAGGCTATTTATTTGTTTTAGACATGACAGTTTATCTTTGTATTGTTTTAATCACAGACCTTTGTTTCTCATTGTTTGTATTTTCCTTATTTTATTAGCTGTTTTCTTTCGAACTATGTTTGTACTTTTATATCGGTGAACTGAGCATTGCAACTTTTGATTTAATTAATTTTATCTATTATTTTTATCTCTATGCTTTATCTTTCAAATATTTACCTTTGTCCGAATTTTTGGTATGCAAAGATTGGAGGGAGGATGACGAAAACGTTATACCCATAACTGCTGTCAGTATGCTTTCAATCAATCCTTGTTGACGATGTGAGGCATTGTTTCAACTCCCAAACACTGGAGAAATAAGGAAGTTATCCCCTTGTCACCCCCTTCGAGCCTAGAAGTTGGAGTTTCTTTCTTTACAAAAAAACCCGCAATCTTAGCCTGGGGATGGGTAGTTCTCAGTTAACTCGGTTGTGCTTCATGCAATACACCTTTCATATAAAGGTTGAATTCACAAGTTTTCCTTCGTACACAGCAAGTAAGTGTCGAAGATGTTTTCCAATTCAAAAGCCGATGATGGTTCATCGTGATCATTAAGCTAGGCAGTCACTTTCTTTCAAAAAAAAAAGTCTGCTAAGTCAAAACCTATAAAGGAGACTTAGGCAAAACTGGGGCATTCCGCTGGCTGTAAGCTTTAAAAGAAACAGTTCAGGCAAAATTTAGGGATAATACAAAAAGGAGTTCTAAATTCTTCATCTTGAAAATCTTCAATATCAAAATGACAAATATTATAAGGAAGTAGTGGCTGCCTTTTCATATGTCCTTGACTTTGGAACCATCATTGCTACCATTAGTGCAATTCCTAACTTATGGGAACCTGAATGCATAACACGAGTTAACTGAGCGTAGGGCTGGAGATCATCACGTAGAATGGGTGGGTACAAATAAATTTTGAGCCTTTATCCTTTGTTTCTTAAACCGTGAACCAGGCCACGTTACAATCCTTAAAAGACCTAATTGAAGCAAGGTTATTTTGAAAGCATACTACAACAAGGTTGCGTAAGCTGACTCCAAAAGGTCTTTGTGAATCATTTATTTTGACAATACACCTTTGTTTCAAACTTTGAGCATATTGAACCGTCGTGTTCTGACTGACGACTCATGCATTTTCCATTTTTACAAAAAAAACAACTTTGACTTCAAAAGTCGCATGAACTTTGCATTACCATGTTTGTATGAATATACTTTGTTTGCAAACTGGCTTTCCTCTAAGGAATTTTCAAACAATGAGAAACTTGGTCAAGTGATTCTATCAGGGGCAAGTTCCGCTTACATCCTGTCTAAGAATCAGTTCAAGATTGGTTCAAGGCAAGATCTTTTCAGATTTGGTTTATCCAGAAAATTTTCAAGACTCATACTGGGGGCAAGACTTCCGAGGATACAGTAAAACATTCCTATTCACGAATCAGATAAGCTGAAGCAATTATCAGTTTGTCTAATCTAGGGCAGTTTACTTGAAAGATCTCCAAGCGGCTTTCCATCCTTCCTACGAGGATCATCAACCTGATTACAATTTAGCAAGTGACAGTGATCTCCGGGTTGAGGAATCAGTTTTCCAGTTTTGTCATCTCACCAACAGAGTCGAGCCTTGTCATTGACATCTGCATTTGCATGTGATCATATATCATAGCATAATTCTTATACATGTGCATATCATGGGTGTTTTATCCCTATTTGCTTTTTCTCCCGAGGTCGTGTTTTACTCGCGTATTACCTCGTGGATGAAGTCCAATTTACCTGGCATCATGGGTGTTTTATCCCCATTTGCTTTTTCTCCCGAGGTCGTGTTTTACCCGCGTCTTACCTCGTGGACGAAGTCCAATTTACCTGGCATCATGGGTGTTTTCTCCCCATTTGCTTCTTCTCCCGAGGTCGTGTTTTACCCGCGTATTACCTCGTGGACGAAGTCCAATTTACCTGGCATCATGGGTGTTTTATCCCCATTTGCTTTTTCTCCCGAGGTCGTGTTTTACCCGCGTCTTACCTTGTGGACGAATTTATTTACTTGGCATCATGGGTGCTTTATCCCCATTTGCATTTTTCTCCCCGAGGTCGTGTTTTACCCGCGTATTACCTCGTGGACGAATTTATTCACTTGGCATCATGGGTGCTTTATCCCCATTTGCATTTTTATCCCCGAGGTCGTGTTTTATCCGCGTCTTACCTTGTGGACGAATTTAGTTACTTGGCAGCATGGGTGTTTTATCCCCATTCGCATTTTTCTCCCTGAGGTCGTGTTTTATCCGCGTCTTACCTTGTGGACAAAGTCCAGTTTACTTGGCACCCATCGACTATTTCGTGTCATGTCTATCTGACGTTCTTCCAGATACGACGTGTCTCCTTTTCGATGTTCTTCCGAAATGTTCTGATGTTGTCTCTCCCTATATGTTTTCTGGTGAGTCCTGAAGATCCCGCTCGATCTCTTCAAGGAATGTCCCGAAAACTCTAGCGTCTGTCGTTTACCTGGTCCTGCCTCCGTGTGGATCATATGTTACCTTGTCACCACCGCGTGTCTTCTTCCCCAGTGCATTTCCTCGTTGCGCCGTCCCCTGTGACGTTGTTTCGTCTGCATCCGTGCATTTTTTTCATTTTCATCATACGCATCATATTAGATTCATGGCATTGTCAGCATTATAGTTCGTGTTATTTTGTCCATATCATTGCATATCACTACATCTAGGGGCCAAATTTCCGGTTATCTGTATTTAAATCCCTTTCACCGCGATTTCTCGAGTCTCCGCTGCTCAAATCATCCGGTGAAGCTATTTAAATAGGGGCATCTGTTGCACCCCAAATTTGTCCTACCTTTACATAGTTTCTAGTGCCACTTTATTTTGAATGAATAAAATGGCACAATTGGCAAGAGACCGTGTGTAAGGAGTTATGAGTGTGAGAGGTCGAGAGTTCAAATCTCACCTTCTTCACTTTTTGTTTTTCTTTTATTTTTATTCTAACTTTTCTATTTTTATAAAAAAAAATAACAAAATAGTTTATTTTTATTATTTAATTATTATTTTCGTATTTTATTTAAATTATTTTTTAAAAAATATTATTTTTTCACTTTTTTCCATATTACTCATAAAAACATCAAAAAATCATAAAATTAAAAATATTAGAAAAGATTTTATTCTTTTAAGTTTGTTTTAGTTTGTTTTTTTTAGTTTTGACTAATTATTTAAGTTGGGCTTTAAAATAGGCATTAGGTTAGAGTTAACCCTAATTTGTTACCTATATAAACATGAGTTGCATTTGATAAAAGGAGAAGGAGACAAAAGAGAAAAACGGCGGCCGTTCTCACGATTTATCAGAAGAAGGAATTTTTTTGGAAGAACCCTAACAAGTTTGAATTCATCATCGGTCAAGCGCTACTGGCGAGCAAAAAGTCCCAACGGCGGAGGCTCAGTTCGTTCAACATCATCGTCGTTACCGTAAGCTTTCTCTTTCCTTTGATTTACGGCATTTTATGATTTTTGTGTGTTGTTTTGTTCATTGATTGTAGATTAATGGGAAGAATAAATAGAAGATGACATGCAAGGACTGAAGGAGAGGAAAAGCTTCGATAGTCATCCAGGGAGAAAACGGCAGAAGCCTTTTTATTTACGTTTCATTTTTTTATTTTATTATTCAATTGTTTATTTTTTCATTTATATTAACTATGTAGTTTGTAATTAATAATGCAATTAAGTTTAGGTAAGCTATTTCAACAACAAAAAAAAAACATAACGTAATCAGTTTTTTAAAAATTAAGATCTTTCTAAAAAGTTTTTTTCAAAAATTAAATCATTTTCTATTTAAAAACATATTTCTAAATAAAACAGTTTTTCTTAATTAAAGCTTTTTTCCAATTAAAACCATTTTTCATTAAGTTAACACAAAAATTAAAAAATGACTTTTCTTTCACTAAAACAAAAATTAAAACCTTTTTCGTTGAATTTAAATCAAATTTTTTCATTAAAATTTAAAACATTTTTTAATTAAAATTTAAAACATTTATTTTCGATAACATTAAAACATTTTTTTTCAAGACATTTTTTCATTAAAATTAAAACCAGTTTCTTTATTAAAATTTTTAGTAAATAATTAGAATAGTTTCTCCATTTAAGCATGAAATTAATTCTCCTCTCCTCTTCTCAATAAAAACTCAAAAAGAAATAAGTTGTGATTTAGCCGTTTCATTTTTGTCTAACCCTCGTTAATTTGTTTGTTTCAACTCGTTATTATTTCATTTGTTCGTTTTTGTTCCATGGATGTAATTTACGCGAGGCCATGGTCGCAGTTATTTTATTTTGCATTTTTTGGGAATTTGTAATTTACGCGAGTGATCGTCGCGATGCTTTTTTTTACCGCTTTCTTTATTTTTCCGCACTTTAATTCTGCCGAATAGTAATTTGTCGTATTTTGCATGTTTTTACCGTTAGAATCCCTCCGAAGGAATTAGGTCTAACTGTTTGACCGCCGAGTCAATAACCCTAGTTTTAGCCGTCTCAAACCCTAATTAACCTAGGCGTCCCGCCGTGGACAAAAATACCCTTTACCCTAGTTTTAGGTCAAAGAGTCGCCGTACTTTGTTTTAGGGTTTCCCGCCGTGGAATCCCTAATTTCAACCCTAAATTTTTAATTAACAAATTCAACGTAGAAATAGGAGTTTCAAAGACTCCACATAAGCGTGTCCTTAAGATACGTTTATTCCCCATTGAAACCTTGACCACAGTCAAGACGTTTCTAACCTCCCTTTCGAGGGGAACTACAATTACTCTGATTCCATTCCCGTCAGGATATGTAGGCACAAGATGCGACGTCTTGCCGAGTAAACTTAGGACTAACCCTTAGGTCTTTAGGTCACTCTATCCCTTACCTCAATATATATTAAAACAGATAATAAAATATAAAAAAAAGCATACAATAAACAAAAGGTTCCTGTAGAGTACTACAGAAGTTTAGGGTGCTAGTACCTTCCCTAAGCTTAACCAACCCCTTACCTAGATCTCTCCCCGCATTGTCTTTACGATGCAAAATTAGGTTTTCCTCTTTTGACCTTTTCCTTCGGATAAATCAAAGAGCGGTTGTGAACTAAAGATGCGATTCAAATTAATTAATAATTTGATATCATATTCTAACCGCAACAACCTTGGAGTCTCTTGAATAAAAGTTAATTAAATCTTGGGAGACTCTTGATCAGATGATTTTGAATTGTTTGCGGATCAACTTTGACTTTTTCTAGATGAATTCACTCGAGCTGAGGGACTGATATTTGATATCTTTGATTCAAATTCTTCCTGAAAAATTAAGTAAAGGAAAAACAAACATTTTTGTTTGGATTTTAATCAATGGTTAGTAAACATAAATATAAAGGCAAATAAGAAACACACAGATGCTTGGTGATCCCTGCAAGGCATAAACCCAGAGACGGAAGGGATAGAGGAACCGAAGCATGATCTTGTTTGTGGTATGAAATACGAAGATGCAAAAAATGAGATGTGGGAAATCTTAGGGGTAAAAATTAGGGTATTACGACTATGTACAATGAATCTAGGGGAAAGTGGATGCCAAATTACGAAGGCCCATATGTTGTAATAGAGGCGTTCTCTGGTGGTGCTTTGAAACTCGCAAATATGGATGGTGATGAATTACCATACCCGATAAATGCAGACTCCGTCAAACGATATTACGCCTAAAAAAGTGGGATAATAATGTCGCTAAGTCGAAAACCTGAAAGGGCGACTTAGGCAAAAATGGCTATCCCGGTGGACTGTAAACCCGAAAGGGCGGTCCAGGCAAAAGTTAGAGATAAAAAAAATAGGCCTGCTGAGTTGAAAACCCAAAAGGGAGGCTCAGGCAAAAAAGGGCGTCCCAGTGGATTGAAAACCCGAAAGGGTGATCCAGGAAAAAGTTAGGGACGAATTCCAAGGCAAAGTATTCAGTTTGCATGTTCACTTGACCCTGATACATCAACGAAGAGAGGAATCAATCCAATTGTCTTCTCACAAAGTAAGATGTTGAGGTCTTCTAAGTCATATGGACTATAGTAGTGTTAAAACTCAATGGAACCTCAATAATTTGTGTTGCCATTATGTTTTCTTGTACCACAATTACCTCATTAAGGAATTGCATCCTTGTACGTACATACCGATTTAAGGGTCAAATCAATATAAAAATAGATTTCTCACCAAATTGTGCTTACTTTTTACTTTATCAGATTGTTTGCAAATTAATTTCATTTTAGATAACTTGTGTTTTGAAACTTCAATTAAAAAACAATAATAACATTTGACAAACAATAAAACTTGTTTTGGTTTTTGGAGATCTTAGAGGAAAATAGATGGTCTCTAGAGAAATTTCACCATGTGAAAGCATCAAATCAGTTGTCAACCGCCCCAGAGCTTCATCGTAAACAATATACTCCTTCCTGGGATCTACTTAATATGGTTCCCCAGCATTGAGACCAAAGATTACTAGGGGCAATCAGTTTCTCTAGTCACTCATTGGGTCCCCAAATTTGGGATGTCGAGTAGTCAAACCCTCTCATTATCCCCATAAAACCTAAAAGTCTAATCTTTTATTCGCAACTACAAAAAGTCCACTTCAGTTGGCACCTTCAAATTTACCGTTTAAGTCCAGTTTTCATTGGCAACCATTAAAAGTCCAATCTCATTTGACAAATACAACTAAAAAAGTCCAATCTCATTTGGCGAATAGAACAACCAAGGTCCAATTACATTTGGCACCCATCAAATCCAGTCCTTGGTGATACCTCAACAGGAAACTTATCCCCAGCGTACGCGATCTTTTGCATTATCATAAGCATGGCATACAAGATAGCATCTTAATCATATCAAGCATTAGCACATCATTTGCATTCCTAGGTGCGTTAGATTCCCTAGCAGTCGCATCTTAGTTGCATATTTGTGCATCATAATGCATAGCATTGCTGTCCCCAGCAGTATAGCTTAGCATGATCCAGGATCAGTTCACAAGCATCTTGACCAGTCCACCATCGAAGTTGGCAGTATTCTTCTGAAAAGAGTTGATACCCTGCACATGTTCATGGAATTCTATTCCCCAACAAGTCATTCTTCAACCATGCAGTTGATAATGATAATCCCCAACAGTTGTTGCTCTTGCTGCTCCCCAAGCAGAGGTTATCCTAAAAGTTCTTGAAATTTTTCCCTCTGTAGAACTTAGATAGCATATTTCCTCTGACAGGAATTTTGCTCAACTATTCCCCCTAGCAAATGTATCACTCGAGATACTGCTTTGGTATCATTGAAGAACCTTATTGGATAAGGTGCTGCTCCGACCACCCGAAGAATCTGTTGTTTTGATCAAGATACTTCTTTGGTATCATCGAAGAACCTTAATGGATAAGGTACCGCTTCGACCACCCGAAGAATCTCCTGTTTTGATCAAGATACTACTTTGGTATCATCGAAGAACCATATTGGATAAGGTGCTGCTTCGACCACCCGAAGAATCTCCTATTTGATTGAGATACTGCTTTGGTATCATTGAAGAACCTCAATGGATAAGGTACTGCTTTGACAACTCGAAGAATCTCAAGTTTTATCGAGATACTGCTTTGGTATCATCGAAGAACCTTATTATATAAGTTGCTTCTTCGACCACCTGAAGAATCTGCTATTTGATCGAGATACTGCTTTGGTATCATCGAAAAACCTTAATGGATAAGGTACTGCTTCGACCACCCGAAGAATCTCAAGTTTTATTGAGATACTGATTTGGTATTATCGAAGAGCCTAAGTGGATAAGGTACTGCTTCGACCACCAGAAGAATCTCAAGTTTTGTCGAGATACTGCTTTCGTATCATTGAAGAACCTTATTGGATAAGGTGTTGCTTCGACCACCTTAAGAATATCAAGTTTTTGTCGAGATGCTACTTTGGTATTATCGAAGAGCCTTAGTGGATAAGGTACTGCTTTGACCACCCGAAGAATCATATTGTTTCAGAGATACTGCTTTGGTAACATCGAAGAACCTTAATGGATAGGGTACTCCTTCGACCACCCGAAGAATCTCATATTTTGCTCAGAGATACTGCTTTGGCATCATCAAAGAACCTTAATGGATAAGGTACTGCTTCGGCCACCTGAAGAATCTCATTTTTCATTCAGAGATACTGCTTTGGTATCATTGAAGAACCTTAACGGATAAGGTACTGCTTCGACAACTTGGAGAATCTCAAGTTTTTTCGAGATACTGCTTTGGTATCATCGAAGAACCTTGTTGGGCAAGGTACTTCTTCGACCACCCGAAAAATCTTATATTGTTTCAGAGATACTGCTTTGGTATCATCAAAGAACCTTATTGGATAAGGTACTGCTTCGACCACCCAAAGAATCTCAAATTTTTGTCGAGATGCTACTTTGGCATCATCAAAGAGCTTTAGTGGATAAGGTACTTCTTCGACCGCCCGAAGAATCTCATTATTTTTCCGAGATACTGCTTTGGTATCATCGAAGAACCTTGATGGATAAGGTACTGCTTCGACCACCTAAAGAATCTCATGTGTTCCGAGATACTGCTTTGGTATCATTGAAGAACCTTGATGGATAAGGTACTGCTTCGACCATCCGAAGAATCTCATGTGATTAGAGCTACTGCTTTGGTATCATCCAAGAACCTTAGTGGATAAGGTGTTGCTTCGACCACCCAAAGAACCTCAAGTCGTCCTGTTTAGTGTGCATCTTGCTATCCCATTATGGTATCACTCATTGCATTGTATCCTTGTTAGACAAATTTAGGGTCTTCTTGTATCTAATTGACTCCTACCTAGAAAATGAACTCCATGCAACAATTCACTCTCTCGGGTCCAAGACAATTAGATAGGGGCAACTGTCATACCCCAAATTCATCCTACCATCTCATTCTCTTCTACTAAGTATCTGTGTGGAATCATGATCTTTCTCTAAATGATCATCTGACCTCTAGCCATGATCCTCTAGGCTTTTTTATAAAGGTATTGTATGTGCGCATTGTGGTTATAGTGCCTTGCAAGTTGTGTTGAATACTTGTAAAGATAAAAGGAAGGTATGCCCTCATTTTAATGGTCAAACAATTATGACATGATCCATAGCCTAAGTTATATGATAGAATCCATTTCAAGACATGATCATATATTTCAATTGAATCCCAAGCTTTGCTTCCATATGCTGAGCCATACGTAGGAATTTACCCAAGTTTATGTGAGGAAACAAGCTAAATCATGGATAGCTTTGTTGCAAATTGATTCAAGAAATGATTTTTCAAGCTTTAAAGAGGATTATTCATTTTAAGGTATGTTTATTATTGATCCAAATTGGAATTTGGCGGGGAATTTATTCAAGGAGTTTGTGGTACCATTATTTCATAGGCAAAAGTGTGGTGAAGGCATAAGAGATGCATCGTGAATCAGGATGAAGTCATAGTTAAACTCATAAGGAATTTCAAAGCCATGCTTGGATGTTCAAATAGTTTTATTTTTTTGAATCATGTTATCACAAGCCAAAGTTCTATTCTAGAATATGCTTGGTCCATGGCATGCTACATATTCAAAATGGGAAATTCTTACAAAGATGATACAAGGCCATGATTAGGACTCATTCTTCAAATCATGTTTGGTTTTGTTCCAAGTTACATGTCATGTTTAGGTGCAAAATTAACTCACAATGTCAAGATATTCTAAAACAATTCAAGTTGTTTCAAGGTTCAAGGTCATGATTAGGACTCATTCTTACAAAGATGATACAAGGCCATGATTAGGACTCATTCTTCAAATCATGTTTGGTTTTGTTCCAAGTTACATGTCATGTTTAGGTGCAAAATTAACTCACAATGTCAAGATATTCTAAAACAATTCAAGTTGTTTCAAGGTTCAAGGTTATGACTAATTTATTTTCAAGGCACACTTCAAGAATGGTTCTAACCATTATTTTAAGATTGTTAAGCCTTGTAATTAACTAATACATGAGACATACCCTATCTCTAACCATGAAAGAGTTATTCCAAGCCACGTTTTCAAACTACAATTATGAAAGAGTTCAAGCCATAATTGTGTTCAAATCTAATTCATATTGATTCATCGAAGCCTTTCAATTATAAACCGGGTGAGGACATGTTATAATACAAATTTGTGTTGTACAAATCACAAGACCTAGATTTCTAAGTGCTACAATAACTAGTCTTAAAACTAGTAATGTGAAGTGATTCATGCCACCATTCCTCTTTGTGATTCCAGCTTTCCCTTTGCCCAAATTTCCTCATCAAGCTACCAAAGCATGGGTTTCATCACATGATCACACAACCTACATAACCAAATGTGCCAAGAGTAATTAAAGTAGAATTCAAAATAAAATGAGTTCAAAAAACATACACACTCAAGTTTACCAAGAAAGGTGGCTTCAAGATAACCATACCAACGCAAGCCAATTCAAAGCACTCTTTATCTTCACACCAAGAATTTCCTGCTTTGTACCCATTCCATCATCAAAGTTCTTTATCAAGTCAAGCTGCCTCGTCCTACTCAATTTTCCTTAAGTTGTGCTCCCTCAAGCATACATGAAAACGTGAATTAATGGTTAGTACAAGTACGAGTTAAACGAGAATTTGCAAAAGATATAGTGAGCAATTTCAAAGCCATAGAAAGAGCAGGTCACCGGCTATAACAAAAATGGCACAACACCCACCAAGAGCTAAATTTGTAACTTGTAAAAAATAAGAAGAATCATACCCGCCAGTGTACCAAGGTTCATGTTAATTCATTACCAAACTCATACCAATTGTCATGCCAAAGGAAATGTTTAAGGGACAATACACAATGGAAGAACAATTAAGTCCCAAAATTAAGTATAAGACCAAACAATGTCAAGGTACAGTGCAGAAACAAGTCATAGTTCATGGGGAAAGGTTAAATTCAATACACAAGTCATCTAAATATTTCCAGCAGGGCAAACATATACATATGAGAAATTTAGAATATTCACAAACATCACATGTGACCAAGACATCCTAGAACCTCAGAACAAATCAAAATAGCAAATGTACACACATTGTAATCCCACAAAATCAGGGCTCACAAAATTCACAACGGTTTTATTCTATCAGAATGACACCTCACCATTTTCCTAACAAACTACACACACACCAAATTCAGAATTCAGAAGATTCACAAGTATTATGTTTCCATCCTATATATTGAATATTGTTCATTCATTCAAGGGGGGCTACCTAAAAAAACCTAAAATTTCCTACTCAAAAAACCCTAACAGAAAAGCTCATTTCAAACATCTTTGAGTCTCACACTGAGGCTCAAGATTGCTAGAGCTAAACCCCAACACAACGACTACCTGGAGAACAAAAAAGAAGTAGAAGAGAACGTGGAAAGCAGAAGAGGAAAAAGGAAGTAGGAAGCATACCTTTGCCGGAACTTGAGCTCAAAGTCTGCTCCAATTTGGTGAATTCCTCTCCTTTTTTAAGCTTTTTCAACCTTGATCCATGCTATCCATGCTCTAACGTGTTGAATCCCTCACCAAATTTCTTGGTTTGACCTTGTTTAGATAGATCTAAGATTTGTGTTTGTTCTCGGATTCAAGAGTTTAGAGGTGTTGGTTGAGGAATCCAAGTCCAGATTTGGATGCAACACTTGTTGATTAGTGGGATATCCAGATAGGTGTGTTTTTAGGGTTGGCAGGAGCCAGACGGCGGCAGCCACCGCGCGCCACTGTCTTCTCTGACAAAAATGGTTGGCTCTGGTGAGGCTTTTTGCTTCTAGAGAAAAGTGGAGATGAGAGAGACCGAGGATATAGAGAGAGTGAGTGTTGAATGAATCTGATCTATTGAGTTTTTTGTTTTATTTAAGTTGTTGATTGTTTGGTTCAGTCCGGTGGTGACAAATGGCCACCAGTGCCACATGTCACCACAGTTGGTGAGGATGATATGTTTGATACAGCGTTTGAGTCCCCTCGCTTCTACCATGCACCACCAGTTACATTACCCTTAGATCATGGTCAATTTGTTGACCAGATGATCCAATGCCCGAGATGCAGTCTTCTAAGTCAACAAAGTTGACTAGGATTCACATGAACTCTCCCTTGCGCTGGGCTTTCAGTGTAGTGGGCCTAGGGTGGATTTCTGTTTACCCCTTATTCTGTTTTCATTTCCTGGCCCATTTTCATTTTGTTTTATTTTATTTTTGTTGTATTTATTTATGTTATTTTATAGTTTAGTTTTTATTTTAAATTATTTTTTAAAAATGCAAAAATATTTTTTATTTAGATAATTTTAATTAATTTTATTAAAATATTTTATTTAATATTAATTAATCTATTAAAAGATTAATTTTATTAAATATTGGATTTTATTTCAATTAATTATCTTTAAATTTATTTCTATAATTTCTAAAAAAATTTCAAAAGTGCGTTTAATTAATTCCTAATTAATTTGGCTAAATATTTTTATTTAATATTAAATAATCTATTTTAATGATTAATTTTATCAAACATTTAAGTTTAATTTGATTAATTATTTAGGATATTTACTTATTTTCTTTAATTCTAAAAAAGGCCAAAAAGACATAAATTTGAAAACTTTTCCTTTTAGATATTAGTTACTAATTAATTAAGTAGATGTGATTAACTTGATTAATAATTTTTCCTCTTGTTGGATTTGGTTTTAATTATGTGATATTTGATTTTATTTGTGCTTATACAATTTGCTCTCATGTTTGATAACCATGCCTTAATCATTTATGTCACTCGTCACATGCTTGTTCAAACCCCATTTTTAAACTAATATCTTGATTCAAAATGAAGTCATTTTAAAATACCTTGTAAGTTGACCGCCATCGACTTCACATAGCCTCTTCTTGGTCTTTATACAACGATACTTGTTGCACATTTCACATTCTCGTTTGCATGCATATGTGTGATTGATTTACTTTAATTTTGGATTGATATTATCCCTCATTTGAGCAAACGTACCTCTCCTATGAGATGTAATATTTGTTTTTATTTAGATAGTTTTAACACAAGATTAAAATCAACCTTTTTCAAAAAAACAAATAAGCTTGATCTAATGCCAAGCACTTTCAAAATAAATTCAATTAATCACCAACTCTTTCTCAAGCATACTTGATCCACATATCAAGTTACACCACCTAATTTGTAAGTCGAGCGTGTTTGTCTCGCCATCGATCTTACCTTATGCCAATAGAACCTCCCTTCCATTAGTTCAAACCTTAATTGTTTCACAGGCAAATTCAAACCTCGATTAACATCAGGCATTTTATCAAAGTCTATCCAAAGAACTTAACTATACTTAGACCATATTTCATTAAGGATGAAAAGGGGGATGGAATGAAGTCTTCGATTCCTTTCCTCAATTTTTTGGGCCCAAGGAGCATTTCTTAATCTCGAACAATTGTCTTCTTTAAAAGATTCATAATACGATTCTACGTCAAATTGTCTTCGCAAACAAATGAAATCAAACCTTTTTTTGTCAATACTTAAATGAAAAGGAGAGAGAGTCAAGTCTTTGAATCATTCTCTCGGTTACTTGGGCCCGAGGAGCCTTTCTTAAGCTTCGAGTAATCGTCATTCATAAAATATTTTAACTATATCAAAATTCTTTCTTATTTAAGGGTGAAAAGGAGAGAGAGTCGAATCTTCGACTCACTTTCTCGATTATTTGGGCCCGAGGAGCCTTTCTTAAGTTTCGAGTAATCGTCATCCAATCAAAACACAAGCATATTAATTCAACTTCTTGCCGCTGTGCGATTAAAAGTATTTTCTAAAAGAACAATGTTTAGTATCCACTAAACACTTGTTTGATAAAACAAACCAACCAACCGTAGTACCACGAACTACGATGCTCTGACTTTTCAATTGCACGAGGGAGTACGTAGGCACAAGAGCCCCAATCATTGGGGAGCACCCTAATAAAAACCACTATTTCCCCTTAGAAGCGAATCTTTAGAAGATAATAAACAAGCATAGCTAACGTTTCTTTCGAATTGAATCAAGAGGTTCCCGTTGAGTACAATAGACGTAAAGGGTGCGAATACCTTCCCTCTTGCGTAATCGACTCCCGAACTTAGAATTTGGTTGCGATGACCATGTTCTTATCTCTTTAAAGGTTTTATAGATATTTTCCTATTCTTTCCTCCAATAAATAAAGTTCCTTGGCGACTATGTTCGAAAATTTTTTCCACGTCCATCGCGAGGATCGTATTTTTCAAGGTACAACAATCTCCTCATCTTGTGCTCTGACTTTCATGAGACCATCATCCATATCAATGGCCATTCAAGCGATTTTCATAAAAGGTCTTCCAAGAATCAAAGGAGCGTCTTCATTTTCTTCCATATCAATTACCACAAAGTCTATGGGAAACAAGAATTTGTCTACCTTGACCAATACATCTTCTGCTACACCGTGAGGGCGAGTAGTGGATTTATCGGCAAGTTGAAATGTCATTTTAGTAGCTCTCAACTCCATATGTTCCAATCTTTTCACAATGGAAAAAGGTATCAAATTGATACTAGAGCCCAAATCAATCAACCTGTTGTAAACATAAATATTTCAAATTGTAACCGGTAAAGTGACTCGTCCCTGGTCACTTTCTTTCTATGGGAGAGTCCGTTGAATGATAGC
The DNA here is from genome assembly GCA_963859935.3 of Lathyrus sativus. Classification (NCBI taxonomy): domain Eukaryota; kingdom Viridiplantae; phylum Streptophyta; class Magnoliopsida; order Fabales; family Fabaceae; genus Lathyrus; species Lathyrus sativus. Next base: position 177,997,889 of record OZ012737.1, read on the forward strand.
ACTACAAAAGAATCAACCATGATATTTTCTTGATCCATATACCTCTTCTTTTTCGTGAGAATATCCTTCATGAATTTTGTGTATTTTGGCATTTGCTCTAATGCTTCGGAAAATGGAATATTGATTTGCAGTTGTTTAAAAATATTCATAAATCGAACATAATGCCTTGCACTATCTTTCTTTGACGAAGCATGTGGATATGGAAAATTTTGAATTGAAATATTCCTCACTAGTTCTTTCCCTTTCCTAGTCTTTTTCGATTTTTCTTCTCTCATTCTATTTTCTTCTTCCTCACTTTTTTTCAATTTCTCTTTTTTAACTAATTATCCCTCAACATTTTTTTTTACTTCTTTCTCAACAATGTCTTTTTTCTTTTTCAACTACTCTCTCTTCTTCCACTACCTCCTCACCTATGTCAATTTATCTACCACTTCTAGTAAGAATAGCCTTGCAATGATCTTTAGGATTAGCTTGAGTGTTAGCCGGAAATGGTCTTTTGTGTTGGTCGGACAATTATTTTAATAATTGCCCCACTTGTGTCTCAAGGTTCTTCATAGCCGCATCGGTGTTCTTTTGATTAGACATTGACATTTGAATGAATTGAGTGAGGGTGTCTTCCATCTTTGAATTTCCACTTTGAGCTTGTGGAAGTTGAGTGTAGTTTTGGTATTGTTGTCGATTTGAAGTTTCGGCTTCTTGAGGCCTCCATGGTTGTTGTTGATAACCTTGATTGTCTCTTTGTTGATAACATTGTTGGTAAAGAGGTCGAGGTTGATACCCTTGATTTTGATTTCCCGCATAATTTGCCTCTTCCACATCCAGAGGACAATATCCGGTAGGGTGATCTCCCTTATAAATCTCACAACTCGCCAATTGTGTTTGGTTGGTGGGAACTTCTCGCATTTCTTTGATTTTTTGTGGTAGTTTTGACATTTGTTGTGTCAATAACTCCACTTGTTGTGAAAGTAACTTGTTTTGAGCGAGAATTGCATCGTTTGTTCTTAATTGTATCATACCGGCTTCCTTTGCGTTGTTCCACGATTATGATTTCCTTGGTGATCATTGAGTGCCATCTTATCAATAATAGTTATTGCTTCTTCGGCACTCTTGGACATTAAAGATCCACCCAAAGTAGCATCCAATAAAGTCTTGTGGACCGATTGGAGACCATTTTGGAAAATGTGAACTTGAGTAAGGTCATCAAAACCGTGACGATTGCATTTTCTTAACATGGATTTGAACCTCTCCCAAGCTTCATTGAGAGATTCATTTCCGCCTTTAGAGAATACTGGAATTTCCGTCTTTCCCTCCATGAACCGATTATGTTGAAAAAATCGTTCAAGGAATTTTTCTTCTAACACGTTCCAATCTGTCATAACCGTAGTTGATTGATCAAGATACCATTCCTTTGCCTTCCCAATTAAGGAATGCGGAAATAGTCTCTTAAACAACGACTCTTCTTCAGCTTCCGGAGCTCCCATTGCACCCGCAATTTCATAGAATTTTGTGAGATGAGTGAAAGGATTCTCATGATCCATGCCGATAAAAGGATTTTGATACAAAAGTGCAAGAATTCCAATTTTCATCTCAGAATGCCACCCATTGTGGGTGTTGTGTGCAAATTGAGCATTGTGCCTCGGATTTTTGGTGCATGGTACTGAAGCAAGAGGTGGTGAAGGTGGTGGAGCTGCCATGATTGGTGTAACAAGTGGTGTGGATGAAGAAGATTCTCCTTTCTGCCTGCCTTTTACACCTACGTTTATGCTAAATTCTAGCTGTTAAATGCTGTTGTGCTGCCTTGTTGGATTTTATTACTGTTTTATTTAGGAAGCGTTGTTATAGCTGCTAATTTTGCCTTGTTTTCTTGTTTTTGTCTTGCTTTTGCATGCTCCCTTAGGACTCCTAGTCCAATTTAATTTCCGATTAAATTTTGGATTAGTATAGATATTAGGAGTGTAATCCATGCATGATAACAAGTAGGCTAGTCCCTTTAAACCTCAACCTTAGGTCCATCTTTTGCATGCTAACATTAGGATAGGATTTCCTTTCATATCCCGATCGTAGGGCCACTTTGCATGATAACATTAGGACCGAGTTTCCCTTAGACCTTCCATGCGTCTTTCTCTCTTCTCATCTCAAAACAATGCTAACACACTTAATAAAGATGATGAACATTATGCGCCACAAGCCTTAAGCATATGGGAAATTATGAGTGAGGGGTTTGTCTTCACTTGTCTAGAGTGTTTAGTGTACGCCCCATGGGATATATGCAATGCATTCTCCCCTATATCATAGTCTTTAGTGCAACGTGAATCATAAAGTACACTAATTCACTTCACTAAAACTCACAAACAAAATTCAAACCTTTTTATCCTTCGGGATTTTTGTTTCAAACTCATTTTCAGAAAGAGCACGTTAATTTTCTGTTTTATTGCAAACAGACATCGACCCTAACTGCTAGAATGGGAACTTAACATCACTCATAAAAAAACACTTAACTGACCTGTGGTGTCGTCATTAGCTGAACTACGGCTGCTCTGATTTCTCATACCAGATGAGGATATGTAGGCACAGGACGACGATGTCTTAGCGAGCAACCTTCCCCCATCACCCATAGTTTTCCGAACTACGTTGACTCTGACTTTCTCATTGCACGAGGGAATACGTAGGCATAAGAAATAATGTCCTATCGAGTCTCTTCCTGTTTCTTTGTTCTTGAGTATAACGGACATGACGGGTGCTTATACCTTCCCATTTCATAACCGACTCCCGAACCCAAGATTTGGTTGCGATGACCTTGTCTTTTCCCGTTCTTCAGGTTTTCTTCGATCATTTCCTTTCCTTGCTTGGGCTAAATAACGTTCGGTGGCGACCCTTCTTTTTTTTTGCCAGGTGTTTATTGCAGTTGTGACAGCTGGCGACTCTGCTGGAGAGCCTAGCTCCCTATGCGATTCAATCCTAGCGCTTGTCTATTTTGCGTCTTTCGGTGTTTACTTTTGTGCAGTTATTTGGTTTTATGTACATTATCTGTTGTATATTATTGCAGTTTTCATTTTATTGTTGCATATTATATTATATTGATGTTGCTGTGTTGTTGGGTGAGTTGTTCCATGAGAGATAAGCCCAATACCCAGGCTTGAGTATACACATAGGATTAGTGTGGAGAGTAGTATGGACTTGTGTGGCATTTAGTCACGCAAGAGTTCACACGAAATTCACGTCCAGACAAGGTTTTCTTTGGAGATACTCTATCATGCGCATTTAGGGTAGTTTAAGGGGTGTTGAATTAGAAAGCCAACAACTCTAGAGACCGTTCATTGGTAAGTCAGTTGAGACCTCCTCGATTGACCATGATGCCAAACCAAAAATGGTGAACGTATCATCGTCTCTTGACCTGAGAGTCCATGATACTGATAACCTGCATAGGATGTCGTACCGTCCAAAATTAGAACCCACATGTGAGAGGAGATGGGTTTTGCAGGAAACTTCGACCTTCAACCAACCCGGTTTTCTGGTTTTCTTATCAGAGCAAACCTTTGATATTGGGTATTCCGGTTTTCTATCACCTCGGTGTTATGGTTTTCTGGTTTTATTATCAGAGCAGAATTCTTGTTATATTCAGTCAACACACAACAGTAATCTTGAGCATTGGATACCTTGATCCCGTGTTTGCATCTGCATAATCATCCTGCATTTTAACATTGCATGTTTGTATGTTTTACAGATTTTTATCTCTCCTTTGATTGTGGTCCTGGTTTTGTATAGAAATGGAGGCTGAGAAGAGGAAGATCACTTTATACAAGTTTCTGTCACCAGATTTGGGACCTTTATTTACTTCTGATTGCCATGGCTGATCCCGGTACTCTTGAGGTATTCAGATGGGACTATGGGATGCTTTTGAGTCTTGTCCGTAAGGTCACAAGCTATGATCAGGGTGTCATTCTCACTCTATTATAGTTTTATGACCCTCTGTTGCACTGTTTCACCTTCCTAGATTATGTGTTGGTTCCGAATTTGGAGGAGTTTGATTTTATCTTGGGAGTGTCAGTCCAAGATGAGGTGCATTTATTCCATTCATAGGAAGAACCCGATCTTGAGAAGTCGACCGCCGCTCTTTATTTGAGCAAGTCTGAGTTGGTTGATAGTGTAGTCTGTAGAAATGGACTTTCTGGCTTTACCTTATCTTTCTTGGTGGATAAAGCCTAGACATATGCCAAAGAGGGTTGTTGGATGGTTTTCAGTGCTATCTTGGCTTTGTGTATCTATGGCATTGTGTTACTTCTCAACATACCAAACTTCGTTGATATGGACGCTTCTCGTATCTTTGTTTCCAATAATCTTGTACACACTCTCCTATGAGACTTATACCATTCATTACATTACAAGAACGAGAAGAGGAGAGGAAAGACGGTGGAGGCTGGATTGATCTCAAAGAAACATGATAATTATGATGAATGCTCTGTCCTTGTGAAGGGTTGCTCTATGGTTAACAAAGATACACAACAATTAATGAATCAAGGGATACTTCAAGTCAGTCGTGCCAATTTTGATAAAGATATAGTTGTGATTAAACCTCATTTTGAAATACCACTGACATGGGAGATTGGGTATCATAGTACACCAATTGTTCCATCAAGTGGGGGATATGCACGTCCAAAAATAGTGATTTAACCCGCCCCTCTTCCTTACTCTAACAATAACGCAGTACCATGGCGTTACAATCCTGCTATTTTCATAAATGGTCAAGAAGTGTCCTTAGGGGATCAGTTTGAAAAGATCTCTAAGCCTGATGTATCAAATATTGCTAAAACAAGTAGGATGACCTGTAGAGGTCATGTCTTTGGACCTACTCCATTTCCGAAAGCCGTTGAAGAGGTAGTAAGAGAAAAGATTACTGAAATACTACAATCCCACAAAAGGCTGGAAATTGTTGATGAAACAGTATCAGCACAAGAAGCTGAGGAATTTCTGAGATTGATCAAAAGAAGTGACTATTGGGTGGTGGATCAGCTCCATCAAACTCCTTCAAAAATATTTATGCTCTCATTGTTATTTCATTTAGAGGCTCATAGGAAGGCTTTGTTGAAAGTGCTCATGCAAGCGCGTGTATTACAAGGAATCATTGTGGATCAGTTTAATGGAGTTGTATCCAATATCACTGCTTGCCATACCTTGAGTTTTTATGATAGAGGGCTTCTTATGGAGGGAAGAAACCATAATTGAGCTCTGCATATTTCTGTGAAATGCCTGGATGATGTTTTAGCTCGAGTGTTGGTGGATACAGGGTTGTCATTAAATGTAATGCCAAAGTCTATATTGGCCAAGCTCTCTTACATAGAGACTGTGATGAGACCCAGTATGATGATTGTAAAAGCTTTTGATGGATCTCGTAGAGCTGTAATTGGAGAAGTGGACTTGCCAATACTAGTAGGCCCGCACATTTTCAAGATAACTTTCCAGATCATGGATATCAACCCAGCATACAATTGTTTATTGGGAAGGCCATGGATCCATGTTCCTGGCGCAGTAACATCCACACTCCACCAAAAGATGAAATTTGTGGTAAATGGAAAGCTAATCACAGTATCTAGTGAAGAAGATTTATTGATCAGTCACCTTTTGTCATTCAGATATGTTGAAGTTGATGAAGGAGCATTTGAAACTTCTTTTCAAGCTCTTGAAATTGCTAATGATATTTTCTTGGAGGTGAAAGAACAAGATAGATGGTAGGTCTATCATTTTCTTCTTTGAAAGGTGCTAAGGAAATGCTTGCCAAAGGTAGTACTGAAGGTTGGGGTCAAGTGATTCACATTCCTGAGAAGAATGACCGTTTTGGGCTGGGATACAAGCCTCAGATGAATGAAGGTGTCCAAGGTTCCTTCAGAGCTAAAGCATGAAGTTTTCAAGAGGTGCTCCATAGTGTGGGTTTCATCCATGACAAAGAGGTGGCCGTTGTAGAAGACGATGTAGTTGATTCAACAACACCATGACTGATGTATCACTGCACAACCGATTTGAACAACTGGGAATCTATTGACTTGCCTGAAGTTTTTCTGTTGTCAAAGTAATTTATTTTTATTTCTCGAAATCCTTTTGCTTTACCCAAGGCTTAAGGATCATATGTAGGGCCCCTTTATTTCAAATGATTTTCGTCATTAATAAAAAGCATTTTTTCTTTCTTTTCTTTTATTTTGGCTTTAAAGAAAATGGAAACCTTTTTAAAACCACAAAAAGCATTTTTCCTATTTGCATTTACTTTTTTATTGTTTTTTTCTAAAAAAATAACATTAAAATCATGCAGAATAATCAATGAACCTGTTGAACTCGATAATGCTACAATGCCTCCTGACTTTGAGACCCCTGTAAACCAAGCGGAAGAAGAGTGCGAGGATGGGTGTGATCTTCCTGAGGAACTAGAAAGATTGCTTGAGCATAAGGATAAAGTCATTCAGCCTTATCAGGAGCCCATAGAGATCATCAACTTGGGAACAGAGGAGTTGAAGAAAGACGTGAAGATTGGTACTATCCTTGAAGATGGCTTCAGGGAAATTTTGGTCAAGCTTTTGCATGAACACGTCGATGTGCGTGCCTTGTCATACCAAGATATGCCTGGTTTAGACACATATATTGTTGAGCACTGACTACCACTTCGGCCAGAATGCCCACTAGTGAAACAAAAGCTAAGAAGAATAAGGTCTGACATGTCCATCAAGATCCAAGAAGAAGTTAAGAAACAGTTCGACGCAGGGTTTCTAGAAGTGTCCAACTACCCTCAATGGGTTGCTAATATTGTACATATCCCCAAAAAGGATGGTAAAGTGAAGATGTGTGTGGATTACAGAGATCTAAATAGAGCCAGTCCAAAGGACGACTTTCCTCTTCCACATATTGATATACTAGTGGACAACACTGCTAAATTTTCCATTTTCTCCTTCATGGATGGTTTCTTAGGCTATAATCAAATCAAAATAGTGCCTAAGAACATGGAGAAGACAACGTTCATTATGCCATGGGGAACATACTGCTACAAGGTAATGCCTTTTTGGTTGAAAAATGTTGGGGCAACTTACCAACGAGCAATGGTCACCCTCTTTCACGACATGATGCACAAAGAAATCGAAGTGTATGTCGATGATATAATCGCCAAATCACAAAGTGAAGAGGACCATATAGAACACCTGTAGAAATTGTTTGAATGACTGAGGAAGTTCAGATTACGCCTAAATCCTGCTAAGTGTACATTCAGTGTCTGGTCTGGGAAGTTACTTGGTTTTATTGTTAGCCAACAGGGAATTGAGGTAGACCCTGATAAAGTCAGGGTATTCAAGAAATGCCTGCTCCACGAACATAGAAATAAGTCAGAGGGTTCCTAAGAATATTTAATTATATCCCTAGGTTTATCTCTCACATGACCACTACGTGTGAGTCTATGTTCAAGCTGCTGAGAAAGAATCAAGTTGTCCAGTGGGATGTCGATTGTCAAAAGGCTTTTGAAAAGATCAAATGTAATCTGTAGGAGCCTCCCGTCTTAATGTCACCCTTGCCTGGGAAACCGCTCATCACGTACCTGACTATGTTAGAAGGTTCGATGGGTTGCGTACTGGGGCAACAAGATGAATCTGGCCAAAAAGAGCACGCGATTTACTACATAAGCAAGAGGTTTACTAATTGTGAATCGAGATATTCATTTGTAGAAAATACCTATTGTGATCTAGCATGGGCCACCCCTCGTTTGAGGTAGTACATGATATACCATACCATTTTATTAATTTCCAAAATGGATCCAATAAAGTTCATCTTCGAGAAACCTGCTCTAAATGGGAGATTAGCTCATTGGCAAATGTTGTTGTCTGAGTATGGTATACAGTACTTCACCCAAAAGGCAATTAAAGGGAGCGTATTGGCAGAATATTTGATGCATCAGCTATTGGGGGACTATCAAAATATAAAGTTTGACTTCCCTGACGAAGATATCATGGCTATAAAAGATTATGATATTCCAAACCTTAATGAAGGGCCTGAACCTGGGGAAATTTGGCAACTTGCATTTGATGGTGCTTCATATTCCAACGGGCATGGCATCCGAGCTGTTTTGGTCTCTCCTTATGGTAATTTCACCTCTTTCACTGCAAGATTGTGCTTTAGTTGTACGAACAACATGGTAGAATACGAAGCCTGTATCCTTGGTCTTGAAGCCACAATCAATCTTTGCATCAAGAATCTTGAGGTGTACGGAGACTCCGCTTTGGTGATCTACCAAATCAAAGGAGATTATGAAACCCGTGACACTAAGTTGGTTCCTTATCATGCTTATGTTAAAGAATTGATAAAGTACTTTGATACCATAACGTTTCATCACATCTCAAAAACAGAGAACCGAGTAGCTGATGCTTTGGCTACATTAGCTTCCATGTACCAAGTCAGGTTCCATAATGAAGCCCCTCTTATTGTTATAAGGCGACAGACTGAACCAGCTTACTATTAAACAGTCGAAGCAGAAGCTGATGGCAAGTCGTGGTTTCATGACATCAATTACTTTTTAGAAAAACAGGAGCATCCAGAGAATGCTTCGGCCATGGATAAAAGGACTCTAAGGAAGTTATCATCCAATTTCTTCCTAAGTAATGGTGTCTTGTACAAAAGAAACCATGACATGGTGTTACTCAGATGTGTAGATAGAAATGACGCTGACATGCTGATCAAGAAGATACATGAAGGGTCCTTTGGGAGACATGCTAATGGGCACTCCATGAATAAAAAGATTCTAAGGGCTGGCTATTACTGGTTGACAATGGAAGCTGACTTTTTTCGTTATGCCAAAACATGCCATAAGTGTCAAATCTACTATGATAAAGTTCATGTGCCGCCCACTCCCTTGAATGTTTTGACTTCTCCATGTCCATTTTCGACGCGGGGCATTGATATGATTGGCGCTATTGAACAAAAAGCATCTAATGGTCATTGCTTCATCCTAGTTGCCATTTACGCAATGGGTAGAGGCTGCTTCCTATGCTAATGTGACCAAATAAGTGGTTACTCGTTTTCTCAAGAAGGACATTATCTATCGATATGGAATTCCAAGAAAAATCATCACAAATAATGGGACGAATTTGAATAACAAAATAATGAAGGAGTTATGTGAAAGCTTTAAGATTGAGCACCATAATTCTTCTCCATATCGCCCAAAGATGAATGGAGTTGTTGAAGCTGCAAATAAAACATCATGAAGATCCTGCAAAAGATGGTAGTGACCTGTAAATATTGGCATGAGATGCTACCTTTTGCTTGGCACGGATATCAGACGTCTGTTCGCACTTCAACGGGGGAAACCATTTTTTTCCCTAGTATACGGAATGGAAGCAGTTCTCCTAGCTGAGGTAGAAATCCCATCAATGAGAGTTCTGATGGAAACTAAACTTGAAGAGGCTGAATGGATTCAAAATTGTTTTAACGATTTGAATCTCATTGAAGAGAAGCGCATGGTTGCCTTGTGTCATGGACAACTATATCAGAAACGACTCAAGAAGGCATTTGACAAAAAGGTCCGTCTTTGAGAGTATAAAGAAGGAGATCTCGTGCTCAAGAAGATTTTCCTTGTTCACAAGGATCTACATGGAAAGTGGGCTCCAAATTATGAAGGCCCATTTGTTGTTAAGAAAGTATTTTTTGGTGGAGCCTTAATTCTTGCAATGATGGATGGCGAGGAGTTCCATCAGACAGTAAATTCTGATGCAGTTTGATTGTATTATGCCTAGAAAAAAGACAGCCTCTAAGTTGAAAACCTAAAAGGGCGACTTAGGCAAAAAAGGCATCCCGGTGGACCGAAAACCCGAAAGGGTGATCCAGGAAAAAATCAGGGATATAAAGAATGTGTCAGCTCAGTAAATTGAAAACCTGAAAAGGTAACTTAGGCAAAAAAGAGCATCCCGGTGGATTGAAAACCCAAGAGGGAGACCCAGGCAAAAGTTAGGGATAATAAAAGGCTAATACTGTATCGAGCAAGTCTGATCAACACAAAAGGAACTAGGGCATGAAGATCAACCAAATCGTTCTCTTCAGAAATGAAGTTTTATGGACCTTTTAGTTTTAGGGAAAGTAGCAAAATATTGAGGTTCAATGTAAACCTTTTCCATTGCCATTTTCATTTTCTATTTTCTCTGTAATATTCCATATGGAGCCATGCTTTCATGTTCTACCATATTATAAATGAAATATGCATTTCCTTTTCTACTCATTGTGCCATTTATCTTTCTTTTGCAAAATTTCATTTATTTTTGATGATATAATTTTGAAAGCTAAGGGATAACAATGATATTGACATAAATAATTGCTTTGACAATTAAAATAACCAAATAGGGGAGCTGATCTTTCTCTAGAGACCACAAGGTTACAAGATACTTGTGGAACACTTCTGAAATAATCCCTAAGGAGGACTTGGTCCTGTCATTTTCCAATAAGATTTTGACGAAGTCTGACATACCTGAAGAATATGTTCAGAATGTTCATCTATTTTCAATTGAGGTGTTTCTTCGAGTGTTAAGGAAAACATGACAGTCATCTCTACACCAAAAATCCTTTGTGTTTGTTAGAGTGATCCAGTCTTCGTCTTGCATGCACACCGCTTAGGTCATTGCATGTCAAGCATATCATGTCATCTTTTCTTTGTTGGACCCAACTTTGTTGGCACTTACTCAAATAGATACTTGTCAAATTTTATCACTTTTGTCGATCTGAGGTTTTTTCCCGATCATCTACTAGATAAGTCATATTTTCTATTACTCTCTTGTCTAACAAAATTTCCAGATATCCTTCCACATGTTGTGTTGTCAAGTTTTACTGTCAATTTGGTTCTGTGCAAATCCGGAACCCTTTCTTTTAAACTCTGTGCGAATCTGGAGTCTTTTGTTAGTTTTGTACGAATCTGAAACTTTTCTTTTTATGCTCTGTGCGTATCCGGAGTCCCTTGTCTGTTTTATGCGAATCCAGAAATTCATTTTTATGGTTATGAGAGAAGCATTAACCCATCTCTCTTTTGTACTCTGTGCAAATCCGGAGTCTTAAGTAGGTTCTGTGCGAATCCGGAACTTTTCTTTTTACGCTCTGTGCGAATCCATAGTCTTTTGTTAGTTTTGTGTGAATCTGGAACTTCATTTTGTGGTTATGTGAGAAGCATTAACCTATCTCTCTTTTATACTCTGTGTGAATCCGGAGTCCTCTTCTTGTTCTATGCGAAACCGGAACCCCTTTTTCATGGTTATGAGAGAAACCAAACCTATCATTTGTGTTGTTCTAAACAGAACAGTAGCCCATTTGATTTTGCATATATTCAGTGCAAATCCAGAGTCTTTCTTTTTTGTAATCTGTGCAAATCTGGACTCTTTCTTTTTTACACTTTGTGCGAATCCAGAGTCATTTCTTTTTTACACTTTGTGTGAATCCGGTGTCATTTCTTTTTACACTCTGTGCGAATCCAGAGTCGTCTCTTTTATTATAGTCAATTATCTTTTTGCTCTGTGTGAATCCAGAGCATACCTGTCATTACAGATTGTCAAGAACTTTTCCTTCACTATGTGAGAACCTGAAGTCATTTCAGATGGTTATGTGAGAACCCGTAACCTATCTTTTGTTCTGTGAGAAGCCAAAACCTTTTTCTTCACTTTGTGAGAATCCGGAGTCATTTCAGATGGTTATGTGAGAATTCATAACCTATTTCTATTCTCTGTGAGAAGCCAGAGTCACTTTAACAATCTTGTGAGAATCCAAGATCGTTTGTCTACAATTTACAATTTCATTTTGTGCCGTGAGAATCCAAAGCTTGCCTTTCATTACTTAATTTGTCAGTAACTTTTGGTTGGTTCCCTGAGAATCCAGAACTAACCATTTTCCTCAAGTTTCCCCAGTGATTCATTTTATCTTCTTCATTTAATCCCCATCAAATTACATTGACATTCATCTCAGTAATCCCCATAGAGTCTGACTCATCATCCCTAGCATAACATATCATTAGCATATTGCATCATAACATAGCATAGTGCATCATTGTATATCATTTTGGGAGAAAAATTTCGGGTATGCTTGTATTTAAATAACCTCTATCAGAATTACACGAGGATCTCAATCTCTCATGTCATCTAATAGAGCTATTGAAATAGGGGTAACTCTCACACCCTTATTTTCCACCCAACTTTTTCATGAATTCATCAATAGCATCACCCTTGGATGTTTGAAGTACAAGGATTGATAAGGATAGGTTGTGTGTCCTTTCAAAGAACTAGATAGCTCTAAGGAGATTAGGGTTTGAGATGTTGCAAGACTTGGGAATCAAGAAACCTAGAGCAATCTTGGCTTACTCCTGATTATTTGGAGGAGTTTTTCACCTATGTTTGGTTCAAGGTCTTTCTTGATCAAGATGAGGATGTCGAACTTTGGAGCATCTGCTTTTAACTTGATAGAAGACTCATGATTATGAGGATGAAATTTTCAAGTCCACAACAAAAATTTGGTTTCTTGCAAGTCCAATATTCTAATCCATTCATCCCATTTCAAAATCCAAATCCATGTCAATCCTAGAAATTTAAATGCCAAATTCATTCTAATTTCAAAAACCCATGTCAAGTTCCTTCTAATTTATATCAAAATGATTCAAACTTCCATAATTCACTTCTTTTAATTTTCAGCCCATAAAAGACCCTTCATAATTCTAGCTTCAAGTACTCAAGTTTCATATATCATTTTCATCTCAAGTTTCTAAAACAAGTTGCACTTTCAAAATTCAATTTCATTTTAGTTCAATTCAAAAACAATTCAAGTTTAATTTTCGAGTTTCGATTGTAATACAATGCAAGATAATTTTCAAGTTTTAATTTTAATCAAATTCAAGTTCAATTTTATTCAAGTTTCAATCTCATTCAAGTTATAATTCAAGTCAAGGACCAATTTTATTTCATCCAATTCAAATTTCAACTCCATTTTCAAATTCAAGATTCAAACTCACTTTATTTCCTATCATATTCAAGTTCCATTTCCTTTCTATTTCACATTTTTTTCAATTCAAACCAAAGGCTACAAGTCTTCAACCTACCTTTTTTTTCGTCATACATTCAATTCATGAATACTTCATTTCCAATCAATATTTGATTCACGTCCAAACACACTCATACATAATCATTCATGCAAAATTTCATCATATTCATAACCATTCATTACATCCAAGCATTGAATCATATACATGTTTCTTCATTTGCAAATAGAGTTCAAAATGATACAGTTTTTAGATACATGTGGTACAATTTCTAAGCCTACAGTACAAACCATTTACCATGCCAAATACAAGACACTTACAATGATAGTACCTACACCATTAGCTTAAGACACTTTCAAAGACAACCTAAAATGTGTTGCAATTCCTGTTACGTTGAAACCTGTGGCCGTTGCAACATGTTTTCACCTTGCAGACCCTTGTCTTGTTCTCATTTCTGATCCAAAATCTCGTCTTCGTTGGACTACAGACCTGTATAACGCTTTATAGATGCGGCTCATAATTTAATTTTCAGACTTGACAAATAAAAATACATTAGAGGTTTCCAACTTAATCAAAATGGCATGTTCAGATTCATAATTCACCTGTCATTTTCAATCCATCATGTTTACAAATTCAGTTTAGGAACCAAGCATTCATATACATTCATGTGCACATTTGTTAAGCAAGCATATTCATCATCCTTGAGGAAACTTCATAATTCATGCCATACGCATCATTCATCAAATCCAAACCATATCATATTCATAGCATGTTAAAGCATATTTCCAAACCATTTGATCAAAATATCATCATATCATGTAACAGATTCTACTTCTTCATCATATTACTCATTTCAAGCATGGCATTTTATTCATACATCAAAAATCATGTATAAGCAAGCTTCATCCAAATCATGCAATCCATCTCATGGAATACATATAGCATAAAGAATCAAAGAAGGAAATCTCATAGCAGGATCAACATTGATTTCATTTCAATTTACCACACAAAACACATTAAAAAAATGTCATTTAAGTATCATGACAATAATATCTTTGGAAAGGAATTAGAGCAAAATAATAGGTGGGACCATGTATTTTCACTACAGGCAAATTCCAAGGAAACAATTTCAGCAGAAATCTGTACACTCCACTCAATTTTATTCTTTCTCAGCATGTTTTCGATCGTACCGTTTTCCATCTCACCACCCCACAATTTCTCAGGAGAGGAAATTCTAATTGAGACCATATATGTATTACTATTCATTCACGGCGGAAAGAGACATCAGAGAGAAAAAAACCCTAAAATTTTTGGTTCTACGCAGTAGCTACCTTACCAAAAACCCTACCCAGAACTCACTAAAAAAACATAGTTTCTGCTTCAAATTTCGCTTTGAAATGTGAAGAACATAAAAGAGCTACTGGCCAAAAAAAAAAGGAACAACAGAAAGAAATAGGAAAAGTAGAGGGAAGAACGAGGAGAAGTATAGCTCGAAAAGAGGATACCTGAGTTGAACGGTCCAATTTTGTCCCAATTAGGTATTTCTTCTACTCCTTTCCGCTTTCCATTTGCATTTTATTGCTCTTCGTATGTTTCTTTGGTATGTTTTTCTTCGTTGGTGTTTGGAGTTTAATTTAAGGTTTGCTCTGGGCCTTGCGGTTTAGGCGTTTAGGTTGGGATTTTGGGATTTCTAAGTCTAGATTTGGACTTAGAAGGTCCAGTGTAGTAAAGGCGGGGTTCCTTTTTTGGTTGTGGCCAGAGACTGGTGGCGGCGCCGCCGAGGCCGATCGCCAACCACCGTCTTCTCCAGCGTGGTTTTGATTTCGGCAAGCAGTGGTTTGAGAGAGAGATTACTTAGAATGAAACTAGAGAGAGAGAGAGAGAGAGAGGGATACAAAAGAATGAGTCGTGTTATTTTGTGGTCATTTTCATTTATTACGATTTATTGTTTTTTTAAATATGTTTTCGTAAGTACTTTTGGCTCTTCCCATATACTGATTTCATGCTACCCAAGGTCTTAATTCCTTTCCTCAATTAAAGCTCTTTTAGTCATGATTGATGATAAATAAGGCGCTCTTTGCTTTGACCGATGCATGCTTTGGGAGGTTAGGTATTACTGTAGTTTCATAGAAGAGACTTTTCTTGCTTTTGTTCCTTGTTGATTCCGAATTGGGCCATGGAAGTCTGAACCAGATCCATCCTGACCCGTGCCCAGGCAGCCTAAACTGATTCTGTTGGGCTTCATTTTCGTGGCACTATCCCATTTTTTCTTATTTATTTTACTATTTTATATTTCTATTGTTTATGTGTTTATCTTATAAACTCATTGTTTTATTTTAATTTTTCTTTTTAACATGATAAGAATACAAAATATTGATTAATCGCCTTAAATAATTTAATTTAATATTAATTAATTTAATAAATGTTTTTATTTAATTTTATTAATTGGGTTTATTTACATATTTTTCTTTTAATTAAAATAAATCAAAAATATGTCAATTGTTAATCACTTTAAATATTTTTATTTAATATTGGTTAATTAAATTCTTGATTAACCTTATTAGATATTCATATTTAACTTGGTTAATATTTTTTTCCTTGTTTGTGTTTATGTGTGATATTTATCCCCTTGGCTTATGTTTGGATTATGTGTTCATATTTAGCTTGTGTGCATGTTTGATTGTGTGGGTGTTTTGCTTTACCTTTTTTATCCCCGTTCTTCAAAGTGTATCCCTTTCCCTTGAGATATAATATATTTTATCGCTTTGCTTTTTTCATCGCACTTAGGTAGTTTTTAATCAAGATTAAAATCAACCAAACCTTTTTTAAAAAAACTCACAAATAAGCTTGATCCAATGTTGAGCATTTTCATAATAAATCACTTTAATATGATTCCCATCACCATCAATCCTTATCCATTACACTCCATTTTGCATTTTTTTGTAAGTCGATTGCCTTGTACATCGCTATCAACCTCACCCTTTACCTTAGGATCTCCTTTTCCATTAGTTCAAACCCTTTCATAAACCCTTAATTATACTTAGAAATTTTTCAATAAAAGACGAAAAAGGAGCGGAGTGTAGTCGACGTCTCCCTGAGAGTGAGGATCCGAGACGTAAATTTCGTGATTCGAACACTCGTCATCCTAAAATCAACCAACAAACCGTAGTGCTCATAACTACAGGCACTCTGATTTCTCATTTGTCAATGAGAATACGTAGGCACAAGGACCCTAATCCTTGGCGAGCAACCTTTTTCTTTTTAATCTTTTCCCCGTAGTTTCCCGAACTACAAATACTCTGACTTCCTCATTGCACTATGAGGGTACGTAGGCACAAGATTGCGATGATCTTAGCGAGCATCCTAGGAAAACAAACCATATAGTCCATATTCTCTTTATTTCCTAATAACATGATAAGCCTAACACTTAGAAGAAAACATCAACACACAAACCTAACCTAATGGTTCCCGTTGGGTACAACGGACGTGATGGGTGCTAATATCTTCCCCTTGTGCAACTTACTCCCAAGATCAAACGCTTGGTTATGATGACCATGTCTTCTCCTTTAGCTTATGGGTTTTATCGATATTTTCCTTTTCCCCTTATGGGAATAAATAAAGTTCAATGGTGACTCTGTTAGACCGTCTCGCGAGCGTACGACTATGCTTCACAAAGGATCGTGATTTCTTTGAGGTACGACATGGTAGAGTAGAAAAGAAATTTCTAAATTGCCTCTCATGAACTAGAAAGGATAACATACTCTTTCATCATGTGCAGTTCATTTTTGAAGTTATTTTTGAAGAAGGTTCATTGGAGTGTGGCAGCCACATTTACTTGGTGGTATGATTGCTCGAGTTTTGAAGATGGAGGCATCCACGTCATGTCTGTCATCTTATGATAGATACCCAAGCCTTATCAATTCTAGACTTCTCAATTCACTTATTTCCATGTCACATTTGTTAGTTCCATGGTTCTATGATATCGAATTGTCCATGGTTCTATGATTGGCTAAATTGTGGTAAAACAAGACCCTGCACAAATGTTAAGCAGGATGTCATTACCATAGTTATGACATTGCTAAAGAAGCAAGAAGGAGCTGGTGAAAGAACTGTTGTGGATTGTTTTAATGTGAATGTCATGCTGAATGTAGGGACATCCATCAAGACATCTATTTGCTGATAACAGAACTGCTGTCATGTGTTGACATCAGGTACAACAGGAGCTATGTGCAGCAGGAGCTATATGCAACAGGAGCAAACAGAGGTTGACATCAAGGTCAAGTGCAGCAAGAGCAAGTAGGAGCTAACAGAGGCTGACATCAAGGTCGAGTGTAGCAAGAGCAAGCAGGAGCTAGCAGAGGCTGAAGAAATGACTGATGTCATGGATGTCATTACCATAGTAATGACATAGCTGTCTGGCACAACAGGCACTGCTATGGGTTACCAGTAGCCTAGTTCCTCACAGGTAGTGTGAGGTGTGCAGCCACAACAGGTTGAGTTGTGGTGAAGTTTCTCACAGGTAGTGAGTGAGGTGTGCAGCCACAACTATTGGAGTGGTGATGAAGCTCCTCACAGGCAGTGTGAGTTGTACAACCACAACAATGTGAGTTGTGGTGAGTAAGCTGTGTTGTCATGTGTTTTAAGCAAGACATTGTTGCAAGGAGATGGATTGATGAGACCATGTTGAAAATACCTCATCAGTAAATATGTCAAGGAGATGGATTAGGAACAAGAACAGAGTGTATTGGTATTCATAAAAGGATCTTGGAGACCTTTTAGGAAACTTGAATAGACTTGTTTCTAATATTATTCTGCAGAAGATTGGGAGAAACCATGACTGTCATGATGAAGATTCTGCAGAAGTGTTCAGCAGGGCAAGCTGGTCATTTAAGAGGAAGTGAAGCTGAATGTCATGACCAATGTTATGACATTAATTGTATGACATCAGACGGGCTGAGTTTGTGTTTCTGTTATGATACCTGATATATCTCAGGCTAAATATCAGGAAACATGTTATGACTCCTGAGTTATATCAGGAGAGATTCAAGGCAATGCTGACCAAGCCATGACCTAATTGGATAGCACCTTGATTTGTGGAAATTAGTTTTGATTTATTAAAACTAATAGTTGTTACTTCTGCACAGCCCAAGCCCAGCCTGCAGTGCTATAAAAGGAGGCGCAGAAGCAGAAGAAAGGCAAGCACTCACATCAAGAAAAATCAGAGTGTAAAATAGAGGTCTAGGGTTGAGAGTCCCTTGTGTGTAAGTCACCCTTTGTATCTTTTGATACATTGAGGTAGACATATTGGTAAGCGAAGAAAGCTAGTCTTCACGTGTAAAGTCTGTTTAGGAATACTTGTGATCCAAGCAATTGTCTTGGGGATGATTGTTTTGGTTAGATAGATTCTAGGCTGTGTCTCACACGAAGCTGTGAAGCAAGAGTATGTGAGTTCCTTGATCAAAGCTGTGAAGCAAGATCAAGGTGTGTATGAAGTGTCTCTTCATACTGTTTTTGTAATTATTTGATATCACTGTTGTGTGATTGATGAGGAGTGAGTGGGTATACTCAGGTACTAGAGTGTCTCTAGGCTGAAATGTCATTGGGTAGAGATTAAGTGAGAAGTGCAAACTGGAGGTTTGACTTTGAATTGATTCTACTAATAGTTAATTTCCTCCCTGGCTTGGTAGCCCCCAGATGTAGGTGTTGTTGATACCGAACTGGGTGAACAATTACTGTGTTATTTATCTTTCTGCATTTACAATTATGTACTTTAAATGGTTAGATAAATAGTATGACAGACTGCAGATGTTTTAACAGAGGTCGTGAAATTAGTTATGACATTGGGACAATTTTAAAGAAATTTAAATTGGCCATGGTTTGTCCTCATCCTTGTTGAGCAGAGATCAATGTTCTAGGAACACATGTGATCTGCATAGCCATAATTTCAATTGGTATCAGAGCAGGCATCCTGTCTGTTCTGGATGAGATCTTGGGAGATACTTTCTGGTGTTTTGGAACAAGGAGAAGCTGTAGCTGAGTTGCTGATCTTGCTGAATGTTTAAGCTACTGCTTATGGAGCTAAAGAGAAGCTTGTAATTGTTGTTGTGCTCTCTGATATAAGAGCTTTTATGATCTGCTGAAGGGTTTGCCAAAGAAGGAGTGGCTACTTCTGTATGATGTCCTATAAGGGCATGTTGAAGAAGTTCTTTTGGTGGTTCCGCTGCATAATTTTCTGATGAAAGAACTCTGGTAGCCCTGGGAGAAGATTGGCCTATATTCAGTTTGATGCATGATTGTGGCAGTTGTGTAGATGATTGGAAGATGGTGCTTGCAACTGTGTTTGGTTGTGTGCCTGGACTGTTCTGTTGTGTTCTACAGTTTGCTGGAAGCTGTGTAGAGAAGATAGTGGGAGGTGATTTATTTTCACCACTCATGACTTGCAAGGATCCTATCAGCAGAGGAAGTCATAGAGAAGTTGAGTCAAGGGTGGCAGCCTTGATGTTTAAGCCTTGGTATTCCTGAAGATGTGTAGATTTAAGATCAATTGCTATTTGTGGTCTACACATGTATTTAACTGATTATGCATGAAGTTCAGAGAAGGATCTGTTACAAGGATTTAAGATTCATTGTTGAATTATCCTTAGTTGATGATCAAGTTGTCTCCTCAGTTGTTGCACAAGCATCAGGCCCTGATATGCTTGGTTTACTTCAAGGATCTGATGTTCAACCAGATGTTGAAACATTCCAAAACTCTGTTGATTCAAGGAGTGAATCACTAGGTCAATAAAGATAAAGCTGGATCTGACCTTATTCTAGTAGGTTTCCTGACTAGAAACTAAGACTAGAATGTAGTGCTGATGGAAGTGGAGATGAAGGCAGTCTCTTGAATCAGCCCATTAGAGTGTAGCAGGTAAGGCTAGAATGGAGTGCTGATGGGAATGAAGATGAAGACAATATGCTCTATAAGAGTATTGGAGTGCAGCAGTTGTGTTCTAGTTTCTACTAGAAGCACCTGATCTATTAGCTAGAAACTTTCCTGGCAAGAAACTTGTCTAGAAGACGGTGTTGGTGATAGCACTGCTTAGGTCAGTTTATTTCTGATCTAAGTTCATAGGAGCATATGACCTTGCTCAGCTTGGAGGTCAAGGATAAGTGGCAGCTATCTTTGATTCTCTGAAGAAGTATATACTTAAGGAAAGCGGGAATCCTTTTGTAAAGACTTGTGTGATCCTTCCTCCCTAAAAGAATCAAGCTTTGGCATGTTTGGTTTCTCTAAAGAGGAGTTTCATGAAGCAAATGCACTTCAAGGTAACTGTTGTGGCACAACAAAGCAGAATAGAGGTAGTCGACTCCAACTTGATATCAATCCTATGCACTGATATCTTCTAAGTGGCAGAATGAAAGCCTGAACTCTCCAGCTGAATGTCTTAACCAAAGTTGTGACATCAAGCAGAAACTTCAAGGCCTCAAGTGATGGTGTGGCACATCATTTGAAGATAAGTTGATCTTCTCAGGTATGAATGGAATTAATGCTTCATATCATGCAGTTTGTGGGAGCTGTGTGAAGGAGTAGATACCTTGCTTTGGAGCAAGAAGAATGTGAAGATCAAAGTGGCCTGGTGGATTAGCAGACTTTATAGAGCTCTGAAAAATGCTGAATAACCAAACAGTGGCATTTGGTTATTTAAGCAGTGTGCCTTCAGAGAACTATTCTTGTGCAGAAGGGTAGTTATTTGAAGACCACAGAAGGTTCTGGGACTGGTCATGCTTGGAACTAATTACTCATGTGTAAAAGGGTAATTAGTTGAAGACCAAAGGAGGATTTATTTCTGTTCACATATTGGAGCTTGTGGTAGAAGCCCTAAGCTGTGTATAGAAGATTACCTTCTTGTGGAGATGGAGTTGATCAAGCTGGTGGAGCTGTGAAGATCTTCAGTTGGACTACTAGGCAGCAGTAAGTCCAGTATGGGCACATAAAGAACCATGGGATGGTGTGTCTGTGATATGAACCATCTGATATGTGAAGATCTCTTGTGGAACTTGTGATTCACTTCTTGGCTAAGAAGTACTCTATCTTGTCATACGGGAGAATGATAAGGTAAAAGGACTGTCTTGGAGTATGATGTAAAGGTATTGAATGCATTCTGATGTGATAAAGTCCTTATGTGGTGTCTATCTTGTACTCAGCCTAAGGCCATAATACTTGTGGAGAAGTGGTCTCTTCTGCTACAAGTAACTGTAGGAAGAGGTGAATCAGTTTGGTGTCTTCTCTCTGTATGAGCATGGAGTTGGTCATGAGAAGATAATGTGGTGATCTTGGAGCAGCTGTTATCAAAGAGAGGGGGAGAGCTTCTGTTTGATGGGTGTACTACTTGCTTGTGGCTCAAGCAGTAAGTGAATGCGTTCAACATGTGTGTTGAACAGAGAATGAGTTCTTGAAGACATGAAGATGCGTCTTATGTGCACTGGTTACCATTAATATGGGAGAATTATACTTCTATTCAGGATATGTTGCTGCAAGAGTGCATTTATGTCTCAATATTGTTTGTGGGTTCAAACAATTTGAGTGTTTGTGAAGGTGGAATGTCAGACAAGAGGTTGTGGCATTGAGTTACTGCTCTAGCTCATGGTGAACATGACATTGTATTCCTTTTTGGGTCTGTCATTAGGTGCCAATGGATCAAATCAGACTTGCACAAGCAGTGTTGGGAGCAATATCAAGATGAAGATTAAGACATCAGCAACCTTGATCTTGTGCAAATGGAAGGACCTTCACCCTGAAGAGTATTCTAGATAGTAATCCTGCAACTGCTTCTGATATTGGTTCCAGTATGGGTTGTGAATCAAAGGGTGCAGAGATGCATGTGCTTCCAGTGTGTGAATATGAAGATGTTGAAGTAAATATTCATATGGATGGGTTCTCTCTTTCAGGGGGAGCAATGTTTATGCTGACAGGGGAAGATGTGTACTTGTCTGGTGTGTAGCTGCTGAAGTGGTGCAATCCTTATTAGAGGTCAAGCAGCATGTGTATGGGAGATGATGAGATGACTGTATGTACATTTTGTGTTGAGCTTATGCATGTATAAGTACTCTTTTTTGTCAAAGTTTTGACTAAACCAAGGGGGAGAACAAGAAAAACTACTGCTGCTGATGAGGAAAGCATTGTTGCTGCCATGCTGGATGCAACTATCAAGGGGAAGCATGATAGTTTGTGTAAACTACTGCTGAATGTCCTGATAAGTTGTTTTAGCCAAAATTTTCCAAAGGGGGAGTTTGTTAGTTCTATGGTTCTATGATATCGAATTATCCATGGTTCTATGATTGGCTAAATTGTGGTAAAACAAGACTCTGCACAAATGTTAAGCAGGATGTCATTACCATAGTTATGACATTGCTAAAGAAGCAAGCAGGAGCTGGTGAAAGAACTGCTGTGGAGTGTTTTAATGTGAATGTCATGCTGAATGTAGGGACATCCATCAAGACATCTATCTGCTGATAACAGAACTGCTGTCATGTGTTGACATCTGGTACAACAAGAGCTATGTGCAACAGGAGAAAACAGAGGTTGACATCAAGGTCAAGTGCAGCAAGAGCAAGCAGGGGCTAACAGAGGCTGACATCAAGGTCGAGTGCAGCAAGAGCAAGCAGGAGCTAGCAGAGGCTGAAGAAAGGACTGATGTCATGGATGTCATTACCAAAGTAATGACATAGCTGTCTGGCATAATAGGCACTGCTATGGGTTAGCAGTAGCCTAGTTCCTCATAGGCAGTGTGAGGTGTCCAGCCACAACAGGTTGAGTTGCGCTGAAGTTTCTCACACCTAGTGAGTGAGGTGTGAAACCACAACTGTTGGAGTGGTGATGAAGCTCCTCACAGGCAGTGTGAGGTGTGCAACCACAACAATGTGAGTTGTGGTGAGTGAGTTGTGTTGTCATGTGTTTTAAGCAAGACATAGTTGCAAGACATAGTTGTATGACAACAGAAGGAGCTGCTAGTGTATATCTCTTGACAGAATTGGTTTGGATTGATGAGACCATGTTGAAAATACCTCATTAGTAAATATGTCAAGGAGATGGATTAAGAACAAGAACAAAGTGTATTGGTATTCATAAAAGGATCTTGGAGACCTTTTAGGAAACTTGAATAGACTTGTTTCTAATATTATTCTGCAGAAGATTGGGAGAAACCATGACTGTCATAATGAAGATTCTGCAGAAGTGTTCAGCAGGGCAAGCTGGTCAGCTAAGAGGAAGTGAAGTTGAATGTCATGACCAATGTTATGACATTGATCGTATGACATCAGACGGGCTGAGTTTGTGTTTCTGTTATAATACCTGATATATCTCAGGCTAAATATCAGGAAACATGTTATGACTCCTGAGTTATATCAGGAGAGATTCAAGGCAATGCTGACCATGCCATGACCTAATTGGACAACACCTTGAATTATGGAAATTAGTTTTGATTTATTAAAACTAATAGTTATTACGTCTGCACAGCCCAAGCCCAGCCTGCAGTGCTATAAAAGGAGGCGCCAAAGCAGAAGAAAGGCAAGCACTCACATCAAGAAAAATCAGAGTGTAAAATAGAGGTCTAGGGTTAAGAGTCCCTTGTGTGTAAGTCACCCTTTGTATCTTTTGATACATTGGGTAAACATATTGGCAAGTGAAGAAAGCTAGTCTTCACGTGTAAAGTATGTTTAGGAATACTTGTAATCCAAGCAATTGTTTGGTGGATGATTGTTTTGGTTAGGTAGATTCTAGGTTGTGTCTCACTCGAAGCTGTGAAGCAAGAGTGTGTGAGTTCCTTGATCAAAGCTGTGAAGCAAGATCAAGGTGTGTATGAAGTGTCTCTTCATACTGTTTTTGTAATTGTTTGATATCACTGTTGTGTGATTGATGGGGAGTGAGTGGGTATACTCAGGTACTAGAGTGTCTCTAGGCTGAAGTGTCATTGGGTAGAGATTAAGTGAGAAGTGAAAACTGGAGGTTTGACTTTGAATTGATTATACTAATAGTGAATTTCCTCCATGGCTTGGTAGCCCCCAGATGTAGGTGTTGTTGGTACCGAACTGGGTGAAAAATTACTGTGTTATTTATCTTTCTGCATTTACAATTATGTACTTTAAATGGTTATATAAATAGTATGACAGACTGTAGATGTCACAACAGAGGTCGTGACATTGGTTATGACATTTGGACAATTTTAAAGAAATTTAAATTGGCCATGGTCTGTCCGCATCCTTGTTGAGCTGAGATCAATGTTCTAGGAACACATGTGATCTGCATAGCCAGAATTTCAACGTTCTCCAAGAATGCTAGCAAGTTGGTTCGGTTTAGATTTTCAATATTATTGGCCATTTTTATTTGATAAGCATCAACATCATGAAGTCACAACCTTTAATCCTGAAAGCTGACTCTTGCTGCAATTTTCAACATGGCCATAGGGCATTTTGTCAATCAAAGAGCTGTAAAATAGCTAAAGAAAATAGGCTCTGATTGTTGATACTTGAATCTTGGCTAATCCTCATATTTGTTCCTTGTCTTTCCGTTAGCCGAACCTCCTAAAAATTTAATGCTTTGTAACCTTTGAATGTACATTTGCAAACTCATGAATTTCATCATTAATAAATGTTATGAACATTTGAAATTAAATTATATGACAAAATTTGTACACATATGCACGTATGTCTAATCATAAGCTGGTGAAAATTTTCTTTTAAGCTTGTATCTCAAATTTTAAACTCATTAGCCATTCTACATGTCACCATACTTGAAATCACAATGCCAAAATGTCCTTAGTTATTAGCTTTCACTTGTGTTGAAAATGAAACTCAATCTTGCATTTTGAAAAGAAACAAATCACATAGGTCTTGGAACTTGAATGATGAAATGAAAAAAATGATTATAACCCAAATCTTGAAATGAAAACTTTATTGTGAATCCCTCTTTTCTTTTATAAAAAAATTCCAAGAAGTTGAAACTTGAGAATAAACTTGCAAAGTAAATCCTGAATTCAAACTTGGATGAGCTTAAAGCTCACAAACTGCTTGAAAACTCGGTACTGAACTTGAACGTAGAATTTGGGCTATGAAGATGATAATCTTGAATGAAAACTAGAGACCTCGAAACTTGAGTGAACTAAAGAATGCCTTGGTCAAGAAACCAGATTTTGGCTTAAACCAAACATAGTTGGAAAAACTCCTTGAAGCTTGTATTCCGCCAAATAAATCAGAAGTAAGCCAAGACTGCTTTAGGCTTCTTGATTCCCAAATCTTGTAATATTTCAAACTCCAATCCATTACTTTGAAGAGAAACAAAACTCATCCTTGTCAATCCTTTTACTTCCAATTACTAAGAATAAATTCACGAAGAAGCTGAATGAAAAAAGAGGGTGTGACAGTTGCCCCTATTTAAATAGCTCTATTGGATGACACAAGATACTGAAATTCTTGTGTATTTATGATAAAGATTATTTAAATACAAGAATACCCGATTTTTTCTCCCAAATGCAGATGATATGCCAAGATGTTACATGCTAATGTTGACATGTAATGCACTCTAGCATGATGAAAATGATGGGATGATAATTGTAAAATGCAGACAAAGGAAGAAAGAAAACAAGGATAAAGTCAATAACAATGGGTAACAACTCATTGGGAATGACCAAACACTAGGGAATAGAAAATGAAACAGGACATCTAAAGTGACTGATCAACAGGTTCAGGCATGACCAGATGATACTTTAGAAAAAAGATCCTCACTGGAGGTAGAACCGGAAAGATGGTACCCACTGGGGAATACGTAGAGTAGTTGACCAACAGGTTCAGGCATGACCAGTTGACACTCTGGACAAAAGATAAAACAAGACCCTCATAGCAATAGGAACATGCAAAGAAATGCTGGAGTTTTCAAACAAGAATAAAACATCCAATCCTTTGGAAATTCCTTAAAATGAAGAGATCAAATGGGATCTTCAGGAAATATCAGAAAAGATACAGGATAATTAAACTCTTCTATAAGCCAAAATAATTGGACTTCACAGGGAAACACCCTTTGGATAAGCTTCTCGAAAGAGACTGCCACTTATCGTCGTTAGGCTTGACGCGCCACCAAGAACGAATAAGCTTCTCAAAGGAGAGTGCCACTTATCGTTGTGTTACAGTGAGAATTGGATATCAAATTATTGATTAATTTGAATCACAATCTTGATTCACAACCGGTCTTTGATTTATCCGAAGGAAAGGTTAAAGAAAAGAAAAACCTATTTTACATCATAAACACAATGTGAGGAAAGATCTAGGGTTCGGGGGTTGGTTAAGCTTAGGGAATGTATTAGCACCCTAAACTTCTGTAGTACTCTACAGGAACCTCTTGTTTAAAATGTGTTATTGCTAATTGTTATCTGTTTAGGGTAATGCTAGAGGGTTAAAGGTAGAGAGAAGGACCTAAGGAGTTAGTCTTAAGTATACTCGCCAAGAAATCGCATCTTGTGCCTACGTATCTTGGGTAGGGGATGGAATCAAAGTATTCGTAGTTCCCCTCACAGAGGGAGGAAGAGGAACTTCTTGACTGTGGTCAAGGTTCTAGGGGGAAGTAAACGTTCATATGGAAGCGCTTACGTGGAGTGCGGCGACTCCTATTCTACGTTGTAGAGTTGAATTGAAAAGGGTGAAGTAAGTATTCCACGGCTGGAATTTACATAGAGTGCGGCGACTCCTAATCCTAAGGCTAGGATAAAGGGGTAGGTGTCCACGGCGGGACGCCTAAGCATGAGTACGGCGACTCAAATCCTAAGGCTAGGAAAAGGGTAAGGTTGTCCATGGTGGGACGCCTAATCACGAGTACAACGACTCGGATCCTAAGGCTAGGATAGGGTGAAGGTAAAGGCATTGATGTGGCGGTCAAACGGGAAACCTTTCCTTCGGAAATGGTAAATGGTCAACAGAAATGTAAAGCAAATGATAATTGATAAGCATGAGATAATGAAATGTAGATAATGTACAATGAACAATTAGAGATTGAGTTAAATTTGAATGGATAATGAGACATGATGTTAGAAATGGATTGGAGGAAAGTGATTAAGTGGAATAGTTAAGTTATAAATTAATTAAAAAAGGAAATAGATTGTTTTTATTGTTTTTGAGAATAATTATGATTAAGTGAAAATATGAAAAAAGGTTAATTAAGCTTGATTTATTTTGAAATTGAGATTTTTAGGTTAATTTAAAAAAGAGTTTTTATTTTATTTTAAATAAAATGAAGAAAAGTTAAGTAAAACTAAAATATTTTTGTTATTTTTATTTTTATTATAAAAGAAAGTAAATCAATATTAAATTAGTTTTAACTCATATTTTTTCTTAAAAGATTCTTTCTTATTTTTTTTATATTAACAAACTAATTATTTTCAGATTTTTTTAAAAAAGGTTAGTGGTTAGTTTTGTCGCTTACGCGAAAATAAGGTGCCGGCAAAACAGAAGAGTCGCCACCTTTCGTTATTTATCCCTCAGAACGGGAAAGGAAACGATCGGAAAAACCTGACGAAAAAGGGTAAGACAAGGTCGTCGCAACCATTGTCTGGGTTTGGGAGTCGGTTACGCAAGGGGAAGGTATTAGCACCCCTCACGTCCGTCGTACTCGACGGGATCCACGCTTGTTGTGTTTACTGGACGAGTTGGTTTATCTATCTACCTATCAAGGCTGGTATAAAAAGAAAAGAAAATGACTCGGCAAAGCGTCGCACTTTATGCCTACGTATTCTCATCAGAGAACGAGAAATCAGAGTCAACGTAGTTCGACCTACGACGGGTTACGGGGGAGGTAGCTCGCCAATACATCAGTATTGTGCCTACGTACTCTCAACAGGTATGAGAGATCAGAGCTTACGTAGTTCGGGACACTACGCTTATGGGGATTCAGATTCATCTATTTTATCGAGTAGGGTTAAACAACAGTTCCAGCAGTTAGGGACAAGGCCTGTTTGCGGTGGCGCTGAAGTTTAACGATACTCTTTTCTTCAGAAAAGCTTCCTTTGATTATGGGCCCACGGGGCAAAAAGGTTTGAAGTTTGTTTTCTGTCTTTTACGGAAGAAGTGTTTTTTATTGTGTTTGCAATTTCAATCGCACTAAAGACTATGACCTGAGAGTGAATGCGTCGCATGTCACCCAAAGGGTGCCATACTAAACATCCAGATTGTGGAAAAGAAACTCTCCCACAATCCTTTCTCAGATAGCTTAAGGCTCGTGACGTACGAAAGAAATCATTCATGATTACTGTATCTTAAACTGTTTTGAGATGAGAAGAGAACAAGCTCAACTAGGAGGGAGACTATCAAGTCCTACTGTTGTCATGCCAAGCATTCATCCCATGGTCGAGGTTTGAAACAGGGAACTCCTAGAAGTTATCATGCATAGGTTTCAACCTAAAGTTCTATCATCATTTCCTCATCAAAGGAAATGAGAGTCCTAAGGGATCATGCCAATGATACACAGTAACAGATAAAGCATCAGCTTAAACAGTAAACAGTAAAATGCATGCAATGCAAGTGAGGGAGGAAATGTGTGTGGGGCATCAGCCTCCACAAGCTCATCTCAACCTCAAGCCAGAATGAATAACAGTAATCATACTGAGGAAAAATAAAACATGCTATCAAGCAAAATACAGTAAACTGCAATCATACAGAAGAAATAAAACATGTTATCAAGCAAAATAAACCACATTGGCAAGAGAGTTGGGCTCTACCGAATACCCGCAAGCAAAGCCATACAGTAACAATACATGCAGAGGGAGCAACTCAACCTCTAGTGCAATCATGCTCCTAGATTAAATCTAGTCTAGATATGAACTTATTCTAATGCATCAAGCAAGTCAAATAAGGCACATCAATACAGAAAAAGAAAACAGACAAGAAAGCAGATCAACTCCTCTCTCAACTCCAAGCTTCAGCTCTTCTAACAGCAACTCAGTCTTCAGACTTCAATTACTCTTGACAAATATCAATTTGCTTTTCCAGGTTTCAACCCATCAACATAAGTTTCAACTTATCCTCCTTCTCTAAGCTTCAGCTCCTTAATCAGTTCCACCTTCAAGCTTCACTCTCATCCACAAGTATCAACTTGATTCCTTCAGGATCTCCAAACTTCAAAGTAAGTATCAACTCATCCTTTGCTCTTCAAGCTCCAGCTCTTCAGTCAATCTCAATTGAATCCTCTTCATAAGTATCAACTTATTCTTCAAGCTTCAGCTCTCTTTGCTTTACCAGTATCAACTTGGTCTTCTCTCCCTACAAGCTTCAGCTTCTCAGGGTAGTCATCATTCACTTAGAAGTGTCAACTTCATCCTTCAATCTTTAAGCCTCAGCCCTTCATTCAGTCTTTACTGGATCTTCAAGTATCAACTTGTTCTCTTTCAAGCCTCAGCTGTAATGGCAATGCTCAATGAATCATCCCCTTCCACACTCTTCAATGAAGTCTTCATCTTCACACTCAAGCTCAACATCTCTCAAGATACTCAAACCAGAGGAAATCACTTAACTGGATAAGCTAGGATATTAAACTGCTTATTGACCACCAAAGGTGACCTATAAGGGTTTAACATCAAAGGAATGGTTACCTCAAAAGTTCTACTTCCTAGGTACCATCACTTATCCTTCCTAAGGAGGGAGGTGTATACCATGGAAGGACTTTGAATCATGGGGAAGAATGGAGGTGAAAGATACCATCCATGTTTAAGGAAGAAATTGACTAGGTCTAAGCTCTACTTAATCCCTAACCCTAAAACAACAACAAAACAAACAAAGCTCTCAAGCTCTCAAGCTCATTCTTCAATCCTCAAGTCTTCTACTATGCTCCTCAATTCTCCTCAAAGCAAGACCAAGCCCACCAAGCCAAGCAAAAACCCACAAAGCAAGGCAAAACAAAATACAAGTCCACAAGGGCAACACAAACAACAATCAACTACAAAAGTCAATTAAAAATAGTATACCATTATATTAAAATCTAATATAATTTCTAGGGGATCCTATATACCTACCCTTAATACCCTATATGTCCCAATATCTATCTTGACCTAGAAACCCAAAATT
Source organism: Lathyrus sativus (assembly GCA_963859935.3). NCBI lineage: Eukaryota > Viridiplantae > Streptophyta > Magnoliopsida > Fabales > Fabaceae > Lathyrus > Lathyrus sativus. The sequence goes on from OZ012737.1 coordinate 178,027,992, forward strand.
CTAGTGTTATTGTGGACCTATGCTAAGGATTGACCTAATTCTACACAACCTAAAGTCATCTAATCAAAACTAATCAAAAATTCATCACAAAATTATGGAATAAATCCAAAGAGGAGATAAAGTCCTAATATAACTATACTAAAAAGAATGTCCTAAAAATTCAAAGGGAACTATCCAAACAAAATTCTACAAATCTATGCATCAACATAAAAGGAATTAAAAGCTATTAAAAGAGAAAATACACAAAAAATATTAATAATGCATGAAATGAAAATATTTTGATTTTATAATTTTCTAGACATCATCATGAAATGGAAGAAAAAATCCCCATGCAAAAATCATCATTTTTCTATTTATTATGATTTTTCAAAGATTAAAATAAAATGGAGAAAAAGAAATTAAAATGATAAAACCTTGGTGCAAATAGCAATTATATTCAGTACAATATGCAGATGGGCTTAAAATGGGGGTGGGGATATCAATGCGCGCCAGGCCCAGTTTTCATCAGAAAATCATTTCAAAAAATATAAAGAAAAAGAAAAATGAACGGTGTATAAAGTAACAAAAACTAGTTCAAAATCCAAGTGGGCCATGAAAGGGGTGTGGTTATCAAACTCAACACTTAAGCCCAATACCACAGGTTTAATGAAACGCTTCGTTTTGGTGTCTTCAGACTCCGTCTTCAAATGTGAGATTAAATCTCAGCCTCACGATCCACGCCCAGTCAACGGGTCCAATCTCCATCCAACGGCCATGTCTTCGTCTTCTTCCTCCAGCCAAGGTTCAAAATGAGGAAGCCATGGAAACAGAGCTCCATAGTGAATCTTCACCCAACTCGTACCACCTCAATTCTCCATGAAAAACTAAAATTCAAAACCCTAACTTGCTCTAAATTCCATGCTGATCACAACCATGGCCTTAAAATCCATTGAATCATCCTAAATCTCCAAACCCGATCCAAGATCAAAGATAAGCTCAGACATCAACTTCAACAATTCTTGAAATTAATTACCTCAGAATGATCACCACCTCACACTGGTTAAATCTTGATATTAATCTCATGTTATAGCTCACTATATCTCGTGTTCTTGATCCAAACAAAAATGGTGTCATCAACTCAACCTTCACCAATTGATCTCAAACTTCCCAGAATCCATCACCTAATTGTCTCTAACCGTTCTAACCTAACAATTCTCCCTAATTATGCTTAAATTATGGTGTAGAGGAAAAGTTACTAACCTGTCAAATCTTGATTATCAAATAGGGTAATCCTCCACTTCAAGCTCTCAAACTCTTCAGAATCAATCCTTGAATGATGATAAAGCTTCTGTTTGCAAAAGATTTGACCGAGAAAGCCTGAATCTCCAAACCCGATTGTGACTTGCAACCTTCAAAATCCAAAAGCTATCTCCTCAATTCTCCATGGTTTTGCTCTCAATTTGGTATGCACACCTTCAGTGTGATCATTGGAATGTGTTTGGATAGAAAAGAGCAATGGAAATGAAGCAGAAAGTGGAAATTGATTTCAACTTGTAATGGAAGCAATTGAAATGGCTATCTCACTCTTCTCTCTAATCTCTCACCAACCTTGCATCTAAGCAAGTTCTATACACTATATAGAATGCATTGGACCTTTCTAGAACCATCTGGAATCATCCAATGAGAATTTGGAATTCTCATGCCATGAGTTTATGGATTCATCTCATCTCACATACCATCTCATGCCAAGCCTCTTGCAGCACTTGTAACGGACCTGAAAATCTCCCTAGATGAGATATATGATATGTTAAGACACTTAGTTAGCTTGTACATTGAGTTTCCTTGTGTTTTGCATTTGTGCCTTATTATGCAAGCAACCATTTTCCAAAGCAAGTCCATGATCTAAACCTCAAATCAAAAAAGTGGCTGAACCATTGTTTCTAAAATGCTTTTTAGAGTCAAAATGACCTATTATATGCCATGGTTTGGATGTGTAACTTGGAAATTTCAATTTCCAACTTGGACTTATTTAACTTATGCCTCCATTTAAGGTCATTTTTACCATTTTTTGCTACAAGCCTTTTCAACATCTCATGACCTCCCTACTAGCCTTAAAACATCATTTTAAGCAAGTTTGATGTTGAATATTTTTCCATTTGAAGCTTGGAAATAGGAGTTATGGCCTTATGCTTGAAATGACCTATAATCCCCAAATGACCAAAATGCCCTTGACTTGTCAAAGCCATAACTTGAGTTCTACAAATCCTATCAAGGACTTCTAGTACTCTCTAGAAATATAAGAAGATGAGGAACAACATTCATGTTGAGCAAACGTTCATAGGAATCATCCTTCTTGGGCAAAAGTTGGATGCAAGTTGGGTGACTTTCAAGGCCCCAGATTCACATACCTCAGATGACCTGTAACTTGTCAAAGTCACAACTTGAGCTCTACAAATCCCATCAAGGACTTCTAATACTCAAATTAAAGCTAATAACAAGCTCTACAACATTCATGTTGTAGGCAAGATGATATGACAATCACATCTTGAGCTAAACTGCCTTGAAGATAGGGATCAAACTAGGGGATTTTACAATGTCAAGCCTTAGAAACCCTAGCTTGAATCTTCTCAAACTCCTCAATCATGATGAGTTGACCTTGGAATCATCCTTATAGCATCTCAATGCATTAATCCATGATCACATGGCTCTTGGATTAGGTCTCAACCCTCTCCAAATCATCAGTTGACCTAGGGTTGACCCAGTCAAACCCTAATTATACCACTCATGGCTAAGTCTTCTTATTATTGCACAATGACCTCTCTAGGCCTCATGATGGCTTTCAAGACATCTCATAAGCTCTCTCAAAGCTTCAAGTCCATCCTCATAGCCTCAGAATCATCTGAGGAGCTCCCACAACTCTCAAGTTATGAGGCACACAACCTTGGTTTCAACCAATCTTTCTGAGGATCTCTTAACTTCTCTGACAAAGATATCAACCTTTGAACATTTGAACAACCTTATTGGCTAGCTTCAAAGTCTCATATAACTCTTGATGGGTAATCATACCTCTTGATCTACTACACACATATCAATGAAATGCAGATGATAATGCTAGTGAACACAAGCTAGGTAAATAAATGTTGGTCAAATTTTGGGGTGCAACAAGTTTGTGTTAGTAACTATTATTATTAATATTGCAAAACAAAATAAATACAAGATAAATAAACTGAAAAAAAAAGACAAAAGAAGTGGGTTGGGCTGGGTGATAAAGCCCCAGACCCATACCCAGTCCGGTCTTAAGAGGAAGGGGTGGGGAAAAAGAGTTTGGAAACACTAATTCCCCCAAACGGCAAAAACGGCATCCCTGAGGTTCTCTCTGTCTCTCGCGAAATAACTATTTCTTCCTCTCCGCCTCTCTCTCTTCCGCGATGAACTCTATCTTCTCTCATCTGCGAAGCTTTCTCTTCTTCTCTTCTTCGTATCTCTTCCCTTCTTCTCCTCCTTCTGTTTGATTTGCTGCAAAAAAAAACAAGAGAAAAAAATGTTAAAATAGAGTCCTTACGGTTGGATCTTGATGATTTAACGACGATGATGAACATAGTTTTGAGCCGGTTTGTGGGCTTGCGGGTTTGTTGACGGATTCGTGATGTTGTTCGTTGGCGGTTTCTGGGTTTTCCGAACTGGTTTTTATGATGGCGTTTTTTTTATGTTGTGAGGTGGTTTTTCGGATTTGTGTTGTTACGAACAGGACTATGATGAGAACTTTCTCTGAGCTCTTGAAGTTATTTCGTGATTTCTTCGAATCTATTTTTTTTGAGATGGTTTTTCGAACTGGGTTTCGTTGTTTATGGTTGTTGGTTGATGGGTTTTTCTATCATGAACTCGGTTATGAGCCTCTTGAAGTTTTTTTCGTGACTTTCGGATCCCTTCCTGAGATGGTTTTGACGGTTTTGTTTATGGACAATGATGATTTTTTCGATTTTTTCGATTTTTTCCGCCCCTTTGATGTTCTTCTATCTTCTTCTTATATAACTTTGATTTTCGAAAATGAAATGAAGGAACTTTTAAAGATTTTCCTTTTTCAAAACAACATGTTTTGACATGTTTGTGATTCCTTCGATTTTCGTTTTGGGGGCTGTTGATATGATTCCATTTTTGGATGATGCTTAATGATGGTGATAACTTCCCATTTTCTGATTTTTTCTTTATTGGTGATATTTCTTCTTTCGCTTTTTGCTTTTGATGGCTGTGTTGTTTGCTGTCATTTTCAGATTGGGCCGTTGGAGCTTGTTTTGGAAATATTTGGACCGTGTTTGGCCTAGGAGGAAATCCGTTTTCTTTTTTCTTCATTCTTCTTTCATGGATGGGAACAGATGCTGCCTTAGTCCTTAGAATATGCTGTTGGGAACGGAAGTTCGGTAGTGACTCCATGTTGCCCTTCCGGATTAAAAGAAACTCGATGATGATCTTGAATCTGAGGGCTTAACGAAAAACTCAATGTCCTTAAAATTGTTTATGATTCTAACCTTTTGACATTGTTTCATTGTTTTGAAGGTCTTAAGCAAGTTATGGAGCTTGAAGATAGAACTTTGAAGATGGTCTAGGATTTAGGATTAGGACTTGTAGCATGAATCCAAAAAAGTTGTGATCTTGAATATTATTTGTGCAGACTTGGATTTTCTATGTAAAAGAATTCAGAATTGAAATAGAAATGTGAACTCAGAATCTTGAAATGGAAATGTGAACTTAATTAATCCTGAACCATCTTTAATTGCGAAACAATCCTTTTAAGAACAAGCTTAGACTTTGAAACTCAAATTTGAAGCATCTTGCGATTAGTCACAACCATAAATCGGAACCTTGCTTGAATTTGCATAGCAAATGCGCCTTGAACGTTTACCTAACCGGTAAACTTAAGAAATCAAATGGTCTAACTCTTGCACTTAATATGGATAAATTTAGAAGCTCAACATGAAAGGCACATGGACATGAATGTCTTAGAAATTGAATTCCTCTTAATACCTTGAATACTAAACTGTGTCATAAATTTCTCCAACACTCCTTGATGACTTGCAAGATCTTTAGAAATGAACTCTTAAATCAACAGCTGGTCCTGAGTAAATTAACAACTTGAAATGTGGCCAAAAGGTGTTCCTGAAAACGACCAACAATATTCTGAACCTCCAGATTAACAACCTGGTCCTATCTTCACAAAACAAAACAACAAACTGGTTAACTGGTTAGCTAAAACGAAAGATGAACTAAAATGAAATGATCAGTGAATCTAATGGTAAAATTTGGGGTGCGACGGTTGCCCCTATTTAAATAACTTCACCAAATGATTTGAGTGATGAAGAAATTCGCGAAATCATGGTGAAAGGGATTTAAATATAGATAACCGGAAATTTTTTCCCTTAGATGCAGTGATATGCAATGCTATGGACAAATGAAACTAAACTAAAATGCTGACAATGCTATGAATTCTAATATGGTGCATATGATGAAAATGAATGCAAAAATGCAGACGAAACAACAACACAGGGAAAAAAACGCAATGAGTAACCACTCACTGGGGATGATAACGCACTGGGGAATAGAACGAAACTAGGGAAATCTAAAGTGATGGACCATCAGGTTCAGGCACGACCAATGGACACTTTAGAAAGAAAGAACAAAAAGAGATCCTCAATGGAGATGGCACCGGCAAGACGGCCTCCACTGGGGAAATATCTAGGGTAGCTGCTCAACAGGTTTAAGTATGACCGACTGACACTCTAGCATAAAAGGGTAAAGCATGATCCACATGGCAGTGAGATCATGCAAATAAAATACTGGAGTCTTCAAAATGAAATAACATCCAAGCTCTGGAAATTCCTTAAACAAAGAGATCGAACAGGATCTTCAGGAACCATCAGAAAATATACAGGGTAAAAACTCTTCTGTCTGCCAAAATAATTGGACTTCAATGGGGAAATTCCCTGATAAGCTTCTTGAGAGAGACTGCCACTTATTGCTGAAAAGGGACTTACATACCACAATTGGATAAGCTTCTCAAATAAAGAGACTGCCACTTATCTAAAAAGATAACGATGATAAGCTTCTCATGGGAGACTGCCACTTATTTGGGGATACGGATAAAATGATAAGCTTCTCGGGAGAAACTGCCACTTATCTGGGAAAAGGTAATGGAAACAAGCTTCTCGAGGGAGATGTCCACTTGTTGCTGGTGTAGTGAAAATAGGATAAGCTTCTCAGGCGAGACTGCTACTTATCGGTGTTGTAAAATGGTAGTTATAAGCTTCTCCGGTGAGACTGTCACTTACTGGGGAGCAATGATACAATGATAAGCTTCTCGGGTGAGACTGCCACTTATCTGCAAAGGTAATATGATGAAACGATAAGCTTCTTCGAAGAGACTGCCACTTATCTTGGGGCAAAAAAATTATAAGCTTCTCAGGAGAGACTGCCACTTATCTGCAATGAGGCGTTGTAAAAGGCTCTTCTCGATAGATAGTGCAAAATAAATGCACGTCCAAGTAGGTTCGGCGACCGACGGGTGTCGCAATTGCGAAAAGGGGCCGGCGGAAACAAACAAAAGAGTTGCCACCGAACATTATTTATCCCAAAGAGAGGGAAAGAAAACGATCAAAGAAAACCTAAAAGAACGGGAAAGACAAGGTCATCGCAACCAAATCTTGGGTTCAGGAGTCGGTTACGCAAGGGGAAGGTATGAGCACCCCTCACGTCCGTTGTACTCAATGGGATCCATGCCTGTTGTCTAATCTATGGGTGAAAACTATCTAAAAGCTACTGCTAAACGGGGGTGAAAGAGAGATAACAGACTCGATAGGACATCGCCGCCCTATGCCTACGTATTCCATCATGCAATGGGAAAGTCAGAGTCAACGTAGTTCAGAAAACTACGGGTGATGGGGGGAAGGTTGCTCGCCAAGACATCGTTGTCTTGTGCCTACGTATCCTTATCTGGTATGAGAAATCAGAGCAAACATAGTTCAGGAAAACTAGACCACTGGTTGGTTAAGTATTTTTGTGAGTGACGTTAAATCTCCATTTCAGCAGTTAGGGACGATGCTTGTTTGCGGTAGAACGGAAAAGTAACATACTCATTTTGGGTGATGGGGAATGGAGGGCTAAAGGTGGAAAAGAAAGAAGAGTGCTCGTTAGGATTATCGCAATCCTATGCCTACGTATTCTCATCTGGCATGAGAAATCAGAGCAGTTGTAGTTCAGCTAACTACGGAAAAACGGGGTCTCGATCGCACCGGTGCGAGAGAAAAAGGTCCTAGGCCTAGAACGTCTGAACGGAAGTGAACTGGATTGGTTTGGGACACGTACTTCACTAAATCCTAAGACATAGGAGCGAATGTATCGCATATCACCAAAAGGGCATACGCTAAACACTCTAGACAAGTGAAGAGAAACCTCCCCACTTATCATTTCCCACGTACCTAACGCTCGGCGCATGATACTCATCGCGGTTATTAAGTGTTTTAAATTATTGTTGACAGTGTTAGTGAATTGAATCGGGACAAATGTGACGTTGAACCGTCGTAGCTCGACATATGATGGAAGTCAAACTATAGGAGGTCGCGTGAATTGATATTCGTGCTATGGACAAGATAGAGAAATGATATTGAGGATCATTCTTCGATTGAATCGTGCCGCACGGACCAAAAGGTGGGATCTCGTCACAATCCCAAAGTAAAGAAAATGACCTAAATGGTCATTTTCCCTAGGTTTGAAATTGTGAAGGTTATCGACTTTGATAAACCGACGCTTACGAGTAAAAGACTTCATCGATCGAGGAAACTAAAGTAAAATCGAAAGTGAAGAAGAAATGAGGAGAAAAGGAAGGTGGTCTCGGGTAAACCTCCATCTATCAATAATTTGATCGATGATGGTTTTGTGGTCTCGTCATCGACCAAAAAGCGATGAAAATAAATAAAGATGAATAAAAGTCGAAAATGAAAACGAAATGAAAACTTCGTCTCGGATTTGTCACTATTCGTCAATAATTTGAAAAACAACAACTTAGAGGTTTCTTCGTCGACCCAAACGAAAAAATATGAAAAAAATTTCAAAACCCAACCACGGGGAAAATGAAGGGGGAAAACAATATACATAATCAAAAAAAGATTAAAAAAAACTATCAATTTGTTCATCAAATCGTTTAGCAAAATTACCGAAATAAACAAATAAAACTTCAAATCAAAGAATTAACAAAACTAACATTAAAAGAAGAGGGGCTAGAACTAAAAATAGAGGGTGTAAGACGTGGGTGTGAGAAGAGTGAGGTCATGTGGGCTCTAGGCCCATCTCTCACTCTTCATGATTCACACAGATGAGTCTAAGAGAAAGAGTGATAAATAAATCCATGAACAAACCAGCCCATCATCACAATCTCAATCCTTTTTTATTATTTAAAAAAAATTTAATCCTCTTAAAAAAACAAAACAGAGTCTGATATCCACCGAGCCATTATTACATTTCCTCTTCTCAAGACCATTATTCGCCATTCTCTAACCCTTCTCTTCGTTAAACTCAAACTTCTCCACTTATATTACTCTCGATTTCGCTCCTCCGGTTCCGTCTTCTTTTAGAATTTGTGCTTAGTTGTTTATTTGAGAAGTGTAATTCACGGTTTTAAAGCAAATCTGGGAAGTTTTGTTGTTTAGCAGAAATTTGTGAGATCTCTATGGTTAAGAGTTGAGGATGGAGGTTGAAGAAGTTTTGAGAAAGTTATGGATTTGGGTTTGATTTTTGAAGGGTTTATGTGGGTTTGCGAGTTTGTGCGGAAGGTAAGAGTTGGAAGGTTGATTTGAAAATTAGGTATGATTTGTGATGTATTTCTGGGTTAGAAGAAGAAGGTTGGTGTTGTCTACGAGAATGAGGGAGATGAAGGAGGGTTGGGGGACATGGCGGTTTGGGAGAGGCGAGGGTCGTGGCTGGGTTATTTTGGTTTTGTGTTTAGAGGAGGATGGAGGACGTCGTGGTTGTGAAGGTTTGGATTGTTCCGGGTTGGAGAAATTGAAGGAGATATGGCAGGTTAAATGGTTTGGAGAGAAGAAGAAATGGGTTGTGGATGGGTTTCGTGTTTGTCCGCGGCTGAAGCGGTTACGAAATGGGTTTCGTGGTGGCCGGAAAAGAACGAGGATAGAGATTGGATTTCCGGTTGGTGGTTGTGAGAGGAAGAGTTGCGGCCGGTTTTTTTTTCTAGGGTTTTTGAGGTTGAAGAAAGTGAATAGTGTTTGGAGGCTGCTAGGGTTTTTCTCAATATTGAAGAAAATGAACAGCATTTGGGCTATATACTGAGCAACACGCGTTGCCTCTTCCAGTTGTTTGGCCTTTTTGTTTAATTAATTCTGATACTAATAATATAATAAAGTTATAATTAACTAACTATTTAAATCATAAACTCTAACTAAATCTAATCTAATTAATCAACATTCTAAACTCTAAATCTAATACCTAATTAAAAATCTAATTAATTAATTAAACTAATTTTAATTTAAATCTAAATTAGCACTAATTAATTCTAATAAGAAAAATCTATTCTAAATTCTAAATTAAAACTAATCCTATTTCTAATCTATTAAATCTAAAATTCTAGTTCTATTCTAAAAACTATTTTCTAATTCTTATTAAAATTCGATTTCTAAAAATTCTAATTTAATTCTAAACTAATTCCTAAATTAAAATTCTATATTTTAAATAATTAAAACTAAGACTTACAATATATTAACTATTATAAACATGAAATTATAAAGCAAAAATAAAAATAAAAATAAATCAGAAAATGCCACGAAATAAAAACGAATAAAAGGATCGAACACCGGAACGCAAGAAAATTACCAACACAGACTAAACCACCAGCAAGAGAACAACCTTTCACCGGACTTCGAAATAAATCTCATCATATGAACAGGTTTAAACTGTCTAAAACACGAACGAAGCGGCTGTAATTATGATAAATTCATTCCGGCTGATAACATGGACAATATACGAGAGATGATCGACCTAGATGATATGCATATGAATGCGAAGCAAAAGCAAGTCAAAGTTAGAAAAAAGGAGGGCAAATTTAGGGGTGCAACAGCTGCCCCTATTCAATCGACTTGGACCTGAAGGGATAAAGAGCAATGTCTTTCATACATTCAAGGTAAAAGGTGATTGAATACTAAAAGAACCCAGAAATTTGCAACATGTGGATATACAAAGTGAAGAGACTGCCAACTGAAAGTGGACTTAGAAGCAACGGGTACCAACCAAAAATTGGGATAACCGACACGGCAACTGATCAAAAAGATAACAATGGCTACTAACCAAAAGTCAGAATCGCCAGGGAATTGCATTTGAAAGTTGTGAGAACAAGCTACTAACAAAAATTTAGATATCATCGACCAAAAGTTGGAACAAAAGCTACTAACCAAAAAGTTAGGAATCATCGACCAAAAGTCGGAACAAAAGCTACTAATCAAAAGTTAGATATTATCGACCAAAAGTCAGAAGAAAAACTGCTAACCAAAAGTTAGAATCGCTAGGACGTCTGTTGAATGCGAACTTAACCGAAAACGAGACTTACCAACCAAAAGTCAGGATAACGACTCTGCGGGGAATGAAAGAAGATCTATAAACCAAAAGTCGGGATAAAGGCTACTAACCAAAAGTTAGGATCACCAAGAAAGGAGACTACCAACCAAAAGTAGGGATGACGACTCCGCAGGGAAACAAAAGAGGACTACCAACCAAAAGTTGGGATAACATCCACAAAACGACGGACTACCAACCAAAAGTAGGGATAACATCTAGAAAATAATGGACTAGCAACCAAAAGTCGGGATAACATCTAGGATGAGCAGGAAGTAGAATCGACCGACTTACAACTTGAAAAGAGAACTCTGTTGGGGAAAGAGAAACTTAAATAAGCAAACTCTGTTGGGGAGCAAAAACAAGATGAAAACAACCACCGATAATTCTTGTTGGGGTCTGGTACTACAAAGGCTTATGAATTATGCTGTTATCTGCTAGAGAGATGTCTGGCAACAAAAAGCAACAACCTGGCTTATGCTTCGCATGCGTATGTTTGAATATGGCGTAATGCTCTATACGAAATGGAAATGCTACGCATTTGGGAGGATGCTATGCAAAATGAAAATGCAAAGGAGCACCACCAAGAAAGGTGCCGAGAGAAACGGCCAGCAAACTTGTTGAGGAATATGCCATGAATGGCCTGCCTGAATAGAACTCTTCTGGAGACAATTCTAGTCTATTGGGAATTGAGAATAACATCCATCAGAAAGTTGTACCAGATCTTACTTTGAAGAATACCAATGACCATTAGACTCTGTTGTGGATGTCTACCATTTCTGATTTACTCGTCGAGGGAATCAACACTAATCTCTGCTTGGGGAGAGAAGTCAATAACATAGATCTTATCGGGGAACAACGCTGAACTTGCCCCGCTGTTGGGGAATAATCTCAATCTTACCCTTCTGGGGATAAATGCACATTACTGTTGGTGAGATACTTCTGATTTGACAACATCATCCTGTGGGGATACATAATCTCTACTGTGGAGAAGTGAGATCAATCGAGCCTCGTGTCAGGGAATGTGATAGCATGTGATCCAAGGGGAATACAATTGGGCTTTTGGTTTAGGGATGGGACTAAATTTATGGTGATTGGTATTTTTAGGGATTTATTCTTGGTTACCAACAAAAGTGGACTTTGAATGGGAATTACCAGACAAGAACTAGTATTCGAGGGTGAACTACCAGACGAGAACTGGTGGCAAAAGGTTAAGTTGTCAGACAAAAATTGACTTCTATTTTTGGTATCAGACGAGAACTGATTTCTGGTTGGCTAAACGAGAACGGGACTTTGAAATTGTGTTTGCCAAACGAGCACTGGTTAAATAGTAGGCTAAAGAATGAATGACCAGACGGAAACTGGTTTAAAAGCTGACATGTACCAAACGGGAACTGGTGTTTATTGAAGGGTTGACCAGACGAGAACTGGTTTGAAGGTTTGCCAGACGATAACTGGGCTTTGGAAGTATTTTCGGTTATAAAGTTCTGACAGGTAACAGGTTCAAGCTGCGGGATGAAGATGCAATGATAGTATGCAAGGATAAGAATATTCCTAGAAATAGAAGGGATGCTCTTCTGCAGCAAGGCTCTTTTAGAAGGCTAATATTATGATGAGGTGATGACACGATTCCCCGACACTCAACTTGAACTCAACAGTTGTTGACGAAAATGAACTCGCTCTGAATAACTTGCCCCAGTGTAGTTCAACTTGCCCCAGTCTAATCCTTGGGAAAGTTCACCTTGAAAATAAATTAGCTTGCCATGAGAAGACCTCGAGATGGCTTGCCCCAGAATCTGTACCATGAAAGGGCCTTGACTAACCAACTCTCAGAGTGGTTGGCTTCATTGTACTCCTGCAGTAGCTTGCCCCTAAATGAGCGTTGAAGCGACTTAACTTGTCCTAACTGAACACTGGAAAGGTTTTCCCTCAATCAACAGAATCTCTAGATGACCTGCCCCTGATTGGTATTCTCGAGATGATTCACTTCTGATCAACTGCTTCTTGAATGATTTGCCCAATAATCAACTGACGCTTGGGGTTTGCCTTACACTGACTGATTCCATACTCACTAGATGTCAATGCCCCGGATCCACAGGGCTTCCAAGTATGCAGAATTTTGATCCAGACTGCTTGAATGATCCAGTCCTGTTTGATTGCTCCCTGTTGGAATTTCCTCGATGCCTACTACTGACTTGCAATTAAAAGTGTTCATTCACAAATGGTAATCTTAATGCGATGCTTGTGCATATTTTGAAAAGTCAATCCTTGTTAGAATGATGTGATAGTGTGTGGCGAATGGACCAAAAGTCCAGGCGCAGTGCTGATTTAACTAGTGAAAGATACAGCAAGAATATGATTAGCAAATCATGTAGGATTCAGTTTACATAACTTTCGCTGTAGTATGCATTCAGAATAAATCCTACCTCAATTAGGTCTTTTAATGGTTGAATCGTGGTTAGGTTCACGGTTATTGAAACAAGGGATGAAAGGCTCAAAGTTTAATTATTACCCACCCTTCTCCATGATAATCTCCAATCCCACGTTCAGTTAACTTGACGCAAGCGCTCACCTTCAAAAGGTTTGTTGAATGGCAGGAGTGATGGTTAAGGAACTCACAAGGCTTTCGGAGCAATAGTTACCCCTTTTGTCTTTTGTGTCTGTAGCCACACGACTTTGTTCATGTTCAAGGATTTCTCTTTTGATATGCTTTCTTTTTATTATTTTGTTCCCTAATTTTTTCCTGGACTGATTCCTTTGAAGTCCAGCGGGATGCCCCAATTTTGCCTAAGTATTTGACTTAGCGGGCTTTCTTTCTTTTTTCTTTCTCTTTGAAAAAAGTCGTGTGACACTGGCTGTCTTGATTTCTCTGAAAGGGTTGTGACTGTCTCACTCCTGGTTGGTGAGGTATAACCATTATGGTTGTTGAGGTACAACCTCTTGAGAGGAATAGGACATGATTGATCCTCGAATGAGGACACTCCTCTATAAAATTTGAACGGTCAGTCAAATTAACTGACAACTACCCTGCCCCAGGTTAAGATGTGAGGGTTTGATAGTCCGAAAGAAACTTTTACTTCTAGGCTCAAAATAGCTAACTAGGGACTAACTCCTTATATCTCCGGTATTTAGGGGATTTGAAACAATGCTTGTACATCATTAGCAGGGTTTTATCCGAAAGCATACGATCAGAAATTATGAGTATTCAGTTTTCGTCATCCTCCCTCCAATCTTTGCTAAACCAACAGTGATAAAGTGGAGTCGATAAAATGTGTATGTGTTTGTGCTTTGCAATAAATAAGAAAAAATGAGCGAATGCGACATGATTAATTCAGAAAATGCATAATCACTTCATTAATATTACCATTCAAAACAACAAAGTTTAAAAACAAGTAGCAATTAACAGGAAAGAAACTACAAATGCAAATGATAAAAGTGCCCTAGGACTGTCAATGTTGAGGACGTCTGCCTGTCTGGACCATTGGCTTTTGGAGATAAACCTTGAAATCTTCGAGCTTAGACAGCTGAGAGGTTGACATGAACAACCAAACCTCCTTCTGGAAAAGATATGCACCCTTTGTCAATCAACTGTTGCACTTTGTCCTGAAAGGCTTTTCAATCTTCGTTCGAGTGCCCTATGGATCCTCCATGATATCCATACTAAACATCGGGATTGTACCCAAGAGGGTAAGGTTCTGGCACATGCTTAAGAGTTTTGGGCTCCACCAATGAGTTTTGAACCAAATGTGGCAGCAGTTGGTTGTACGACATAGGAACTGGATGAAGAGGAGCAATCCTTCTTTCCAAGTTGTTGCGAGGCTTATTCTGATTATGAACCTGATTCAGATAACCTCGGCCATGGGCTCGTTGATTTGCATGAGGAGCGAACCAGGTTTTCTTATGTAGTGCCCTAGGCAAGGTTGTTTGTCCATAAGAAGAAGATGAAAAACCAAAAGATTTCACCGGTTCACCCTGAGAATACTCAACATCTTCCATGACTGCATTGATTACATCTTCTTCTTCCCCTTGGGAGTTACAGAGAGATTCAGTTTCACTGGCCTGACTGCTCGAAACATCCTGAATTTTTCCACTTTTTATGCCACTCTCAATGCGTTTTCCTGCTATTACCAGGTCAGAGAAGTTCGGTGTAATTTCAAGCATCCTTTCAAAATATGGGCTCTACAAGGAGTTCATGAACATATCTGCTAACTCTTGGTCTAGAAGTGGCGGTTGCACTTTGAAAGCCAATTCTCTCCACCTCTGAGCCTACCTTCTGAAGGGTTCATTATTCTCTTGAGACAAGCTTTGCAACTGCATGCGATTGAGTGCCATGTCGAGATTATATTTGTACTACTTCAGAAAAGATTTGGCTAAGTCCATCCATGATCGGATCTAACTACTCTCTAACTGCATGTATCAACTCAAAGATGCCCCATTCAGACTGTCCTGGAAACAGTGAATCATAAGCTTATCATAATGCGCAAACAAGGTCATTCTTCTACAAAACATCACCAAATGTTGCCTCAGGCAGCTATCCCCCTTATACTTCTCAAACCTCGACACCTTGAAATTTGGAGGTAACACTAGGCCGGGTACCAGGCACATGTCTAAAGCATTAAGACCAAAAGTATCTTTAACTTCCAAAGCTTTGAGTTTTTCATCCAACACACGAAATCTTTTAGCATACTCAAGGGCTCTCGGGTCCTTAGTCTTCATTATCGGAACCTCCCTTTTGGAATTCGACACGGAGAAAGAAACACCACGAAGATCTGTAGCATCAGAATAAGAGGAACGTCCACTTTGGACAACAAACGGTTCATGTAAATCTTGGTTCTTAAAAGAGGGCTGCATAGGTTGAGCTTGAGTAAGGTTGTTCACTTGTGGAGGATCTTCATCAGGCAAAGAACCATATGTCGCATCACTGCGAAGAGGGGCTGGGAAAAGATAGAAGAGTCGCCACCGTTCATTATTTATCCCAAAGAGAGGGAAAGGAAACGATCAGAGAAAACCTACGAAAAAGGGAAAGACAGGTCATCGCAACCAGATCTTGGGTTCGGGAGTCGGTTACGCAAGGGAAGGTATGAGCACCCCTCAGGTCCGTTGTACTCAATGGGATCCACGCTTGTTATCTATCTAAAGGGTGTTAAACTATCTAAGCTACAGGCCACAAGACAAAAGAAAAGAAAAGAGACTCGATAGAGCATCGCCGCTCTATGCCTACATACTCCCTCGTGCAATGGGAAAGTCAGAGTCAACGTGGTTCAGAAAACTACGGGTGAAGGTGGGGGAAGGTTGCTCGCCAAGACATCGCCTTCTTGTGCCTATGTATCCTCGTCTGGTACGAGAAATCAGAGAAAACGTAGTTCAGGTTGACAAGACCACAGGTTGGTTCAAGTGTTTTACCCGAGTAGGGTTAAAACTTAGTTCTAGCAGTTAGGTGTATGCTGCTCGACCATTGGAGACTTAGGAGTTACCTGTTTGCGGTAGAACCAAGAGTTAATAAACTCTCTTTATGAAAAAGTTTCCACTTAATCCCGAAGGATAAAAAAGTTTGATGTTTGTTTTTGAGTCTTTTAAGAAGAAGTGAATTGAATTGTGTTTCTAATTCATGTTGCACTAAAGACTATGACTTAGGAGCGAATGCGTCGCATATCGTCCAAAGGACATATACTAAACACTCTAGACAATTGAGAGGAGGCCCCTAATGATCATTTCCCAAATTCTTAAGGCCCGTAGCGTACAACACTCATTATCCGTTATTACATGTTTTGAAGATGTTTTGAGATGAGAAGAGAAGACACACTCTAAAAGGGAGACTAAACTCAACCTAATGTTATCATGAAATGTACACCTATGATTGAGATGAAAAGGGAAGACTACCCTAAGGTTATCATGCTTGGATTCAAACCTAATGTCTATCATAACCTATCTTAAACAAGAAAGATTAGAAGTCCTAAGGGAACATGGAAAAGGAAGACAAAAGAAGAAAAAAGCACAAATGAAAGAAGATAGGGATGCAAATATGCAATGCAACACAAAGATAAAGAGGGAGGAAAAAGGTGTGGGGTAACAACCACCACAAGCACATATCAACCTCTTCAAACAAACAAAAATATGCAAAACAAAATAAGAAATGCAAACAAGAGAACTTAAACAAGTTCAAACCAAAAGAAAGTTCTCAAAGTGACCTCTCATCCAAGTCAAACTCAAAGTGCAAACAATAGGCACTCAATCTACTTGAATGAGTCCCCAAGGTCCTAGGATAGGAGTGAGAATAAGAGAAGAGGGTAGGCAAACCAAATAAGGAAGAAAAGCAAGGCAAGTTGCAAGATAAGGCATGGTAACGGACCTAGGTTCTAAACACTTTCAACATTCAACACCAAATGGAAAGCCTTAAACAAATACAACTTACAATAAGAACCAACCAACTTTATGACCTAAAAATTTGCAACCAGCAACTTCAACATGTTAGAAATGTGAATCAAGAGGAGTTGGAAGCATATGGGATCCACAAGGGTCATTTCCCATCCAAACTAGGTTAACTAGTATGTGTGAACCATCCTTAGGGTGACTTGACTTGCAAGGTACACCAAAAATAGGAAAAGGATTCAAATAAAACCAAATAAAAAGCATAAAGCTCACAAAGATGTTGGCAACTAGTGGCCAAAGCAATACATCCAAAGTCCAATCAAAGCATCATCAAAGGAATTGATCCACCAGGGCGCTCCACTTTGAAGGAGGGTTGTCGAGGGTCAAACAAATGAACAAGAAAGTTAACCAAAAATAGGTCAAACTTTAACCTAAAATAGCCTCAAAGGCATCTCAACTCATCATCAAAATGAGGAAAAAACCTCATTCATAGGTGGTTAAAATTAGATCAAGTATCAAGCAAAAACATATAAGATCAAATAAAACACAACTTAAAAACCCTTCCGATCATTAAATTCAATTTTAATTGAAAAATAAAAGGAAAATGAAATTAAAAATTATCCAAAATTAAATAACACATTAAAGTGTCAGAAAATATTTTTGGTTGAATTTTATAATGGTTGGAGCTACTTTGAATTGATTAAAATCAAAACAGGAAAACAAATTAAAATAAAATAAAACAAAAAAGGTGAAATGGTGCAAATAGCAAGGAAACACGTTGAAATCCAATGGGCTCACCAAACAGGGAGTGCAAATAGAAACTAAAGTCCATTTCGCATAGCAAAATGAAACACAACGTTTCATCTATTGACGTGGAAGTCAATATCCACGCAGGCTAGGTCAAAGCAATCTCATCCGTTCATCAAAACTAGTCAACAAGTCGGCCAAGTGACACATCACCTTGTCTGAGTTTGGACCAGACGCTGGAGCCCTAGCTCCGATCGTCTTCTCCGGCGAGGTGGCCGGAGTTCAGGTCTGCAAACTTCACCAAAACGTGACAAATTTTATACCAAAACGAAGCCCTACTCATGTACAATCCAAATCCAGTGTTCATTTGGTTTAATCATGCGTATAGAAAGAGAATTGAATGATTTAATTTTGGATTGCACATTTGTAAACTTCATCAAACATAGCAATCAAGCACTCAAACATTGCCTACATGATGTAGGGCTTCAGATGCAGCCAAAATGATCTTAGTTCAAGGCCTAACATGAGAGAAATTGGAAGAAGAAGATTACCTAACGGAGACACTCCGTTGGTGCTTCAAATGATGGTTAGCTTGCTCCAAAATGTGCAGATCCACTCCACTGAGCTCAAGGAAGAAGAAGCTTGCTTCAATTTGGGTTAAAAAGCCTTGGATATGGATTCAAGATTTTGAAATTTCTCTCAAGTTTCCAAAATTGACTTTGCTCTTTCCTCCATGAAATTGCACTTCTGAGCTCACCAAATGAATTTGGAGCTTTTATATATTGGATTTGGATGCAAATGGAAGGCCCATGAGGGTTGGTTTAGTTGAATTTTGAAAATGCCCAAAACATGGCATGTGCTCATGCACACGTGAAAATGGCTTGCTACACACTAGAATTTCACTTGGATTTGAAGTTGAGAATGTCAATTTCACATTGGGATTGGAATGGGCTTGATTGGTGATCCATTTGGCAAGTTTGGATGACAAACTTCTTTGTGAAGTAAGCTTGAATTCCATGCAATTTTCCTCATTACCACCATAATAAATTTGTGCATTTTGTTTGTTGGAATATTGTGAACAACATTGAATCAAAATATGGCATGAAAAAGTCCTATAACCACATCAGTTGAAATCAATATTTAAAGTTCAAATTTCACTTGAATTTCTCCACCAATGACCCTAACCATGCCTAATTCATGCCAATCATGAGTTTCATGATGTAATTGAAGTCATTTGGAACAACTTTCATGTTGGTTGATGTTCCATTTGAAGTACTTAAGTGCATGAGAATGACCCATAATATAAATGACCTATAATTAAAGTTTCCCAAAATACCCTTGCCTTGCAAGCTTCATAACTTGAATTCCACAAATGATATGAAGGACTTATAGGACTTTTTGGAAATCTAAGATCATGAGGAATAACGTTTATGTTCATCAAAAGTTAAGAAGAAACATGATTCTAGGTCAAAAGTGCCTTGGAAGTGAGTTGACTTTTGTTGACTGAAAAATATGTTCATCTGAGACCTATAACTTGATGGCATCATAAATTGAGTTCCACAAACCCAATGGATGAGTTCTAGTACTCAAAAGAAAGCTTAAAACACGCCCTAGAAGTATAATGTTTATAAGAAAATGAGATTCAACTTGTATCTTGAGGTAACTTGTCCTTGAAGTTGGCTCCTAAAGAAGGGGATTTTACACTAACATACTCTGAAACCCTAATTTTGTAACTTCTTAGACTCTTGATTCTCCTTGATTTGAACTTGATATGACATACTAGGTGTCTCAACATGAATTCTCATGACTCCAATGACCTGGAACCAAGTTTCAAACTCCTTCAAGCCCACAGTTGACCTTGCACTAAGCAGATGAAACCCTAGGTGCACAATCTTTGACTGCAACCTCTTATAAGTGAAATGACCACTTAGATAAGCTCCCTAATGGCTTCAAAAGCACTCAATGAGCTTCTCAACCATTTCCTATCCATAAACATGACTTTGTGTACCCCCGATGATCTTCTGTTGACTCCCAAGATAGGAGATAAGCAACACTTGTAAATCTTCTCACTCAGAGAGCTTTGACCACTTCTTGATTATTGTAAGCATTAGATAACTTGAATAAGAACTCTTGGTTGAGCTTGATACTCTTGATAACCTTATCTTGAGTGGTACACTTCCTTGATCCACTGCAAAAGAGAATGCTATGCAGATGCAAATGCTAAAGAAAGAAATGAAACATAAGCCAAGTAAATAAAAAGGTTGGGCAAATTTTGGGGTACAACAGCTGGCCCTATTCAAGCGACTTGGACCTGAATGAGTGAAAAGCGAACGAATTTCATACAATCAAGGTAAAAGACGGTTGAAAACCAAAGAACCCAGAAATTTGCCAACCGCAGAAATAGAACTGCAAACTGTTACTGGGAACAAAAATTATCGGAAATAACTGAATTGATAGTTGCAACGACAACAAACTAACTGATTACCAATCAAAAAACCTCGACACGCAGTCGTAAGAACATCTGCTAACACGCAGGCAACGACACTCAGTCGGAAAGATCGTCTGATATCACCATCAGGTAGCTATTGAAACAATAGGCATCGGACCCGAAGGCCGACTCAACACGCAGCTGAGAAGAAACATATGACATTGCCGTTAGGCATCTGTTAAATAAAAAATAGGCATCGAACCCGAAGGCCGGATCAACACGCAGTTGATAAACTTTCGCTAACCAGCAGGCATTCACTAAATAAAAGCGAGCATCGAACTCGAAGGTCGGATCAACACGCAGTTGACAAACTACTGCTAACCAGTAGGAATTCGCTAAATAAAAGCGAGCATCAAACTCGAAGGCCGAATCAACATGCAGTTGACAAACTTAATCTAACCAGCAGGCATTCGCTAAATAAAAGTGAGCATCGAACCCGAAGGCCGAATCAACACGCAGTTGACAAGCAACTCTGGTGGCGACTTCACTGGGGAAGGAAGAGAAACTTAACCAAGCATCTCTGTTGGGAAACACCTGATAAGTTGAAACACATCTGTCAAAGATTCTCGCCATGGTCTGGATACCATACAGGCTAAGGAATCAATATCACAAATTGCCATGGTCTGAATACCATACGGGCAAAAGGAAAACATCCATCTGTTGGAAATACACCTGAAAAACAAGAGGTAACAACCCGACTTATGTTTCACATGCATATGTTTGAACATGGCATAATGCTCCATACGAAATGGAAATGCTACGCGCTTTTGAGAATAATATGCACAAATGCAGATACACCGGAACCGAATAAGCAAAATAAGTGCTGAAGGGACAAAGGCAACTCTGCCGAGGAGATGGAACACGCCAATTATGATTGGACTTATGCTGGGGAAAACAAGCCCTGGATGGCCTTTTTAAAAAGAACCTCCTTGGATAATATTGCTCTGACGAGAACAAAAATTCACCCTGCTGGGAATCAACTCAACTCTGCTGAGGATAAACGCCATGAATGGCCTACCAAAATACACCTCTTTTGAGGCTCACCCGACTTGGCTAGGGAGAACAAATCACTATACTGGGGAAATAGCACAACATGCTAAATAATAACTCTACTCTGCCGGAGATCAAATCAAATCCTGCCGGAAGAAAATGCCCTGAACGGCCTTCCAAGAAGCAACTCTCCCGGGGAATATACGACCCGACCGAGGAGAGACAACCAAACGCTGGAGATAAGTCTAACCTGCTGGGGAAATCAACGACTCTGTGGGGGATAACAATCAACCACCGAGATTAACTTCACTTTACTAGAGAAATCAACCCTGGATGGCCTCCTAGAACACCGAAGTCCTTCTAGAGTACAAAACACATTGCTGGGAACAATCCTACTCTGCTGAAGATCAAAAATACGACCTACCAAGGATTACTCAGCTGGGGATAACCGAATAAGATTGGTTGGGAAATTATCCCACACCCTCTCTGCTGAGGATAACGAATAACAATTCTCGGGGAGTAACTTCACTCTTCGGGGAAGAATAAATGCTCTGCCGATTCCGCTGGGGATTAGCCAATGAGAGGAAACCTCTTCGACCTCTGCTTGGGGAATGACTCATCACTTTAAACCATAAGGGGATACCAAATCATATGCCTAGATTCTGTGGAGAATCAAAATCCTGAACTTGCTCTACCACTGGGAAAACAATTCCAAACTTGCCTGGCGGAAAGAAATCTAATCGACTCGCTGGGGAGTAAGTGCGTACCTACAACCTATTGAGGATACTGACACATACCTGACCTGCCCGAGGGATATCAATCTCGATGCTCTGGGGATGATTCTACCCTGTTGGAGAATTCAGTCTCGAACTGCCGAGGAATGAGTGTATACAAACAATCTGTTGGGAGAAGTGTACACCCCCTATAAGCCTTTGCTGGAGAGAAAAATGAGTCTCAACTACACACCTCTGCGGGGATGGTGATCCTACCGGGGATACATCTCTAGAAATTTTCCCCAAGGGTAACGACCTTGGAAATGAACAAACATCAAGATTACCTGCACAAAGGGAACTATCTCGATCATCATCCGTGACATTGTTTAAATAAATCAAAGTTTTAATGATCATCGACCAAGGCCTGCAAGTTTATGTATTCGCAGTTTTATCAAAACATCGGGCATTTTTTGCACACAAAACAGTAAAGATTAAATCAAGACAAACAAATTACTGAATAGTATATGTTTTATTGACAAATGGCCTGTAAATAGGCATATTTTACAACAGATGCAACCCTTGAAAAGAGGAAGTTGCGCAAAAAATTACAGAAATGCACAAAAATATACAGAATGTCGGCAATGTGGCACAGACAAACACCATGAGCTGATCCATCTATGACTAGCCTGACTTCGATTATTCCCCGACGCTTCATCTTCTGAAGAGATTGATTCGGATAAACGGCCCTCAGGTCCTCCCTCAATCCACTATACTCTGAAGATCAATACGCAGACCGCAGTCATTTGCTTTTCAAATCCCTAACTTTTGCCTGAATCTCCCTTGCGAGTTTTTAATTCACCGGGATACCCATTTTTGCCAAAGTCGCCTTTTCAGGTTTTCAACTTTGCGGGTTTACATCTTTTCTCTTTTTACGGTTCGCCGGGATGCCCCATTTTTTCCTGGATATTCTTTTTTCTTTCCAGCGGGTCAATTTAAGCAAAGTATTTTTTAACTGCGTCTGCGTTCACAGGGGATGTGAAATCTTCACCATCCATGGTTGATAACAGCATGGATCCTCCAGAGAAAACCTTTCGTATGACATATGGACCTTCATAGTTGGGAGTCCATTTGCCTCTATGATCTGTTTGTGGAGGGAGAATCCTTTTCAATACTAACTCGCCCATCTAAAAGCTTCGAGGGTGCACCTTCTTGTCAAAAGTTTTCTTCATCTGACTATGATACAACCGACCATGTGTAATGGATGCCAGCCTTTTCTCATCCATCAGGCTGAGCTGATTCAATCTATTTCTTATCTATTCCGCCTCATCAAGCTTGACGTCGACCAGGACTCTCAAAGAAGGAATCTCGACTTCTAATGGTAGGAAAACTTCCATACCATACACCAGCGAGAAAGGAATTGCCCTAGTTGAAGTTTGTACTGAAGTACGATATCCATGCAAAGAAAAGGGCAACATCTCATGCCAATCTTTATAGGTTACAACCATCTTCTTCACTATCTTCTTTATATTCTTGTTGGCCGCTTCAACAACGCCATTCATCTTTGGACGATAGGGAGATGGGTTGTGATGCTCAATTTTGAAATTCTCGCACAATTCCTTCATCATCTTGTTATTTAGATTCGACCCATTATCCGTAGTGATTCTCTCGGGCACTCCGTAGTGACAGATGATGTCCTTCTTGATAAACCGGGCTACCACTTGCTTACTGACATTAGCATAGGAAGTTGCTTCCACCCACTTTGTGATGTAATCAATGGCTACCAGGATGAAACAATGTCCATTAGATGCAGTGGGCTCAATCTTTCCAATCATGTGAATGCCCCACATGGAAAAGGGTCAAGGAGACGCCATAACATTCAACGGACTCGGTGGTACATGAATCTTGTCAGCATAAATTTGGCATTTATGGCACTTCTTTGCATACTTGAAGCAATCTGACTCTATAGTCAACCAATAATACCCTGCTCGCAACAACTTTTGAGATATGGCATGCCCACCGGCATGTGTACCAAAGGCACCTTCATGGACCTCTTCCATAAGCATACTCGCTTCTTTTTCGTCCACGCACCTTAAAAGCACCAAGTCATAATTCCTCCTATAGAGTACACCATCTTGGTTTAGATAAAAGTTCCCAACTAACCTCCTCAAAGTCTTCTTATCCCGGGTCGATGCCCCTGGCGAATATTCTTGGTTCTTGAGGAAATTCTGGATGTCGTAATACCATGGCTTGCCGTCAAAAGCTTCCTCAATGGCGAATAGGAATGCCGGCCTATCAAGGCAAGAGATGACTATTCTTGGAGCATCATTCCAAAAATTCACCTTATACATCGAGGATAAAGTGGCTAAGGAATCCTCCATCTGATTCTTCACTCTTGGCACGTGGTGAAACTCTACCCGATCAAAGAAAGGTAATAACCTCCTTGCATAGTTCATGTAAGGTACCAGATTAGGTTGCCGGGTCTCCCATTCTCCCTTGATCTGACACTGAATCGCCGTATACATCTAGATTCTTGATCCTCAGATCAATGGCTTCTTCCAAACCCATAATACAAGCTTCGTAATCGGCTTCATTGTTGGTGCAAGTAAATGTTAACCTGGAAGTGAAGGGGATATGAGAACCATGAGGAGTCATGATAATTGCCCCAATTCCACTACCGTAAGAGTTAACAGCGCCATCAAATATCATCTGCCATTGGGAACCCTTCTCTGGACCTTTATCGGGTAATGGCTCGTCGTAATCCTTCATCTTCAGAAACATGATGCCTTCATCAGGAAATTCAAACTTCATCGGTTGATAGTCATCAATCGGCTGTTCAGCAAGATATTCTGACATAGTACTCCCTTTAATAGCTTTCTGGGAAACATATTGAATATCATACTTTGTCAAAACCATCTTCCACCTGGAAATCCTCCCCGAAAGTGCTTGTTTTTTAAAGACGTATTTAATCGGATCCATCTTCAAAATCAGCATGATGGTATGATTCAGCATATACTGTCTTAGGCGTTTGGCAGCCCAAGCGAGTGCGCAACATGTTTTCTCCAACATTGACTACCTGGATTCACAATCTGTGAACTTTTTACTCAAGTAGTATATTGCATGCTCTTTTCTTCCAGTCTCGTCATGCTGACCGAGAACACAACCCATGTTGTTCTAAAGAACCGTTAGATACATTATCAATGGTCTTCCAGCTACTGGAGGTATCAGTATCAGAGGATCCTGCAAATATTCTTTTATTTTATCAAATTCCCTTTGGCAATTTTCGTTCCAAACAACCGCCTGATCTTTCTTTAATAATTTGAACATGGGTTCACACGTGGTTGTGAGATGAGATATGAATCTAGCAATGTAGTTCAATCTACCCAAGAAACCACAAACCTCTTTCTCCGTTTTTGGCACTGGCATATCTTGAATAGCTTTTATCTTTGCAGGATCGACCTTGATTCCTTTTTCACTGACAATGAACCCCAGCAACTTTCCCGACCTAACACCAAAAGTGCACTTGTTCGGATTCAACCTCAGTCTGAATTTCCTTAGCCTCTCAAACAACTTCAACAGGTTTACCAGATGTTCCTCCTCCGTTTGCGACTTTGCTATCATGTCATCAACATATACCTCATTCTCATGATGAATCATATCAGGGAACAAAGTGACCATTGTCCGCTGATAGGTTGCCCCTGCGTTTTTCAACCCAAAAGGCATTACCTTATAACAGAAAGTCCCCCACGGTGTAATGAACGTTTTTTTCTCCATATCCTCCAGTTCCATCTTAATCTGATTATATCCGGAAAAACCGTCCATGAAGGAAAACACGGAATACTCCACAGTATTATCAACCAATACGTCAATGTGGGGGAGGGGGAAATCGTCTTTCGGGCTCGCTTTATTCAAGTCTCTATAATTAACGCAAATCCGTACCTTACCATCCTTCTTTGGTACCGGTATGATGTTAGCGACCCACAGAGGGTATGTTGTTACAGTGAGAAATCCTGCATCCAACTGCTTCTGGACTTCTTCTTTGATTTTCACAGCCATATCTGGTCTAGTCCTTCTGAGCTTCTGCTTAATTGGCGGACACTCTTCACGCAACGGCAAGCGATGAACCACGATATCTGTGTCAATCCCAGGCATATCTTCGTATGACCAAGAAAAGATAACACTATACTCTCAGAGCATTTCAACCAATCTTTTCTTGATATCACTCTGCAACGCAGCCCCTATCCTGACATCTCTTCTGATTTCCTCAGTACCTAAGTTGACGACCTCAATTTCCTCCTGATGAGGCAGAATGATTTTTTCTTCCTGTTTCAAAAGCCAGGCTAGCTCTTCTGGCAAGTCTTCATCTCCATCAATCTCTTCTTCGACTTGAAATATCGGATTATCAAAGTCAAAGCGAGTCATAGACGACTCTGGAGCGGTGTCATTTGGAATGTGAAACCTGCAATGATGATGATTTAATGCTTAAAATGATATGCAAACAAGCACAAACCACATTGCCATTTTATTGTTACAAATGAAATAGGAAAGACAAGGATCACAATATTTGAATGTAGAAAAACGCCCTTTGATTGATTGATAAAAAGATTGTTCAAACATAAACAATTAGGCCCTGAAGACAAATACCGCTATGCTCCGGGTAGAACATAGGGCTGTACAATAATCAGAAAAACATATCATTACTCTTCTGTTGTCACTTGGATGATTTCTTCGACAGACCAGTTGTTTAGGCTTTGTCCTGGAGTACATGGCCGAATCCACGCATCCATGTCGCTGTCGCTATCACCGTCTTCATCAGATATGACATTAATCTGCTCAAAGATTACACCCCCACTGGTAAACTAGACAGGCCTCTTATAGCGCGGAGCACTCTGGGAGGAGGAAGATGGGATGTATCCCAATCCGAATTTGTCTTGCTTATTGGGAATGTTCATCACTTGGCCCCAATCTTGTGATGCCCCAGCCTTCACCACTGCTTGGGCTTCCTTAAAGGATGACATGGCAACTTCAGGCGCTTTGCTCACAACCAGTGTTTTATCCTTGATTTGCACAGTTTCGAAGGCCTGACATAAAGTCTCATGGATTTCGCCATCAACCTCGACATATTTGAATGAAGATAAATGACTAATCATTATATCTTCTTCCCCGCAAACTGTGACAACACTGCCACCCACCATGTACTTCAACTTTTGGTGCAATGTGGACGTTACGGCACCTGCCGAATGTATCCAGGGACATCCCAGCAGACAGCTATACGCTGGTTGAATATCCATGATGTGGAACACAGCGTCAAACACCTCCGGACCGACTTGGATTGGCAAAGTTAACTCCCCGAACACGGACCTTCGAGTCCCACCAAAAGCTCGTACTACCAGATCACTTGGCGTACATAATATACCACGGGTATCTAACTTCATCAGCGCTTTCTTCGAAAGTACATTCAAGGATGACCCTGTATCAACAAGCACATGTGACAGAACGACCCCTCGGCATTCAATAGATATGTGCAACACACAGTTATGATTCCTCCCATTGGGCTTCAAATCCAAATCAGTGAAACCCAGCCCATTACCTGCATTTACATGTGCCACAACTCCCTCGAGTTGATTCACAGATATCTCCTGTGGCACATAAGTTGTATTCAGGATTCTTAACAAAGCGTTCCTGTGCGCTTCGAAACACAATAACAAGGACAAAATGGATATCTTGGACGGAGTCTGCTGTAAGTGATCAACAATCTTGTAATCACTCTTTCTTATCAAGCGCATGAACTCCTCCGCCTCCTTCAACAAGGATTCCTTCTCACCAGCTTAGGAAGTCTCTTCAACCACTAATTTACCTTTCCCCTTGTCAGACTTTTCAACGAACACTTCAGGTGATGAAAATACTCTTCCACTCCGAGTAATTCCACCAGCTCCAACTAAATTGTCCACAGAATCCACCGGTAAACTTTTCAACTCCTGCTTCTGTCCGTTACAGTATACTCCGGCTCCGTAATTCGACGGAATCGCCTTAGTACTTTCATACGGTACAGGACTTTGGTAATGATGATGGTTGGCGGCCTAGGCGGCGCATAAATAGTAATAGTCTTGTATGGAATCGAGATTGTCGCAACCTCATCCCTCCTTTCAACCACTAATTCCTCAGTCTTCTTCTTAGCAACTCTTTCAAATTGCAAGACACCATCATTCATCAACTTCTGAATATGGTTTTTCAGCTTCTCACATCCCTCGGGATGCCTCAGACATTCAACACAAGCTTCATCAACCTAGGAATACCCCTCCCCTCAATAACTTGTTCTTTATAAAACTCAGCGGCGTCTTCAACTCACCGACATCCGACACCAAATTCAAGCTCTCTTCTTCAAGGATAGCACTGACCCCAGCTGCCCCATGATTAGGCATGGGGTTCTGCACGACATTGGGCATGTCATGAGAAAAGTTTATAGCCTTATTGTCTATGAGATCCTGAACCTTATGCTTAAACGCCTTACAGTTGTCAATATTGTGACTCGGAGCACCAGAATGAAACTCACATCGAGCATTAGCGTCGTAACCAGATGGTGGTACACCTATCAATGGAGCCAAAGTCCTCTTCTGTATTAACTGTAACTGTAACAAATGTTGAAGCAATTGAGAATACGGCATCAGAGGCGCGTCAAACTGCCTATTTACCGCCCTGCCCCGATCCTAAAAACGACGAGGAGCACAGTTCTGCTGATTCTATTGTGGTTGTTGTTGTTGTACCGCAGGTATTGTGATACTTACAACCTGCTACTGCTGTTGAAGATATTGTTGATGCTGATTTCTGTTTCTTCACCAGGAACTAGATACTGCATTGGTTTCTCCCTCTCGCTTTTTATTTCCAAAAGTCTTTCTATTTCCTCCTCCTGCTAAGGATCCTTCACCAGCTTGAATCTTTCCCAGCTTAATGCCGTTCTCGACTTACTCCCCAGTAATAATCAAATCAGAAAAGCTACCCGACATGTTACCGATCAGCTTCTCGTAGTATACGCCTGGTAGCATGGCAACAAACATATCAATTAACTCCCTTTCTACCATAGGAGGCTGAACCTTAGCTTCCAGTTCACGCCACCTCTGGGCGTACTCTTTGAAGCATTCACCATTCTTTTGAGATAGATTCTGCAATTGGACCCTGTTAGGCGCAAGGTCACTATTATACTGATAGTGCTTAACAAAGGCCTCAGCCAAATCCCTCCAGCATCGGATATTGACTGGTTCTAAGCTCATGTACCATTCGAGAGAAGGACCAGAAAGGGTGTCCTGGAAAAAAATGCATCAGCAACTTTTCATCATCTGAGTAGGCGGACATCTTACGGTAATAGGAACGCAAATGAACCCTAGGACAAGCAGTGCCTTTGTATTTATCAAAATCAGGAACTTCGAACTTCAAAGGTACTTTCAAGTCTGGTATCAACCTCAAATTAGCCATGTCCAATCCCATAGAGTTTTGATTTTCATTACTCCGCATCTTCTCTTCGATCAACTTAAACCTCTTATCTGCCTCAGACGGCAACCCTGCACCAACATCTCGCATAGAGAATGCATCTTCCTGGTGATCTTCATCCCACCGAGGAACATTGTTGCCATGCACAGTATACGCCATTTCAGGTATAGGGATTCCCCCTACATTACCTCCGCCCGTAGGGATGACAACTGGAGGAATAACATTAGGATATGGCGTACCACCATCATTACGAGGAGGATTAGCAGCAGTTCCCCCGTGAAGTACACCATTCCCATCAACTCTTGCAATTAGTGGTTGCACCAGAGTCCTCAGTTGCTCTTGACCATTTGCCACACCCTGCATCAAATCCCTAAATTTGGCCATCTTGTCCCGAAGTTCCTGCATCTCAGCTTGCATCTGCTCCATGATCTTACGTTGATTTCCCCGAGTGGCGTAACAGTGAGTCGTCTGGTTCTTAATCCTGAAACAAACTAACAAACCACGGAGATAAGGTTAACGGTTTCGGGCACCTGCGATGCAAAATGATGCAGTATGCAGACATGTATATATGCATTAGGGAAATTCCCCCCTCGATTCCAGTTCCACGAGGACAGCACAACAATGGAGAGCTAACAGATAAGCAATAAGTAAACTCCTCATAAATAAAATGAGAGCCAAGAGTCAGATACAACAATACAATGGAATCAAAGTGACCTCGTCCAATAGATCTGGTGATGGTCAATATATACATCATAAGAACAGACTGGAAAGAAATACAATCAAGTACGACAACTAGACTGGAAATCCTCTAATAGATCCATCGTCTCCGGATGATCATGCCTGACAAGCAAACCCCGGATGAGCAGCTCTCTCTGGCTTATAGTGGTCTGCAATTCCTGGGCATAATCCTCCCAGGCACCTTCACCAAAAGCCTCTTCAAGCTTACACCTCTTCACATCAGCTCTAGACTTGTAATCATCCAACGTTGCAAGCGCTTCGTTCAGTCTACAGTCACTGTCGCGTCGGAGTGAGGCTTCAACTGCAATCTTCTCATCCTTCACTTGGAGTTGAGCGTTCAGCTTAGCAATCTGTTGTTTGAGCCCATCTTCCCGCTCTTTGTTATTAGTGAGGGTAGCATTCCACTAGTCATTGAACTTGGAAATCTTTAGATAAGCTCTATCCAACTCCTTCTTAGAAGTAAGTACATCACTGACAACCTTCAAATCTAAACCCAAACACTCACGAGCATGAATCTCTTTGGTAAGATCTATACCCAGCTTGTTTACCAACTCAGTTTGCCTCTTGCAAGAATAAGTAGCTTCAACCTTTTCACCCCGGAGCTGAACAATCTCTTTCTCCAACTCTTAATTTGCCTTGCGCAACTCCTCTTTTTCAGACCACAACTGATTATACCTTTGGATATCCACAGTAGTAGGCTCCTCAATCATCAGAGGATATAAAGGCTCACGAGGTGGAAAAGGCATCAACACTCTCTCAACTCTCTCTTGAATCCAAGTCACATAAGGATCGTAAGCTCTACTATTACTCTTCCCCAAAGAAGCTTTCCCTTTGCAATGAATTTTATTCCAGGCCTTGTCAACTCTAGCCAAGGTATCATTCTCCAGCAAGCCAGTGAAATACAGAGATTCCTGTATTTCCTCTTCTCTCGGAGGCTCTCTCAAGGCATACCCAAACTGCCTCACTGCAAGGGATGGGTTATAGTTAATGCATCCTTTCCTTCCGACCAACGGGACATTAGGAAAACCACCACAACTGTAGATAATCTCTGTACCTAGCTGATCTCTATGAAACCAAATGATATTCTCAGAAGTCAAGCCCATCAATCTCTCTGACCACTCTGTGGTACCAGCAGTATCAACAAAAGGACCAGATTTGGGAAGGTGACTCACAAACCACCTGTACGACAAAGGTACGCAACAAGACACAACCTTCCCTCTCCAATTCTCATTCTTGTAATGCACAGAATGATAAACATCACCCAGAAGCGTAGGTACAGGATTCTTTGAAGCAAAAATGTGAAAAACATCCAAATCCACAAAATCTGAAATATTAGGAAACAACATGATACCATAAATGCACAGTGCTAGGATATCATTAAACACAAACCAACATCCCTCCTTTGCAAAGTGTTGAGCTCTAGCAACCAAAAAAGATAGTGGAAATCCAGGCATTCCATTTCTCTTGACCAACTTCCCTTTTAGCTCAGAAACATCCAAATGAAGGGCACCAGCAAGCTTAGCCAGATCAGGCTCAACATCAGTGTGATAGAAAGGCATCTGATCCAAGATAGGAACTCCAAGTAGCACAGAGAATTCCTCCAAAGTAGGCAGTAACACATAACCTGGAAAAGTGAAACATTGTAACTAGGAATCATAGAACCGAAGCAGAGTATGGAGACCACCCAACTCATAAAATGAGGGCTTGCAGACAAAACTCAAAAGCTTCCCATATGATTGCTTGAAATCTTCCATCGCCTTTCTTTCAGCCACAGAGATCAAATTGAGTAGAGATCCAATGTCAGGAGTAGGGAACTTATACACCACAGTCTTCTTTAGGTTAGGCTCCATGTCAGCAAAGCAACAAGATCACTAGAATCGGAGGGGAAATATACACCTGCAACATAAATACATGTTAATGCTAATATGCAAATGAAAAATGCAAATGCAACAGGGGATCAAGGTTGTTGTGCTGTTGATTGAGAAGAACCAGCGCTTCGCTTTGGCAAGAACATAACACCATCATAAGGACCCACTGTATCAAAATCACAGGTTCACACTGACGAGAAAACCGGGTAAGTTAAAGGTTAAGGTTTCCTGCATAATCCTTCCCACTCACAGGTATGAACCTATCACTGATGAGGTCTGGCATCCTATGCGGTCATCAGCGTCACAGACTTTCGAGAAACGATGATACGTTCACCATTTCTAGTTTGGCATCATAGTCTAACAAAGTGGCCTCACTTAGCTGACTCCCAAATGATCGGTCCCCAGAGTCGACAATCCTCAGATCCAACAACCTCTCAACTGTCCGAGACGGACTGGAAAGGTAGTCATCAAAGAGAATCTCATTTGAGCGCAGATTTCATAGGAACTAGTGCATGCCAAACATACAGGTTCACCACAACTTTCCGCTTCTAATGCTATGGTTGTACTCAAGCCTGGGTTTGGCTTATCTCACAGTGGAACATTCCCACCCAACAGCACAACAATGATGATACATAATAATGCTGGAAAGTAAAATGCAAATGCAGATAAAGTACAACACATATATACACACCCAAAAGATAAACACACAAGCGCTAGGATTGACTCGCATAAGGGATGGAAAGTCCCCAGCAGAGTTTCCAACTGTCGCATCGCTGCGAAGAAGGGCCGGCAAAAGACAGAAGAGTCGCCACCGTTCGTTATTTATCCAAAAGAGAGGGAAAGGAAACGATCAGAGAAAACCTACAAAAAAGGGAAAGATAGGTCATCGCAACCAAATCTTGGGTTCGGGAGTCGGTTACGCAAGGGGAAGGTATGAGCACCCCTCACGTCCGTTGTACTCAAAGGGATCCACGCTTGTTATCTATCTAAAGGGTGTTAAACTATCTAAGTTATAGGCCACAGGACAAAAGAAAAGAAAAGAGACTCGATAGAGCATCGCCGCTCTATGACTACATACTCCCTCGTGCAATGGGAAAGTCAGAGTCAACGTAGTTCGGAAAACTACAAGTGTTTTACCCGAGTAGGGTTAAAACTTAGTTCTAGCAGTTAGGTGTATGATGCTCGACCATTGGAGACTTAGGCGTTACCTGTTTGCAGTAGAACCAAGAGTTAACAAAAATCTCTTTATGAAAAAGTTTCCACTTAATCCCGAAGGATAAAAAGGTTTGATGTTTGCTTTTGAGTCTTTTAAGAAGAAGTGAATTGAATTGTATTTCTAATTCATGTTGCACTAAAGACTATGACTTAGGAGAGAATGCGTCACATATCGTCCAAAGAACATACGCTAAACACTCTAGACAATTGAGAGGAGGCCCCCCAATCATCATTTCCCAAATGCTTAAGGCTAGTAGTGTACAACACTCATTATCCGTTATTATATGTTTTAAAGATGTTTTGAGATGAGAAGAGAAGACACACTCTAAAAGGGAGACTAAACTCAACCTAATGTTATCATGTAATGTACACCTATGATTGAGATGAAAAGGGAAGACTACCCTAATGTTATCATGCTTGGATTAAAACCTAATGTCTATCATAACCCATCTTGAACAAGAAAGATTAGAAGTCCTAAGGGAACATGGCAAAGGAAGACAAAAGCAGAAGAAAGCACAGATGAAAGAAGATAGGGATGCAAATATGCAATGCAACACAAAGATGAAGAGGGAGGAAAAAGGTGTGGGGTAACAACCACCACAAGCGCATCTCAACCTCTTCAAGCAAACAAAAATATGCAAAACAAAATAAGAAATGCAAACAAGAGAACTTAAACAAGTTCAAACCAAAAGAAAGTTCTCAAAGTGGCCTCTCATCCAAGTAAAACTCAAAGTGCAAACAATAGGAACCAAATCAACTTGAATGAGTCCCAAAGATCCTAGGCTAGGAGTGAGAATAAGAGAAGAGGGTAGGCAAACCAAAGAAGGAAGAAAAGCAAGGCAAGTTGCAAGATACAGCATGGTAAAGAACCTAGGTTCTAAACACTTTCAACATTCAACACCAAATGGAAAGCCTTAAACAAATGCAACTTACAACAAGAACCAACCAACTTTATGACCTAAAAATTTGCAACCAACAATTTCGACATGTTAGAAATGTGAATCAAGAGGAGTTGGAAGCATATGGGATCCACAAGGGTCATTTCCCATCCAAACTAGGTCAACTAGTATGTGTGAACCATCCTTAGGGTGACTTGACTTGCAAGGTACACCAAAAATAGGAAAAGGATTCAAATAGAACCAAATAAAAATCATAAAGCTCATAAAGATGATGGCAATCAAAGGCCAAAGCAACACATCCAAAGTCCAATCAAAGCATCACCAAAGAAATTGATCCACCAGGGTGCTCCACTTTGAAGGAGGGTTGTCGAGGGTCAAACAAATGAACAAGAAAGTCAACCAAAAATAGGTTAAACTTTAACCTAAAACAGCCTCAAAGGCATCTCAACTCATCATCAAAATAAGGAGAAAACCTCATTCATAGGTAGTTAAAATTGGGTCAAGTATCAAGCAAGAACAAATAAGATCAAATTAAACACAACTTAAAAACTCTTCCAATCATTAAATTCAATTTTAATTGAAAAATAAAAGGAAAATGAAATTAAAAATTATCCAAAATTAAATAACACATTAAAGTGTCAAAATATATTTTTGGTTGATTTTTATAATGATTGGAGCTATTTTTAATTGATTAAAATCAAAACTGAAAACAAATTAAAATAAAATAAAACAAAAAAGGTGAAATGGTGCAAATAGCAAGGAAACACGTTGAAATTCAATGGGCTCACCAAACAGGGAGTGCAAATAGCAACTAAAGCCCACTTCACATAGCAAACTGAAACGCAGCATTTCATTTATTGACGTGGAAGTCAATATCCACGCAGGCTAGGTCAAAGCAATCTCATTCGTTCATCAAAGCCAG
Source organism: Lathyrus sativus (assembly GCA_963859935.3). Classification (NCBI taxonomy): domain Eukaryota; kingdom Viridiplantae; phylum Streptophyta; class Magnoliopsida; order Fabales; family Fabaceae; genus Lathyrus; species Lathyrus sativus. The sequence continues at coordinate 178,063,010 of OZ012737.1, forward strand.
TCAACAAGTCAGCCAAGTGACAAATCACCTTGCCTGAGCTTGGACGAGACGTCGGAGCCCTAGCTCCGGTCATCTTCTTCGTTGAGATGGTCGGAATTCATATCTGCAAACTTCACCAAAACGTGACAAATTTTATACCAAAACGAAGCCCTACTCATGTACAATCCAAATCCAGTGTTCATTTGCTTTAATCATGCATATAAAAAAAGAGAATTGAACGATTTAATTTTGGATTGCAGATCTGTAAACTTCATCGAACATAGCAATCAAGCACTCAAACATTGCCTACAGGATGTAAGGCTTCAGATGCAGCCAAAATGATCTTAGTTCAGTGCCTAACATGAGAGAAATTGGAAGAAGAAGATTACCTAACATAGACACTCCGTTGGTGCTTCAATTGATGGTTAGCTTACTCCAAAATGTGCAGATCCACTCCACTGAGCTCAAGGAAGAAGAAGCTTGCTTCAATTTGGGTTGAAAAACCTTGGATCTGGATTCACGATTTTGAAATTTCTCTCAAGTTTCCAAAATTGACTTTGCTATTTCCTCCACGAAATTGCACTTCTGAGCTCACCAAATGAATTTGGAGCTTTTATATATTGGATTTGGATGCAAATGGAAGGCCCATGAGGGTTGGTTTAGCTGAATTTTGAAAATGCCTAAAACATGGCATGTGCTCATGCACACGTGAAAATGGCTTGCTACACACTAGAATTTCACTTGGATTTGAAGTTGAGAATGTCAATTTCACATTGGGATTGGAATGGGCTTGATTGGTGATCCATTTAGCAAGTTTGGATGACAAACTTCTTTGTGAAGTAAGCTTGAATTCCACGTGACTTTCGTCATTACCACCACAATAAATTTGTGCATTTTTTTTGTTGGAATATTGTGAACAACATTGAATCAAAATATGGCATGAAAAAGTCCTATAACCACATCAATTGAAATCAAGATTTAAAGTTCAATTTTCCCTTGAATTTCTCCACCAATGTCCCTAACCATGCATAATTCATGCCAATCTTGAGTTTCATGATGTAATTGAAGTCATTTGGAACAACTTTCATGTTGGTTGAAGTTCCATTTGAAGTACTTAAGTGCATGAGAATGACCCATAATCAAAATGACCTATAATCAAAGTTTCCCAAAATACCCTTGCCTTGCAAGCTTCGTAACTCTAATTCCACAAATGATATGAAGGACTTATAGGATGTTTTGAAAATCTAAGATAATTAGGAATAACTTTCATGTTCATCAAAAGTTGAGAAGAAACATGATTCTAGGTCAAAAGTACCTTGGAAGTGAGTTGACTTTTGTTGACTGAAAAATATGTTCATCTGAGACCTATGACTTGATGGCATCATAACTTGAGTTCCACAAACCCAATGGATGAGTTATAGTACTTAAAAGAAAGCTTAGAACATACCTTACAAGTCTCATGTTTATAATAAAATGAGATTAAACTTGTATCTTGAGGTAACTTATCCTTGAAGTTGGCTCCTAAAGAAGAGGATTTTACACTAACATCCTCTGAAACCCTAATTTAGTAACTTCTTAGACTCTTGATTCTCCTTGATTTGAACTTGATATGACATACTAGGCGTCTCAACATGACTTCTCATGACTCCAATGACCTGGAACCAAGTCTCAAACTCCTTTAAGCCCACAGTTGACCTTGCACTAAGCAGATGAAACCCTAGGTGCACAATCTTTGACTGCAACCTCTTATAAGTGAAATGACCACTTAGATAAGCTCCCTAATGGCTTTGTGGACCCATGATGATCTTCTGTTGACCCCTAAGATAGGAGATAAGCAACACTTCTTGATGATTGTAAGCATTAGATAACTTGAATAAGCACTCTTGGTTGAGCTTGATACTCTTGATAACCTTCTCTTGAATGGCACACTTCCTTGATCCACTACAAAAGACAATGCTATGCAGATGTAAATGCTAAAGAAAGAAATGAAACATAAGCCAAGTAAAGGAAAAGGTTGGGCAAATTTGAGGGTACAACACCATACAAAGGGTTAGTCATCACAGTAAAACCTGATGGGGTATCAACATTCTAGAGGTCGTTTCCTGACATAGCTACCAACAACTCTCAACTTGACATTACTTCTTGACACTGCTTGATCCTATTTCAAACACTTTGTCGTCTTCTAACAGTCACCACTTGTTCAGAACGAGCACCGGGAACCAGCTGGCTGATCAAAGACAAAGGCAGGATGAGAGCACTGGCCAGCTGAAGAATGATATGCATAATGATGCAAAAATGTTATGCTATGCAATGCAAAAGACATGGGATCAAGGCCTCCACAAATTCTGAATAAATGTTGCACTGTTGACTGAACACATCCGGAACTCCACTCTGACAAGAAAATACCAGAATACCAGAACACCAAAGCACTGAGATGATAGAAAACCCAGAATATCCAAAATCAAAAGTCTGCACTGACGAGAAAAACAGAAAACCGGGTTGGTTGAAGGTCAAAGTTTCCTGCATAACCCTTCCCACTCACAGGTAGGACCTAATATCTAACAAGGTACGACATCCTATGCAGGTCGTCAGTATCACGTACTCTCAGGTCGAGAAAGGATGATACGTTCACAATTTCTGGTTTGGCATCATGGTCAAACAAGGAGGCCTCAAGTGACTTCCCAATGAACGGTCTCCAGAGTCGTTAATTTTCAGATCCAACATCCTTTCAACTGTTTGAGATGTACAGGACAGGATGTCTTCAAGGATAACCTCGTCTGAACACAAATTTCATGAGGGCTCTTGCATGCCAAACATGCAAGCCCACACAACTCTCCACACTAATACTAGGTGTGTACTCAAGCCTGGGTATTGGGCTTATCTCTTGATGGAACACCCCACCCAACAGCACAACAACAATATGATAATAATGATAAAGTGCGGAAAATAAAATGCAAATGCAGCATTATACAAAAACATACATACACACAAATACACACACCCAATATTATAAAATACACAAGCGCTAGGATTGACTCGCATAGGGAAACAGAGCTCCCCAACAGAGTCGCCAGTTGTCGCAACTGCGAAAAGGGGTCGGCGGAAACAAACAGAAGAGTCGCCACCAAACATTATTTATCCCAAAGAGAGGGAAAGGAAACGATCTAAGAAAACCTAAAAGAATGGGAAAGACAAGGTCATCGCAACCAAATCTTGGGTTTGGGAGTCGGTTACGCAAGGGGAAGGTATGAGCACCCCTCACGTCCGTTGTACTCAATAGGATCCATGCTTGTTGTATAATCTATGGGTGAAAACTATCTAAAAGTTACTGCTAAACGGGGGTGAAAAGAGAGAACAGACTCGATAGGACATCGCCGCCTTATGCCTACGTATTCCTTCATGCAATGGGAAAGTCAGAGTTAACGCAATTTGAAAAACTACGGGTGATGGGGGGAAGGTTACTCTCCAAGACATCACCGTCTTGTGTCTACGTATCCTCATCTGGTATGAGAAATCAGAGAAAACGTAGTCCGGGAAAACTAGACCACAGGTTAGTTAAGTATTTTTGCGAGTGACGTTAAATCTCCATTCCAGCAGTTAGGGACGATGCCTGTTTGCGGTAGAACGGAAAAGTAACGTACTCTTTTTGTGTGATGAGGAATGGAGGGCTAAAGGTGGAAAAGAAATAAGAGTGCTCGCGGGGATTATCACAATCCTATGCCTACGTATTCTCATATAGCATGAGAAATAAGAGCAGCCGTAGTTCGGCTAACTACGGAAAAATGGGGTATCGATCACACGGGTGCGAGAGAAAAAGGTCCTAGGCCTGGAACGTCTGAACGAAAGTGAACTGGATTGGTTTGGGATGCGTACTTCACTAAATCCTAAGACATATGAGCGAACCTCCATCTATCAATAATTTGACCGATGATGGTTTTGTGGTCTCGTCATCGACCAAAAAGCGATGAAAATAAATAAAGATGAATAAAAGTAGAAAATGAAAACGAAATGAAAACTTGGTCTCGGATTTGTCGTTATTCGTCAATAATTTGTCAAACTACAACTTAGAGGTCTCTTCATCGGTCCAAACGAAAAAAATACGAAAATAAATCCAAAACTCCAACCACGGGGAAAATGAAAGGGAAAACAATATACAAAATAAAAAAAAGATTAAAAAAAAAAGACTATCAATTTGTTCATCAAATCGTTTAGCAAAAGTATCAAAATAAACAAATAAAACTTCAAATCAAAGAATTAACAAAACTAGCATTAAAAGAAGAGGGGCTAGAACTAAAAATAGAGGGTGTAAGACGTGGGTGTGAGAAGAGTGAGGTCATGTGGGCTCTAGGCCCATCTCTCACTCTTCATGATTCACACGGATGAGTCTAAGAGAAAGGGTGATAAATAAATCCAAGAACAAACCATCCCATCATCACAATCTCAATCCTTTATTATTATTATTATTTTTTAAAATGTAATCCTTTTAAAAAAAACAAAAGAGAGTCTGATATCCACCGAGTCAATATTACATTTACTCTTCTCAAGACCATTAGTCGCTATTCTCTAACCCTTCTATTCGTTAAACTCAAACTTCTCCACTTCTATTTCTCTCAATTTCGCTCCTTCGGTTCCGTCTTCTATTGGAATTTGTGCTTAGTTGTTTATTTGAGAAGTGTAGTTCACGGTTTTGAAGCAACTATGGGAAGTTTTGTTGTTTAGCAGAAATTTGTGAGATCTCTATGGTTAAGAGTTAAGGATGGAGGTTTAAAAAGTTTTGAGAAAGTTATGGATTTGGGTTTGATTTATGAAGGGTTTATGTGGGCTTGCTAGTTTGCGCTGAAGGTGAGAGTTGGAAGGTTGATTTGAAAATTGGGTATGATTTGTGATGTATTTCTAGGTTAGAAGATGGAGGTTGGTGTTGTCTAATAAAATCGGGGAGATTAAGGAGGGTTGGGGGACATCGCGGTTTGAGAGAGGCGAGGGTCGTGGCTGGGGTATTCTGATTTTGTGTTTGGAGGAGGATGGAGGGCGTCGCGGTTGTGAAGGTTTGGATTGTTCCGGGTTGGAGAAATCGAAAGAGATGAGGCAGGTTAAATGTTTTGGAGAGAAGAAATGGGTTGTGGATGGTTTTCGAGTTTGTCTGTGGCTGAAGGGGTTACGAAATGGGTTTCGTGGCGGCCGGAAAAGAACGAGGATGGAGATTGGATTTCCGGTTGGTGGTTATTAGGGGAAGAGTTGCGGTCGATTTTTTTTGCTAGGGTTTCCGAGGTTGAAGAAAGTGAATAGTGTTTGGAGGCTGCTAGGGTTTTTCTTAATGTTGAAGAAAATGAACAGTATTTGGGCTATATACTGAGCAACACGTGTTGCTTCTTCCAGCTGTTTGGCCTTTTTGTTTAATTAATTATGATACTAATAATATAATAAAGCTATAATTAACTAACTATTTAAATCCTAAACTCTAACTAAATCTAATCTAATTAATCAACATTCTAAACTCTAAATCTAATACCTAATTAAAATTCTAATTAATTAATTAAACTAATTCTAATCTAAATCTAAATTAGCACTAATTAATTCTTACAACAAAAATCTATTCTAAATTCTAAATTAAAACTAATCCTATTTCTAATCTATTAAATCTAAAATTCTAGTTCTATTCTAAAAACTATTTTTTAATTCTTATTAAAATTCTATTTTTAAAAATCTAATTTAATTCTAAACTAATTCCTAAATTAAAATTCTATATTTTAAATAATTAAAACTAAGACTTACTATATATTAAGTATTATAAACATGAAATTATAAAGCAAAAATAAAAATAAAAATAAATCACAAAATGCCACGAAATAAAAATGAATAAAAGGATCGAACACCGAAATGCAAGAAAATTACCAACACTGACTAAACCACCAGGAAGAGAACAACCTTTCACCCAACTTCGAAATAAATCTCATCATTTGAACAGGTTTAAACTGTCTAAAACGCGAACTAAGCGGCTGTAATTCCGATAAATCTCTCCCCGCTGATAACATGGATAATATACGAGAGATGATCGACCTAGACGATATGCAGATGAATGCGAAGCAAAAGCCAGTCAATGTTAGAAAAAAAGGAGGGAAAATTTTGGGGTGCAACAACGGAGACCGAAGTTCAATCTAGAATCGAGCTAGAAAGAAACTATCAAACAAGACTCCATTGAGGAAATGAACTCAAATGGGGATTATCTTATTCAGGCATGGAAAAGATAACTAAAATAACAATTATCCACGAGGGTTGACCTCTGCGGGGAAACTGGAAATAATAGGTATTTTATGCTTAAAGTTGACAACTCTATTTGGAGAGAATGGACAAACCCAGTTACTTGGCGGTAACCACAACCAAAGTAACGACAAAAGACCACGGGGATAGCAACCATGCAGATGCTAATGTGTATGTCAATGCGTATGTCTAAATGAAAATGCAATGAGTATGTTGATGCTTATGCTTATGCTCATGCATATGCTGACAAAACAGACAAGAAGAGGGGGAAATGGGAGATGAAATAAACATCTTGACAGGGATACCCGACGACCTCTGCAAAAGTACATCTATCAAAGGATAGGAAAGATTGATGGCGGAACTAGATCTTGCTTCAAAGTTCCAAATCTCTTGGGAGAACAAAATTCCACTTGGGGATGTGATATCATGACTTCACTGGAGGATTGTTATCATGAATCTGAATTCTGATCAAAGAAAACTTATTCACTGGGAAGATTCATTTTAGGATTAGAGACTTCCGGGATTAAAATAAATATCTGCTTCATTGGAGAAGTGTGGAGCTAGGCAGCTTCATGGAGAAAGTGTAGCAATTTCCTAGGGACAGTACATAAAACTTCTAGGGGAAAGTACATCAACTTCCCTGGGGAAAGTATGGCAACTTCCCTGGGGAACATTTCTTGAGGAAATTATAGCTACTTCAGTGAGGAAAAGATGATTCCACTGTGGAGTGGGTCCTCAAATAACATGTACCACTTGGAAGATACTGGGGAGATTCTTTGCAGTCTTGAAAATCACTAGAGTTATCAGATTTGTCCAAAAGTGTTGTCAGCTTATGTTTCGCTGGGGATTCGCTGAACAATGGTTTAAAAGTGCTTCTGCAACATTAAGACTTACTGGGGAAAAAAGATGGATGTCCTTCAGATATTTCCACAAGTGAAAGCAACTTTACATTCTTTTCAAAAGCGTTTTCAAAAAAATAGTTTTTAAGTTTGAAAACTTTTCACTTTCAAAATTATTATAAACAAATAACATTTTGCATAACAAAAAATGAAAATAGATAGAGCATAAATGGCAAAAATTGAATAGCAAAAGGTTTAATTTCATTGAAGAATGGTAGCTTGCTAAAGGCAAAGCTCCATGGAAAAATACAATGAAGTTGGCAAATAGGGAAAGGTTACATTGAATCCAAACAACCTCTACTGACCCTAATGACTAAGACTAACCAGAATCCTGCTTCTGACAAGAGTGACTGGATTGGATTGATCTTCTGTAAATGTTCTTCGATGATCGACGTTGTTGCACCCCAAAATTTTCCCAACATTTCTTTACCTAGCTTATGTTTCATTTCATTCACATTAGCATTATCATTTGCATTTCATTGACATGTATGCAGGAGATCAAGAGGTATGATTACCAATAAAGAGCTATACAAGACTATGGGGCTAGCTAGAGAAAGTTATTCAAGTGTTCAAGGGTTGATATCCTTGTCAGAGAAGTTGAAAGAGCCTCAGAGAGAGTGGTTGAAACCAAGAGTGTGTGTCTCCTAACTTGAGAGTTATGGGAAGATCATCAGATGATTCTGAAGCCATGAAGTTGGACTTGAGGTTCATGTGGGAGCTCATACAAGTCCTTATGCAAGACTAAGAAGCCTCAGCCATGATTGGTGCAGCTAAGGTTTGACTGGGTCAACCCTAAGTCAACTGATTATTTGAAGAAGGTTGAGACTTAATTCAAGAGCCATGCGATCATGGATTGATACATTGAGATGTTCCAAGGATGATTCCAAGTTTAACTCATCATGATTGAAGAGTTTGAGAAGTTTCAGGCTAGGGTTTCTAAGACTTGACAGTGTAAAATCCCCTAGCTTGACCCCTGACTTCAAGGCCATTTAACTCAAGATGTGATCCTCATCTCATCTTGACCCCAACATGATTGTTGTAGGGCATGATCGTAGCTTTAATTTGAGTACTAGAAGTCCTTGATAGGATTCATAGAACTCATGTTATGAGCCAGACAAGTTACAAGTCATCTGAGGCATGTGAATTTGGAGCTTGAAAGTTACCCAACTTGCATGACACTTTTTCCCTATAATGATGATTGCTATGAACTTTTGGTTAACATGAATGTTATTCCTTATTCTCTTAGCTTTCTAAAGAGTACTAGAATTCCATGATTGAATTTATAGAACTCAAGTTATGGCTTTGACAAGTCAAGGGTATTTTGGGTATTTGGACATTACAGGTCATCTTGAATTATAGGGCAATTTCACTATCTTGCAAGCTTCAAATGGAGTTTTGTTCAACATGAAAGTTGAAGAAATTTCACAAAAAGACCATTTTAATGAATTAAAAGGGAAAAATTCAAAACAATTGATAATTGAATGATTTCAAGCCAAATTTGTGCTCATTTTGATTGGAAAATAAGTTCTAAACACTTTGGCATTATTAGAATTTTCATTTGGGGCTTGGTTCGTGGTGTTCCAATTTGTGACTTCATGAATAAGCTACACATCCAAAATCATTCACAAGGCACAACCAAGGTTTCCTTTTGATTCAAACTCATTCACAAGGTCATATGCAAGTGCAATGAAGGTTATAGAAGGTGGAAGCAAGGCAAATTCGTTTTTTCCATTGTTGGAATTTTGGAAGAAACTTGAAAATTGGATGTTCTAATTTGGGCTTTTATTGGACCTCCAAAGCCCACAAATCATTTCTATATATTGCCATGAGTGATTCCAGATGAAGGTTGGTGATGGAATGAGCTTGGAAAGATAAGAAATACTTCGAAAAATTTTGTTACAAGTGAAAACTGAATTTCAACTTAGAGGCCATTTTTGGAGCAACTGAGCATTGAAGAAGCTTCTACCATCATCAAGGATTGAATCTGCAGAAGATTGGATCAAGATTCGCGCCATAACTGTTCCAATTCAAAGATCCAACTCAGATTTTTATATTTTAAAGTTATGCTATATTCTTGATGAATTAAGATAGAATATGCATGTGCTTAGGTAGTACATGAACCATAGATGGATTTTGGACGAAAAAACTAAAGTTTAGAGACAATTTAGGAACGAACACGTTTTCTTGTTGGTGATGAATCTCTCTATTCTTGTATTTATAGCATGAATAAGTGTGATATTTGGAATCCTTGCGAAAAATACTTCGAAATTGGTTCAAGAATCGTGCAAAACCGTTGAGTATTGAGGGAGATACGTGCTTGGAAGCATTGCCGGAAAACTCATGGTTTCCGTCCGCCACCACCGTCCGTGTTGCTGCGTTTTTTTTTTCTATTTGGAAGTTCAAATGGAGAAGAAACAAGACGGTCGTCTGATCGCGTGAAAATAGAAGACTAAGTCCATGCATCTAACCGCCTACCATGCGCCACGTATGCGCTTGCCACATCATTTAAGTGCAATTCTGAACGGGCTTAAGACCAATGCTACGTGCACCCCACCTTTGCTGGCCCATTCTAGATTTGCCTTGGACTGTTACTGATTGCACCACCCTTCAATTTCACATTAATTTCCATTTCTTTTTATTTTTCTGTTCTAATGCTGTTTGATATTAATTGATTAAAAATAGCCAATAGGTTCATAAAATCATGGAAAAATACTTTCTAGCTAGTTTGAGATGTGTACAATTTTATCAGATTTTTTATTTTGATTTTCCATTTCTTTTTCAATTAATTTCGTATTTTTTCTTTTAATGTGTTTTTAATGGTTGAAAATAGACATGCATGACTTGCTGATTTTTGTATTGGCTCATATTTTAGAATTTAGTTCTAATTTTTTGTATGCTAGCTGTAGACTCATTGATTGTTTTGTGTAATTTTTCTCAGATTTTTTTAGTGCCTTTAAATGTAGTTTTGAATTAAATATTTGTGACCTTCCTCACTTGGTGATTCATTTGCATACCTCATATTGTTCTTTCTGTTTGAACCATTTCCTTTTGGATTTTTCCCCCATCCTTTTGGATGTTGATTATATACATATTAAGGTGCTTCCAGGATTTTTATGGTAATTTTTAGATAGCTTTTGGTGCTGTTTTAGAGTTAGATCATTAGACCTTCCATTTTAGGGTTATTTTTGTGACACGTTGTGGTTTAGGATTTGTTTAAAGACTTTCCCATTAGGTTTGGTCCCTGGCCTTTGTACTATAGATTCCTAACATAGTTAGGTTCCCCTAGAAATTTTCCTAGGATTTTAGAATTAGGTTTGGTATTTTATATTGAATTAATACTTAGGCTAGTCTTAACATGTTCATAACATAGCCTTTCCTTTTGATTGACTTCATTGATGACTTTTAGCATGAGATAATTTCCCTATTTCTCTTGGATGTTGCTTTATACATGTTATAGCCTCTATTTGCTTGATTATAATGACTGATTTGGAGTTTTAGTTTCCCTTTGATAGCTTTCTTATAGCTTGTTCTGATTAGGGATTAGTAAGAGCCTTAGTTGTTTCTTTCTTTCTTCAAATAAACATGGATAGCTTTGTTTGCTTTCCATCCCATCCCATGATTCAAAGTCCTCATGTGAAAGCCCATATCTCCTTTGGAGGGATGTTTGGCATGTCATAATGAGTAGAACTTTTGAGGATTCCTTTCATGGATGCATGGTTGAGTGCCATGATGGATTCCTTTGGTTTCCATCATGCTTCCCATCATCATGTACTCATCTCGTTGATTCTCTTCATCCCTGTTGAAGTAGCTTGTTAAAGCTTGAAGATGGAGCATTCATTTCCTTCTCTTGAAGATGGTTTGAGCTTGACGATTGGTTTACAGACTGTAGGTTTGCTTTGCTGTCAGAAGATTGCCTTGCTTGCTGTTTGTTTGCTGTGTGCTTGATCGATTGACTGTATCTGTGACTGTCTGGTGTGTTGCATTAGATTAGGTTTCCATATAGATGATTCTAGGCCTAAGTGCATTGAAAGGATGAGTTGCTCCCCTTGCTTGTTTGCATAAGAGGTTGAGTTGAGCTCCCTCTGCTTGTCTATTATTGATTGGCTTTGCTTGATTGCCAAGAGGTCGAGTGGGTCTCCCTCTGCTTGTATTGTTGCATTGCATGTGAAACTTTACTGTTTACTATTGATCTGTTTAAGCTGATGCTTTATCTGTTTAAGTATCCCATTGCCATGATCCCCTAGGAATCTCACTTCCTTTGATAAGGAAGTGATGATTAGAACTTTAGGTTGAAACCTATGCATGATAACTTCTAGGAGTTCCTTGTTCAAACTTCAACCATAGGATGAATCCTTGGCATGACAACATTAGGACTTGATAGTCTCCCCATAGAGTTTGTTCTCTTCTCATCCCAAAACAAATTAAAATATAGTAATAAAGGTTAACTGACGTCGTACGCTACGAGCCTTAAGCTACTTTAGAAAGGGTTGTTGGAGCGTTTCTTTTCAACAGCTTGGATGTTTAGTATGACACCCTTTGGGTGACATGCGATGCATTCACTCTCAGGTCATAGTCTCTAGTACAATATTGGTTGCAAACATCCATAAAAAACAGTTCTTCTGTAAAAGACAAAAAACAAACTTCAAACCTTGTTGCCCCGTGGGCCCATAATTCAAAGGAAGCTTTTCTGAAGAAAAGAGTGTCGTTAACTCCCAGTCTTACCGGAAACGGTAACGCCTAAGTCTCCAAGGGTCGAGCTGCGTACACCGAACTGCTGGAACTGTTTGTTAACCCTACTCGAAAAACAGATGAATCTGAATCTCTGTAATCCGTATTATCCCGAACTACGTAAGCTCTGATCTCTCATACCTTTTGAGAGTACGTAGGCACAATACTGACATATTGTCGAGCCACCTTTCCCGTAACCCGTAGTTAGGCGAACTATGTTGACTCTGATGAGAATACGTAGGCATAAAGTGAGACGCTTTGCCGAGTCATTTTCTTTTCTTTTCAAACCGGCCTTGATAGGTAGATAGTTGAATAATCCCGTCAGATAAACACAACAAGCATGGATCCCATCGAGTACGATGGACGTGAAGGGTGCTAATACCTTCCCCTTGCGCAACTGACTCCCGAATCCAGACATTGGTTGCGATGACCTTGTCTTATACCTTTTCGTCAGGTTTTTCCGATCGTTTCCTTTCCCGTTCTGAGGGATAAATAAAGAAAGGTGGCGACTCTTCTGTTTTGCCGACACCTTATTTTTGCGGTAGCGATAGACGTCATCTGATGCAGTGAAATGCCTTTGTCCCTAACTTTTTCCTGGATCACCCTTTCGGGTTTTCAATCCACCGGGACACTCATTTTTGCCTAAGCCGCCTTTCCAGGTTTTCAGCTTAGCGAGCTATTATTTTTTATTTTCATCCCTAATTTTTGCCTGGATCTCCTTCATAGGTTGTGATCCACTGGGATACCCATTGTTGCCTAAGTTGCCTTTCCAGTTTTTCGACTTAGCGGGTTATTTAGGCGTAATATTTTCGTACTGTGTCAGAGTTCACAGGATGTGCAAGCTCTTCACCATCCATTGTTGTGAGAATTAGCGATCCTTCGGAGAAGACTCTCTTCACAACAAATGGGCCTTCGTAATTGGGCATCCATTTCCCACGCATGTCTTCATGAACTGGCAAGATTTTCTTGAGTACAAGTTCTCCTTGACGGAACTCATGGATTCGGACTTTCTTATCAAAGGCTCTCTTCATCCATTTCTGGTATAACTAACCATCGCACATAGTTGTCATGCGCTTCTCTTCGATAAGGTTCAGCTGGTCAAATCTATCTTAGATCCACTCTGTTTCATCAAGCTTGGTTTCCATCAACACCCGTAAGGAAGGTAACTCAACTTCTTGAGTATAATCTTTGTAAGTCTTTACCATCTTTTACAGGATTTTCTTGATATTTTTGTTCTCAACTTCAATAGCTTCATTCATTTTTGAACGGTAAGGAGGAGAATTATGGTGTGTAATCTTGAAACTCTCACACAACTCCTTCATGGTTCTGTTGTTCAAATTGGTACCGTTGTCTGTTACGATCCGACTTGGAATTCCATAACGGCAAATAATTTATTTCCTGATGAATCGGGAAACCACTTGCTTGGTTACATTGGCGTAAGAAGCAACTTCTACCCATTTTGTGAAGTAGTCAATAGCAACTAGAATGAATCGGTGACCGTTGGAAGCTTTAGGTTCAATTTCCCCAATCATGTCAATGCCCCACATTGAGAAAGGCTACGGTGAAGATAAAACATTCAACGGTGTTGGAGGTACGTGGACCTTGTCAGCATAAATTTGGCACTTATGGCATTTTCTGGCATATTGGATGCAATCAGATTCCATAGTTAACCAGTAATATCCAGCTCTCAAAATTTTCTTAGACATAGCATAACCATTGGCATGATTTCCAAAGGTTCCTTCATGAATCTCCTGAAGTAACATGTCTGCTTCACGTCTATCAACACATCTAAGTAGAACCATGTCGTAGTTTCTCTTGTATAACGCATCATTGCTGAGGAAGAATTTGAATGCTAATCTTCTCAGAGTTTTCTTGTCAAGATTGGTAGCATCGGCTCGATAGTCTCGCTTTATCAGATCTGCCTACTCTTTGTACAGTTGAAGCTTAGTGTACTCATACTCAACCAATTTTTCCAATTCAGTGGGAACTTCAAAATCTTCCCCACCCTCATCTTCAACTTGATAAATGGGTGAATCAAAGTTAGGAGTGACAGCAAGGTCATTGGATTCAATAAGGTTTGGGATAGCACTACACGCTTAGAAGGCTTATTATTAAAATGCACAAGGAAAAATGCAAGAGAAAGAAAAATGCTTTTTTGTAGTTTTTGAAAAGATTGTCAATTTCGTTTAAAAATGGTAAAAGCAAAAAACGGCAAATGAAACAACAAGAATTTAACAAAGTGCATTTATTAATATCCTTTTAAAAGTGAAAAGGCGGCCCTACAAAATAATGCAGTAACTTTGGGCATAGCTATGGAATTTTGAAAACAGCAAATGAAAACATTAAATTACTTTGAAATGGGAAAAATCACGGGGATCTCTATGGCTTCCCAGTTGCTCAAAGCTACATCGCTCTTGAATATCAGGTTGTTCAGGTCTTCATCATCATCATCATCGTTGATAGCATTGACTTGGAAACTTCCGCTGACAAACACTTCTAGGACAGTCTTCGGACGTCCTTTGACAGTTGTAGAAGCTTTATCATGAGTTGGTTTGTAACCCAACCTGTGGCGATTCATCTTGGTCTTGACATCTATCACTTTCCCCCAACCTTCAGGTATGCCCCTGTCGGTTGTTGATCTGGTGCTCTTGAAAGATGCAAAAGATGGAGTATTTTGACCCACTATTTCTTCGACTTCCAATAGGATAGCATTGGCAATTTCAAGTGCTTGGAAAGAAGTTTCTAAGGAGTCTTCATTGGCCTCTATGTAAAGGAAATAAGACAGGTTGCTTACCATTAAATCCCTTTCACCATGTATAACAACCAGCTTATCATCAACCAAAAACTTCATCTTCTAATGTAGAGTTGAAGTTACAGCTCCAACGTGTTGCATCGTTGTTAAGAGGGGCCGGCAAGGACAGAAGAGTCGCCACTGTTCGTTATTTATCCTAAAAGAGGGAAAGGAAATGATCAGAGAAAACCTGTGAAAAAGGGAGAAGACAGGTCGTCGCAACTATTACTCGGGTTCGGGAGTTGGTTAAACAAGGGGAAGGTATTAGCACCCCTCACGTCCATCATACTCGACGGGATCCACGCTTTTTTTTCTATCTAAAGGGTGTTTATCTATCTAGCTACAAGCCACAGGGACAAAATAAAAGAAAGGAGACTCAATAGAGCATCACCGCTCTATGCCTACGTATTCCTTTGTGCAATGGGAAAGTCAGAGTGAACGTAGTTCGGAAAACTACGGGTGAAAGTGAGGAAGGTTGCTCGCCAAGACATTGTCGTCTTGTGCATATGTATTCTCGCCTGGTATGAGAAATCAAAGCAAATGTAGTTCGGGCTAACAAGACCACAAGCTGGTTCAAGTGTTTTAGGCCCGAGTAGGGTTAAAACTTAGTTTTAGCAGTTAGGTGTATGCAGCTCGACCATTGGAGACTTATGCGTTACCTGTTTGCGGTAGAACCAAGAGTTAACAAAACTCTCCTTATGAAAAAGGTTTTCCAAATTAAGATCCCGAAGGATAAAAAAGTTTGAAGTTTGTTTTTGTGTTTTTTAGAGAAGAAGTGCATTAATTATTGTTTGTAATTCATGTTGCACTAAAGACTATGACTTAGGAGCGGATGCATCGCATATCGTCCAAAGGACATACGCTAAACACTCTAGACAATTGAGAGGAGGCCCCCCAATCATCACTTCCCAATTGCTTAAGGCTCGTAGCATACAACAATCCTTATCCTTTATTAAGTGACTTGAAGAAGTTTGAAGATGAGAAAAGAGAGACACCACTCTATAGGGAGACTAAGACTCAACCTAATATTCTCATATAAAGTGCACATATGATTGGGATGAAAAGGGAATTCTACCTAATGTTATCATGCATGGGTTCAAGCCTAAGTTCTATCATGCCTTCTCTTGACCAAAAGAGATTAGAGGTCCTAAGGGAAAATGGGAAAGAAGAAATAAGAAGAAGGAAGGATGAAAATAAGATAAGAAGGAAATATGCATACATGTAATGCACAATTAGAATGAAAGTGAGGGAGGAACAAGGTGTGGGGCAGTAGCCTCCACAAGCACATCTCAACGTCAAGCATACATATGAGAAGATGCAAGAACAAAGAAATGAAAGCACACAAAGAACATACACAAAGCTCACACAAAAATGAGATGAAGTGGGAGAAAAAGAATTCCTACAACCACTTGTCATCAACCATAAGCCCAAAGGAAAACCAAAAAGAAAGAGAAGAAGCCATGATTAAATAGGAGAATGGTAGGCAATGGGAGGACAGCAAGGAACTCAAATGGGCAACTCAACCATAAGTAACACCATAATCATGCAAGAAAACACAAAAGAGTCCTCAAAGAATCACCATTCATGATATGTTCAAGGTACCTCCAAAGGAGGGACTAAACCATCTCAAATGGGATTCAAGGATCCTTGGACAGGGGTAAGGATGAGAAGAGAGAATGCACAAGGCAAAGGATCAAACACATTAGAAGGAATTGCAAGAATAGGCACGGAGAAAGACCTAAGTCTTAAACACATTCAACATTTGAACTTCAAATGGAAAGCCTAAAAGAATGCAACTCAAGCACAAGAAGAAAACCAATGTATGACCTAAAAATGAACATCCAGCAGGCTCAACATGTCAACAATATGAATCAAGAGGAGTTGAGAGCTTAAGGGATCCATAGGAGTCATTTCTCATCAAAACTAAGTCAATTGCTTGTATGAACCACCCTTAGAAGTAACTTGATTTGCAAGTTGTCTCAAAAATAGGAAAAAGGCTCAAATAAATCCAAATAAAATCTCAAGAGCACATAAATGAGTTGGAAACCAGAGGCCAAGAGATTACAACCAATGTCACTTCACAACATTACCAAAGAATTTGATTCACAAGGGTGCCCCATTGTGAAGGAGGGTTGTGAGGGTCAAAAAAAATGGATTAAAATTCAAACCAAAAATGGTCAAACCTTGACCAAAATCATCCTATAAGACTCTTCATCTCATCATTCAAATGAGAAAAAAGTTTCAATCATTGAAGATACAGATTGATCAAGAAACAAAGCATGAACAAGAAAGAGCAAGAAAGAATTCAATTAAAAACACCTCCAAGTATTTAATTCCTTTTTAATTGAAAAATAAACCAAAAATGAAAATAAAAAATATCAAAAATTAACTAACACCCTAAGGTGCCCTAAAAAATGTTTTGTGGAATTTTAACATCATTGGAGGTATTTTTAAATGAATTAAATCAAAACAGAATTAAAACAAAATAAAAAAAGAAATAAACAAAAGCGTGTCGCAAAAGCAAAGTTTTCAGTTCAAATCTCTGGGCCACAATTGAGAGGGGGTGCAAAGAGCATTATGAGCCCCAAGACCAAAATAATTAGCAAAGCAAGCTAAACGCAACGTATAACTAAATTGATGTGGCAAGTCATAGATCCACGCGTGCTGGTCAGCGTAATCTCAGTCGTTCATCATCCAGAGTCAACAGGTCACGCAAGCACACATATGCTCGCCTGAATAAAACCAGACGACAGAGTTGTTTCTCCGATCATCTTCTTCGGCAAGGCAGCCGGAGTTGCAGGTTCAAAACTTAACCAAATCAAGTGAAATTTAACACCAAAATGAAGCTCATGCTATGTAGATCATGAATCCACAGTTCAATTTCATTTATCACGCATAAACAAAGCAAATCGAACAATTGAAAAATCAGGCTCACAACTGAAAATGCATCAAACATGACAAATAACTATCCAGAATTTGCCTACCAAGTGTAGGACTTCAGATGCAACAACAATGGCGTGGATCTAATGCATATCATGAGAGAATTTTGAGAAAGAAGAATACCTAACGGAGTCTCTCCTTTGGAGCTTCACACGATGCTTAGCTTGCTCAAGAAGGTGCAGATCCACTCAATGAAGTTCAAGGAAGATGATTCTTGCGTTGATTTGAGTTGAAATGGCTTCAATTCTCATTCACGATTTTGGAATTGCTCTTGAATTTTCAAACTGCAATTATGCTCTCCCTCCACGAATTTGCATGAATCAGAGCTCATACTTCATCTGGAGCTTTTATACAATGGATCTGGAATGAATTGGAGGCCCAATATGGCCTGGTTGCTTTGATCTTTCAAAATGCCCAAATTGGAAAGTGAGTTCATGCATACGTGTTTTTGGCTCCAATTACACTTGAAAATGATTTGAATCAGCTGCTGGGAATGTGAATTGATCATGTGGATTGAAAATTAGCCTTGATTTAATCCAATGGTTGAGATTTGAATGGAAACTTCTTCTTGAATCAACCATGAATTGCTCGTGATTTTGATACCATACACCAAAACTGATTTGTGCATTCTAATTGTTATGATATTGTGAATCAAAATGAATATAAACATGGCATGCAAATGACCCAAAACCATTTCAATTGAATTCATGACTTTAATGTCCATTTTTCCATTGAATTTCTTCAGCAATCTCCATATCCTTTCATAATTCATGATAATCTTGTGTTCCATGATGAAGTGGAAGTCATTTGTTTCATGTTTGAGAAAGTTTCATTTGAAGTGTTTAAGATCATGAAAAGGACCTATAATGAAAATGACCTATAATCTCACTTTCCCAAAATACCCCTGCCTTGTAAGCTTCATAAATTGAGTTCCACAAATGAGATGAAGGACTTCTAGGACTTTTTGGAAAGCTAAGATAATAAGGAAAACCTTTCATGTTCATCAAAAGTTGAGGAGTGTTGCAGTGAGAATCGTGATACCAAGCTATTGATTAACTTGAATCTTTAATTCTTAAATTCACAACCGGACTTTAATTTATCCAAAGGAAAGGTCTAAAGAAAGAAAAACCCTTTTCGCGATGTAAAAACAACGCAAAGAGATTTGGAGATCGGGGGTTGGTTATGCCTAGGGTAGGTATTTCACATCCTAAACATCTGTAGTACTCTACAGGAACCTTTTGTTTGTTTGCATGCTAAGTTTGGTAAATGTTTGCTAAGGTTTGGGTTGGGTAAAAGGTGTAGGTTAAAACCTAAAGATAGTTTCTAAACTTGCTCGCAAATACGTCGCGTCCTCTGCCTACGTATCCTAACTAGGATAGAATCAAAGCAATCGTAGTTCACCTCACTAGGGATGAAGAACACTTGATTATGATCAAGGTTCTAAGGGGAACAAACATTACAATGCTTGTATAGAGTTTAACAAAACTCTCTTAATCTATGTTATAACACTCAAGAGGGGAATAAGTAATCATCACTATGATTCTTACATAAAGTTTACAAACTCTATCCTGAGGTTCTAGTTGAAGAACACTCCTAGCAAAGGTAGATTTTTTAGACTTAAGGCAAAGTCTAATGGCTTATACTAAGGGTCAAGATGATTTCACAAAGTCAAGGGAACGAGTAATGAACTATCCATGACACAAGGGTCAATGGAGAGACTTTTCCTTTGGAAGGAGAGAGAGGAGGCAACTTGGATGAGAACTAAAAAGTTCTATCACTTGGGGAAGAAATACTTAACAAAGCAATCAACAACTAACCAAGAAGAATAAGAAATATGGTCACAACCAAGCAAGCATGCATATCACAATAGGCAAGGATTAAATGGATACAAATGGTTTCAACCAAGAATCAACTATCTTAACAAAGATGGAAGTAACAACCCAAGAGACGTGAAAACAACAATCATACAAATAAGTCACAACTTAAAATGATCATGTTATAAGCTCAAATGTAACATCATTTAGGCATTGATGACAATCAAATACGCAAAGACTAATCACAACAGTTAAATTCAAGACTTAGGAAGAGAACAACAATTTCATGGTGACAACCAAAGGAAGGTAAACCTAACATGTTAACTAACACATAGGAATCACATATCAATAAATCTCACAAGATAAGTCAAGTATAGTATGAAAGAAAATCAATCACAACACAAGGTAACGACCTAAGAATGAACCAACTAGCAAGTAGGCAAAAGGGCATTGTAAAAACAAACAAATTGAGATATTAATCCATTAAATGAAAATAGACATTACAATGAACAATTTGAAAAAAAACGGGTTAAAAATAATGAAAAATGAGCAAATTGTGAAATTTTGAAGTTTCATGCAAATAACAAATAAAATCATGTAAATAAAAAGAGAAAGGGCAAGGGTGGGAGTTAAACCCACGCCCTTTGGTTTACAAACACAACACTCATCCACTAAGGCACTAGGCGCGCGCTGGTAAGGGATGGAAAAGAAGAAGAAAATGATTAAACATGGCAAATGAAAAATAAAAAGCCAAAAAGAGTTGATCACCAATGGTCAAACTCAGGTCAGGCATGGCAAAGTGTATAAGGCGCACAATTTGTCTACCACTGGGGTGGCTATCCATCCGTGTATTTAGCCACCCCTATAAATAGATAAACCTAAATATGGTGGATTTCCTGGGTAAAAAGC
Source organism: Lathyrus sativus (assembly GCA_963859935.3). Lineage (NCBI taxonomy): Eukaryota > Viridiplantae > Streptophyta > Magnoliopsida > Fabales > Fabaceae > Lathyrus > Lathyrus sativus. The sequence continues at coordinate 178,083,328 of OZ012737.1, forward strand.
ATGCCAACCAAACAAAATACGTGAAGGATTCAAACTTGATCAAAACTCAATCTTTTTTCAAGAAACTTTAGCCAATCTTGACTGATTTTTAACAAGGATTATGATGGTAACCACCAAATTGTGAAGTGATGTCTCTAACAAAAAACACGATATCACATGCATATTGGCATTTTGAGATGCAACTTGATGAACATGGATCAAACCAGATGCAATTAGGATTAATGAAAGATGTGAGCAAGCTACAAACATGATTATGAATGAGTCCTAGCAAGGATTTTGATCAAAACAGTGTTGGATCAACAAGAGGCATATGAATTGCAATGACAAAAATGATATTGCTGTCAAGAATTTTAACACAAGGGCCAAACATGGATGAAAATCAACCTTTAACCAAAACAGAACAAGAAGGATCATGAAACCTCAACCAAAACATTTAGAATCCAATGAGAAACAAGATAGCAACAATAAACATGCTAAGATCTAACACCAAACACAACTGTCATGCTATGTGCCAAGTGAAATGAAAAAAAGAAAATTTGAAAGCCAAGTCATGAAACAGGCACAATTAGGTTGAACATACCTCACACACAAACCATAAACATGCTATAAAGTGTTTCTATACTCAAGGATCAGCATAAATCAAGCAAAACAAAAAGTTGGTTCATTGGTTGCAAAGGTATCATAAAGTTGGGCAGGCTGTCATGGTGCAAGAGATGGGTTCAACTCATACACACACATCAAACAAATCTCAAATCATGTTAGCTTTAGGGTTCATGGATTGAGAGGCTTTGTTCAAACAGGGAATGATATAGTGTGTGTGTGTGTGTGTGTTGCTGTGATTTTGCAAGAAAACTGTTTGGCAATAGGATAGGTCATACAAGTTGGTTTGGTCAAAAATGTGCAGACTCATGATGTACACATAACACATATATGACAACAGATGATGTTATGTTCAAAAATTCAGGCATACTTTAATCAAAACAAAATTTGGTATGTTTATGCAATGTAAGCAGCTGTTTTGAAAAAGTAGGGTGATACAACAAGATATTTTTTTTTCAAGTAATGAGTTGCAAATGCTAAACTAATGACATACACACATCACAAACATGCAAACAGGTGAGATCAAACCTAGAATTCAGGCACATTGCAGTTAAAACAAAAATTGGTATGGTCGTGGCATACTTTGGCTTGAAAATGCATATTGAAAGTGAGATGATGAACCAAGTAGAAATAGATCAAACAACCAATGCACACACATTATAAACATGGAAATGAAAGATATCATATTTAAATTTCAAGCATATTTCCAACATAAAAGAATTTGACATGTTGATGGTTATGAAGAAAACTGTCTTGAAACAGCACTAGTGGTACAACAGGGCATTTGGCAAGTGATGAGTTCTATGCTAAAATAAAGACACACACATACCACAAATATGCAAACAGATGAGATCATGCCTCAAAATCAATTCAAAACAAAACTTGTCCTGCAAACAGATGAGATCACCCCGCCACTAGTAAACTGGATCGGCCCTTTACCTCGCGACGCACTGCTAGAGGAGGAGGCTTCAGCTCTAGGAGAATATCCCAATCCAAACTTGTCCTGCTTGTTAGGTATCTCCAAAATTCGTCCCCAGCCTGGGGTAGATCCGGCCTGGACAATGGCCCGGGCTTCCTTGAATGAAGAGAGAGTCATCTCTGGTTTCTCAGTGACTACAGGAGCTACGTCCTTGACTTTAACAGCTTCGAACGCTTGGCATAGAGTTTCGTGGATTTCCCCATCCATCTCGACATACTTGAAGGATGACAAATGGCTCACCATTATGTCTTCCTCGCCACATACGGTTACGATGCTACCTCCGACAGCATGCTTGAGTTTCTGGTGCAACGTGGAGGTCACGACACCCGCGAAATGGATCCATGGTCGGCCCAAGAGACAGCTGTAGGCAGGCATGATGTCCATAATGTAAAAAACCGCGTCGAATGTTTCCGGACCAACTTGGACTGGCAGGGTCACCTCCCCGAAAACATGGCGTTTGGTTCCATCGAACGCTTTCACAACCAGATCACTGGGTGTGCAAACCACTCCACGAGTATCTAACTTCATTAATGCCTTCTTCGGAAGAACATTGAGCGACGACCCCGTGTCCACCAACACGTGGGACATAATCGTTCCCCTACACTCTATCGAGATGTGCAGAGCACTATTGTGGTTCCTTCCCTTCGGCGTCAGCTCCAGGTCAGTGAACCCTAACCCATTTCCAGCATTTACGTGGGCTACGACCTCTTCCAGCTGGTTTACCGATATTTCCTGCGGTACATATGCGGCGTTCAACACCTTCAGCAGTGCGTTGCGGTGTGCTTCAGAACACAACAACAAATTCAGGATGGAAATCTTCGAGGGTGTCTGATGGAGATGATCCACAATCTTGTAGTCACTCTTTTTAATCAACCTCATAAATTCCTCAGCGTCTTTGACAAGTAAGTCTTTTTCTACCCCACGGGGGATCTCTTCAACGACTTTACATTTACCTTTATCAATTGCATCAACTTTGTCCGCTTTATCCGCCACGACCTCAGGTGGTGCAAATACTCTTCCGCTGCGAGTGATCCCGCTAACGCCCGCCAGGTTCTCCACCGACGACCCAAACGGTTCTAGTTCCAACTTCTGTCCGTTGCAGTAGACCTCTGCCCCGTAATGCCATGGGACAACATTAGTGCTTTCGAACGGTATTGGCCCAGCTTTGGTGATGGTAATCGTGGGCGGCCTGGGTGCAGAAATAGTTATCGTCTGGCGAGGGATGGTGATGGTGGCAACCTCTTCATCTTGCTTCAGCATTACCTCTCCCGATCCGCTTTCGGCCCTTCGGCTAAACTGTAAGATCCCCCCAGTCATCAGACTTTGAATCCCCTCTATCAACTGTTCACATCCATCAGGACTTGTCGCACAACCCATACACAGCTCTCCGCAACCTGGAAAGAAACCTCTTTTCATCAGCTTAGCTTTAACGAAGCTAAGCGGTGTCTTCAGATCTCTGACATCAGTCAACAAATCCAAACTCTCGTCTTCAATAATGGCGTTTACTCCACCTCCCCTATGATTCAGCATAGGGTTCTTCGTGACGTTTGGCACATTATCCGAGAAGTTGATGATCTTAGCGTCCACCATGTCCTGCACCTTGTGCTTGAAGGCTTTGCAATTCTCTATTGCGTGGCCTGGTGCCCCTGAGTGAAACTCGCAAGTCGCATTCGCGTCATAACCTGGCGGAGGTGCCCCTGTCAAGGGAGCCAAGGTTCTCTTCTGGATCAACTGTAGCTGAAGCAAAGTCTGTAACAGCTGTGCATACGACATGGGCGGTGTCTCGAGGTGACGGCTCGACAAAGGTGCCCGATTCTGATACTTTTTGTACCCTTGTTGATTCGGATGCTGCTGTGGCTGTGGGACTGCCGGGATAGTTATGCTGGCCACCTGCTGGTGAGGACCTTTACCCTTCCTTCGAGCGTTGGACACAGCGCTCGTTTCTCCTTCCCGTCTCTTGCCACCATAAGGTTTCTTTCCGCCTCCTCCGGATGAGGATGAATCACCTTGTATTTTCCCCAGTTTGATCCCATTTTCAATGTGCTCACCCGTGATAATGAGATCTGAGAAGGTTCCAGACATGCCGCTGACCAATTTCTCATAATAAACCCTTGGGAGGGTGGCTACGAACATCTGCACAAGCTCGCGTTCAACCATCAGCGGCTGAACCCTGGCTGCCAATTCACGCCACCGCTGGGCGTATTCCTTGAACCCTTCGTTGTTCCTTTGCGACAGATTCTGCAGTTGGACTCGGTTCAGGGCCAAGTCACTGTTATATTGGTAGTGGTGCACGAATGCTTCAGCAAGGTCCTTCCACGTGCGCACACTGGTAGGTTCCATACTCATGTACCATTTGAGGGAAGGCCCGGACAGACTGTCCTGAAAGAAGTGCATCAACAACTTCTCGTCCTCAGAATGAGCTGACATTTTCCTGTAGTATGATCTCAGATGGACGCGAGGGCAAGTGGTGCCCTTGTACTTTTCAAAGTCAGGTACCTTGAACTTGGGAGGCACCTTAAAATCAGCAATCAGTCCCAACTTGGACATATCAACACCCAGGGTGTTCTGGTTCTCAATGTTCCTCATCTTATCCTCGAGTGCCTTGAACCTAAGCCGTGCTTCAGCAGTCAGCTCCCCTTCAGCACCTCTCTGAGAGAACACATCGTCTTGACGGTCTTCTAACCACGGCTGAGGCCCGAACAGATTCCCAACACCTGCATTGTCGCTGCCCAGCCCAACATTGACGTTAGCTTCAAAATTTCCATTATCGACGCCCGTCGTATTACCGTTGAGTCCCATGTTAGCTATCACATTGCTGTTGGCACTGCCGTTCCCCCCGATCCCGGGGACGCCATTCTGAGGAGTTTCAATAGGTGGAGGAGTAGGTACGGTCCCACCATGGAGTACGCCATTGCTATCGACCCTTGAAATCAGAGGCTGAACCAAGGTTCTGAGCTGATCCTGGCCATTGGCGACCGCTTGCATGAGCTCCATGAAGCGATCCATTCTTTCGCGGAGTTCTTGAACATCAGTTTGCACTTGCTCCATGATTTTGGTTTGATTTGCTCTAGTTGGATAGCGGTGGATAGGTCTCTGATCAATCCTGGAACAACCTGAAAACACAAAAGGGTTAGGAAAAACGACAAAGTGCTCGTTATGCAAATGCTTCATGCAAATGCAAACGTGTGTCTGTGCGTTAGGGAGATTTCCCCCGATCCTAGTGCCTGTGTGCCAGTGCTGATAATAAGAAGTCCGAGTCCAATCATGGAAATAACATCTCATATATAGAAAGGCCATCAAGGCGGTACACAACGTCAGTGAGTACAAGATGCATCAATAGCATGACCTCAGCCAACAAGCCTGGTGATGGTCAGCATACAGCAATGATCAAAACAAAAGGAATACAAATAGTCAAGCACGGCCACGGGCGCGGAACTCTTTTAACAACCCCTTCGTTTCTGGATGATCAGGCCGAGTGAGCAACCCTTCGACGAGTAACTCTCTCTGCACAATAGTGTATTGAAGACCTTTGACCGAATCTTCCCATGCTCCTTCGCCGAAACAATCTTCTAACTTCCGCTTTTTGGACTCAAACGTCAGTTTGCGCTCCTTCAGGTTAGCAAGAGCTCTATTGAGCTGGCCTTCAGCGACATATCTGCGAGCGGTTTCTTCATCAAACCTTTTCTCACTAGCCTTCACCTGGGCTTTCAGCTTGGAGATCTGTTGCATCAGCTTATCCTCCCGCTCTTTCCTGTTGGCTTGGGAGGCCTTCCAGTGCTGGTTAAACTTGGATATCCTCCGATACGCTTCGTCCAAGTGCTGCTTCTTGGTGGCCAGCACATCGTTGACAGCTTTGAAGTCTCGACCCATGCGCTCACGCTCAGCTATCTGCTTAGTCAGATCTGTCCCCAACTGGTTCACCAGCTCGGTCTGCCTCTTGAAGGAATGAACAACTTCGTTTCTCTCGCTTCGGATCTGAGCCAATTCTTTCTCCAGTTCTTCACTCGCCTTCTTCAATTCATCTCGCTCAGCTAACACCTGATTATGCTGCTGGATAGGCACAGTGGTAGGCTCTTCAATCACTGAAGGGCTTTCTGGCTTGACAGGAGGAAACGACATCCCTATAGCGTCTGCTTTGGCTCTGATCCACGTCACGTACGGGGCGTAGGCTTGACTATTACTTTTCCCCTGCAATGGTTTTCCCCTCTTACTGATACCATTCCAAGCATGCTGAGGCTTAGATAACACATCTCCTTCTAGAAGACTAGTGAGGTACAGAGATTCCTGCACCTCTTCATCCTTCGGCGGAGCTCTCAAAGTGTAGGCAAACTGTCGGACCAGCAAATACGGATTATAGTTTATACAACCCTTCCTGCCTATCAAAGGCACGTTCGGAAACCCGCTGCAGCTGAAGATGATCTCGGTACCCAACCTATCTCTGTCAAACCAGTCAATATCCTCTGCAGATAGACCCATCAAACGCTCGGACCACTCAGTTGTGGCTGCAGACGAAGCAAAGGGACCCCTCTTGGGTAGGTGACTATCAAGCCATTTATAGAGTAGGGGCACACAACACGAGACATTCTTGCTCCTTCTGTTCTCTTTTTTGTAGTGGATGGAATGGTATACATCTCCTATCAAGGTAGGGACTGGATTCCCTGACGCAAAGATGCGAAATGCGTCGAAGTCTACAAAGTCGGGCATATTGGGGAACAGAATGATTCCATATATGCACAGAGCGAGAATGGTGTTGAATACGACCCAACATCCGTCTTTGGCGCACTGCTGAGCCTTTCCCACTAAGAACTGCAAGGAGAAACCGGGAACCTTGTTCCAACTAGACAATACCAACTCGGAGGCATCCAGATGAAGTGAGGGAGCTAGACTAGCCAGATTAGGCTCAGCATCCATATGAACAAAGGGCATCTGACTCTTGATAGGCACACCTAACAAATAAACATACTCTTCTAGCGTGGGTGCGAGAACAAAATCCTAGAAAGTAAAGCATCTCAACGGAGGATCGTAGAACTGCAGCAGAGCGTGCAACCCATTCAACTCAAACACAGAGGGTTTACGAACCAAATTGAGCAGTTTGCCGTAGGACTTTATGAACCCATCTCTCACAGAATCATCTGCTAAAGCAATCAAACCAGTCAACTGAACAACATCAGGAGCGGGGAGTTTGTAAGCCATGGTCTTCCTCAGAGAACCCATAACAATACAATAGGAGGCTAGAAATCCTGAATCGGGGGAAACGGTACCTGCAACACAGACACACGTTAATGAAATGCAAATGAGTATGCAAGGCAATGTAAAATGCAATCATGCAGCAGGAGATCAAGACAACTGTGCTGTGGAGATTCTGTGTCAACAAAACCACGATACTGCTCTGTCAAGAACGACCACTATATCTGATAAGAAGAAAACCCTGGTAACGGACCACAAATCTGCTCTGTCAAGAACACACACATAGGACCATGAATCTGCTCTGTCAAGAACAAACATCTGATACAGGACCTCTGATGCTGGACCAAAACTCTGCTCTGTCAAGAACAAACATCTGATAAAGGACCTCTGATGTAGGACCAAAACTCTGCTCTGTCAAGAACAAACATCTGATAAAGGACCTCTGATGCAGGACCAAAACTCTGCTCTGTCAAGAACAAACATACATCAACAGATGAGATCCTCAGATCCCAATCATAAACCTGCTCTGTCAAGAATAAATACACATCTCCAAAGATAAGGTCCTCTGGTACAGGACCATAACTCTGCTCTGTCAAGAACAATCATATATCTGATGATGAGAACCTCTGGTACCAACAAAACTGATCCACCATCAAGAAAACCAGGTAATCTGAAGGTTAAAGTTTCCTGCAACAAACCCAACCCTGCTCACAGGTATGGACCTAAACTGACACAAGTTCGACATCCTATGCGGTCATCAGCGTCACAGACATTCAAGAGGGGTGACACGATACCCAGGAGGTGTGGCATCACCAGCCCATGAAGCGGCCTCACTCGGCTGAATCACAAATGATCGGTCCCCAGAGTCGACAATCCTCCAAACCAACAACCCCCTCAACCCAAAGGGTTGAAAAAGAAGTCAACCAAGAGAACCTCATCTGAGCGTGGATTTCATGAGACACTAGTGCCTGCCAAGCAAGCACGCGCCCACTAATTTCCACAACTAATACTATGTTCACTCAAGCCTGGGTCTGGCTTCTCACTCATCAGAATGCCCCTCCCACAACAGCACAGATAATCATATCATACTGAAAATAAAGTGCGGGAAATAAAATGCGATAAATAAACACAACCCAACAAGTAATCATACAAGCGCTAGGATTGACTCTCGCAGGGGACGTCGGATCCCCAAACTGATTCGCATACGGGATGCTGGATCCCAGGAAACTATCAATTCCCCAGCAGAGTCGCGAGCTGTCGCTTCCGCGAAAATAAGGTGCCGGCAAAACAGAAGAGTCACTACCTTTCGTTATTTATCCCTCAGAACGGGAAAGGAAACGATCGGAAAAACCTGACGAAAAGGTATAAGACAAGGTCGTCGCAACCATTGTCTGGATTCGGGAGTCGGTTACGCAAGGGGAAGGTATTAGCACCCCTCATATCCGTCGTACTCGACGGGATCCATGCTTGTTGTGTTTACTGGACGATTTGGTTTATCTATCTACCTATCAAGGATGGTCTGAAAAGAAAAAGAAAGTGACTCGGCAAAGCGTCGCGCTTTATGCCTACGTATTCTCATCAGAGAATGAGAAAGCAGAGTCAATGTAGTTTGCCTAACTACGGGTTACGGGGAAGGTGGCTCGCCAATACGTCAGTATTGTGCCTACGTACTCTCAACAGGCTTGAGAGATCAGAGCTTACGTAGTTCAGGATAATACGGATTACGGGGATTCAGATTCATTTGTTTTATCGAGTAGGGTTAAACAGCAGTTCCAGCAATTAGGGACAAAGCCTGTTTGCGGTGGCGCTGAAGTTTAACGACACTCTTTTCTTCAGAAAAGCTTCCTTTGAATTATGGGCCCAGAGGGCAAAAAGGTTTGAAGTTTGTTTTCTGTCTTTTACGAAAGAAGTGTTTTTTATTGTGTTTGCAATTTCAATCGCACTAAAGACTATGACCTGAGAGTGAATGCGTCGTATGTCACCCAAAGGGTGCCATACTAAACATCCAGACTGTTGAAAAGAAACTCTCCAACAATTCTTTCTCAGATAGCTTAAGGCTCGTAACGTACGAAAGAAATCATTCATGATTACTGTATCTTAAGCTATTTTGAGATGAGAAGAGAACAGACTCAACTAAAGGGAGACTATCAAGTCCTACTGTTGTCATGCCAAGGATTCATCCTATGGTTGAAGTTTGAAACATGGAACTCCTAGAAGTTATCATGCATAGGTTTCAACCTAAAGTTCTATCATCACTTCCTTGTCAAAGGAAGTGAGATTCCTAGGGGATCATGTCAATGATAAACAGAAACATGATAAAGCATCAGCTTAAACAGTAAACAGTAAACGACTGTAAAATGCATGCAATGCAAGTGAGGGAGGAAATGTGTGTGGGGCAACAGCCTCCACAAGCTCATCTCAACCTCAAGCCAAGTATGGATAACTACAATCATACAGAGGAAATAACATGCTATCAAGGAAAATACAATAAACTGCAATCATACAGTAAAAATAACATGCTATCAAGCAAACTAACCACATAGGCAAGGGAGCTGGGCTCTACCGAATACCCGCAAGCAAAGCCATACAGTAACAATACAAGCAGAGGGAGCAACTCAACCTCTAGTGCAATCATGCTCCTAGATTAAAGTAAGTCTAGATATGAACTTATTCTAATGCATCAAGCAAGTCAAACAAGGCACATCAATACAGAAAAGAAAACAGCCAGGGAAGAAAGCAGATCAACAACTCCCTCTTTCAACTTCAAGCTTCAGCTCTTCTCACAGCAATCCAGACTTCAGACTTCAACCACCCTTCAAGGCTATCATCTTTAATAACAAGCATTAACTTGCTCCCCCAGGGTTTCAATCCATCAACCACAAGTATCCACTTGTTCTCTCTTCTCCAAGCTTCAGCTCCTCAGTCAATTCCACCCTCAGGCTTCACTCTTAACTACAAGTGTCAACTTGATTCCTTCAGGCTCTCAATGCATCAATGCAAGTGTCAACTCATCCTTTATTCCTCAAGCCTCATCTCTTCACTCAATCTCAATTGAATCCTCCTCATAAGTATCAACTTAGTCTTCAAGCTTCAGCTCTCTTTGCATTACCAGTATCAACTTGGTCTCCTTCTCCTACAAGCTTCAGCTTCTTAGAGTAGTCTTCAATCACCTGGAAGTGTCAACTTCATCCTTCAATTCTTTTTCAAGCCTCAGCTCTTCACTCAATCTCCATTGGATCTTCAAGTATCAACTTGTTCTTCTTGCTCTTCAAGCTTCAGCTGCAATGGCAATGCTCAAGGAATCATCATCTTCCACACTCTTCAATGAAGTCCTCATCTTCAAACTCAAGTCCAACATCTTTCAAGATACCCAAACCAGAAGATAATTGATTTAACAGAATGAGTGGAAATGATAAACAGCTTATTGACAACCAAAGGAAGCCTGTAAGGGTTCATCATTATGAGAGACTGGTTCCCTCAAAGTTCTACTTCCCAGATAAAGCCACTCATCCCTCCAAAGGAGAGATGTGATTATCTTAGAAGGACTTTTAGTCATTGGGAGGAATGGAAGCACAAGATGCTTTCCATATTTGTGAAAGAAGTCATTCTAATCCTAAGGCTCTCCCTATGGCTCCTACCTCCTAAATCTTCATCTGACACCTTCAGGCACAAACAACTCCAAACTCCAAGAAACTTCAAGCAACTTCAAGCATCCCCACCTTGTCTTCAACTTGTCTTCAATCTCAACCAAAGGCAAACAAAGCAAAACCCTAATCTAAGGGAACTAAAGAAGTTAATCTATTTGAATTAGTAAGTTAGGATCACCTAAAACCTAGTACTAAAGTTAGTCCTAACTAAAATACTAAAACCAATTGTAAAATCCTACAAAAATAACTAGGGGAACCTAGGTCAATCATGACTCTACCATGTTGATTCCAGAGATCAAATCATCAAATAAGACCTAGAAATAAATTCTACACTATAAGGTACTAAACCTAAACCCTAAAAGGAAGCACCTAAACATCAATCTAGAAAGCACACATATTTTCATCACAAAAATGTGAGAAAAATGCTATGGGAGAATACATGTCTAAGCCAATCATACGCAAAAAATCAGGATCAAAATCATCACCACATGATCACACAAAATTCCACAAAATTAGGTATCAAACATAACCATTTTAATATCAATTAAAATACAAAATTCCCATAAAATCATAAAGTGCACGGAATGAAAATATTTTTTTTCTAAAAAATACTAGACTCAATCATGAGTATAATGCAAAAAGAATGGGATTAATTGGATTAATTTTCAATTTTATATGATTTTTTCAAGAACCATGAACAAAATGAAAAAAATAATGAAAATCAAAATAAAATAAACACACGCGTGGTGCAAATAGCAATGACAATCAGTTCATTCACTAAGCCCAGCATCAGCTACTAAATGAAACGATGCGTTTCATTAATTCAGATCCTTCACAACTTGAAATTAAAACGTGGTTGTTGGATCACTCTTCTAGTCAAAGGTCTCACCACATCCAATGGCTCTAGAGTCATCTTCTACCTTTTGAACCTCTGAACTTCGCGCGCAGCTCCGGCCACCACCGGTGGTGGTCCGGTCATCGTCCCCAACCCTAACTCTCTCTAGGATCCTCCATTGCAAATGGTCTATACATGAATCTTGTCCCAAATTTTGTCACGAATTCATCCATACCCTTTATTCTCTCTGAAACCTCAAGATTCGCCATAACCAAATCTCAACCGAAAATGGTAATATCCCTAATTGGTCACTAATTCTCAAATTAATGGTCTGAAATCAATCCTACACCATTCTACAATGCATCTGACACCCTAATTCATCTTGATTCTACCTAATTCATGCTGGAGGAAGAAAGTTACTAACCTGAAAATCTTGGATGAACAGATGCACTAAACCTTCAAATCAAGCTCTCCAACCTTCCAGACACGATCAATAGATCCTTTCCATGCTTCTGTATGCAATAGAACTGGTTGAACACTCCTGAATCTTGAAACCCGATGGTGAGTTGCAGGTGGAAAAATTCAATTGCTCATACACGATTCAGCCACGAATTCTCTTGGATTATGATCTGGATTCAATCCCTAGCATCCATGGAAGAAGTTGCAATCAAGAAAATGGATGGAGAGTGAAGAAATTGGTGAAACTGAATTCAGTTGCAAGCTATGCAATTTCAATCTCAATCTATGCTCTCTCCTTCAATCATCACCAACCTTTGCATTGGATCACCTCTGCTTAATATATAGATGATGTGTGGATGATCTAGAACCCTCTAGATCCTTCTAATGAGAGTTTCAATCTCTCATATCATGAGATTTTCAACCATATGCCATGGTATGCATAACTCTGCAAACAGCTTGAAACCAACCTCATTCACTTCCAATTTCTCCCCTAGTGACATTTTGAAAGTGTTTGGCTTGCAAGGGACTTTGGTTATGCCTTGATTCTAGGTTTTGCAAATGTTACTTATGATGTAAGTAATCACTTTTCAAAGCAAGTCCACAAATTAGACCTCAAATCAAAATTGTGGCTAAACCAATGTTCTTAAAATGTTTTCTAGAGTCAAAATGACCTATTACATGCCTTGGTTTGGATGTGTAGATTGAAAATATCAATTTCCAACTTTGATTCATTTAACTTATACCCTTATTTTAGGTCATTTTTACAACTTTGAGCTACAAGCATTTCCAACATCTCATGACCTCCTTAATAGCCTTAAAACATCATTTTGAACAAGTTTGATGTTGAACATTTTTCCATTTGAAGCTTGGAAATAGGAGTTATGGCCTTATGCTTGAAATGACCTGTAATCTCCAAATGACCAAAATGCCCTTGACTTGTCAAAGCCATAACTTGAGTTCTACAAATCCTATCAAGGACTTATAGTACTCTCTAGAAATCTAAGAGGATAAGTAACAACATTCATGTTGACCAAAAGTTCATAGGAATCATCCTTCTTGGGCAAAAGTTTGATGCAAGTTGGGTAACTTTCAAGCCCCCAAGTTCACATTCCTCAGATGACCTGCAACTTGTCAAAGTCATAACTTGAGTTCTACAAATTCTATCAAGGACTTCTAGTACTCAAATTAAAGATAAGATCAAGCTCTACAACATTCACATTGGAGGTAAGATGAGATTACCATCACATCTTGAGCTAAATTGCCTTGAAGATAGGGGTCAAACTAGGGGATTTTACACCGTCAAGCCTTAGAAACCCTAGCTTGAAACTTCTCAAACTCTTCAATCATGAGGATTTGACCTTGGAATCATCCTTATAGCATCTCAATGCATCAATCCATGATCACATGGCCTTTGAATTAGGTCTCAACCTTCCTCAAATCATCAGTTGACCCAGGGTTGACCCAGTCAAACCCTAATTACACCACTCATGGTTGAGTCTTCTTAAACTTGCACCATGACCTGTCTAGGCTTCATGATGGCTTTCAAGACATCTCATAAGCTCTCTCAAGGCTTCAAGTCCATATTCCTGGCTTCAGAATCATCTAAGGAGCTCCCACAACTCTCAAGTTAGGAGGCACAACCTCTTGGTTTCAACCACTCTCTCTAAGGATCTTTTAACTTCTCTGGCAAGAATATCAACCCTTAAACACTTGAATAAGCTTCTTACCCATCTTCATAGTCTTTCATAATCCTTGATTGGTAATCATACCTCTTGATCTCCTGCACACATGTCAATGAAATGCAAATGATAATGCTAATGTGAATGAAATGAAACATAAGCTAGGTAAAGAAATGTTGGTCAAATTTTGGGGTGTAACAATGGTGACGACCAAATCAAAATTCGGTTCCCAAAAAGTGCTAAATACCACTAGACTTCCTGGGGGTATGGTGACGACCAGATCAAAGTTCCAATTACAATTTGGGAATTATAAACAACATTGATAAAGCACAGGACTTCCGCTGGGGGAATTGGTAACAACCGACTAATAACGATTAGTTTTCAAGCAATGCCAGTAACTACTGGACTTAGCGGGGACTGGTGTTGACCAAATCGGGGAATACCAATAAAAATTGATAATGGATAATGCTAGTAACCACTAGATTTAACTAGGAGGATTGGTAACGACCAAGTCCAAGGAGACCAATAAGAATTGGATTTTCAAAGGGTTTGGTAACGACCAGACCAAAGTGATGATAACAATCCGATTTAAGCGATGCCAATAACTATTGGACTTAGGCCAACTAGGGACGACCAAATCAAAGTATACCAATAACAACTGGTCCTGGATAATGCTGGTAAACACTAGACTTTCCAAATGACGCTAGTGACCACTAGGCTTAGAAAATTGGTAATAACCGGATCAAAAGGTACCAATAGCGACTAGTTCCAGGCGATGCCAATAATTATTGGATTTTTAGGGAATTTTGGTAACAACCAACTCAAGTACCAATGACCATTGGTTTTAAGAGGCAAATACTAGTGACCACTAGATTTTAGCAAAGATTGGTAAAAACCGAATCAAAAGGACTCCAATAACGATTGGTTGGCTTTATAACAGGATCAGTGACAACCATGTTTGGAAAATTGTTGGTGACGACCAAATCGAGACACCAAACATAATTGGTTCTAAATAATGCTAGTAACTACTAGACTTTCATAGATTATTAGTGACAACCAAATCGGAGATAAATATTGGTAACAACCGCCCATCTGTGTAAATCGGATACTGCTAGTCACCACTAGCTTCCCAGGATGTCAATTTCGAAGCGAAATTGCAGCAACAGATCAAAGATAAAGGTAACGACCAAAGGATCTCAAAGGCGATAGCCACACAAACAAAGACCAAAACTAAATGCAAACAAAATGCGTATGCTGGTATGATGTTGTATGTAAAGTGCAGACTGACTCGCAGAAAAAGGAAACTAAAACAAGGAAAACACAGAGAGAACTCGTCACGCTGAGTCTCAATTGCTTCAAGTTAGGCGACATTTTCTTTTGGCGTAGATAACAATCTTCCCAGATAGAATCTTCGTAATCCTGTAGAGGAGAAGTCTTGGCTTAAGAGCAGGAATTGCAGTCGGACGCATCTAGTTTGGTCAAGGGTGACAGCAAACTTTCACGACTTTGAGAACTGTGTAATGTTATCAGATTACCTCTAGAGTCCTTCAATCATTTTGTCAAATTGTTTTTTTTTTCTTTTTTTTAAAACAAAATTTAAGTTTTTCAAACACTTTGCTTTCGAATAAATCCTTATTAACAAATAAGTGAAATTGCATAACAAAAAACAGAAGATCATAACAATGATTGGCCAAAATCTGATTTTATTGGTAGACAAGAACTTTACAAAGGGCAAAGCCTTGGGAAATTTATACATTTGGAAAAAATGGCAAACAGAAAGGGTTACAGAATCCCATAATAATCCAGTCCTTCTAACTATCCGTTCACTTGCTTCGCTGCTTCTGATGAGAATGACAGACGTTGATCTTTCTTCTAACACCTTGCACAAGCCTTTGCCCCGGCGTTTGTAAGCTTTCGATTCTTGGACTTCCGCCTTGCTGAAGCACTGGAATCTCCTTTCTAGATTTCTATTTTAGGCATAATACTTTTTCACTGCATCTGAGTTGATGGGATACTTGAGTTGTTCGCCATCCATGGTCTTAAGAATTAGAGATCCTTCGGAGAAGACAGTTTTTACAACGAAGGGGCCATCGTAGTTGCGCATCCACTTGTCGTGCATATCCTTTTGTGTTGGTAGGATTTTTCTGAGCACAAGCTCTCCTTCCCTATACTCTTTGGGACGAACCTTCTTGTTGAACGCTCTTATCATTCTTTGTTGATAGATCTGACTATGACACACAGCCTTCATTCTTTTCTCATCAATGAGATTCAATGAGTCGAACCTTTCTTTTATCCATTCGTCTTCCTCGAGCTCGGCCTCCATCAGGATTTTTAAAGAAGGCATTTTGACTTCGACGGGTAGCACAACGTCCATCCCATATACTAAGGAAAAGGGAGTTTCCCCTGTTGAAGTTCGCACTGATGTTCGGTATCCATGTAGAGCAAATGGTAACATCTCGTGCCAATCCTTGTATTTTATGACCATCTTTTGTACTATTTTCTTGATATTTTTGTTTGCAGCTTCAACTGCGCCATTCATCTTGGGTCTGTAAGGAGACGAGTTGTGATGTTTGATCTTGAAATCGTCACAGAGTTCCTTCATCATTTTGTTGTTTATATTCGACCCATTATCAGTAATGATCTGGTTAGGAATACCGTATCGACAGATGATTTCCTTTTTTATGAAGCGAGCAACTACTTGTTTTGTCACATTCGCATATGATGCTGCTTCCACCCATTTGGTGAAGTAATCAATTGCGACAAGGATGAAGTGATGGTCGTTGGAAGCTTTTGGCTCTATTGCCCCAATCATGTCTATGCCCCACATTGCAAAAGGCCAAGGTGATGTCATCACATTGAGAGGATGTGGAGGGACATGCACTTTGTCGGCATAGACTTGGCATTTATGGCATTTTCGAGCGAAGAGTATGCAATCTGTCTCCAAAGTTAACCAAAAGTAGCCTGCCCTTATGATTTTCTTAGCCATGGCATGGTCGTTGGCATGGGTACCTGTCGCTACTACGAAAATCGGCGCCGGCTATGACAGAAGAGTCGCCACCGTGCGTTATTTATCCCAACGCAGGGAAAGGAAACGCTCAGAGTAAACCTAACGCAAAGAGGGAAAGGAATGGTCATCGCAACCAACTCCTGGATTCGGGAGTCGGTTACGCAAGGGGAAGGTATTAGCACCCCTCACGTCCGTCGTACTCGACGGGATCCACGCTTGTTTTCTAGTACGGATTGTTATTCTATCTACTCTAAAGGGTCAAGGGTTAAAAGAAAATAAAATGACTCGGCCAAGTATCGCACTTTATGCCTACGTATTCCCGTCTGGAATGAGAAATCAGAGTCAACGTAGTTCGCCTACCTACGGGAAAGGAGGGGAAGGTTGCTTTCTAGGATACATCATCCTATGCCTATGTACTTTCATACAGCATGAAAGATCAGAGCAAACGTAGTTCGGGCCACGGAAGACACAGATTTGTCTAACTGTTTTTAGATTGTTCTGAAAAGGTTTTTCTTGATTAGGAGTCCAAGCGGACAAAAATGACACTTTGATGTTTGTTTTGAATCTTTTACGAAAGAAGTGTTTTTTAATGTGTTCGCAATCTCTGACGCACTAGAGACTATGATTTGAGAGTGACTACATCGTATGTCACCCTAAGGGTAACATGCTAAGCAATTAGATTACTAAAGAGTGACCCTCCAGCAACCTTTTCTCAAATGGCTTAAGGCTCGCAGCGTACGACATCGATTAACCTTATTACTGTATTTTTTGAAGTGTTTTGAGATGAGAAAAGAGAAGGAAGCTCTAAAAAGCCTATGGTTGAAAAGGGGAAGCAAAACTACCCTAAAGTTGTCATGCATGGATAAGACCTATTGTCTGTCATATTTCCCTCTTGCGCAGAGGGAAACAGAGATCCTAGGGGATAAACAGAAAAGAAAGCAAGCAAATACAGTAAAATGCATGCAATGCAGCAATACAAGCGAGACAAGGGAGTCCCACTCTACCTCGAACCTAGGAAAACAACAAGCAAAAGTGAAACAGAATTCACTTCAAGCCTAAGGGGCAAGCTGTACAAGCCAACGAGCAATACAGAAAAAAGCAAACAACACCAGCTCTGACAGCAACAAACCAACTTCTACAGTAAGCAGCACAAGCAGCAACAGCTCTGACAGCTACAGTTGATCCAACAGCAAAGGGTTGACAGTAACAACTTCTTCAAGCAAGGCCCCATCATTAATCTTCAACAATCTTCAAGCTCTAGATAAGCTCCTATATTCAAGCTCCATCTCCAAGAGAGAATCAATTAATAGATATAGTTGAAATGTTAAGGGGCTTAGTGACAACCCAAGGAAATCACTAAGATCTTAACATGGCAAATGAAAGGTACCCTCAAGGTTCTACCCAACCAAAGCATGCTCTACATCCCTCCTAAGGAGAGATGGAACTTCTTTGGGGGACCTTGTGTCATGGGATGGAATAGAGGCACAAGAAGCTCTCTATGTTTGAAAGAAGAAACAAGACTACTCTAATGCTCTTCCTATGTATCCTAACTCCTAAGTCTTCAAAAGCAATCTTCAAAAGAAAGATCTTCATGTCCATGCTCCAAGCTTCTTCAAGGCATCTAAAACAACTTCATTTGATCTTCAAGTCATCCAAGCAAAGCCCAAGCCAAAAGCACCCCCAAAATGGCCCCACACAAACATAACCAAACCAAATATCCAATGGAGAAACCCACAATCACCACACAAGTTGCAAAACACAAATAAAATGCTAAAACTCATCACCAAATCCTAATTAAATTTCTAAAGGGACCTAAGCCTATACCCAATACCCCATATAAATCCTAGAACCTATATCAATCATTTAATCCTTAAACTATGCACTAAACTACAACTACTTGTCTTGAAACCCTAATTCTAACACCTCTGCTATTCACCTCTCAAACTAACCTAAATTTTATTCACAAAATTGTGATAAAATTTCTAAGGGTACATGCTTCCCTAATCTAATCAATCCAACAAGAATCAACTTAAAATCATTCACCAATTAGTCACAATAAAATCCACAAAATCATGTAGCAAATGTACAAAATTAAAGAAAATAATAAAATGGAGAAAACCAAATTAAATTGAAAAATGGATGAAAATGAGATTTATTAATTTCATAAAATCACAAATAAATCCAAGATCATGGAGGTATTTTTAAAATATTTTTTGGATCAATATTGGATTTATTATGAATTTTAGAAATCAAATGGATTAAAAATAAAAGAAAATCAAATAAAAGAAATTAAAATGCTGAATTAAATGGGAGCCATTGGATCAATTGACTGGTAAGCGAATCCAAAGCTCCAGAGCGTGTCCACGTGTGGTGATGACTAGCCTGCCACATCGTTTAATGAAACGATGCGTTTTGGTTTAAAGAGGGAACTCTGAAGTTTAAACACTAGCCATTGGATGATCATCTGAGTCAACCAGTCAATGCAATCTGAGGGCTGGAACTTCATCTTCTCCAAAAGCTCAGGCGACCTGAGAATATCCTCAGGGGGTGGTCCACGGTGGTTTCCACCGTCTTCTCCGGTGGAGTGGTGGTTGCAGGTGACCAAATCAAAAACTTCTTATACCAAACTTGATCAGAAAACCATAAGGATCATGAATATCACCTCTATTTCAACCAACTCTCAATGGATTTTAGAATTCGAATCAAAGTTCAGAAGATACCAAAATCTCAATCATCACCATTCTCAAAATTGAAACCATAGAAATGATCCTCAGGTTACACTGGTCATTCTAAGCTATCACACTCATGTTAATTCCTCAAGATTTCATGTAACTGAATCCAAACAGAAATTGGTGCACTCCCTCGATCATCACCAAATGATGCCAAACCAATCCCAAATCGTTCTACCAATCATAGGGAACCTAACCACATGCACATTGCTACCTAATTCAACCTAGATCAATGGGAAATCCAAGAGTTACATACCTAAAGAAATTGGATGAACAGAGGGATCAAATGCTCAATTCAAGCCCCAAGATTCTTCAAACACGATCAAGAATGCAAGATAAAGCTTCTTCAACCCTTAATTTGACTTGAATATGCTTGCAACTCCAAAACCGATTCTGAGTTGAAGCTCTTGAAACTCAACTTCAATCTTCCTATCCTCCACGAATTTTGCACCAAAATGAGTCTGAACTCACTCCTCTCAATATATAGAAACTCTCCATGGGCTTTTGAGCCCAGTTTGAAGCCCAATTCATTGATCCATCATTTCTGATTTTTCTCTTGAAAATGCAATGCACCAGTCACGATTCTGAGCTTCCAGCTTGCTCTAGAATGTTCTATTCAACTGTAAATTGGTTTGTGAGTGTGAATGGATAGCTGGCTTGGCCTGAAATGCTTTGATTTTTGTTTTGGCATTGTAACTTGTAATGTAAGTAAGCACTTTACAAAGCAAGTCATGAAATTAAGCCTCAATTCAAAAATGTGGAAATTTCATTGTGTTTAGAATCCAATTTCCATTCAAAATGACTATCCATATGCCATGTGTATGTCTCATAATTCAAAAATCCCAATTTCCCTCCTTTGAATTATTTGAAAAATCCCTCTTTTTAGGCCATTTTGGATCATTTTGTGAAGCAAGCCACTTCAATCACCCATGACTTCTTTTCTGACCTAAAAACATCATTTTAAGCACATTTCATGTTGAAAATTTTTTCATTTGAGGAGTGGAAGATAGAGATTTTGACCTATGTTGAAAAATGACCTATAATTCAACTTTCCCAAAATACCCCTGGATTATCAAGATCATAACTTGAGTTCCACAAATCTTCTTGAGGACTTATAGTACTAAAATTAAAGGTAAGATCAATCCCTACAATTCTTTTGTTGGCCAAGAATCCATTTGAAAATTCCTTGAGGGGCAAAAGTTGCTTGGAAGTCAAGTGACTTTCACAGACAAATTTCAGTGTCCTCTGGTGACCTGTAACTTGAAAGAACCATAACTTGAGTTCCACAAATCTTCTTGAATACTTCTAGTACTCAAATTAAAGCTATTTAGAAGCTCTACAAGTTTCATGTTGGCCAAGAATCTATTTGAAACTTGAATTTTAACGTATGTGGCTTGGAAGTCCAGTGCTATACAGGGGATTTTACCCTAGGAACCCTGTCTCAAACACCTCCAACCACTCTTGATTCTCTTGAACTTGTTCTTGACTCGTCCATACACATGCCTTAACACATCAACCCATGACTTCCATGACCTAGAGCTAGGTCTTGATGCCCTTTCTTTACTCTTCTTGACCTAGGGTTACCTAGATGAAACCCTACTTGTACACACCTCAACCATGGCTCTTGAACCTGAATCAATGGCTTGCCTCAGCTTCAACAATGCCCTCTAGACACCCCATGAGATCCATACACACCTCATATTCACATTTCATGCTTCTCATCTCACTGATGATTCTCAATATTCCTCAAGATAGGAGCACAACCCACATGTAGACATCCAGAACTTCTCAAGATTTCAAACCTTTTCTGATGACTTGGATGGTCTCTTAGGCTCATATAACACCTCTAGATAGGCTTCTTCTTTTGACAGACACCTTGATCCCTTGTTAGAAGCATGCTATGCTATGATGTGCAAATGATTAGACTATGTATATGATGTAACTATGCAAATGATAATGCAATTAAAACATAAACCAGGTGAAATAGGTTGAGCAAATTTTAGGGTGCAACAGTACTGAATGTTCCTTCGTGTACTTCAGCCATTATGAGACCTGCTTCTTTTTCATCGACACATCGAAGTAAAACCATGTCGTGGTTTCTTTTGTACAAGGTACCATTGCTGATGAAGAATTTAGCCGATAATCTTCGTATGCATCTTTTGTCAATTCTGGATGCACCAACTGGATATTCTTGATTTTGAAGAAAATTCTTGATGTCATGGAACCACGGCTTCTCATCAGTTTCTTCATCTATTGTCATAACATATGCAGGTACTGTCCTTCTTTCGATGCGAATCAGAGGCGCCTCGTTAACAAACTGAACCTTCCACATTGATGCCGTCATGGCTAATACATTAGCAATGTGATTTTCCGCTCTCGGTACATGCTTGAAGGTAATTTCATCAAAATATTCAGCCATCTCCAAGATATGAGTTTTGTAAGGGATCAACTTTTCATCCTTGGTTTCCCATTCTCCTTTGAGCTGGTAGATCACCAAAGCAGAATCACCAGTTACTTCCAAGATTTTGATACGAAGATCAATAGCAGCTTCCAAACCTAAGATGCAGGCTTCATACTCGGCTATGTTATTCATACATGAGAAACAAAGTCGGGCTGTGACAGCAGTGTACCCTCCGGTTGGATTTTTCAAAACGGCTCCAACGCCATGTCCGTTCTTGTTTGACGCTCCATCGAACATCATTTCCCAGCGGGATCCAGGCTCGGGACCTTCTTCCGGACCGGCTCTGGTTTTGTGCGCTGAATGTACATTACATCTTCATCACGAAAATCAAACTTGAGTGGTTGATAATATTCCATGGGATGCTCTGCAAGGTGTTCTGACAAGACACTTCCCTTGATAGACTTTTGAGCAACATACTGAATATCGTACTCTGATAAGAGCATATGCCATCTGTCATACCCCAAATTTGTCCTACTTAAGTATTTGGTGATTACTTTACTGCTTCACGACTTCTGGCTATGACTACCTAAGACTTCGTTGATGAAGACCTGATGTGGGCATACTGTGGTTTTAATCCCTAGCAGTTTATGTTGATTTCTTGAGAGAAGAGCATGCCTCCATCCCTTATACTCAAACTCATAGGTGTCCTCGTTCTCACGATCAGGCAGATATGATATGGTCAATAGCGTCAAACTATGTTTGGATTCTAGATCAGTTTGTGACAAACTTAGATTTAGCTTGCGAATTTCAGGGCCATATTTCTGCAAATTTTGTTCTGGGAGTTGCGCAGCTAGGGAAATTTGATTTAAGGATTACTTCGAGACCAACATAATTCATAGTCCTTAATTGATTTATTACAAGAGTGTTTGAATGGGCCAAATTTGTGGAGTTTAACTTAAATCATGTCCTTTTGAATTGTGATGCAAGGTGATTCAAAGTTGTGTTTGGAGTACGTTCAAGCAAAGGCTATTATACCTTCAAGTTATGTTTCAAAGTGAATTATCATCATTATTCAAAGTTGTTTACGGAACGTGTTCAATTCATGGTTGGATTGATGTGTGCCATGTCTAAAATCATTACATTACTTGTGATCAAATGGTTTTAGAAAGGTGAGATTAAAGCTGCCAGGTTTTTGGACATCATGGCATGAAAGTTGATCATGCATTCATGGGTCGTGAATATATTCCATGTAAAAAGTATAATTGTGCAGATGATATATATACTACACAGGCCTTATGCCACATAAGGGATGTTGAACAGCAGGGAGAGTTTGAAAAGTAAATATGTGGGTTCAAGCCATCCCAACAACAAAGCCACAAAGCTACGTAAAATACTACTAAGTTTGAAATATTCATTTAAACTCAAGTGAAGTCATTACAAACCAAAGTTGCATCACAGTTCTTAATGCTATGTTACAAGAATTAAATCTCATTCATAATTCAGCTACAAACTTCGTCCCGCAGCAGTTTCTCAAGCTAACAAAATAAAACCATGGCGACAGACAAATACAGACGGATGAGATTCAAGTTACGGCCCGTCGCAGAATGGGGGGATCATCTTCATTCCTTCTGCAAAACTCTTCTACTCAAATACGCATTTTTGCACCTTCATTCTAGCTTCCTCAAATATTGGCAGCATGATGAAAACAGGAATCACATTGCATGGAAAAGCTTCTTCGGGTCACTTTGGATACCCTAAATTGGTCGATCCACAATGAAGTTGTTGCAGCTCTCTCTGCATGTCTTTAATTTGAAAAAGAGCTATGCTATTTCAAATTCTCGTTCCACTTACAGACGCGCGTTCCTCATTTATTACACACTTCGTTGAAAACCCGGAACCCACCCAAAATAATTTCTTCATCTTCTCTCTGATCAATTTATCGTTACATTTCAGTGAGTTGCCAGCCGTTACTCTTTGATGCCACGACCGCCTCAGGGTAATATACTAGTTCCTGTAAATGACGAAGATTGGAAAGAGATGAAGATTGTCCTGGTATTATTACATTAGATTTCAAAGAAGTTTGTTATTCTAATAATGAATAATGATGGTTGAATTTTCAATAAGTAAATGCTAGATATAATTATGTGCATGATCAGAAATATACCTCTGAAGATGTTGACATACACCATACAGTTCTGAAGAGGAGTGGTGCAAAATATTATTTTGTGTATGCCTCAGCACTTCTTGTATTAGCATGTGGCTGTTATCTGTATGTTTTGAGGAAAAATCAATTGGTCTTGTGTATTACAGCTTGGTTTTGACATACTTCTTGTCAAGTTGTTACTTTAGAAGCCTGTTAATAAAGAGTCTGTTGTGATTATGCCAGCTTTTGGTTACAGCTTGAGACTCATTATACGAGTGGAAAAGTCACCCGATGCTTTGTTCCCATTGACAAGATTCTAAAACCTGTTTTATTAGAATGTGCGACTCCAGTGACTTGTTACTAGACTCTATCCTTGATTGTTCGTGAAGAATCAGAAACGGTGTTAGTTTTCAAGAACTTGCAAACCATATAACTGAAGCTATAAACCACGCACCTTCTGTTGTCATATTTGATGATCTTGATAGTATAATTTCTACCCCTGATTCCGAAGGATCCCGGCCATCAACGTCTGTTGATGGACTCACCGATTTTCTTGCTGACATTATGGATGAATATGGGGAGAAGAGGCAGAAATCATGTGGATTTGGACCAATAGCTTTCGCAGCCACCATACGGTCCCTAGAGAAGATGCCACAAATCTGGTTGCGGAGTTACGAGCTTATTACCATCCTGCACAAGTTTTTGACAGATAAGAAGCATTTATCAAAACATGAAGTTCAAAGGCAATGTATAAATAGAGTAGTGCACTACCGTGATAAGAGAACCGGTAACAATCCAGAATTCCAATGCTATTGAATGATGAGATAGAACCAGGTAAAAGCAAGAACAAACAATAATGTGAAACACAAACCACGACAATGTCAGACCTGCCCTGTCACACAATTCGTACAATTTGCTCAGTATCTAGCCTTAAAACAGATTTCGCCAGGATTTGCTCTGTTACTACCCAGAACCGTTTACGCCGCGTTCAGTTTCAATATGCCAACCAAATCCTTACCCCACAAAGCATTGATATCAATAGAGTTCCAAGGTTAGAGGGGTCTATACCAAATATTGTGCTTGCTTATACCAATTAACCACTGACTCCACTCCAAACGTCAAAAATCGTCCGTTTATGTTTACCTCTTGTGACATCAAGAAAACAACCTGAATGATAAAGGAAAAACTAACATAAGGGACATCATCATCATAAGCAATGCAATGCCTTCAGTTAAATCAAAGCTAACCTCGGTTCTAAATCCTTCGTGCCTAAGCCGTGACCACCAATTTCCATTGCTTACACTCATCAGCAGGCCCAAACTCAGTGCATACAATGAGGAGGATTAATGAGTTATATCAGATGATCAGCAACGATGTAGTTGCATCCGAAGATTGGTTTAAGAGCGTGCTAACTCAAGCCGGGAAGTTTAAGTCTCTCGCCGATGTAAAGCCAAGCAATATGGTGGCATTCTATCTTGCTAATCCAACCACGTGAAAAGGAGAAGAGGGTGAATGATGATATTCTGAACTCCAAAACCTTGTCCTTCAAACAACAACGTTTGCATCCAAAGCCAACAAACATACCTTGCAAATAATAAACTCAGGGGGTGAGATTTTCGCAGAGCATTTAGCTGAGTGAGGGAGATAAAACAAGTAAGCAAATATTAGGTGTTATTAACCAAGTTTCACATCAACAATAATAATGCGAAAGCAACAAGAAACAAAAAACACTGAGTCAGAAAAAGGAGTCCCACATCATCAAATGGATAAGCAGTAAGAGAAGCATTTTCACACAGTAGAAAGTAGGGTAAAAAGCAATTTTTTAAATTCACTACAGACAAATGCAGAGGTCACTATCAAGTCTCAGAAGAGCAGAAATCATGGTATTGCCTCCTAACGGATTTGTACCACCAGAGGACACCTCATTGTCCTACACCAAAAGTTCACACGAATCAAGCAATTTTCCTACCAGCAGGTTTTGATTTCACACGTACCAAGCCAAACCCTAAAAATCCCCTATAAATTAACCCCATTCATTGGCAAAAACACAGAAGAAAGAACCCTAAAGTTACTCTGCGAAAATCTGCCCTAACCCATCCTAAAGCTCTTTGTTTCCGTATCTTCCCAGAGCTCACATCAGAACTCTGTGTGAGGTGAGCATAACCGTGTTTACGCACTCTCAAGATACAACATTCCCAGCAAACCATAGACAAAGCGATAAAGGAAGGATAGAACTCAACAACAAGAAGGATCATAAGCTGTTTACCTTGCCAGAATCGACAGACCATTTCTGTTTGGTAAGAATATGACTCTCCTTCGTTGTTCTCGTTGTTGTTTTGTGCGCCATGAATAACTGAACATAAATTTCCTATGTATTGTTTGAACTGGTTAAATAGAGGGTTTAATGTGGGTTTAGGATTACGGTTTCCTTTACTGAGTTGATTTGGGTGGATCTAGGGCACGGTTGTTTAGAGTTAAGGTTTGATTTAGGTTGCAGAGCAGAGAGGTTTGGATTGTGAGTAGAGAAAGGAGGGATTAGGGGAGAGTTAGCGCGAAAGACGAAAATAACGAGAGGAAGAAAGTGTATTTGGGAGAGAGTTTCAGAAAGGAGGTGATTCATGTCAAGTCTAGAAGGAGAAGAAGCTTAACCGTAAAGTGTGGATAAGAGTGAGGTGTTGAGTTTTTTTAAGAGAGTGAGAGTTTAATATTTGGATTTGGATTTGCATTTCCTATGAACCTTTTGAATATCGAAAATTTCTAACAGACAACATTCATTATTGCTGTTTCTTCTTCCCCATGTGTATAGCATTTTTCCCAATAAAGCATGCGAATGGTGTAGGTTGTTTTTGGGTGGTTTCCTAAGACTGCCACGCGTCAGTTTTTTTATTAAAGCCATTAGGGCTATTTTGATTAAATATTATTAGTTTAATTAAAACTTAATAAGGCCCTATCTTAAAAATTAATTAAATATAGTTTAAAATATTATTAATATTTAAATTTTTACTTACAAATTATGACAATTGATTTACAATTTGATTTAGATTCTATTTAAGAATTTTATTATATTTATTTATTTTTCTATTAAATTCAAAACATTTTATTTATGTTTAAATTGGAATAAGTAAAAATCTTTTCAAAATTTATATGAAAGTGGTGGGTCCTTAGAGTCTAGCACTCCTTGGATCCTTAAGTGATCACTCTCGAGGTACACATCTTGGGTTGTGGTCACTTCGTCTTTCATCCTTAAATATCCAATCTTGTTGTTAAATCTCTCAAAATTCGCGAACCCTAATTCAAGCAATATGTCAACCTCAGTTTTGACCACTACGTTAATTATTTTTCAAATTATTTTCATAATTAAAATTACGAAAGTATCGAGTTTTTGGGGTCGCGCATTCCTTGAATTCGAGAATAATTACTATCAAGGTGTACACTTTGAATAGTATATCATTCGAACTTTCGTTTCTAAAACACTTCTTAATTATTTGGACCAATACTTACATTGTCCAACAAACATATTTTATAATTAATTGAATGAAAAGGTATCGTTGGAATCTAGCATTCCGGTAATATCCCGATTAATTGATTGCGAGGCCGACGCCTCGTTTATCAATTAGTCGTCATTCCTCCTAAAGTTTTTAACCTATCTAACCTCGTTCCTCACCCATGTGTAATCGAGTCTAAACCCTAGTACGCTTCTAAACCATACGTCAAATTCAAAACTATTTTCTTAATTAAGCTACGAAAGAATTGAGTTCTTGGAGTCTCGCACTCCTTGAATTCTTGAGTAACCACTCTTGGAGCGTACGCTTTAGGTTGTGGTTCGCTCAACCTTTCGTTTATAAAACACGTGCCCTAACTACTTGGACGAATATTACATTATCCATTCAAATACCATTTCATAATTAATTGAATGAAAAAGATGTTGTTGGGATCTAGCATTCCAATAGTATCCCGATTATTTGATTGCGAGGCCGACGTCTCGTTTATCGAGTATTCGTCATTCTCCCTTAAATTATTCAACCCAACTCCCTTTTCTCGCCCCCGTGCGATTGAAACTTTCTCAAACCCTAACTTCGAATTTAGTCGAATGAAAAAGGTGTTGTCGGAATCTAGCATTCCAATAATGCCCCGATTAATTGATTGCGAGGCCGACGTCTCGTTTATCAAATAGTCGTCATTCTCCATCAAATTACCTAATCGAACTCATATTTCTTGCCCCCGCGCAATCGAAACCACAAACCTATTCAAATATATCCTCTAACCAAAACAAAATTCTCAACAAACCGAAACTTCTCAAACACTAAATCCTTCGCCCTCGCGCGATTTCCAACTCAAACACCTTACCTAGAACATTCTTTAGTCCCTTCTTCCGCGCATAACAAACTCGTGCTTCAGCCTCCCCTAGCGAGCAGACAAGCCAACGTTTAGCAGTTAGAATGCGACCTAAACTCTCGTTCATTCCAAACATAAACCTTTTACCGTAGTTAGCCGAACTACGGCTGCTCTGATTCTTCATTCCCTCTCGAATGTAAGATACGTAGGCACAAGATTGCGATGATCTTGGCGAGCACAATTCCCCACAATCCCCCCTTTTTACCCGTAGTCCCACGAACTACGAATGCTCTGATTTTCCACTTCTTACAAGTGAAGATACGTAGGCACAAGGGCCCTAATCCTTGGCGAGCACCCTATCCTATAACCATCCATTCCCCCCATAGGAGAAACCTTAGAAGAAAACAAACAAGCGTAGTTAACTTTACTCTCGAATCGATCAAGAGGTTCCCGTTGAGTACAACGGACGTAGAGGGTGCTAATACCTTCCCTCTGCGTAACCGACTCCCGAACCTAGAATATTGGTTGCGATGACCATGTTCTTATCTCCTTAAAGGTTTTATCGATATTTTCCTATTCCATCCTTGGAATGAATAAAGTTCGGTGGCGACTCTGTTTCGAACAGTATTTTTCCGCGGCCATCGCGAGGATCGTATTTTTCGAGGTACGACAGATGACGACTCTGCTGGGGATCACGTATTGCCCTATGCAAGAGAGAGTCAAGCCTAACTTGACTCGATTTGAGAGTACTAGCCTTTTGTTTAACTGTTTTCTTTATGTTTATTTTCTCCTGTTCTTTATTTATTGCTTTCTCTTTCTATTATATGCTTTGTAGTATATTTGCTTGTTGGATTCTGGGAAAATATCACAAGTAAAGCTCTACACCCGAGCTTTGAAAAAAAAAGAGGGAAAACATAGTTTAGAATTGGTAGTAATTAGTGTTAGTCCCCAAGGACTCGCTCCTTGTGTGCCTAGCATGAAAGCTCCTCCAGAATAGACCTTTTCGTAGATCATATCGTAACGCAGCTAGCTTGTTGCGTGATTTGATTCATGAAGGGTCCATGACTCTGGGAACCACTCGTAGAACCCGTTCCTGTATTGGTAGTCGTGTAATGTTAATCTCCGAGGACTCGCTCCTCGTGTGCCTAGCATGAGGACTCTGCTCAGGGGAGACCCTATCGTACTCTCGTTATAATACAGCTAGCCTGTTGCGTAATGTTGATGCGATCGGTGTCCGTGACCTTGAGAACCCCATCCGTCAACGTAGAAACTATCCCGTGAGTGGACTATTTTGGGTAGAGAATCTAGAACTATCCTTATACCTGTTAGGAGGGTGGGAGATACTTGTGATAACCTGGATCCTGCACTATTGCATTCATAAACATTTACATATACATCATAACTTACACTAGTTTTTATTTTCAGGGAAGCATTTATATTGACAGGTTGACATACATTCGCAATGGCCACGAGTTCAGAAAAAAGAAAGACTATTCAACTTAAGGCACTCAGACCTGATGTTAGTGTGGTCATGAACTGTTTGAAAGAAATGCCTACCATCTTCAAGAAGACTCTGATAGGAAGGTTTGGCCAGGTGATTGATCTGCTAATGGTTAAAGTACAAGTCCTTGCTATTACGACATTAGCACAATTCTATGATCCGCAAATGAGAAGCTTCTTGTTTCAAGATTTCTACTTAACACCTGCTATCGAAGAGTTCGAGGGGTTCTTAGGTTTCCCGGTCAAGGGTAGGGCACCTTATACTATGATAGGGCAGACCCCAGAAGTGGAAGAATTGGCCGATGCTCTCAAAATATCGATCTCAATAGCCAAGGCTGGTTGGAAGAAAAGAGAAGATTTCTTCGGTTTTAGAAGCATTGTATTAGAGAAAGAAGCAATCAAGATGTTAAAGAACAAACAATGGGATGCTTTGGTGAATGTATTGGCTCTCCTCATCTATGGGCTAGTATTATTTCCCACTTTCGAAGATTTCATTGATTCTGCAGCTGTCAGCATATTTTGGGCCGTTTGGAAGAAGAATCAAAGCCCGGCATACCCTCTCCTGGCTGATGTTTTTTACACTTTACACCTTCGCCATGAAAAAAAGGGTTCAGTATTGACATTTTGTCTCCCTATCCTCTACAAATGAATCACTTCCCACATACTCAAACGTCACGCCAGTGTCCCAACTTTAAACAGTGGGGAATGGGCTCAGTTTCTAGCATCTATCTCCGAAAAGAATATCACCTGGTACCCGAATAAGTTGGAAGTAAGTGAAATCATCATGAGCTGTGGTAGTTTTGGCAACGTACCGTTGATCGGGTCAAAAGGTTGTATAAGCTATAACCCTATACTAGCTATACGACAATTTGAGTACCCAATGTTAGGGAAGCCTGAAGACAAAGAATTAGAAGAAATGATCCTTCATGAGAGAGGTGTTAAAGATCCCTCACTTCTCTGCCAGATTGTACGATCTTGGCAGAAAGTTCATACTAAAGGATCTGAGTTGAGAAGAAGGGATGGGGTGGCGAGAATGCCCTATCGGCAATGGGTTCTGGAAAGGGTCAAAATGGTTAAGCTACCCTTTTCTGTTGAGGCACCTCCTAGACCCATCACTCCACAGCCTGTGCCCATATCAGTTGAAGAAGTGGATGAGATGAGGCTCAGAATAGCCCAGCTAGGGAAAGAAAATGAAGACTTGCAAGTAAGACTTCAGGATGCGGTTAATGAAAAGAATCATATGAAGTATGAGATCGCAAGAAAGGATAAGCAAATTGAAGAAATGGGAAGCAGGATTGATGAAGAGGAGGGAAAGAGGAAAAGGACTAAAGTATGTATCAATCAAGCTGACAGTTGTTTAGATTCTCTCAAGGAGCAGCTAGAGTACGCTCATGCAAAATGGCGAGAAAATGAGCAATGGTACATTTTAGCCACCAAGAAGAGCAAGGAGCTCAGAGATACGTTAGGAGTTGAAGTTAAGACATTGAGTGTTGCGCTACGCCTTTCAAGAGCTGGCGAGGATAGAGAACGTCAACTCAAGGAAGAGGCCTTAAATGCATCTCGGATAACACCGGAGAATTGGCATAAGACTTGTGCTAAAATAGATGAGCTCGAAAGGTTCATAAAATATCAAGAGAACAAGATGGGAGCTGTTATGGAAGACAAAGCCATTTGGTCTGCTGCAAGGGACCAACTAGCTCAAGATGTTGCCGCATATGAGCAATCCATTCACATCATGAGGAACAACCGAGACGTATACCGCAACAAGCTAAATGGATTGATAGAATTTTGCAATTGTTTGACCAAGGATCTAGTTTGGAAACATAGAGATGCTATGGAGGCCATTGATGACTCCACCGCTCCGGCCATTTGCGAGTTCATATATGTGTGCCAGGAAATGTTGGCAAGGTTCAAAGAAGAGCTCAAGGAGCGAGGAGCAAAAAGAAACGAAGTTTGAAGTTTTCTTAGTCTTCTTTTCCTGTTGTTTGTTTGGAATGCGAATTTGTTTTCCTTGTTAACTTCTACTCTTGTTATGTTGGAACAATTTGAATGAATGAAGAGTAGTTATTTTGTTTTATTTGTTCTCGTGTTGTTTGAATGTATGATAAATAACTAATCATTATAAATGCTTCCCTAAAAAGAATAAAAACGCAATCATACCCATAAGCATAACATAAGCATTTTTGCATCTTCACCCGACAGTACAACTTATTGGACTTTTCCCTTTCCCTCAGAATTTGAAAGCTGACTATTCGACATCGCTACGAGACCAGACGCAACTTCCAAATGACGCTTGAGCAAATGGAAGAGACTCAGAATACCATGAGGGGTGACATCGACGCTCTCAAGTTGAAGATGGATCAGCTGTTGGAGACAATGCTGACGCTAGCCCAGAAAGAAAACAATGCGGAGACTTTTGCTGATGCCAGGAAGGCGGCTGACAACGTAGGAACTTCGGGGATTGTTAAAACCCCTCACGTTGACCTTGTTGACCGTTCCATATCCGCGCGTCAGGGCTCTGAAGCAGACATGGACGAACAATACGATGCTTTCTACCAACCCCCACAACCTCCTCCTCAACATAATGTGGGGGCTACTAATGACTTTGCTACAGATAGATTACGAACTGTTGAAGAGAGGATTAGATCCTTGGAGGTTCAGAAGACTCCAGGCTTAGATGCTGTTGATATGTGCTTAGTTCCCGGGCTGGTAATACCAAAGAAGTTCAAAGTCCCAGACTTTGAAAAGTATAAGGGGGTTAGCTGTCCAAAAACCCATCTGAGAGCATACTGTCGCAAGATGGCTGCTCACATCGACAATGATCTGCTATTAATACATTACTTCCAAGATAGTCTCAGTGGGGCATCGTTGGAATGGTATATGCAGTTAGAGAAGGGGCAAATCAGTACGTGGAGAGATCTGGCGGACGCGTTTTCACAGCATTATCAGTATAATACTGACTTGGCACCGAATCGCACACAGCTGCAAGATATGACTCAACGTAGCAATGAGTCGTTTAAAGAATATGCCCAAAGGTGGAGGGAGTTGGCTGCCCGTGTTCAACCACCATTGCTGAGTAAGGAGTTAACTGACATGTTTATGGGAACTCTACAACCCCAATACTTGGACCGCATGCTCAGATCCAGTTTCCCTAACTTTGCTGAGGTGGTGTCAGTAGGTGAGAGAATCGAGAGTACTTTGAAGAAAAACAAGGCTGCGGTCCCGATGAATGGGGGGAGGAAGCCTTTTGTGAAGAAAAGGGAAGATGAAACTAATGCCGTGATAAGAGGACGAGGAGATAGGGCTCCAGTGAACATCCAGTATCCACAGGTAGCTGCAGTAGCCCATGCTCCTTACCAACAATCAGCTCAACAACAGAATCAGCAGCAGAATTATCAGAGAGTTCCTCCACCGCAATATCATAATGCCCCGGCTCAAAGACAACAAAGGCCGAGACAGCCAAGAAGACAACTTGACCCGCTGCCTATGTCATATGGGCAGATCTTTTCTCAGCTAAATCAGAGCAGACACTTAACGTTGCGAGATTTACGTCCAGCAACCTTTCCATACCCCCCCGGGTACGATGCGAACGCCCATTGTGAGTTTCATAAGGGAGCCCCTGGACACTCCATAGACAACTGCTATGCGTTTCAAAACAGGGTGCAGGACTTAATAGAATCCAAAGATCTCACTTTTACACCTAGAGGGGCCAACATTACGAAGGATCCGTTGCATAAACATGGAGGTCCTTCCGTCAATGCTGTGGAAGAAAACAGTGGTTTGAGGCTAATTACGAATGTTGAAGATGTCCGTACTCCGATGGCCGTTATCGGAGAACAATTGAAGAAGAGTGGGATGATTCCCCAAGAGGAAGGGGAGAATTTGACTGACGACGTGGTAAAGAAACATCTACAAAGGTTCTTAGAGCAGGGGATAATACAAATAGAACAAAGAGATTCGAACGTGTCTGCTATTGATATTCAGTATGATGAAATAAGTGCTTATCCGACAAGGCGACTTCGACCAGCGCCAGTAGTCTTACAGTATGATCCTTCGGAAGCCTTTCAACAGAGACCTGCCCGACCAGCACCCGTAGTTATGCAGTATGATGAAGATGACGTCAATAGACAAAGAGCAGCGCGACCAGCTCCGGTGGTAATAGAATATTCTGTCAATGAATCTGAGCCCAAAGTTTTTAAACAGGGGCCAGAGAGACTAGTGATTGAGTATGACGCTGCCAAATGCGATGCAGTAGTGGGGCCTAGTGGAATGACCCGTAGCGGTCGTTTATTTGCCGCCAAACCAGTGGAAGTGCCAGCCAGAAATAAAGAAAAAGCTACAATTGAACCACCAAGTGTTGAGCCACATGTTGAGGTATCATCACCAAAAGCAGCAGTAACACCAAAAGAAGCTGAGGAGTTTTTGAAGATCATCAGAAAAAGTGATTACAAAGTGATTGATCAACTAAACCAGACCCCTGCCAGAATTTCCATGCTCTCGTTGTTACTGAATTCAGAGGCCCACAGGTTATCTTTGATGAAGGTGTTGAGCGCTGCGCATATTGCTAAAGACATCACCGTAGCCCAGTTCGATGATGTGATAGCTAGCGTAACTACCGGAAACTTTCTTGGATTTAATGATGATCACTTGACTGCAGAGAAGAGAAACCACAATAAAGCTCTCCATATTTCTATCAAGTGCCAAGACACATTGATATCCCGAGTCTTAGTGGATACAGGGTCTTCTTTGAATGTGCTTCCCAAGGTCACCCTGGAGAGAATGCCGGTAAAAGGAGTTAGCATGAAGCCAAGTGCTCTGGTGGTCAAAGCTTTTGATGGTTCCAGGCGTGCTGTGATTGGCGATGTAGACTTGCCAATAAAAATCGGGCCAACTGTCTTCACTATCACTTTTCAAGTAATGGATATTTATCCAGGGTACAACTGTCTGTTAGGAAGACCTTGGATACATTATTCAGGAGCTGTTACCTCTACCTTTCACCAGAAGCTAAAATTTGTCAGTAATGACAAAGTAGTTCAAATTGGAGGAGAGGAGGATATCTTGGTTAGCCACTTAACATCCTTCAGGTACATTGAAGTTGAAGGGGAAATGGTGGAAACGCCTTTTCAATCTTTCGAAATGGTGAATACATTAGCGGTGCAACGAATTTCAGAGGGTCAGAGTTCAAGATCAGCAATGGCCTCTTATGAAGAAGCTAAGATGGTTGTAGGCAAAGGAAACGCCCAAGGCTGGGGCAAAATGGTGGAAGTGGCTGAAAAGTTCGACAAATTTGGGCTAGGATACCATCCTTCATCCAACACTGTGACGATTGCATATGCCAAGAAGCAGATTCCTCCTGTGGCAGAAGTCTTCAAAAGCGCTGGGCATATCATATCTCCGCCATGGTAATTGAAGATGGGATTGGTGACAAAGAAGCCTCCGCGAGCTGGATCCGACAGGCTGAACCTGGTGAAGAATTGAAGAATTGGAAGACCATCGAAATACCCCAGTTTTTCCCTCTTCAAAAGTAATGTTTTAATTGATTTTCAAAAACCCTACGCTCTGCCCAAGGCGTAGTGGAGCTTTGTATCGGGCCCCCTGATGTTTCGAAACATGTTTGACATGAATAAAATTTTGATTTGCATTCAATTTTTGATCATTTTCTTTTCTACTCTTTCATAATTAATGGCATTTCGTTCGCACACTCACTTTCCTAAATAAGCTGCATAAATCATAAACATGCAGAGACACTACCGAGGTCCTTGATATCGACACTGCTATAGGCCTTTATGATTTTGATTGTCCAATATACCGAGCGGATGAGGAAGACGAGAATGAGCTCCCCAACAAATTGGCTAGGTTGTTGCAGCAAGAAGAAAAGGTCATTATGCCGCATAAAGAGGATGTCGAGGTTATCAACCTAGGTTCAGAAGAAAATAGAAAGGAGATAAAGGTTGGAGCGTCTCTTCAAGATGTTGTCAAGGTAAAGCTGGTATGGCTCCTCCGAGAGTATGCTGATGTATTCACATGGTCGTACCAGGACATGCCTGGTCTAGATACGAACGTTGTTGTACACAAACTACCACTCAAGGAAGGGTGTCATGCCGTCAAGCAGAAGTTGAGAAGAACTCGCCCTGATATGGCTCTGAAAATCCGTGATGAGGTCCAAAAACAATTCGATGCAGGTTTCTTAGCAGTGGCCAAATACCCACAATGGGTTGCAAATATTGTTCCCGTCCGAAAAAAGATGGAAAGGTCCGTATGTGTGTGGATTACCGCGACTTAAATAGAGCAAGTCCTAAAGACGATTTTCCATTGCCTCACATTGATGTGTTGGTAGATAATACGACACAGTTCTCTGTTTTTTCCTTCATGGATGGATTCTCTGGTTACAATCAAATTAAGATGGATCCAGATGACATGGAAAAAACCACGTTCATTACACCATGGGGCACATTCTGTTACAAGGTAATGCCATTTGGGTTAAAGAACGCTGGGGCAACATACCAACGTGCAATGGTAACACTCTTTCACGATATGATTCACAAAGAGATCGAAGTGTACGTTGATGACATGATTGCTAAGTCCCAGACTGAGGAGGAGCATGTGGGTAATTTGGAAAAGTTGTTCGCCAGACTGAGGAAGTTCAAGTTGAGACTTAATCCCAACAAATGTACATTTGGGGTGCGGTCTAGAAAGTTGTTGGGCTTTATCGTAAGCCAGAAAGGGATTGAGGTGGATCCTGATAAAGTGAGGGCGATTCAAAACATGCCTGCACCAAAGACTGAGAAGGAGGTCCGTGGATTTCTAGGGAGGTTGAATTATATCGCAAGATTTATTTCACATCTCACAGCCACTTGCAAGCCAATTTTTAAATTACTCAGGAAAGACCAGCCAGTTGTGTGGAATGATGAATGCCAAGGGGCATTTGATGCAATCAAAGAATATTTGCAAGAACCACCGATCTTGATACCACCAGTTCCTGGAAGGCCGCTCATTATGTACTTAACCATGCTAGAAGAGTCCATGGGTTGCGTGTTGGGACAACAAGATGATACGTGCAAGAAAGAGCATGCTATATACTATCTCAGAAAAAAGTTTAACGACTGTGAGACTAGATACTCTTTGCTTGAAAAGACTTGTTGTGCACTTGCATGGGCTGCTAGACGACTCAGACAATATATGCTGACGCACACCACATACTTAATCTCCAAGATGGATCCAATCAAATACATCTTCGAGAAACCTGCTCTTACCGGTAGGATAGCCCGATGGCAAATGCTTCTATCTGAATACGACATCCAATACACCACTCAGAAAGCTATAAAGGGCAGTGTGTTAGCAGATCATTTGGCCCATCAGCCAGTGGAAGAGTACCAACCTTTAAGATTTGACTTTCCGGATGAGGATATCATGATGACAATAGATTGCGAAGAGCCAGGGCCAGATGAAGGGCCAGAACCAGGGGAGCGATGGAATCTTATGTTCGACGGTGCCTCTAACTCTTATGGACATGGAATTGGGGCAGTGATTACATCTCCCAAAAATTTTCACTTACCGTTTACGGCCAAGCTCTGTTTCCCATGCACTAACAATATAGCAGAGTACGAGGCATGTATACTGGGGCTAGAAGAAGCCATTGACTTGAGAATCAAAACTCTCGATGTGTTTGGGGATTCTGCTCTAGTAATTTACCAGATAAGAGGCGATTGGGATACCAAGCATGAAAACTTAATTCCATACCGGGATTATGTGGCAAAATTACTTCCTCGATTCGATGATATCACTTTTGCTCACATACCTCGAGAAGAGAATCAAATGGCTGACGCTTTGGCAACTCTGGCATCCATGTACAAGTTGATATGGCCAAATCATAGACCATCTATTGATTTGCGACGCTTTGAAGAGCCCGCACATTGTCTGACTGCTGATAAAGACGCAGAGGAAAAGCCGTGGTTTTACGATATAAAGCGATATATTGAAAAGCACGAATATCCTGAAGGAGCCCTGGGTATCGACAAAAGAACTTTGCGAAGATTGGCATCCAACTTCTTCCTCAACGGAAATGTATTGTACAAGCGCAACCATGACACTATTTTGCTTAGATGTGTGGAGAAACGTGAAGCTGAACAGATTCTAAAGGACATTCATGAGGGCTGCTTTGGAACTCATGCGAATGGACACACCATGGCAAAGAAAATATTAAGGGCGGGCTATTATTGGCTTACCATGGAAGCAGATTGCTACCATCATGCCCGAACTTGTCACAAGTGCCAAATATACTCTGATAAGATTCATGTACCCACCACTCCATTGAACGTCTTAACCTCACCATGGCCCTTCTCCATGTGGGGAATAGACATGATTGGGATGATTGAACCAAAAGCTTCAAACGGTCATCACTTCATACTTGTGGCTATAGACTATTTCACCAAGTGGGTTGAAGCTGCTTCGTATACCAACGTTACTAAGCAAGTAGTCGCCCGTTTCTTGAAATACAACATCATATGCAGATATGGAGTGCCCAGCCGCATCATCACTGACAATGGGTCGAATCTCAACAACAAAATGATGGACGAGTTGTGCGCCAGCTTTAAAATAGAACATCATAACTCGACACCATATAGACCCAAAATGAATGGAGCCGTAGAAGCAGCCAATAAAAATATCAAGAAAATCATCCAGAAGATGGTGGTCACATACAAAGATTGGCACGAGATGTTACCCTTTGCATTACACGGCTACCGTACTTCCGTACGAACTTCAACAGGGGCAACTCCCTACTCGTTGGTTTATGGCATGGAGGCAGTTCTCCCAATAGAGGTCGAGATCCCTTCTCTGAGGGTTTTAATGGAAGCTCAACTCGATGAAGCCGAATGGGTAAAAA
The DNA here is from genome assembly GCA_963859935.3 of Lathyrus sativus. Taxonomy (NCBI): domain Eukaryota; kingdom Viridiplantae; phylum Streptophyta; class Magnoliopsida; order Fabales; family Fabaceae; genus Lathyrus; species Lathyrus sativus. The sequence goes on from OZ012737.1 coordinate 178,121,713, forward strand.
CGAGGTTTGAAGAACTTAATCTCATTGAGGAAAAGAGCTTGACAGCCATATGCCACGGCCAGCTTTACCAGAGAAGAATGAAGAGAGCCTTTGACAAAAAAGTACATCCCAGGACATTCGCGCAAGGAGACTTAGTACTCAAGAGGATCATGGCTATGTATAATGAATCTAGGGGCAAATGGACGCCGAATTATGAAGGCCCATATGTGGTAACAGAGGCATTTTCTGGTGGTGCCCTAAAGCTCGCAACCATGGATGGGGAGGAATTACCTTATCCAGTAAATGCAGATTTGGTCAAGCGATACTTTGCCTAAAAAAGTGGAATAATAAAGCCTCTAAGTCGAAAACCCGAAAGGGCGACTTAGGCAAAATTGGCCATCCCGGTGAACCGAAAACCCGAAAGGGCGGTTCAGGCAAAAGTTAGGGATAAAATAAGAATAGGCCCGCTGAGTGGAAAACCCGAAAGGGCGGCTCAGGCAAAAAAGGGGCGTCCCGGTGGATTGAAAACCCGAAAGGGCGATCCAGGCAAAAGTTAGGGGCAAAATTCCAAGGCAAAGTATCCATTATGCATGATCGCTCGACCCTAGTACATAATCAAGAGACATAGTTGATCCGGCCATCTTTCTACGAAGTAAGGTGTTGAAGACTTCCAAAGTTATAGGGACTACAGCAGTGTCAAGACTCAAAGGGGCTCTAATTTTTTGCCATTATATTTTTTCTCGCACTGTGATCACCTCATTAAGGGATTACATCTTTGTATATCTACCCATTCAAGGGTCAAATCAATATAAAGAGAGATTTCTCATTAAATTGTGCTCACTCTTTTACTTTATCTGATTGTTTGCAAATTAATTTTATTTTTGATAATTTATGTTCGAAACTTCAGCTAAAAAAAATAATAATAATAAAATATAACTTTTTGACAAGGTATAGAACTTGTTTTGACGTTTGAAGATATTGGGGAAGATAGATGGTCTCCAAGAAACATAACAACAGGTAGAAGCTTTGAATTAGTCGTCAGCTGCCCCGGCTTGTCATCATAAAAAGACTTGCCGTTCTAAAAGGTTTGTATGAGGTGGTTCCCTCCAGCATCGAGATCAAGAACTAAACTGGGGCAATCAATTCCCCCCGGTCGTCATGGAGTATCTAAATTTGGGATGTCGAGTAGTCTAATTCTCTCACCACCCCATAGAAAATCCAATCTTTTATTGGCTAACCACAAAAAGCCACTCCAATTGGCACCTTCAATTTACCCTAAAAGTCCAGTCTTCATTGGCAACCGCTAAAAGTCCAGTCTTCATTGACAACCAGTAAAGTCCACCCTCGTTGGCACCCTCATGAAATTAGAGTCCAATCCATTTGGCAATTACCAAGGTCCACCCTCGCTGGCATCTTCAATAACCAAAGTCCAAACCATTTGGCAACTACCGAATTCAATCCCTGGTGACGTCCCCGAAAGGATTTATCCCCAGCGTACCTGATCATTTGCATTATCATAAGCACGACATACAATATCATATCATAATCATATCAAGCATTAACATATCATTGGCATTCGCATCGTGCACTCCCTAGCAGTTGCACCTTAGTTGCGTGTTTGGGGCATCATAAAACATTGCATTGCATAGCAACATAGCAGGATCCAGAATCAGTTCACGAGAATCTTGGTCATTCCTCTATTGAAGTTGGCAGTATGACTCCGAAAGGATTTAACACCTCACGAGTTCAGGGAATTCTACTCCTCAGCAAGTCAGTCTTCAACCATGCAGTTGATGATGATGATCCCCAGCAACTATTGCTCTAGTGGCTCCCCAAGCAGAGGATATCCTCAAAAGAGTTTCTTGAAGGCTTTCTCCCCTGCAGAGATTGGACAACACTGTTCCTTTAAATAGGAATTTTAGCTCAACTATTCCTCAGCAAAATTTTCACTAGAGATACTGCTTTGGTATCATCGAAAAGCCTTATTGGATAAGGTACTGCTTCGACCACCCGAAGAATCTCAAGTTTTGTTCGAGATACTGCTTTGGTATCATCGAAGAGCCTTAATGGATAAGGTACTGCTTCGATCACCCGAAGAATCTCAAGTTTTGTTCGAGATACTGCTTTGGTATCATCGAAGAGCCTTAATGGATAAGGTACTGCTTCGATCACCCGAAGAATCTCAAGTTTTTATCAGAGATACTACTTTGGTATCATCGAAGAGCCTTATTGGATAAGGTACTGCTTCGACCATCCGAAGAATCTCAAGTTTATTCAGAGATACTGCTTTGGTATCATCGGAGGGCCTTAATGGATAAGGTACTGCTTCGATCACCCGAAGAATCTCAAGTTTTTATCAGAGATACTGCTTTGGTATCATCTAAGAACCTTAATGGATAAGGTACTGCTTCGATCACCCGAAGAATCTCAAGTTTTTATCAGAGACACTGCTTTGGTATCATCGAAGAACCTTATTGGATAAGGTACTGCTTCGACCATCCGAAGAATCTCAAGTTTATTCAGAGATACTGCTTTGGTATCATCGAAGAACCTTATTGGATAAGGTACTGCTTCGACCATCCGAAGAATCTCAAGTTTATTCAGAGATACTGCTTTGGTATCATCGGAGGGCCTTAATGGATAAGGTACTGCTTCGATCACCCGAAGAATCTCAAGTTTTTATCAGAGACGCTGCTTTGGTATCATCGAAGAACCTTATTGGATAAGGTACTGCTTCGATCACCCGAAGAATCTCAAGTTTTTATCAGAGACACTGCTTTGGTATCATCGAAGAACCTTATTGGATAAGGTACTGCTTCGACCATCCGAAGAATCTCAAGTTTATTCAGAGATACTGCTTTGGTATCATCGGAGGGCCTTAATGGATAAGGTACTGCTTCGATCACCCGAAGAATCTCAAGTTTTTATCAGAGATACTGCTTTGGTATCATCGAAGAACCTTAATGGATAAGGTACTGCTTCGATCACCCGAAGAATCTCAAGTTTTTATCAGAGACACTACTTTGGTATCATCGAAGAACCTTATTGGATAAGGTACTGCTTCGACCATCCGAAGAATCTCAAGTTTATTCAGAGATACTGCTTTGGTATCATCGGAGGGCCTTAATGGATAAGGTACTGCTTCGATCACCCGAAGAATCTCAAGTTTTTATCAGAGATACTGCTTTGGTATCATCGAAGAACCTTAATGGATAAGGTACTGCTTCGATCACCCGAAGAATCTCAAGTTTTTATCAGAGATACTGCTTTGGTATCATCGAAGAACCTTATTGGATAAGGTACTGCTTCGACCATCCGAAGAATCTCAAGTTTATTCGAGATACTGCTTCGGTATCATCGAAGAATCTTAATGGATGGGGGACTGCTTCGACCACCCAGAGAATATCAGATTATCTCGTTTATCTTTTACATCATGCTGCCCTGCTCTAGTATATCTCACTGCAGTTTACTTGCTTATCAGACAAATTTCGGGGTCTTTTTATATCTAATTGACTTCCACCTCAAAATGAACACCATACGACAATTCATTCTTTCAGGTTTAAGGCAATTAGATAGGGGCATCTGTCATACCCAAAATTTGTCCTACTTAAGTATTTGGTGATTACTTTACTGCTTCACGACTTCTGGCTATGACTACCTAAGACTTCGTTGATGAAGACCTGATGTGGGCATATTGTGGTTTTAATCCCTAGCAGTTTATGTTGATTTCTTGAGAGAAGAGCATGCCTCCATCCCTTATACTCAAACTCATAGGTGTCCTCGTTCTCACGATCAGGCAGATATGATATGGTCAATAGCGTCAAACTATGTTTGGATTCTAGATCAGTTTGTGACAAACTTAGATTTAGCTTGCGAATTTCAGGGCCATATTTCTGCAAATTTTGTTCTGGGAGTTGCGCAGCTAGGGAAATTTGATTTAAGGATTACTTCGAGACCAACATAATTCAGAGTCCTTAATTGATTTATTACAAGAGTGTTTGAATGGGCCAAATTTGTGGAGTTTAACTTAAATCATGTCCTTTTGAATTGTGATGCAAGGTGATTCAAAGTTGTGTTTGGAGTACGTTCAAGCAAAGGCTATTATACCTTCAAGTTATGTTTCAAAGTGCATTATCATCATTATTCAAAGTTGTTTACGGAACGTGTTCAATTCATGGTTGGATTGATGTGTGCCATGTCTAAAATCATTACATTACTTATGATCAAATGGTTTTAGAAAGGTGAGATTAAAGCTGCCAGGTTTTTGGACATCATGGCATGAAAGTTGATCATGCATTGATGGGTCGTGAATATATTCCATGTAAAAAGTATAATTGTGCAGATGATATATATACTACACAGGCCTTATGCCACATAAGGGATGTTGAACAGCAGGGAGAGTTTGAAAAGTAAATATGTGGGTTCAAGCCATCCCAACAGCAAAGCCACAAAGCTACGTAAAATACTACTAAGTTTGAAATATTCATTTAAACTCAAGTGAAGTCATTAAAAACCAAAGTTGCATCACAGTTCCTAATTCTATGTTACAAGAATTAAATCTCATTCATAATTCAGCTACAAACTTCGTCCCACAACAGTTTCTCAAGCTAAAAAATAAAACCATGGCGACAGAAAAATACAGACGGATGAGATTCAAGTTACGGCCCGTCGCAGAATGGGGGGATCATCTTCATTCCTTCTGCAAAACTCTTCTACTCAAATACGCATTTTTGCACCTTCATTCTAGCTTCCTCAAATATTGGCAGCATGATGAAAACAGGAATCACATTGCATGGAAAAGCTTCTTCGGGTCACTTTGGATACCCTGAATTGGTCGATCCACAATGAAGTTGTTGCAGCTCTCTCTGCATGTCTTTAATTTGAAAAAGAGCTATGCTATTTCAAATTCTCGTTCCACTTACAGACGCGCGTTCCTCATTTATTGCACACTTCGTTGAAAACCCGGAACCCACCCAAAATAATTTCTTCATCTTCTCTCTGATCAATTTATCGTTACATTTCAGTGAGTTGCCAGCCGTTACTCTTTGATGCCACGACCGCCTCAGGGTAATATACTAGTTCCTGTAAATGACGAAGATTGGAAAGAGATGAAGATTGTCCTGGTATTATGACATTAGATTTCAAAGAAGTTTGTTATTCTAATAATGAATAATGATGGTTGAATTTTCAATAAGTAAATGCTAGATATAATTATGTGCATGATCAGAAATATACCTCTGAAGATGTTGACATACACCATACAGTTCTGAAGAGGAGTGGTGCAAAATATTATTTTGTGTATGCCTCAGCACTTCTTGTATTAGCATGTGGCTGTTATCTGTATGTTTTGAGGAAAAATCGATTGGTCTTGTGTATTACAGCTTGGTTTTGACATACTTCTTGTCAAGTTGTTACTTTAGAAGCCTGTTAATAAAGAGTCTGTTGTGATTATGCCAGCTTTTGGTTACAGCTTGAGACTCATTATACGAGTGGAAAAGTCACCCGATGCTTTGTTCCCATTGACAAGATTCTAAAACCTGTTTTATTAGAATGTGTGACTCCAGTGACTTGTTACTAGAATCTATCCTTGATTGTTCGTGAAGAATCAGAAACGGTGTTAGTTTTCAAGAACTTGCAAACCATGTAACTGAAGCTATAAACCACGCACCTTCTGTTGTCATATTTGATGATCTTGATACTATAATTTCTACCCCTGATTCCGAAGGATCCCGGCCATCAACGTCTGTTGATGGACTCACCGATTTTCTTGCTGACATTATGGATGAATATGGGGAGAAGAGGCAGAAATCATGTGGATTTGGACCAATAGCTTTCGCAGCCACCATACGGTCCCTAGAGAAGATGCCACAAATCTGGTTGCGGAGTTACGAGCTTATTACCATCCTGCACAAGTTTTTGACAGATAAGAAGCATTTATCAAAACATGAAGTTCAAAGGCAATGTATAAATAGAGTAGTGCACTACCGTGATAAGAGAACCGGTAACAATCCAGAATTCCAATGCTATTGAATGATGAGATAGAACCAGGTAAAAGCAAGAACAAACAATAATGTGAAACACAAACCACGACAATGTCAGACCTGCCCTGTCACACAATTCGTACAATTTGCTCAGTATCTAGCCTTAAAACAGATTTCGCCAGGATTTGCTCTGTTACTACCCAGAACCGTTTACGCCGCGTTCAGTTTCAATATGCCAACCAAATCCTTACCCCACAAAGCATTGATATCAATAGAGTTCCAAGGTTAGAGGGGTCTATACCAAATATTGTGCTTGCTTATACCAATTAACCACTGACTCCACTCCAAACGTCAAAAATCGTTCGTTTATGTTTACCTCTTGTGACATCAAGAAAACAACCTGAATGATAAAGAAAAAACTAACATAAGGGACATCATCATCATAAGCAATGCAATGCCTTCAGTTAAATCAAAGCTAACCTCGGTTCTAAATCCTTCGTGCCTAAGCCGTGACCACCAATTTCCATTGCTTACACTCATCAGCAGGCCCAAACTCAGTGCATACAATGAGGAGGATTAATGAGTTATATCAGATGATCAGCAACGATGTAGTTGCATCCGAAGATTGGTTTAAGAGCGTGCTAACTCAAGCCGGGAAGTTTAAGTCTCTCGCCGATGTAAAGCCAAGCAATATGGTGGCATTCTATCTTGCTAATCCAACCACGTGAAAAGGAGAAGAGGGTGAATGATGATATTCTGAACTCCAAAACCTTGTACTTCAAACAACAGCGTTTGCATCCAAAGCCAACAAACATACCTTGCAAATAATAAACTCAGGGGGTGAGATTTTCGCAGAGCATTTAGCTGAGTGAGGGAGATAAAACAAGTAAGCAAATATTAGGTGTTATTAACCAAGTTTCACATCAACAATAATAACGCGAAAGCAGCAAGAAACAAAAAACACTGAGTCAGAAAAAGGAGTCCCACATCATCAAATGGATAAGCAGTAAGAGAAGCATTTTCACACAGTAGAAAGTAGGGTAAAAAGAAATTTTTTTAAATTCACTACAGACAAATGCAGAGGTCACTATCAAGTCTCAGAAGAGCAGAAATCATGGTATTGCCTCCTAACGGATTTGTACCACCAGAGGACACCTCATTGTCCTACACCAAAAGTTCACACGAATCAAGCAATTTTCCTACCAGCAGGTTTTGATTTCACACGTACCAAGCCAAACCCTAAAAATCCCCTATAAATTAACCCCATTCATTGGCAAAAACACAGAAGAAAGAACCCTAAAGTTACTCTGCGAAAATCTGCCCTAACCCATCCTAAAGCTCTTTGTTTCCGTATCTTCCCAAAGCTCACATCAGAACTCTGTGTGAGGTGAGCATAACCGTGTTTACGCACTCTCAAGATACAACATTCCCAGCAAACCATAGACAAAGCGATAAAGGAAGGATAGAACTCAACAATAAGAAGGATCAGAAGCTGTTTACCTTGCCAGAATCGACAGACCATTTCTGTTTGGTAAGAATATGACTCTCCTTCGTTGTTCTCGTTGTTGTTTTGTGCGCCATGAATAACTGAACATAAATTTCCTATGTATTGTTTGAACTGGTTAAATAGAGGGTTTAATGTGGGTTTAGGATTATGGTTTCCTTTACTGAGTTGATTTGGGTGGATCTAGGGCACGGTTGTTTAGAGTTAAGGTTTGATTTAGGTTGCAGAGCAGAGAGGTTTGGATTGCGAGTAGAGAAAGGAGGGATTAGGGGAGAGTTAGCGCGAAAGACGAAAATAACGAGAGGAAGAAAGTGTATTTGGGAGAGAGTTTCAGAAAGAAGGTGATTCATGTCAAGTCTAGAAGGAGAAGAAGCTTAACCGTAAAGTGTGGATAAGAGTGAGGTGTTGAGTTTTTTTAAGAGAGTGAGAGTTTAATATTTGGATTTGGATTTGCATTTCCTATGAACCTTTTGAATATCGAAAATTTCTAACAGACAACATTCATTATTGATGTTTCTTCTTCCCCATGTGTATAGCATTTTTCCCAATAAAGCATGCGAATGGTGTAGGTTGTTTTTGGGTGGTTTCCTAAGACTGCCACGCGTCAGTTTTTTTATTAAAGCCATTAGGGCTATTTTGATTAAATATTATTAGTTTAATTAAAACTTAATAAGGCCCTATCTTAAAAACTAATTAAATATAGTTTAAAATATTATTAATATTTAAATTTTTACTTACAAATTATGACAATTGATTTACAATTTGATTTAGATTCTATTTAAGAATTTTATTATATTTATTTATTTTTCTATTAAATTCAAAACATTTTATTTATGTTTAAATTGGAATAAGTAAAAATCTTTTCAAAATTTATATGAAAGTGGTGGGTCCTTGGAGTCTAGCACTCCTTGGATCCTTAAGTGATCGCTCTCGAGGTACACATCTTGGGTTGTGGTCACTTCGTCTTTCATCCTTAAATATCCAATCTTGTTGTTAAATCTCTCAAAATTCGCGAACCCTAATTCAAGCAATATGTCAACCTCAGTTTTGACCACTACGTTAATTATTTTTCAAATTATTTTCATAATTAAAATTACGAAAGTATCGAGGTTTTGGGGTCGCGCATTCCTTTTCGAGAATAATTACTATCAAGGTGTACACTTTGAATAGTATATCATTCGAACTTTCGTTTCTAAAACACTTCTTAATTATTTGGACCAATACTTACATTGTCCAACAAACATATTTTATAATTAATTGAATGAAAAGGTATCGTTGGAATCTAGCATTCTGGTAATATCCCGATTAATTGATTGTGAGGCTGACGCCTCGTTTATCAATTAGTCGTCATTCCTCCTAAAGTTTTTAACCTATCTAACCTCGTTCCTCACCCATGTGTAATCGAGTCTAAACCCTAGTACGCTTCTAAACCATACGTCAAATTCAAAACTATTTTCTTAATTAAGCTACGAAAGAATTGAGTTCTTGGAGTCTCGCACTCCTTGAATTCTTGAGTAACCACTCTTGGAGCGTACGCTTTAGGTTATGGTTCGCTCAACCTTTCGTTTATAAAACACGTGCCCTAACTACTTGGACGAATATTACATTATCCATTCAAATACCATTTCATAATTAATTGAATGAAAAAGATGTTGTTGGGATCTAGCATTCCAATAGTATCCCGATTATTTGATTGCGAGGCCGATGTATCGTTTATCGAGTATTCGTCATTCTCCCTTAAATTATTCAACCCAACTCCCTTTTCTCGCCCCCGTGCGATTGAAACTTTCTCAAACCCTAACTTCGAATTTAGTCGAATGAAAAAGGTGTTGTCGGAATCTAGCATTCCAATAATGCTCCGATTAATTGATTGCGAGGCCGACGTCTCGTTTATCAAATAGTCGTCATTCTCCATCAAATTACCTAATCGAACTCATATTTCTTGCCCCCGCGCAATCGAAACCACAAACCTATTCAAATATATCCTCTAACCAAAACAAAATTCTCAACAAACCGAAACTTCTCAAACACTAAATCCTTCGCCCTCGCGCGATTTCCAACTCAAACACCTTACCTAGAACATTGTTTAGTCCCTTCTTCCGCGCATAACAAACTCGTGCTTCAGCCTCCCCTAGCGAGCAGACAAGCCAACGTTTAGCAGTTAGAATGCGACCTAAACTCTCGTTCATTCCAAACATAAACCTTTTACCGTAGTTAGCCGAACTACGGCTGCTCTGATTCTTCATTCCCTCTCGAATGTAAGATACGTAGGCACAAGATTGCGATGATCTTGGCGAGCACAATTCCCCACAATCCCCCCTTTTTTACCCGTAGTCCCACGAACTACGAATGCTCTGATTTTCCACTTCTTACAAGTGAAGATACGTAGGCACAAGGGCCCTAATCCTTGGCGAGCACCCTATCCTATAACCATCCATTCCCCCCATAGGATAAACCTTAGAAGAAAACAAACAAGCGTAGTTAACTTTACTCTCGAATCGATCAAGAGGTTCCCGTTGAGTACAACGGACGTAGAGGGTGCTAATACCTTCCCTCTGCGTAACCGACTCCCGAACCTAGAATATTGGTTGCGATGACCATGTTCTTATCTCCTTAAAGGTTTTATCGATATTTTCCTATTCCATCCTTGGAATGAATAAAGTTCGGTGGCGACTCTGTTTCGAACAGTATTTTTCCGCGGCCATCGCGAGGATCGTATTTTTCGAGGTACGACACCATCTGGCTAATCTTCCTGTTTGAGCCGACTTTTCAAATATGTACTTGATGGGGTCCATCTTGGAAATCAGCATTGTGGTGTGACAAATCATGTACTGTCTCAGACGCTTGGCGGCCCATGCTAAGGCGCAACAGGCTTTCTCTAGGGGAGAGTAACGACTCTTGCAATCGGTGAACTTTTTGCTCAGATAGTAGATTGCGTGCTCTTTCTTTCCTGACTCATCAGTCTGGCCCAAGACACAACCCATTGAATCTTCTAGTACTGTCATGTACATGAACAAAGGTCTTCCAGGCACAGGAGGAATCAACACCGGAGGTTCTTGTAAATACTGCTTGATTTTCTCAAATGCGGCCTGGCAGTTTTCGTTCCATACCACCGTCTGATCTTTTCGTAACAACTTGAAGATCGGCGTGCAAGTAGGAGTTAGATTGGAGATGAATCTGGAGATGTAATTCAAACGTCCGAGGAAACCTCTGACTTGTTTCTCTGTTTTAGGAGCAGGCATTTCTTGGATTGCTTTAAATTTTTCGGGGTCTACTTCAATTCCTCGTTGACTAACGATGAAACCTAGTAATTTTCGTGAGCATACTTCGAAGGTGCATTTTGCTGGGTTCAACCTTAGTTGATACTTTCAGAGTCTCTCGAATAGCTTCAACAGATGATCCAAGTGGTCTTCTCCGCTTTGGGATTTTACGATCATGTCATCCACATATACTTCAATCTCTTTGTGCATCATATCGTGGAAGAGTGTAACCATGTCTCTCTGATACGTTGCCCCTGCATTCTTCAGACCGAAAGGCATGACCTTATAACAATAGGTGCCCTAGGGTGTGATGAAGGTTGTCTTCTCCATGTCGGCTGGATCCATTTTTATCTGATTATAACCAGAAAATCCATCCATGAATGAGAATACTGCAAAGCTAGCTGTATTATCTACCAAAGTATCGATATGTGGTAGAGGGAAATCGTCCTTCGGACTTTCCTTGTTTAAATCCTTGTAATCGACGCACATTCTGACCTTGCCATCCTTCTTTGGGACTGGTAAGATGTTTGCCACCCATTCTGGATATTTGGATACCACTAAAAAGCCTGCATCAATTTGTTTCTTGACTTCGTCTCGGATTTTAAGAGCCATGTCTGGTCTTGATCTGCGGAGTTTTTGCTTGACCAGAGGACACTCTGGCTTCAGGGGGAGCTTGTGCATAACAATGTCAGTATCCAACCCTGGCATGTCTTGGTAAGACCAAGCAAATATGTCGACATAATCTCGGAGGAGTGCTGTCAACCTGCTTTTGATCTCTGGCCCCAAGGATGCCCCAATCTTGACTTCTCTTTTTTCTTCTTCTGATCCCAAGTTGATGACCTCAGTCTGCTCTTTGTACGGCTGGAGATACACATATTCATACTTAGCCATCCTCTTCAACTCTTCTGGGACTTCTAATTCTTCATCATTCTCTTCTTCAGCTTAAAAGAGAGATGAACCACTAGTAGAAGGAACCGAAGGATCATAGGATTCTGTGGTGGATGGAGGTATTCTGCATGTTTTATTTTTGGGAACAATTAGACACACACACACAGACATGCAGATGAAGGGTTGTTTTTTTTTTTTTTTTCAAAAGAGATTGTCATTTTTCCTTTTAACAAAAAGAGTGAAATGATGAGCAGAAAATAAATAAGAGTTTTAACAAAAACACTTTTTCATTCATAGATTTTCAAATTGCAAAGTGGCCCAATACAAAATAATTCGCAGGCCTTGGGCAACACCAGGAATTTTAAAGAAAACACAAAGCTAACAAGCAAAATGAATTACTCTAAAGGTAAAAAGACAGGAATTTCCACAGCCTCCTAGTTGTGTAAAGCTACTCCTCCCCGAGTTATTAGATGATCTAGATTGCAATCCTCATCCTCAGCAATGATGGCGTTGATTTGTATTCCGCCACTGGTAAATATTTCCTTCAAAGACTTCTTCATGGCGCTTTCCTCTGGCTCGCCTTCTAGAGTTGGTTTGTAACCCAACCCTTGTCGATCGTTCTTGGCCCGAGCGTTGACTTCAATGATCTCCCCCCATCCCAATGGGACTCCAGCTTTTAGCGCCGCCTTGATACTCTGAACAGATGTGAAGGATGGGCCGCGAGTTATGTCAGATTCGTCGACTAGAACAGGGTGGGCTATTTCTAGCGCTTGAAAGGCCGTCTCAAGGGAATCTTCGTCAGCTTCAATGTACCGAAATGAGGATAAGTTGCTCACCATTAAATCCTCTTCTCCATGAATAATGACCAACTGATCATCCACAACAAACTTCATCTTCTGATGGAGAGTAGAAGTAACAGCACCAGCTGCGTGGATCCATGGCCTTCCCAGTAAACAACTGTAGACCAGATTGATATCCATCACCTAAAAGGTGACTTCAAAGATTTACGGTCCGATCATGATAGGAAGATCAACCTCCCCTATCACATCTCTTCTAGACCCATCAAATGCCTTCACTATGAGAGATGTTGGCCTCATGTTAGCACCTTGGTAAGCCAGCTTGGCTAGTGTCCTTTTCGGCATCACATTGAGCGTGGATCCTGTGTCAACAAGAACCCTGGATAATGTATCTTCTTCGCATTTGATCGACACATGCAGAGCACGATTGTGCTTGCATTTCTCAGCTGTTAGATCATTGTCATCAAAGTTTAGCGTGTTGCAGGCCGTGATGTTTGCTACAATGGAGTCGAATTGCCACACTGTAATATCTTTAGTAACATGGTCTTGTGTTAAGATTTTTAGCAAAGCCTGGCGATGCACCGGAGAGCTTAAGAGTAACACCATGACTGATATCTTAGATGGTGTCTGATTCAGTTGGTCTACCACCCGGTAGTCACTTCTTATGATGATTCTCAGAAACTCTTCTTCATCATTTTTTAGGCTTTCTTTTCCTTTGACCAAAGGTTCTTTACTGACGACTGCCTCTGGAATGGGTTTCTAAGGAACAGCAGCTTTTGGAACAGAAATTGCTGGCGGAGGAGCCACATTGTTTGTCCGCGGTTGGTATATGCGACCACTCCGGGTCATCTTACTCCCACCGGCAATGTTAGCTACATTTACTGGCTTCCTTTCTTTGAAGATTCCTTCACACCATGAATGGTCCTGCTTTAGTGTTACAGCCCTTGGGTGAGGTTTGGATCCTCCCCTTGGTTCAAACCCGGCTTGCCCTCTCCCAAATTTTGGGGGTGCATCGTCGCGGAATACTGGCTGGACATTTTTGTAGTTGTTGTTGTTATTATTTCTGAACACAGCTCTTTTGTTGGGCTCTCCAGGCATGTTAAACACGGGTTCAATGACTGCCACATCTTCCCCTTTCTTCCTGCGAGCAATCTCTATCATCCCTTGTTCGATCCTTGCTCGAATGTCTTTTTTCACAATGTCACAACCTTCTGGGTTCAGTATGCATTGTTCGCAGTCTTCATGAGATGTCTTAAGCGCCCATGCTTGAGCAAGACGTTTGTGTAGGTCCACCAGTGGTACCTTGATCTCATCAATAGTAGTAACTGTCTTATCTTCAGACCCTTCCCCTTCTTCAGTAATAGCATTTACTCCACCATGATTTGGTAGAGGGTTATTCTTTACGTTCGGGTGATTGTTCTCAAAGGACAGAATTCTTTTTTCAATCAACTCTCGGACGAGGTGCTGAAGTGCGAAGCATCCTTCAAGATCGTGGCCCGGAGCGTTCTCATGGAATAAACAGCTTGCATTGGCGTTATAGTAGAATGGAAGTGGATTAGGTGGAGCACCCAATTTCCTTGTCTTGACCAAGCCTCTTTCTATCAACATTGGGAACAGATCAATGTAACTCATTGGAATAGGCTGTATTTTTGGCCTATTCGCCTGGTAATTCGCCCTTGGAGCCCTGTTTTAAGGTTGTTGACCATGCGGTTGATGATACTGTTGTTGATTGCCGGAATGATATTGTTGTTGATTGCTGGATGCCCCATGTTGAGGACCATGCTGCGATGATTGTTGAAAAACTGGAGTCACAACTGCTATATATGATGATGGATGATATTGCTGGCGATGGTTTCTGAAACTTTGCGCCTTCTTTCCGTATGTTACCACACTTACATCCCCCTCTTTCTTTTTCTGAAAATTGTTGGTCGGCTTCTTTACAACATTGGTGCTTGAATTAGTATTTGGAGTAGCCACTTTCCCGCTTTTTAAACCGACTTCAACCTTGACCCCTACTTCCATAATGTCAGAGAATTTGGTCGTGACACTGCTGATTAATCGCTCATAGAATTCTGGCCTGACCGTATCTACGAACCAGTCTGCCAATTCCTTTTCAGTAAGGGGTGGCTCCACTTGAGCAGCAGTTCTGCACCATCTTTGCGCGTATTCCTTGAAGGTTTCAGTGCTCTTTTGTATCATGCTGAGGAGCTGACAGCGGTCTGGAGCTAAATCCATGTTGTATTTATATTGTTGAATGAAGGCATATGAAAGATCTTGGAAGCCATGGATCTTTGCTTGATCCAGGCTGAGATACCATTTAGCTGATGCTCCTTTAAGACTGTCCCGAAAACAGTGCACCAACAGCTTGTCGTTTTCAATATGCGGAGCCATCCGCTTACAGTACATAATCAGGTGTACCTTGGGACAAGTAGTCCCCTCATATTTGTTAAACACTGGCGTCTTGAACTTTTGGGGAAATACCAAAACGGACACCAGACACAGGTCTTTGGCGTCAGACCCAAAAACATTGCTTCCTTCGATGGCTCTCATTGTTTTAGCCATAGTGTCCATCTCTACCCTCATTTTTTCGTGTTTTTCATCCTCGGCTTCAGAACCATCGGGTATGTCAAAGATCGGTTGTTGATTGTAGAAAATAGGCCACACCGTAGTTGGTCCACCTGCCTGAGTGAAAATGGGATTCCTAATTGTTGAATCAAACAGTGGATTAAGACTTGAAGATTGTATATTGTTGAATGGTGGCACGAAATCCCGAGACATGCCATAGGGAAATTCTGCAGTGGTAACCGGAGCTACCGTGACGTTGGTCGTTGCTATGGCGACTTCGGAGATTACCGTGGATTGTGTGTCCATCTTTGCCTTGATTACATTGAGAACTTCCATAATCTGGCTGACATCACCCTTGATTCCTTCAATGTCATTGTCCATTTGGTCGAACCTCTGTTCATTATCAGCCATCTTCTTCTGAACTCTGGATCGAGTGTTGTATTTGTGAGTATTCAGCGTGACTCCTTCTCTCCTTTTCTCTCTGAACAAGAACAAAGGATGAGCTACAGAACTCGGAGGCAAGACCAATGCAGGATGGGATGCGAATGCAAATGTAAATGCAAATGCACAAACCATTCAAGGAAAAGCAACGATTTTTTATTTACAAACAAAAAAGTTGGAACAACATGTAACGACATGCTTAAAAAGCATTTTTCATTGATAATTTGAAGTCTATTACAATAGATGGCTCTTGCTAAAAAGCAAGACCTTTCTTACAAGAAGTGAAAGTAAATGCAACATAGGATTACAATCCTTTTTAGGGAAAACAGGAAATGGCGAAACAATGATCATTCTAACAAGATAATCCTTCTCCTTCTTGGTCTTCAACATGAGCTTGGTCTTGGCGGATGATTTCCCACAGGTCTTCATTCTCTCGTTGTGCTTTGATCAAAGTGTATTTCAGCTCTTCCCTAGTCGTGGGGACCTCAGGTTCCATTGTTATCTCATAATCATGAGTATAGAACATGGTCAAAGTTATTTCCTTCGACCAAAGAAAGTACCCTCTGGTAGTTAAACAACTTATGTTTTCCATTGGAGTTATACCCAAGAGGTGAGGATCTCTCTGAGCGTAGTGAGCACGGGCTTCTAGTTCAGGGTTGCGACCAGTTTCGCAAAAGCAAAGCCTCAGCAGTTCTAGCTCGGGCTCCGGCCCGGTTGAATACCCATATTGACGTTGGGCAAGAACATGATTGTAGGTGATGACCCCCTTCGTTCCAATGAGAGGCACATTGGGGAATTCTCCATAATTGGGAATCATGACTAGATTACCAAGGTTGATGTCATACCAGGTGATATCATAATACCTGAGGGTGATGAGCTTAGAAACCCATGCACTTTTGCCGGGGATCCTCCAAAGGATGTGAGTCCTGGGTAGATGAGAGGTAAACCACCTGTCAAGCAGTGCGAGGCAACACAAAAACTGGCCGAGATTGTATAAGATGAAGCGGTGGATGACCACATAGGTATCTTCCAGTATCTCATTTACTGGATTTTTGATAATGAAGAGATGGACCGCCTCCTCACTGATGAAGTCATACGGCTTGGGAAGAGATACAGCCCATATATTAGGAATTCCATGATTGCTTCAAAGATGCCCAGATTTCTATTCTCATAATGATATTCGGCCATCTCCATTAGCGGTCCTGCTTCCATTCCGTAATATCCTCCCTTTGCTCTCATAGGTGGTAAATCCTCTGGCTTGAGATGTAGGGCTTTAGCCAAATCCCTTCTCTTTGGTTTCCCATAAGGAAGTGTGAAAGTCCATGGAATCTTCAAATAGTCAGTGTACTCCTCTATGGTCGGAAGCAGCTGAAAGTCTGGGAAGACAAAACAGTGGTAGGTTGGAGAATAAAACTCGACCAGAGCCTGCAGCATGGGCTCGTTGACTTGAGCACTTATTAGTGGTAGGAGATCTCCATATTTGGCAATGAAGGCGGCGAGATTTCTGACAAGTCTTGCCAATATCCTAAGACGGCCCAACCTCAAATCTGGGAAAGGAAGCATGTCTCTTCTCACCATGTTGTCGTCTGCAAAAAGAAAAGTTTGAATTTCCTTGAATGGTTAGAAAAAATGCAGATGTAAATGCGCATGGTGTCATGGAACTCAGACATTTACGAACATCAAAAGTCGTCATTCATTGATCAACAAAACGAGATTACAAATTATTGTTTCCTCTTACAAGAGTTTTAAACATAAATAACAGCTAATGAGTCCCAAGAAGGTTCCCCTAGCAGCCTCAAGTTGAGCTTCTCGATTTCTTTTTCCATCTGAGTCTTCTCAAGAATGAGCTTGTCCACAATTAACTTCCACGGAGTAGACTGAGGATTAGAAGGTTCTTCTTGTGCTTTCCTCTTCTTACAAGAGAGTACTTCTTCGTTTTTCAACTAGAGTTGTTTCTGGAGCTATGCATTCTCTTCAACGACCACTTGATACTTGTGCTTCCAAGCTTCTTCGGTTTGTCGCGCTTTGACTAAAGCGATCTTCAACTTTTCTTCTTCAGACATGAAGACCAAGGGGCGTTCTTCCTTCAAATCCATAGGCTCTTGTTTAGGATAAGGCATCCTTAGTGTGATGGCCCTCTTTCGAACCCATTGGAGGTATGGTTCCAAAGAGATGCAGTTGAGTCTTCCAAGATCTTTTTTCCCTTTTTTGTGCAGATGCTTCCAAGCCTCTAGAATCTTCTCTTTTAACTCTTGACTATCCTTTTCTTCTTTGAAGAAAATGCTTTCCACTTGAACACCATTGGGCTTGTCCTTCAAAGGGTATCCCAATTGCCGACGGGTGAGGACTAGATTGTAACTAATTCCTCCATTAGCACTGAGAAGAGGTACATTGCCAAAATCCCCACAATTGTCAATGATCATTGTCCCATCATAGTCACGACTATACCAATCAATATCGGAGTGGGTGAGAGCCATGATCTTTTGTGACCACCATCCTTTCTTCGGGTCCCAAAAAGTGTTAGCTTTGGGCAAGTGTGAAGTGAACCATTTGTATAACAACGGAGCGCAACAAGTAATCATCCCTCCATTAAGAAAGTTCCTCAGATGAACAGAATGGTATGCATCTGCTAGCAAGGTAGGCACAGGATTCTTCTTTAAGAAAATTTTAATGGCATTGAGGTCCATAAAATTCTCGAAGCTAGGGAACAAAAATATGCCATAAATAAGCAAGGAAAAGATGGCCTCGAATGCATCCATGCTTAAATTATCCGCATAATATTGAGCTTTCTCGACCAAGAACTCTGCTTTTAACCCAAAAACTCCTCCTTTTGTAATCAAGTTCTTTTTAATATCAACCAATCCTAAACGTGTAGCCTTGGCAATATCTTTCTCTTTAGGGTCCTCCTCCATGATCGAAAAAGGAGAAACTTCAAGAATGGGCAAACCAACCAACTGAGAATACTCCTCTAGTGTGGGCACTAGCTGATAATCAGGGAAAGTGAAATAGTGGTAGAGCGGATCATAAAACTGGAGAAGAGTAGAAAGAAGTCCACTATCCATCTTTATCTTCAATAGTAACAACAGCTTCCCATACCTGCTTTGGAATCTCTCTGGATCTGTCACCAAGGTGCTCAACCTTCTCAAGTCATCTAGGTTAAAACCCTTGTAAGTGTACTTCAAAGTTTTCTTCCTTTCACTATTCATAACGACCTCTGATGTTTACAAACAAAAAAGTCTGAGTTCCATAAAACATGATGATATGATGTTATAAATGCAAAATGCACAAACACATGCAAATGCAAAGATCACACATATGCACACAAGCTTAGGTTTAAGGGTGAGCATGGATCCAAGGTCTACCCATCCCCAAGGATTTGCACTACGGGTTAATTTGTACCTGCCGAACGGGTTCTACAGAATTCCCAGAGTCATCAACCCATCTTTCGGATATTATCAACCTCCCAAATCACTTGGTAATCGATAATATTCTCAAGAGAGTCTCGTCCAAGTGTAGTATCGCGTATCAACTATTTCGGAAATACTTCCTTATAGCCATTGCACTACGCCCTAATAAGGCCAAAGTGGGGTAGAATGTAATCTAAAAGTCCACATCGTCATGGGCTCCTTCGTTGAAAGTAGCATTGTTTTCACGAATACTCGATCAACAATACTAAACTTTCAAGAGGGCCTACACTGAGCGGTGGTTTCTCAAGTTAGCTTGGTCGGGAATCAACTCCCTATAAGCCTTCTTGAATATACCACCATCCTATCATAATTGCGCTCAAGTCCGGGTATAGGACCGTCTCACCACTCAAAGCACCCAATACCCAACACACAAACAAATATATTGACAAATATACATGTTAAGCAGATATTTACAAATATAGCATGCAATTAAACAAAATATGCTAAACCCTTAAGTTAAGTAAGCTTTCCCCAGTGAAGTCGCCATTTCTGTTACGGTGAGAATCGTGATACCAAGCTATTTATTAACTTGAATCTTTAATTCTTAAATTCACAAATGGACTTTAATTTATCCAAAGGAAAGGTCTAAAGAAAGAAAAACCATTTTCGCGATGTAAAAATAACGCTAAGAGATTCGGGGATCGGGGGTTGGTTATGCCTAAGGTAGGTATTTCACATCCGAAACATCTGTAGTACTCTACAGGAACCTTTTGTTTGTTTGCATGCTAAGTTTGGTAAATGTTTGCTAAGGTTTAAGTTGGGTAAAAGGTGTAGGTTAAAACCTAAAGATAGTTTCTAAACTTGCTCGCAAAGACGTCGCGTCCTCTGCCTACATATCCTAACTAGGATAGAATCAGAGCAATCGTAGTTCACCTCACTAGGAATGAAGAACACTTGATTATAATCAAGGTTCTAAGGGGAACAAACATTACAATGCTTGTATAGAGTTTAACAAAACTCTCTTAATCTATGTTATAACACTCAAGAGGGGAATAAGTAATCATCACTATAATTCTTACATAGAGTTTACAAACTCTATCCTAAGGTTCTAGTTGAAGAACACTCCTAACAAAGGTAGGTTTTTTAGACTTAAGGCAAAGTCTAATGGCTTATACTAAGGGTCAAGATGATTTCACAAAGTCAAGGGAACAGGTAATGAACTATCCATGTGTTGTACCCCAAAATTTGACCGACCTCTCTGGCTTATGTTTTATTTCATAGCATCAGCACATACGTAAGCATTGCATTGCATAAGCACACCCCAAATCATCTGTATGTGGGTCAGTTGTCAGGGCGGTGGTTAATCAAGTGTTTTGTTGTCGATAATCAACAGGATCAAGTTTATTCTTCAATTAAAGTTTAATCATGGTTCTCTGATTTTAAGACATGTTTTGGCTCAGGGAGTTTTTATATTAGAGACTTTGGTTTGTTGATATTCAAATGGCCAAATCCAGACTGATTTATTAATTCAAGGCTCTAATCCGTTCCCAATTTAGGATAATTCAAGGTCAATTCTACTTCTCAAGGTTAACTCAAGTGGAAATTGTTTCAAGTTAATAATTTTGTTTGGTTCTCGCGGGATGTCAAGTTTTCATCATTTTAAGTCAAGAACTTTGAGTTTGGTTATCGTGATCTTATGGCGATTTCCAAGTTTACGAGTGAGGTGTAAAACTGGTTTCAAAGTCCATTGCATTTTATAACAGAAACTTCACGAATTCTACAATCTCATCACCATTTATATTATTCAAGCCAAATCATAAAAATTTCATGAATCAGTTCATTGCCAAGGATCCACATACCATGTCACTAGCAAGTCTCCAAATATCATAGATAACGTCTCGCAGTCTGCGAAACCACATGTATCAATCATACAACCTATTTTCAACATCTGCTTGCACATCCTATCTAAACTGGTACCATAGTATTACATGGTCCCACACAAATTTTTATATGGCAAGTTGATTAAAAGGAGAAGTAAAATTGTTCTAGCTAGGAGCCACTTCAAGCTTTTGGCAGTACCTGCTACACAATAAAACAGAGTAACATGGTTTCACTCCCACATATGATACAAAATAGAAGCAATCTCAAAGCCGTATTTTTCATGATAGCAGTAAGCTTTTGACTTGTCCATTTAATTCTGTCTCAATGCACCTCTATGATAAGTTTGTATCAGGCCCCACCGAGCCATCACATACACAATGACCAGAGAGATGCCAACACAAGAGGCATCAATAAACGGTGGCCCAATGCAGTAAAAGACAAGGGTAAGTTGGCATCCCTGCAGAACGTACGGAGACGACGTCACCAATTGCTAGTCCATACCAGGTACCAGCTTGCATGCCATGCGCGACAAGGACTCTTCAGAACTTGCTATGAACCGCGACAGCCGATGTCCCCGCTGCATAATTCCTCAATAAACTGTATACCTGCAATAAAAGACAGAAATCCTTTCAAAAACAAGAAACCTGGCCGCTATGATTTGATAGGGCTGGACCCTACGAAACAGTTTTTACTTCACATAGCAACTGGAGCTGAAGTTGGAAAAGATCTTCGAGTTCAAAAGAGCATACTCCGTGCTGTTGGCCGGCCAACCGAAATCGGAAGTATTATTAAATGGAACATCCCCAGCAGAAGAAAATGGAACTGAGAAGGGTATTTCTCAAAAGAATCAACAAATGTTACCTCAAATACTTGCTAATGCATCTGAGCCCACATTTCATCTACGTCATGCACTTAGTACTAATGTTTCTGACTCTGTTCGAAGAACCCAAAAATGCTGTGTCTATATTGCCGAAAGTAGCAAGTACTGTGCTCGGCTGAATTCTATACAAGCATACAATGATATAAACCAGAATGTGATAGGAGAAGCTAGTCATTTGTCAGAGTATTCCTTCTCTGCTCATAACAACATTATCGATCCCACTGCAGAGCTTGGGGCAAAAACAACTGTAGGACCGCATTGTATGTTGGGGGAAGGCTCGCAGATGGGTGACAAATGCAGTGTAAAACGATCTGTCATTGGCCGCCACTGTAGGATAGGTGCCGATGTTAAGGTTGTTAATTCAGTAGGTATGAACCATGTTACTATTGGTGATCTTTGTTCAATCCAAGGTTCTGTCATCTGCAGCAATGTACAGCTCCAAGAACGCGCAATACTAAAAGATTGCCAAGTTGGAGCAGGCTTCGTGGTCACTGCAGGTAGTGAATGCAAAGGGGAGGTATTGGCTAATAAATGAAACTGGAATGTAAAAAACCAGGGAGAGGAAATGCAGGAATATTGTGGGGTGAGAAAGAGTTTGAACTCTGTGTTATGGCATGCTTGTGCTGGTCCTCTTGTGTCTCTACCTCAGGTTTAAAATGTCACACTGCGTGCCGATAAGGAAACAGATGAAATCTATGCTCAAATGACTCTTCAACCATTGAATTCTGAAAAAGAAGTGTTTTCTGTATCTGAGTTTGGATTGAACCAAAGTAAACATCCAACTGAGTTTTTCTGCAAAACTTCGACTGCTAGTGATACAAGCACACATGGTGTTTTTTCGGTTCCGCGCAGAGCTGCTGAGAAGCTATTTCCTCCATTAGATTACACAATTCAACCTCCAACTCAAGAACTTGTTGTTCAAGATTTGCATGATAATACATGGACGTTTCAACATATATACCGAGGTCAGCCGAAGAGACATCTTCTCACCACAGGATGGAGTTTGTTTGTCGGTTCAAAAAGGCTTAGAGCTGGTGATTCAGTTTTTTATCAGGGATGAGAAATCACAATTGCGAGATGGTGTAAGGCGTGCAGATCATCAACAGACAACAGCGTTGCCATTATCAGTACCTTCTGCTGATAGCAGGCACACAGGTGTCCTTGCTGCTGCAGCTCATGCTGCCGCAAATCGGAGTCCATTCATGATTTTCTGCAATCCAAGGGCATGATCTACAGATTTTGTAGATCCTTCGACCACAGAGAGCGAACCTAACAAATACCTTAAACATGCATTCAATGTTGAGAAATGATCAACCTGAAAAGTTTCACCCTTTGACCAAAACCGAGAAGATGGAAACAGAATCCCAGTCGTTGCCTGATCAAATTTTTGATTTCCCTTCTATCGAAGCCTACAACAACATTGGAAAAAGCGAATGCGGCTAATCCTGTTAATCCTCAAAGCCTCGGAAACCAATCGACGTATCATAATCAAAATCCATTATTATTCGCTCAAACTAGTCCCTGGCCTATCCAACAGCAGGATTCTGATGTGAACAGGCAAGAGCTGGTCCATCTCAAGCAACCGGTCGCAGATATGAACTTTGAAAAAATCTGAGTTGAATGCCTGTCATTGTAGAGAATTGAAATGCATGGAAGAAAATATGACGTTGTCCACAAGTCTTGATTACCTAAAGTCTGAGTTAGCAGTGTATACTGCTCAGTGTAGAGCATTAATTGATCAAAACAGTGCAACAGTATCAGAACTTAGGGAACACGAGAGTAGGACAGAAAATGTCAGCAATTCTTCTTACTTGCGTGAAAGCGAGTGTCGGCTTGAGTTTGTAAGGCTGGAGCAATTGTTGGAAAGTGTTTGAAGAGATGGGGCAGGACTGTTTTCATCAAGTGTAGAAGCCGAAGTCAAAAATATAGCTCTCCAAAGAAAATTGAATGATTTTAAAACTTCAACTACTTCTATGAAATAATCTGATAGTGATACTGATGAAGTCGCAAATATCAACGAGGATGACATAAGGCAATTACACCGGCAAAGTGATGAATTAAACGGTTCACATGAATGGAATCCAAGAGACTTGTCTGTTGCCAAAGATGGTGATCAGTTTTTGATGAATATTATGATGCAGACACAGCCATGGGCGATGAAAATTCTATCGGCAATAACATTTCAGTCATGTCATTCAGTAAATCTCAAATACTTGAAGAACCTCCGCTGTTTGAGTCTCCGAAATTCAGCAACACCAATAGAAATTAAACACAGGTCATGAGGAATTGGAGCCTCCCTGAGGGCTTTTACTCCTCGATCCTAAGTCTATACGGCGGAAGTTTCGATTGGAAGAAAATGGAGCGAAATTGGACGGAGTAGCTTTATCACCAGCAGTGCGGATATCCAACCTCAATCATCATTAAGGCAACGTTTGGTGTCTGCATTGGCATTGCAAAATTCCGACCATAAATATTCAGAATGGCACGATCGACACGACTATCAGCAGTAAGAATTTTTGTTTGATCTTGTTCTGCAACCTCATAAGAGACTTCCTCACGCAAATACCCGAGAGCCTCCAAAGTTGCTTGCTTGACATGAGCAGGAACTTGATGGATATTCGATAAAAGTGATCCTATCAGCTCAGGCCGCTGTTTATGAGGAAGCTCAATAAGTTCAGCAATATGTGCAATCTCTACCCTTGAGAATGGTTTAATCAATCTCCAGAAATTCTGCTCCAGAAGGGTGTCATACGTGAATGGCATCATTCATCCTTGTTTTCACCCTGATGACAATACCTGCACAAGGAAAGACAATAGCTCAAAAAACAAAACCCCCAGACCATAGCCAGCACCTTGAAGCTTGCTCAAATTGAAGCGGCAGGACACGGAATAAGACAGAACGAATCGAAATTCAAAACTACATTCAACGCAACAATCAATTTCAAGATTCAAGCAACAACAAGTTCAAAATGAAATGTGAAAAAACGCTGATTCTACCTTCAAAGTTCAGCTCGTGTACTGTGAAGTATGAATGTCAGTTTGATGGCATAGATTTATTCGCTCTCGGGTTTGCTTTGGAATGTGGCTTGAATAAGTGAAGTTGAGACTGAGAGTCATTTCTGGTGGTAGCAGATGCAGAAGATGAACCATCGACCGTAGGAGCAAAGCCAAGTTCTTTCTCAATTATTTGAAGGGTTTGAGGAGGAAAGACTCATTTTCAAATTCCAAAGTGATGCCTCATAACTTGAATGCACTAGAGGGTCAACATGTCTGTGTATACTGCATATTACTTCAGATAAAGAAGGGCAACTTTTGGTCACTTGAAACCTCTAGAATATTAGCACAAACAACTCTAGCAATTGATTTGGCAGCAGAAGGATTCTCTCCAAGCATTCTAATGGCACCACCTGCTGACCAGAGTTCAGGAAAATGTGACTCTAAGTCATTCATTACACACTAGAAAGAGACAAAACCTGTTACAAAGCAAGAGTTAACGGTTAGGTTATTTTCATGCAGTAAAAAAACTCAAAATCCATGGTAAAATAGTATCTTTTCGCAGTAAGATCTGAGTAAAAACAAACAAATTCAAAAGCTACAAACAGACAAAGAACATGCTGTTTTCAATCCCACAACTTCAGCCCTTGCTCCCATTGCAAAAAGTATCTCATTTTCTTTCCCAAAGAGGAACAGACCCAAAAGTTCCCACAACTTCTCTAAGTTAAACCCTAATCCCACATCATATATATTGGTTACTGCTCATTCAGAAAAGAACCCTAACAACAAAAAACAGCTGCTTTTTTTTTTCTCTCATAAACTCATCACAAAGAATTGAAGAAAGAGGAGATTGAAGAAGGAGCTCACCTGTGTTCTGTACTAACCATCTGTTGGTATTGCTCCTACTCTGTAAGTACCCTGTTACCCTTTCTGCATTCATAGCCTTATTCTGTGTTTGTTTGGTTCATTTTGTTTTCCGGCATTGAGGTTAACGAACCCTCACCATCTACAACTAACTTCAAACACTCTCTCAACTCGTCTTCCAAGCTCTCCAAACTTGTTTAAACCGGAGTCCAGAAAACCACATCTTTCACCATGAAACCTCCACTTCCTTTTACTCAACCTGTTAAACAATAACAGCATCTAAATCGTGAACCCCGTTCTCCAGTTTTCAATGTCGTATCCCTTTCACCGTTTCCCTCCTCAAACATCACCTCCTTTAACATAACAACAACTTCAAAACCTTTTCACGAGCAGTTGGCGTGCGTATATACACTTCAATCCAACACCATTAACTTCCCCAACCTTCAACCAGACCTTCAAACTTCCCAGCTTTTCCGTCAACCTCAACATTCACACAACAAACCAAACGAGTTAACAAAGATGAGTAACTCGCGAAAAACTCAGACGAACCTCCTCAATGTTCACCAAACACGCCCATCCCACCTTCAACGAACTTCAAATCTTCATCATAAACAAACCACGGTCGCCGCCTTAAATATTTTTCTTGAGTTTTACGATTGCTGATTCACTTCATATGATTGTCGATGGTTTTTGACAGAACCATCTTGTACCTCGCGTCGTGATTACCGTTCGTTTGTTTTCCATTTTTTCTTTTTTCTTTTTCCTTTCAACTCTTTAGAAGAGGCTAATGTTGATCTACTGGTAGCACTAGAGTCGAGCCTCTTGTTTTTTTAATTTCTTTAAATTTCAATGGTGTATGGTCTGGGCTTATAGCCCGTCTCTTGCTTTTTTTATTTGCACTGGTTCTGAGTTTTGAGGGGTGATGGGCTTTAGGCCCATATGATCCCCTCCTTTTCGCTCACCTCATTTCATACGGTACCCCCTGTTTCATTTCTTTTATGTTTAGTTTATTAAAAAACAATTATAGCTTGTTAATATATGTATATTAATTTTTTTAAAACAAACTGTTTTTATATATATATATATATATATATATATATATATATATATGTAAATATATTATATTAATTTTTAACATTTCTTTTTAGCTTTTATATGTTTTCTTTTAGAATATTGGTATTATATTTAATTTTAGATAGTTGATTCATTTTCCTTTTGTCATTGAACACTCTTGCCCTTCCGTGGTCGATGACGAGACCTCCGTAATTCATTACCAGTCAAATTATTGATAGGTAATGTTGGATCTGAGACCACCTCTTTTCCCTTTTCGTTACTTGTCCCGACTCGATTCCAAACTTTGTCAAACAATTTTCAAAATCGACTTATCTTTGTATTGAATTTAAAAGAGGGGATTAAGTGTAGACTTTCTTCCTCTCCGAGTGTTGGGATGCCCACTGTAGTGAGGGTGGTTCCGACACTCGTCTTTCAATACAAAGACGTTTCCCATCCATTTTCAAATCTCATCTCCTTAAAATCGATTCTTTGTGTTGAGCTAAAGAGAGGATTGGGTGTAGACCCCTTCTTCTTCGAGCATAGGGATGCCCACTGTAGTGAGGGTGATCTCGACGTTCGTCTGTCAATACAAAGACGCTTCCAACATTTCCTCATAAAAACCTCGGCCTCGTACCGAGCCCTTTTTCAAACCATATTAATTTGATTTCTCTTTGTACCGAATTAAAAGAGGGGATTAAGTGTAGACTTTCTTCCCCTCCGAGTGTTGGGATGCCCACTGTAGTGAGGGTAGTCTCGATACTCGTATCTCGATACGAAGGCGTAACTTTATCCATCACATATCTCTTTATCCACTATCTCACTTTTACAACTTCATCCCGTAACCTTTCTCACCTAAAACCTCGGTCCCGCGCCGAGTGCATTTTCAAATCATTTTCATAACAAAACTTGAATGGTCGTGGAGTGGTTAGGCGTAGGCCTTCTCCTATCCCGAGTGCTGACGTTTACCGTAGGGTTCTCTGTCGCAAAGCACTTACCATTCAAAACTAAAAACATCTTTAATAAGAGAACGAAGTTCTCTTTGCATTGAATTAAAGAGAGAGGAATGGGTGTAGACCTCTTCTTCTCCGAGCATAGGGATGCCCACTGTAGTGAGGGTGGTTTCGACGCTCGTCTTTCAATACGAAGACGCCTCGTTCACCACACCCTTTTATAACAAAAAACTTTGAGACAAAGAATTGGGTACTACCCGTAGGGGTTACTATCCGAGGACCTGTCTCGCCCCCCTAAAAAACAATCCAATCAATCAAACGTGACTTCTTGCCCCGCGTGGCAAAAACTAATCAATCTTTCAAAAAGGATATGTTACGTCCGTTCTACCGCAAACAGGTAACGCCTAAGTCTCCAACGAGCGAGCAGCAAAACACCTAACTGCTAGAATGCGCACGATAGCATCATCCATAAAAAAACATCAACACACCGTAGGCCGAACTACGGCTGCTCTGATTTCTCATACCAGATGAGAATACGTAGGCACAAGGGCCACAATCCTTGGCGAGCACATCCCCCCCTATTACCCGTAGTTTCCCGAACTACGTCGACTCTGACTTTCTCACGTCTATTGAGAATACGTAGGCCTAGGACCGCGAGGTCCTACCGAGTCTGTTCTCTCCCTTTTTCCCCGTTCTCTCTTTCCTCCTAACTTTCTTGTTTCTAAACCCTTATCTTTACCCATTGGAACATACTTCTTATAGCATAATATTTAAGCAGATAAAATTACATATCGACAAACAAAAGGTTCCCATCGAGTACGATGGATGCGAGGGGTGCTAATACCTTCCCCTCGCATAACCGGCTTCCGAACCCGTTCATGGTTGCGAGACCATCTTATCCATTTATTTCCTAAGGTTTTCTCGATATTTTCCTTTCCCCTCACGGGATAAATAAAGTTTGGTGGCGACTCTTCTGTCTATCCTTTTCGCCTCCCCGTCGTTGCGCGACGCATTTTTCGAGTAGCGACAGCTGGCGACTCCGCTGGGGATACCTAGCAAGCCACGCCTATTTTGTTTGTCGCATTTGTGCTTTATTTGTTTTGCTATTTATTTTATGGTTATGTTTCTTTCTAACTTCTTGGGTTCATATTGGTTTGGTTTGTGAGGATAAAGCTTTCTACCCGAGCTTTCGAGTATGCACTAAGTTAGGAGGTGGTTTCTTTCTGATTTGCGAGACTTAGGACTCGTTGAGTTGGATCGAATTCCACCGCTCAGATGAGACCCCGTTGGAATAATTATGTCTTACGTGTAGTCGTAATGACGTTCTTATCTTCAACTTGGGAGTCCGCGATTCTGAGGACCTTTGTAGAACCTTATTCCAAAGGTTACTAAAACATGACGCTGTGTTCATCCTTTTTGAAAGGAGTACCGTCTTACGAGTAGTCGTTATGATGGGAAACTTTTGAGGGTTAGTGCATAGGACTTTGTTTGAAAAGCCTTTTGGAACGCCCTCTCGAACCAGTAGATTGCTCACCCGATGGAAAGATACCTTGTGTTCTTGTCTTGCAGGATTTGTGATGTTGATCTTATTATTGTTCCATTGTCATATGCATTCATAAAACATTGCATTACATATCATTTTGCATATCAAGAGACTTAAGAAGCTATGATTATCTCAGGTATTGGTGAACTCAATGGCTGATATAAGAAAGAGAAGCACAAATTCCATAAAGTTTAGGGAACCAAAATTGGAATCAATTCAAGACCTTCTGATTGACGTGCCGAAAGTTATCAAGATCAACTTTCAAGGGGAATATGGGAAACTGCTTGATCTTCTCCACTCCAGAGTTGATACCTGGGCCCTGTACGCTATGGCTCAATTTTATGATGCGCCTCTCCGGTGCTTCACTTTTCAAGACTACCAGTTGGCTCCCACCTTGGAAGAATATTCTCACATTTTGAACATTAAGATTAAGGACCAACCTGTCTATACAGGTTTGGAAGAAGAACCAAAACCTGCTGTCATTGCTCTTGCTCTTCATATGACCAAAGAAGAGGTCAAGAAGGGTCTAACCAGTAAAGGGGGTGTTCAGGGTTTTCCATTGAAGTTTTTGCTAGAAAAGGCCGCTCAGTACAAGGTTGATGAAGATTGGGAAAAATTCGGTATAAGTGTTGCTCTGATGATTTACGGGATTGTCCTCTTTCCAAATGTGGACAATTTCATAGACATCACTGCCATTGTTCTCTTTATGCAGAAGAATCCCATCCCCACACTCCTCGCCGATGTTTATCACTCTATTCATTGGAGGAGTGAAAAGAAGGCGGGAACGATCCAATGCTGCTCTCACCTACTATACAAATGGTATGCTTCTCATTTGCCCAAGAAAGGACCGTTTGTGGAAAACAAGAAGGAGTTGAAATGGTCTCAGCGCATCATGTCTCTGGAAGCTAGTGATATTGCTTGGTACTCTCATGAGTACTATGATGTGGAAATCATCTTCAGTTGTGGAGAATTCAGTAATGTACCTTTGATCGGTAGGGCCGGTTGTATTAACTATAACCCATTCATGGCATTACGTCAGTTGGGCTATGCTATGGAGGGCGAGCCCGAAGCAGAGAAGGTTCAGAGTTTCTTTCTGCTAGCCACATCAGAAGACCCTGCGTTTGTCAAGAAGATTGCTAAGGCTTGGGGCAAGATTCATACAAAGGGAAGGAAGGAGTTAAAAGCGAAGAACTGTGTGGCAAAGGAGCCATACAACCGGTGGTTATTAGCCAGAGTAGCTGAAAAGTCGTTGCCATTTCCCTTAGAGCCCTCTATGCGAGAAGCACCTCCTGCTCCCACTCATGTACCCATAGAAGAATACGAAAAACTGAAGCTAATAGTGGAGAGATTGACTAAGGAGAATCAGGACCTTCAGAATGAAGTCCACCAAGCAAATGTGGAGAACAGTCAGTACAAAAGAAAGGTGGAGTTTGAACAGGATCAAGCGGCTGAGAGTAGCAAGAAGCTAAAATTAGAAACGGATCTGAGAGTCAGGTACCAACAGGGTTACGAAGGGGCTGACGCATCATTAACAACTCTCCGGCAGCGCCTGAAGGACACCAAAGCTTCTTGTGATAGGGCATGGCACTTCTTTGAGATTGCCTCTGCCGAGAAAAAGGAAATACGAGAGAACCTTGAAGCTGATATTGGAAATCTTGAGGAACAACTAAGAAGTGCCTTGACCCTAGCGGAAAGTGAACGAAGACTCAAAGAGGAGGCCTTGAGGGGTTCATATGTCACATCTGACGTGTGGAATAACAAGTGTCAAGAATTGGAGACCGCCCAAGAGACAGCCCTTCTGTGGAGGAATCGTTTTGAGGCCTTGCAAAGAGACGGTGCGCAGTGGCTCGAGAAAGAGGCTCAGCTTAATGAGTTGCTGGACACCCATGTGGATTCTATTTGTTATTACCAGTCGACTCTAGATACGTGCCGTGCTAGGTACAACAATTTGGTGGAGTATTGCAACCTTATGATCCGTGATATCCCATGGAGGTTAGAGAGCGCCATTCAAGATTTGGAAGGAAATGATATTCCCCCTTCTGTTCACCACTTTATCCAGCTCTGTGACCAAATGGTCAGGAGGTTCATGTTCGAGACGAGGAAGCTTGAAGAGCGTCTCCAAAAGGAGAAATTCTAGTTTTTAGTACTCTTGATTTCCGGTCATTTAGTGTTTTCCTTGTAATGAGAATTGTTATTCGACATAGTCAGCAAATGTTTGTATTGAATCTTCCCAAATTAATGAGAATTTGCTTTTGGTCTAATTGTGTTTTCTTTATTATTTGTTCATTCGCAATTCTATAATACCGGTTATAGTCATAGGTTTCGAAAGTCTCTTGAGCATTCGCATAAACTGGCGCATCATTTTGCATTCCCTGAAACTCGACCTCACACCGCTTGCCATTCTACAGAAAGAAAGGGAAAGAGGAAGAGCAAGCTGACTTCTCAACACTCCTACAACACGCGGGGAAATCAGCAGAGAATTATGGATCAGGTTCAAGCCGAGCTTTTGGAATTTCGTGAGAAGATGGCGCAATTCATGGAGATGATGCAGGGGGTGGCCAATGGGCAGGACCAGTTAAGGACGTTGGTTCAACCCTTAATAGCTCAAGTGGATGGAAGTGGCGTCTTGCACGGCGGGGCTGCTGCTGTTCCCCCTCCTGCTAATGGTGGAACCTCGCAAGTCAACGGTGGCCCAACCGTAGTCAACCTTCCGGGCGGAAGAGAACAAACTGGGATCCCCATCCCGGTTGTGGCAGGTGCCATACCTACTAGCGTGAATCCTCAATGGGACCAAGATGAACAAGATGACATCTTCTCCATGAGAGACCTTGGGGGAGGGTTACGATCCGACACTAATAGAAGGTTTGACGAAATAGAAGAAAAGATGAAGAGCATTCTGGAAAGCCAGAACACTATGGGACTTGACATGTCCAATCTGGGACTAATTCCAGGACTTAGGATTCCTCCAAAGTTCAAGGTGCCAGATTTCGATAAATACAAAGGAACGACATGTCCAAAGGTGCATATCCGCTCCTATTTTCGAAGGATGTCGGCATACTCTGATGACGAGAAGTTGCTTATGCACTTCTTCCAAGATAGTCTGTCAGGACCTTCTCTGGAGTGGTACATGGGTTTGGAACCTGCCAATATTCGAAGTTGGAAGAATTTAGCAGAGGCCTTTGTCCAGCATTACCAGTATAATAGTGACCTAGCACCAAATCGCGTGCAGTTGCAGAATCTATCCCAAAGAAGCAATGAGTGTTTTAAAGAATACGCCCAGAGGTGGCGAGAGCTTGCCGCTAGGGTGCAATCTCCCATGGTGGAAAGAGAACTGATCGATCTATTCGTGGCCACGTTGCCCAGAATCTACTACGAGAAGTTGGTGAGTAACATGTCAGGAAGCTTCTCGGACTTAATTATCACGGGCGAAAGAGTTGAAAACGGTATAAAATTGGGGAAAATTCAAGCAGCGGAAGGGACCTCATCTGGAGGTGGGAGAAAGTTTTTTGGTGCGAAGAAAAAGGATAATGAAACAAATGCAGTGTACGGCTTTAACAACCGAAAGAGATACTTGGATCAACGTCAGCAGCGACCGTATTACCAGCAACCGTCACAAGTAGCAAGTATTGCCATCCCGGCGACACAGCCTCCACAACAACAGCCGCGGCAACAACAGGAGCAGCGACCTCAACAACAGAATTATGCACCAAGACAGTTCCAGGACAGGAGAAGGGTGGCGGAT
The DNA here is from genome assembly GCA_963859935.3 of Lathyrus sativus. Lineage (NCBI taxonomy): Eukaryota > Viridiplantae > Streptophyta > Magnoliopsida > Fabales > Fabaceae > Lathyrus > Lathyrus sativus. The sequence continues at coordinate 178,154,442 of OZ012737.1, forward strand.
AGACACTTTGACACACCGCCAATGCCATACGCTCAGTTGCTACAACACTTAATTCAACTGCAGTTGGTCCAGAAAAGGACAATGGCACCTCTAACTGGCCAACCACCTCCAAGATATGACGCCAACGCTAGGTGTGAATTCCACTCTGGCGCCCCCGGCCACAGTATTGACAACTGTAAAGCCTTCAAACACAAGGTACAAGACCTTATCGATAGTAAAGCTATCAATTTCAATCAGGATGCGCCAAGTGTGGATCGAAATCCCATGCCTAACCATGGTAAGGGTGGCGGTGTAAATGCTATTGACAGTGAGGAAGGCCTGAACTTGGTATCCAGGGTAGAGGATTTGAAGACGCCGTTAAGTTTCGTGAAGAGCAAGTTGTTAGAAGGAGGGGTATTCCCAGGCTGCGGAAAAGATTGCGAAGACTGTATGATCTGTCGGGTAGGATGTCGGAACCTAAGGAACCATATACAGCACATGATGGATGACGGTTTGTTACAATTTGATAGAATCTGTGAGAAAAATGCTGAAGAGGTGGTCATCGAAGATAAGGATGAGGTGGCCACCATATCCATCCCATACAAAACAATTACAATTTCTGCGCCTCCGGCGAGGCCCACTATTATATTCACAAAGGCAGGGCCCGTACCCTATGAAAGTTCTAAAGCAATTCCTTGGAACTATGGGGCCGAGGTCTACTGCAATGGCCAAAAGCAGGAACTGAGAGGTTCACCGTTGGATTCTGTTGATAATTTGATAGGAACTGGAGGAATGACACGGAGCGGGAGAGTATTTGCACCTCCCGAAGTAAGCACAGAAAGGGCTGATAAAGGTAAGGGTAAGGTCATAGCGGAAGAGAATTCTCAGGCCAGAGGAGAGGAAGCGTTGCTGAAGGATGCGGAGGAATTCATGCGCTTAATAAGAAAAAGTGACTATAAAATTGTGGATCATTTACAACAAACTCCTTCAAAGATTTCTATCTTGTCACTGCTGTTATGTTCTGAGGCTCACCGGAATGCTTTGCTCAGAGTTTTGAATAATGCTTATGTACCTCAAGAGATATCCGTGAATCAGTTGGAAGGCGTGGTGGCCCATGTCAATGCAGGTAACGGGTTGGGATTCACGGACCGCGACTTGACGCCAAAAGGGAGGAACCACAACTTGGCTCTGCACATTTCACTTGAATGCCGAGGAACAATGATGTCACATGTACTTGTTGATACAGGGTCATCTTTGAATGTGTTGCCAAAGAAGGCATTGATGAAGATCGATCATCAAGGTCTATATTGTACGCCCAGTGATTTGGTGGTGCGGGCTTTCGATGGAACCCGAAGATCTGTCTTTGGGGAGATAACTCTGCCTATCCGAGTAGGCCCAGAGGTGTTTGAAACAGTTTTCTACATCATGGATATCCAGCCTGCTTATAGCTGCCTTTTGGGTCGGCCTTGGATACACTTAGCAGGCGCTGTAACGTCGACTTTGCACCAGAAATTGAAATATATGGTGGAGGGGAATATTGTGACCGTTTGTGGGGAAGAAGACATCATGGTGAGCCATCTGTCTTCATTCAAATATGTGGAAGTCGACGGCGAAATCCAAGAAACGCTGTGTCAGGCTTTTGAGACTGTCCAAATCAAGGAGAAGGCACCGGTCGAGGTCAAAGCTCCAGAAGTTGCCATGTCATCATACAAGGAAGCACGGGCCGTGGTGGAATCCGGGTCAACACAAGGATGGGGACAAGTGGTGAGCGTCCCAAACAAACAAGATAAGTTCGGATTGGGATATAGCCCACATGGATCAACTTCACAAAGCACTCCACGCTACAAAGGTTCTGTCCAATTTACTAGCGGTGGAGTCATTTTCGATCAAATTAATGCCATATCAGACGAAGAAGGGGACAGCGACTGTGATATGGATGCGTGGATCCAGCCATGCATCCCCGGCCAGGGCTTGAAGAATTGGAGCATGGAGGAAGTTATCACAGTGACTTATGAAGAGTAATTGATTTGTCTTGATTAATGTATTTCCATATGCTCTGCCCAAGGCATATTGGACTTTATTTGTAGGGCCCTATCTTTGTGCATGTGAACAATCTTTTTATCATCAATTAAAAGGCGTCTTTTCATTCAGAATTTTGTGATCCTTGTTGTTCTTATTTTTATCTTTAACAATAAAATGGCAATGTGGTTTGTGTTTTTGTTTGCATATCATTTAAAAGCATAAAATCATCATCATCGCAGGTTGCACATTTCAGATGCCACCGACTCAGACTTGTCTATGACTCGGTATGACTTTGACAATCCGATCTTTCAAGCCGAAGAAGAGATCGAAGAAGACGAAAACCTGCCTGAGGAGCTTGCCAGATTGTTAAGACAAGAGGAGAAGGTCATCCTGCCTCATCAGGAGGAAGTTGAAGTTATCAACCTGGGAACAGAAGAAGACAAGAAGGAGGTCAGAATAGGGGCAACACTGCAAAGTAATGTCAAGCAATGTTTGGTAGAGTTACTCCAAAAGTACAAGGATGTTTTTGCTTGGTCATATGAGGATATGCCAGGACTCGACACGAACATCGTGGTTCATCGTCTGCCTCTTCGTGAAGAATGTCCTCCTGTCAAACAGAAATTGAGAAGAACAAGGCCAGATATGGCAGTGAAGATCAAGGAAGAAGTTCAGAAACAGTTAGATGCCGGATTTCTTGCTGTGGCCAACTACCCTCCTTGGGTCGCTAACATCGTGCCCGTGCCTAAAAAGGACGGCAAAGTTAGAATGTGTGTTGATTATAGGGATTTGAATAGAGCAAGCCCAAAGGATGATTTCCCGCTTCCCCATATTGACGTGCTTGTTGATAACACCGCGCAATTCTCGGTGTTTTCCTTCATGGACGGTTTTTCCGGATACAATCAAATTAAGATGGCGCCGGAAGATATGGAGAAAACGACTTTTATCACACCTTGGGGGACCTTTTGCTATAAAGTGATGCCTTTCGGGTTAAAGAACGCAGGGGCAACTTATCAACGAGCAATGGTCACACTCTTTCACGACATGATGCATCACGAAATCGAAGTTTATGTCGACGATATGATTGCAAAGTCCCAAACTGAGGAGGGGCACTTGTTGAATCTTCTAAAATTGTTTGAGAGGTTGAGGAAGTTCAAATTGAGGTTGAATCCAAGTAAATGTACTTTCGGCGTACGGTCAGGAAAGCTGCTGGGGTTCATCGTTAGTGAGAAAGGTATTGAGGTTGATCCCGCGAAGATCAGGGCGATTCAAGAAATGCCAGCACCAAAGACTGAGAAGCAGGTTCGTGGTTTCTTAGGTAGGTTGAACTATATTGCAAGGTTCATATCTCACCTCACCGCCACTTGTGAGCCATTGTTTAAACTTCTAAAGAAGGATCAGGCGGTCGTTTGGAACGAGAATTGCCAGAAGGCGTTTGAGAAAATAAAAGAATACCTACAAGAACCCCCAATACTGATGCCCCCGGTGGCTGGGAGACCGTTGATAATGTACTTAACAGTTCTTGAAAATTCTATGGGTTGTGTTCTCGGTCAGCACGACGAGACTGGAAGAAAGGAGCACGCAATTTATTACTTGAGTAAAAAGTTCACAGACTGTGAATCCAGATATTCAATGTTAGAAAAGACATGTTGCGCGCTTGCTTGGGCCGCCAAGCGCCTAAGGCAGTATATGCTAAACCACACAACCATGTTGATTTCAAAGATGGACCCAATTAAGTACGTGTTCGAAAAGCAGGCGCTATCAGGAAGGATCGCTAGGTGGCAGATGATTCTGACAGAATATGATATTCAATATGTATCTCAAAAAGCTATTAAAGGTAGTGTTCTGTCAGAATACCTTGCAGAGCAGCCAGTCGATGATTATCAGCCAATGAAGTTTGACTTCCCTGACGAAGACATTATGTACTTGAAAATGAAAGATTGCGACGAGCCGTTGCCGGGCGAGGGACCGGAATTGGGTTCCCAGTGGAAATTAATCTTTGACGGCGCTGTTAACTCATACGGTAGTGGGATTGGGGCAATCATTACAACTCCCCATGGGTCCCATATACCATTCACCGCGAGGTTAACATTCCCATGTACCAACAACGAGGCCGAGTACGAAGCATGTATCATGGGTATTGAAGAAGCAATCGACTTAAGAATCAAGAACCTTGATATCTATGGAGATTCAGCCTTAGTGGTCAACCAAATCAAGGGAGAGTGGGAAACGCGCCAGCCAAATCTGATCCCATACATGAATTACGCAAGGAGGTTGCTACCTTTTTTCGATCGAGTAGAGCTTCACCATGTGCCGAGGGTAGAAAATCAGATGGCTGATGCTTTGGCTACTTTATCCTCGATGTACAAAGTTAACTTCTGGAACGATGCTCCAATAATTGTCATTTCGCGGCTCGATAGACCAGCATTTGTGTTCGCAATAGATGAAGCCCCTGACGGTAAACCATGGTTTTATGACATCCGGAACTTTCTTAAAAACCAAGAGTACCCGCCTGGGGCATCTACCCAAGATAAGAAGACTTTGAGGAGATTGTCCGGCAATTTCTATCTGAATCCAGACGGTGCGCTCTATCGGAGAAACCATGACTTAGTGCTACTAAGATGCGTGGACGAAAAAGAGGCAAATTTACTTATGGAAGAGGTCCACGAAGGTGCTTTCGGAACACATGCAGGTGGGCATGCCATGTCTCGGAAATTGTTGAGGGCAGGATATTATTGGTTAACTATGGAGTCAGATTGCTTCAAGTACGCCAAGAAATGCCACAAATGTCAAATTTATGCCGACAAGATTCATGTACCGCCGTGTCCTTTGAACGTCATGTCGTCGCCGTGGCCTTTTTCCATGTGGGGCATTGATATGATTGGAAAAATCGAGCCGACCGCGTCCAATGGACACCGTTTCATCTTAGTGGCTATTGATTATTTCACCAAATGGGTCGAAGCGGCCTCTTATGCCAATGTCACAAAGCAGGTAGTGGCCCGATTCATTAAAAGAGATATCATCTGTCGATATGGGATACCCGAAAGGATCATTACTGACAATGGTTCTAATTTGAATAACAAGATGATGAAGGAACTGTGCCAGAGTTTCAAAATTGAGCATCACAATTCTTCTCCCTATCGCCCGAAAATGAATGGCGCCGTGGAAGCAGCCAACAAGAACATTAAGAAGATAGTACAGAAGATGGTGATAACTTATAAGGATTGGCACGAGATGTTGCCCTTTGCCTTACATGGATATCGCACTTCGGTGCGTACTTCAACTGGGGCAACCCCCTTCTCGTTGGTGTATGGCATGGAAGCTGTTCTGCCATTAGAGGTCGAGATCCCTTCTCTAAGAGTACTGGCAGATGTCAAACTAGATGAAGCAGAATGGGTAAAGAACAGATTGAATCAACTTAGTTTGATGGATGAGAAAAGATTGGCGTCTCTTGCGTACGGTCGTTTGTATCAAAAGAGGATGAAGAGCGCCTATGACAAGAAGATACGACCTCGGAGCTTCCAGGCAGGCGACTTAGTGTTGAAGCGAGTTCTCCCACCACAAAACGATCATAGGGGCAAATGGACCCCCAACTACGAGGGGCCATATGTTGTAAGAAAAGCATTCTCAGGAGGGGCCTTGTTGCTGTCAACTATGGATGGCGAAGATTTTACATCCCCGGTGAACGCAGACGCGGTCAAAAAATATTTTGCTTAAGAAAGCTCGCTGGAAAGAAAAAGAGTATCCAGGCAAGAATGAGGCATCCCGGCGAACCATAAAAGGATAGGTTCGGGCAAAAATTAGGGATATAAGAAAAATGTGAGCCCGCAAAGTTGAAAACCTGAAAGGGCAACTTTGGCAAAAATGGGTATCCTGGTGAGTCGAAAACCCGCAAGGGCGATTCAGGCAAAAAAAATTAGGGATTTTAAAGCAAATGACTGCGGCCTGCGCATTGATTATCACAAGCATAGTGGATTCTAGGGAGAACTCGAAGATCGACCATTCAAAACAGTCTCTTCGGAAGTTAAAGCATCGGAAAGCGTCAAAGCCGCGCGAGTCATGGATGAGTCGTCACATGGTGCTTGTCTGTACCACGTTGCCGACATTTTTGTATATTTTCCTTGTGATTGTCTTTTTGCGCGACTTTCTCTTTTCAGGAGTTGCATCCAATGTAAAGTTGCCTATTTTCAGGCCTTTTATCAATAAAATATACTATTCAGAAAAAGCTTTTGTTCTGGTTTTAAATTTTTACCGTTTTGTTTGCAAGAAACGCCTGATATTTTTGATGAAGAAACCTTACATGCATAAACTTGTGGGCTTTGCTAACTATTAATCAAGACATTTGTTTTAAATAAGGTCATAATTGATAAACTTGGTGCCAGCTGTATAACACATTTGCCTAGCTGTTGTCACTTTCCCCAAGCAGAGGTTGAGGATGATTCTTTCCTTATCTAATCCACAGTCAAATTAGCAGAGTTAATTTTCTTCCCACAGAGTAGGGCTGACTCAGAGATCGTTCATCTCCATCCCCAGCGGAGAAAGTGTGGGATAAATTCCCGGTAAGTCTTGTTCAACATCCCTAGCAGATAGTGGATTCAATCTCCGACAGAAGAGAGTTATTCCTCAGCAATTTGCTATGTTTCCCCAGTAGGGTTATTCCGGCTAATCATTCATGGTTGATTTCACCGGTAGAGTGGAGTTGTTGTCTCCAGCCAAGTGGCTTGTTCCCCAAAAGAGTTGTAGACTGGTAGGCCATCCGGGACGTTTTCCGCAGCAGAGTTTGATTTGGATCCCCAGCGGAATGGGTTTATTCTTAGCAAAGCAGTTTTACCCAGAAGTTTTTCTCGGAAGCCATCCAAGGCTTGTATTCCCCAGCATGAGTTTGTTTGCGCTAGGCGTACCTAGCTCTGACCCAACGGAGTTGGCTCTTTCTCTCTAGCATTTATTTTGCTAGATTGGTTCATTTGCATCTACATACATGCATAGCATCTACCCAAACGCGAAGCATTTCCATTTCATATGGAGCATTTCGTCATATTCAAACATGTGCATGTGAAGCATAAGCCAGGTCGTTACCCCTTTGTTTCAAGTGAATCTCGCAGATGATTAGTATCTTTGCCCGTGTGTTGGCTAGACCCCAGCTCATGGTGTTTCCCCAGCGGAGTTATTTTGTGATTATCACCAATGGATGGTCTTAATTTCGTTCGAATCTTGTTGCTCGCTTATATTTAGCGAAGTTTTGGCGGCGAGGTCAAGTGATTTGATTCTTCAACGGCGATGTTGAGAAGTTTGTTCTGACGGCGATGTTAGATGATTTAGTGTTTCAACGGCGATGTTGAGAAGTCTGTTTTGGCGGCGATGTCAAGTATTTATATTCTTCAACGGCGATGTTGAGAAGTCTGTTTTGACGGCGATGTCAGATGATTTGATTCTTCAACGGCGAGGTTGAGAAGTTTGTTCTGACGGCGATGTTAGATGATTTAGTGTTTCAACGGCGATGTTGAGAAGTCTGTTTTGGCGGCGATGTCAAGTATTTATATTCTTCAACGGCGATGTTGAGAAGTCTGTTTTGACGGCGATGTCAGATGATTTGATTCTTCAACGGCGAGGTTGAGAAGTTTGTTCTGACGGCAATGTTAGATGATTTAGTGTTTCAACGGCGATGTTGAGAAGTCTGTTTCGGCGGCGATGTCAGATGATTTGATTCTTCAACGGCGAGGTTGAGAAGTTTGTTCTGACGGCGATGTTAGATGATTTAGTGTTTCAACGGCGATGTTGAGAAGTCTGTTTTGGCGGCGATGTCAAGTATTTATATTCTTCAACGGCGATGTTGAGAAGTCTGTTTTGACGGCGATGTCAGATGATTTGATTCTTCAACGGCGAGGTTGAGAAGTTTGTTCTGACGGCGATGTTAGATGATTTAGTGTTTCAACGGCGATGTTGAGAAGTCTGTTTCGGCGGCGATGTCAAGTATTTATATTCTTCAACGGCGATGTTGGATGTTTATTTCTGTCGGCGATGTCAAAAGTGATTTGTTTATTCAGCGGCGAGGTTGAAAGTTTGTTTTGACGGCGATGTCAAAAGTGATTTGTTTATTCAGCGGCGAGGTTGAAAGTTTGTTTTGACGGCGATGTCAAAAGTGATTTGTTTATTCAGCGGCGAGGTTGAAAGTTTGTTTTGACGGCGATGTCAAAAGTGATTTGTTTATTCAGTGGCGAGGTTGGATGTTTATTTCTGGCGGCGATGTCGGAGTAATTTGTTTATTCAGCGGCGAGGTTGGATGTTTGTTTCTGGCAGGCGATGTCGGAGTAATTTAGTTTTTCAGCGGCGATGTTGAAAGTTTGTTTTGATGACGATGTTGGATTTTGTCTTGACGGCAATGTTGAAGGATCGTATCTTTGGATTCAATATCTGTTTGTATTTAACAGAGGACTGACGACGACGTTGGATCTTTTTACCGACTTAATGTCGAGGCCTGACCGTGAGGTCAAATGCTTTTACCGATTATTTTAAGAATTGACGGCGAAGTCAAAACTGTTGGAAATGACGGCGAAGTCAGAAGATTGTTTTAAGAGATGACGGCGAAGTCAGGTTATGTGAGAATTGACGGCGAGGTCAGATGTTTACTTGATTTATGACTGACGGCGAGGTCAGACGTTCTACTTAATATGGGTGCCTGGCGGCGATGTCAGAAGTTCGTATCGCGGTTGTCAAATTTCCGGGTCCTTGGGTATTCAACCGTCTTTTACCTTGAATGTATGAAAATCGCTCACCTTTCATCCCTTCAGGTCTAAGTCGCTTGAATAGGGGCAGCTGTTGTACCCCAAAATTTGACCGACCTCTCTGGCTTATGTTTTATTTCATAGCATCAGCACATACGTAAGCATTGCATTGCATAAGCACACCCCAAATCATCTGTATGTGGGTCAGTTGTCAGGGCGGTGGTTAATCAAGTGTTTTGTTGTCGATAATCAACAGGATCAAGTTTATTCTTCAATTAAAGTTTAATCATGGTTCTCTGATTTTAAGACATGTTTTGGCTCAGGGAGTTTTTATATTAGAGACTTTGGTTTGTTGATATTCAAATGGCCAAATCCAGACTGATTTATTAATTCAAGGCTCTAATCCGTTCCCAATTTAGGATAATTCAAGGTCAATTCTACTTCTCAAGGTTAACTCAAGTGGAAATTGTTTCAAGTTAATAATTTTGTTTGGTTCTCGCGGGATGTCAAGTTTTCATCATTTTAAGTCAAGAACTTTGAGTTTGGTTATCGTGATCTTATGGCGATTTCCAAGTTTACGAGTGAGGTGTAAAACTGGTTTCAAAGTCCATTGCATTTTATAACAGAAACTTCACGAATTCTACAATCTCATCACCATTTATATTATTCAAGCCAAATCATAAAAATTTCATGAATCAGTTCATTGCCAAGGATCCACATACCATGTCACTAGCAAGTCTCCAAATATCATAGATAACGTCTCGCAGTCTGCGAAACCACACGTATCAATCATACAACCTATTTTCAACATCTGCTTGCACATCCTATCTAAACTGGTACCATAGTATTACATGGTCCCACACAAATTTTTATATGGCAAGTTGATTAAAAGGAGAAGTAAAATTGTTCTAGCTAGGAGCCACTTCAAGCTTTTGGCTGTACCTGCTACACAATAAAACAGAGTAACATGGTTTCACTCCCACATATGATACAAAATAGAAGCAATCTCAAAGCCGTATTTTTCATGATAGCAGTAAGCTTTTGACTTGTCCATTTAATTCTGTCTCAATGCACCTCTATGATAAGTTTGTATCAGGCCCCACCGAGCCATCACATACACAATGACCAGAGAGATGCCAACACAAGAGGCATCAATAAACGGTGGCCCAATGCAGTAAAAGACAAGGGTAAGTTGGCATCCCTGCAGAACGTACGGAGACGACGTCACCAATTGCTAGTCCATACCAGGTACCAGCTTGCATGCCATGCGCGACAAGGACTCTTCAGAACTTGCTATGAACCGCGACAGCCGATGTCCCCGCTGCATAATTCCTCAATAAACTGTATACCTGCAATAAAAGACAGAAATCCTTTCAAAAACAAGAAACCTGGCCGCTATGATTTGATAGGGCTGGACCCTACGAAACAGTTTTTACTTCACATAGCAACTGGAGCTGAAGTTGGAAAAGATCTTCGAGTTCAAAAGAGCATACTCCGTGCTGTTGGCCGGCCAACCGAAATCGGAAGTATTATTAAATGGAACATCCCCAGCAGAAGAAAATGGAACTGAGAAGGGTATTTCTCAAAAGAATCAACAAATGTTACCTCAAATACTTGCTAATGCATCTGAGCCCACATTTCATCTACGTCATGCACTTAGTACTAATGTTTCTGACTCTGTTCGAAGAACCCAAAAATGTTGTGTCTATATTGCCGAAAGTAGCAAGTACTGTGCTCGGCTGAATTCTATACAAGCATACAATGATATAAACCAGAATGTGATAGGAGAAGCTAGTCATTTGTCAGAGTATTCCTTCTCTGCTCATAACAACATTATCGATCCCACTGCAGAGCTTGGGGCAAAAACAACTGTAGGACCGCATTGTATGTTGGGGGAAGGCTCGCAGATGGGTGACAAATGCAGTGTAAAACGGTCTGTCATTGGCCGCCACTGTAGGATAGGTGCCGATGTTAAGGTTGTTAATTCAGTAGGTATGAACCATGTTACTATTGGTGATCTTTGTTCAATCCAAGGTTCTGTCATCTGCAGCAATGTACAGCTCCAAGAACGCGCAATACTAAAAGATTGCCAAGTTGGAGCAGGCTTCGTGGTCACTGCAGGTAGTGAATGCAAAGGGGAGGTATTGGCTAATAAATGAAACTGGAATGTAAAAAACCAGGGAGAGGAAATGCAGGAATATTGTGGGGTGAGAAAGAGTTTGAACTCTGTGTTATGGCATGCTTGTGCTGGTCCTCTTGTGTCTCTACCTCAGGTTTAAAATGTCACACTGCGTGCCGATAAGGAAACAGATGAAATCTATGCTCAAATGACTCTTCAACCATTGAATTCTGAAAAAGAAGTGTTTTCTGTATCTGAGTTTGGATTGAACCAAAGTAAACATCCAACTGAGTTTTTCTGCAAAACTTCGACTGCTAGTGATACAAGCACACATGGTGTTTTTTCGGTTCCGTGCAGAGCTGCTGAGAAGCTATTTCCTCCATTAGATTACACAATTCAACCTCCAACTCAAGAACTTGTTGTTCGAGATTTGCATGATAATACATGGACGTTTCAACATATATACCGAGGTCAGCCGAAGAGACATCTTCTCACCACAGGATGGAGTTTGTTTGTCGGTTCAAAAAGGCTTAGAGCTGGTGATTCAGTTTTTTATCAGGGATGAGAAATCACAATTGCGAGATGGTGTAAGGCGTGCAGATCATCAACAGACAACAGCGTTGCCATTATCAGTACCTTCTGCTGATAGCAGGCACACAGGTGTCCTTGCTGCTGCAGCTCATGCTGCCGCAAATCGGAGTCCATTCATGATTTTCTGCAATCCAAGGGCATGATCTACAGATTTTGTAGATCCTTCGACCACAGAGAGCGTACCTAACAAATACCTTAAACATGCATTCGATGTTGAGAAATGATCAACCTGAAAAGTTTCACCCTTTGACCAAAACCGAGAAGATGGAAACAGAATCCCAGTCGTTGCCTGATCAAATTTTTGATTTCCCTTCTATCGAAGCCTACAACAACATTGGAAAAAGCGAATGCGGCTAATCCTGTTAATCCTCAAAGCCTCGGAAACCAATCGACGTATCATAATCAAAATCCATTATTATTCGCTCAAACTAGTCCCTGGCCTATCCAACAGCAGGATTCTGATGTGAACAGGCAAGAGCTGGTCCATCTCAAGCAACCAGTCGCAGATATGAACTTTGAAAAAATCTGAGTTGAATGCCTGTCATTGTAGAGAATTGAAATGCATGGAAGAAAATATGACGTTGTCCACAAGTCTTGATTACCTAAAGTCTGAGTTAGCAGTGTATACTGCTCAGTGTAGAGCATTAATTGATCAAAACAGTGCAACAGTATCAGAACTTAGGGAACACGAGAGTAGGACAGAAAATGTCAGCAATTCTTCTTACTTGCGTGAAAGCGAGTGTCGGCTTGAGTTTGTAAGGCTGGAGCAATTGTTGGAAAGTGTTTGAAGAGATGGGGCAGGACTGTTTTCATCAAGTGTAGAAGCCGAAGTCAAAAATATAGCTCTCCAAAGAAAATTGAATGATTTTAAAACTTCAACTACTTCTATGAAATAATCTGATAGTGATACTGATGAAGTCGCAAATATCAACGAGGATGACATAAGGCAATTACACCGGCAAAGTGATGAATTAAACGGTTCACATGAATGGAATCCAAGAGACTTGTCTGTTGCCAAAGATGGTGATCAGTTTTTGATGAATATTATGATGCAGACACAGCCATGGGCGATGAAAATTCTATCGGCAATAACATTTCAGTCATGTCATTCAGTAAATCTCAAATACTTGAAGAACCTCCGCTGTTTGAGTCTCCGAAATTCAGCAACACCAATAGAAATTAAACACAGGTCATGAGGAATTGGAGCCTCCCTGAGGGCTTTTACTCCTCGATCCTAAGTCTATACGGCGGAAGTTTCGATTGGAAGAAAATGGAGCGAAATTGGACGGAGTAGCTTTATCACCAGCAGTGCGGATATCCAACCTCAATCATCATTAAGGCAACGTTTGGTGTCTGCATTGGCATTGCAAAATTCCGACCATAAATATTCAGAATGGCACGATCGACACGACTATCAGCAGTAAGAATTTTTGTTTGATCTTGTTCTGCAACCTCATAAGAGACTTCCTCGCGCAAATACCCGAGAGCCTCCAAAGTTGCTTGCTTGACATGAGCAGGAACTTGATGGATATTCGATAAAAGTGATCCTATCAGCTCAGGCCGCTGTTTATGAGGAAGCTCAATAAGTTCAGCAATATGTGCAATCTCTACCCTTGAGAATGGTTTAATCAATCTCCAGAAATTCTGCTCCAGAAGGGTGTCATACGTGAATGGCATCATTCATCCTTGTTTTCACCCTGATGACAATACCTGCACAAGGAAAGACAATAGCTCAAAAAACAAAACCCCCAGACCATAGCCAGCACCTTGAAGCTTGCTCAAATTGAAGCGGCAGGACACGGAATAAGACAGAACGAATCGAAATTCAAAACTACATTCAACGCAACAATCAATTTCAAGATTCAAGCAACAACAAGTTCAAAATGAAATGTGAAAAAACGCTGATTCTACCTTCAAAGTTCAGCTCGTGTACTGTGAAGTATGAATGTCAGTTTGATGGCATAGATTTATTCGCTCTCGGGTTTGCTTTGGAATGTGGCTTGAATAAGTGAAGTTGAGACTGAGAGTCATTTCTGGTGGTAGCAGATGCAGAAGATGAACCATCGACCGTAGGAGCAAAGCCAAGTTCTTTCTCAATTATTTGAAGGGTTTGAGGAGGAAAGACTCATTTTCAAATTCCAAAGTGATGCCTCATAACTTGAATGCACTAGAGGGTCAACATGTCTGTGTATACTGCATATTACTTCAGATAAAGAAGGGCAACTTTTGGTCACTTGAAACCTCTAGAATATTAGCACAAACAACTCTAGCAATTGATTTGGCAGCAGAAGGATTCTCTCCAAGCATTCTAATGGCACCACCTGCTGACCAGAGTTCAGGAAAATGTGACTCTAAGTCATTCATTACACACTAGAAAGAGACAAAACCTGTTACAAAGCAAGAGTTAACGGTTAGGTTATTTTCATGCAGTAAAAAAACTCAAAATCCATGGTAAAATAGTATCTTTTCGCAGTAAGATCTGAGTAAAAACAAACAAATTCAAAAGCTACAAACAGACAAAGAACATGCTGTTTTCAATCCCACAACTTCAGCCCTTGCTCCCATTGCAAAAAGTATCTCATTTTCTTTCCCAAAGAGGAACAGACCCAAAAGTTCCCACAACTTCTCTAAGTTAAACCCTAATCCCACATCATATATATTGGTTACTGCTCATTCAGAAAAGAACCCTAACAACAAAAAACAGCTGCTTTTTTTTTTCTCTCATAAACTCATCACAAAGAATTGAAGAAAGAGGAGATTGAAGAAGGAGCTCACCTGTGTTCTGTACTAACCATCTGTTGGTATTGCTCCTACTCTGTAAGTACCCTGTTACCCTTTCTGCATTCATAGCCTTATTCTGTGTTTGTTTGGTTCATTTTGTTTTCCGGCATTGAGGTTAACGAACCCTCACCATCTACAACTAACTTCAAACACTCTCTCAACTCGTCTTCCAAGCTCTCCAAACTTGTTTAAACCGGAGTCCAGAAAACCACATCTTTCACCATGAAACCTCCACTTCCTTTTACTCAACCTGTTAAACAATAACAGCATCTAAATCGTGAACCCCGTTCTCCAGTTTTCAATGTCGTATCCCTTTCACCGTTTCCCTCCTCAAACATCACCTCCTTTAACATAACAACAACTTCAAAACCTTTTCACGAGCAGTTGGCGTGCGTATATACACTTCAATCCAACACCATTAACTTCCCCAACCTTCAACCAGACCTTCAAACTTCCCAGCTTTTCCGTCAACCTCAACATTCACACAACAAACCAAACGAGTTAACAAAGATGAGTAACTCGCGAAAAACTCAGACGAACCTCCTCAATGTTCACCAAACACGCCCATCCCACCTTCAACGAACTTCAAATCTTCATCATAAACAAACCACGGTCGCCGCCTTAAATATTTTTCTTGAGTTTTACGATTGCTGATTCACTTCATATGATTGTCGATGGTTTTTGACAGAACCATCTTGTACCTCGCGTCGTGATTACCGTTCGTTTGTTTTCCATTTTTTCTTTTTTCTTTTTCCTTTCAACTCTTTAGAAGAGGCTAATGTTGATCTACTGGTAGCACTAGAGTCGAGCCTCTTGTTTTTTTAATTTCTTTAAATTTCAATGGTGTATGGTCTGGGCTTATAGCCCGTCTCTTGCTTTTTTTATTTGCACTGGTTCTGAGTTTTGAGGGGTGATGGGCTTTAGGCCCATATGATCCCCTCCTTTTCGCTCACCTCATTTCATACGGTACCCCCTGTTTCATTTCTTTTATGTTTAGTTTATTAAAAAACAATTATAGCTTGTTAATATATGTATATTAATTTTTTTAAAACAAACTGTTTTTATATATATATATATATATATATGTAAATATATTATATTAATTTTTAACATTTCTTTTTAGCTTTTATATGTTTTCTTTTAGAATATTGGTATTATATTTAATTTTAGATAGTTGATTCATTTTCCTTTTGTCATTGAACACTCTTGCCCTTCCGTGGTCGATGACGAGACCTCCGTAATTCATTACCAGTCAAATTATTGATAGGTAATGTTGGATCTGAGACCACCTCTTTTCCCTTTTCGTTACTTGTCCCGACTCGATTCCAAACTTTGTCAAACAATTTTCAAAATCGACTTATCTTTGTATTGAATTTAAAAGAGGGGATTAAGTGTAGACTTTCTTCCTCTCCGAGTGTTGGGATGCCCACTGTAGTGAGGGTGGTTCCGACACTCGTCTTTCAATACAAAGACGTTTCCCATCCATTTTCAAATCTCATCTCCTTAAAATCGATTCTTTGTGTTGAGCTAAAGAGAGGATTGGGTGTAGACCCCTTCTTCTTCGAGCATAGGGATGCCCACTGTAGTGAGGGTGATCTCGACGTTCGTCTGTCAATACAAAGACGCTTCCAACATTTCCTCATAAAAACCTCGGCCTCGTACCGAGCCCTTTTTCAAACCATATTAATTTGATTTCTCTTTGTACCGAATTAAAAGAGGGGATTAAGTGTAGACTTTCTTCCCCTCCGAGTGTTGGGATGCCCACTGTAGTGAGGGTAGTCTCGATACTCGTATCTCGATACGAAGGCGTAACTTTATCCATCACATATCTCTTTATCCACTATCTCACTTTTACAACTTCATCCCGTAACCTTTCTCACCTAAAACCTCGGTCCCGCGCCGAGTGCATTTTCAAATCATTTTCATAACAAAACTTGAATGGTCGTGGAGTGGTTAGGCGTAGGCCTTCTCCTATCCCGAGTGCTGACGTTTACCGTAGGGTTCTCTGTCGCAAAGCACTTACCATTCAAAACTAAAAACATCTTTAATAAGAGAACGAAGTTCTCTTTGCATTGAATTAAAGAGAGAGGAATGGGTGTAGACCTCTTCTTCTCCGAGCATAGGGATGCCCACTGTAGTGAGGGTGGTTTCGACGCTCGTCTTTCAATACGAAGACGCCTCGTTCACCACACCCTTTTATAACAAAAAACTTTGAGACAAAGAATTGGGTACTACCCGTAGGGGTTACTATCCGAGGACCTGTCTCGCCCCCCTAAAAAACAATCCAATCAATCAAACGTGACTTCTTGCCCCGCGTGGCGAAAACTAATCAATCTTTCAAAAAGGATATGTTACGTCCGTTCTACCGCAAACAGGTAACGCCTAAGTCTCCAACGAGCGAGCAGCAAAACACCTAACTGCTAGAATACGCACGATAGCATCATCCATAAAAAAACATCAACACACCGTAGGCCGAACTACGGCTGCTCTGATTTCTCATACCAGATGAGAATACGTAGGCACAAGGGCCACAATCCTTGGCGAGCACATCCCCCCCTATTACCCGTAGTTTCCCGAACTACGTCGACTCTGACTTTCTCACGTCTATTGAGAATATGTAGGCCTAGGACCGCGAGGTCCTACCGAGTCTGTTCTCTCCCTTTTTCCCCGTTCTCTCTTTCCTCCTAACTTTCTTGTTTCTAAACCCTTATCTTTACCCATTGGAACATACTTCTTATAGCATAATATTTAAGCAGATAAAATTACATATCGACAAACAAAAGGTTCCCATCGAGTACGATGGATGCGAGGGGTGCTAATACCTTCCCCTCGCATAACCGGCTTCCGAACCCGTTCATGGTTGCGAGACCATCTTATCCATTTATTTCCTAAGGTTTTCTCGATATTTTCCTTTCCCCTCACGGGATAAATAAAGTTCGGTGGCGACTCTTCTGTCTATCCTTTTCGCCTCCCCGTCGTTGCGCGACGCATTTTTCGAGTAGCGACACCATGACACAAGGGTCAATGGAGAGACTTCTCCTTTGGAAGGAGAGAGAGGAGGCAACTTGGATGAGAACTAAAAAGTTCTATCACTTGGGGAAGAAATATTTAACAAAGCAATCAACAACTAACCAAGAAGAATAAGAAATATGGTCACAACCAAGCAAGCATGCATATCACAATAGGCAAGGATTAAATGGATACAAATGGTTTCAACCAAGAATCAACTATCTTAACAAAGATGAAAGTAACAACCCAAGAGACATGAAAACAACAGTCATACAAATAAGTCACAACTTAAAATGATCATGTTATAAGCTCAAATGTAACATCATTTAGGCATTGATGACAATCAAATATGCAAGGACTAATCACAACAGTTAAATTCAAGACTTAGGAAGAGAACAATAATTTCATGGTGACAACCAAAGGAAGGTAAACCTAACATGTTAACTAACACATAGGAATCACATATCAAGAAATCTCACAAGATAAGTCAAGTGTAGTATGAAAGAAAATCAATCACAACACAAGGTAACAACCTAAGAATGAACCAACTAGCAAGTAGGCAAAATGGAATTATAAAAACAAAAAAATTGAGATATTAATCCATTAAATGAAAATAGACATTACAATGAACAATTTGCAAAAAGAATGGGTTAAAAATAATGAAAAATGAGCGAATTGTGAATTTTTGAAGTTTCATGCAAATAACAAATAAAATCATGTAAATAAAAAGAGAAAGGGCAAGGGTGGGAGTTGAACCCACGCCCTTTGGTTTACAAACACAACAGTTATCCACTAAGGCACTAGGTGCGCGCTGGTAAGGGATGGAAAAGAAGAAGAAAATGATTAAACATGGCAAATGAAAAATAAAAAGCCAAAAAGAGTTGATCACCAAGGATCGAACTCAGGTCAGGCATGTCAAAGTGTATAAGGCGCGCAAGTTGTCTACCACTGGGGTGGCTATACATCCGTGTATTTAGCCACCCCTATAAATAGATAAACCTAAATATGGTGGATTTCCTGGGCAAAAAGCAAGCCAACCAAACCAAATATGTGAAGGATTCAAACTTGATCAAAACTCAATCTTTTTTCAAGAAACTTTAGCCAATCTTGACTGATTTTTAACAAGGATTATGATGGTAACCACCAAATTGTGAAATGATGTCTCTAACAAAAAACACGATAGCACATGCATATTGGCATTTTGAGATGCAACTTAATGAACATGGATCAAACTAGATGCAATTAGGATTAATGAAAGATGTGAGCAAGCTACAAACATGATTATGAATGAGTCCTAGCAAGGATTTTGATCAAAACAGTGTTGGATCAACAAGAGGCATATGAATTGCAATGACAAACATGATATTACTATCCATAATTTTAACACAAGGGCCAAACATGGATGAAAATCAACCTTTAACCAAAACAGAACAAGAAGGATCATGAAACCTCAACCAAAACATTTAGAATCCAATGAGAAACAAGATAGCAACAATCAACATGCTAAGATCTAACACCAAACATAACTGTCATTCTATGTTCCAAGTGAAATGAAAAAAAGCAAATTTGAAAGCCAAGTCATGAAACAGGCACAATTAGGTTGAACAGACCTCACACACAAACCATAAACATGCTATAAAGTGTTTCTATACTCAAGGATCAGCATAAATCAAGCAAAACAGAAAGTTGGTTCATTGGTTGCAAAGGTATCATAAAGTTGGGCAGGCTGTCAAGGTGCAGGAGAGGGGTTCAACTCATACACACACATCAAAGAAATCTCACATCATGTTAGCTCTAGGGTTCATGGATTAAGAGGCTTTGTTCAAACAGGGAATGATATAGTGTTTGTGTGTGTGTGTGTGTTGCTGTGATTTTGCAAGAAAACTGTTTGGCAATAGGATAGGTCTTACAAGTTGGTTTGGTCAAAAATGTGCAGACTCATGATGTACACATACCACATATATGACAACAGATGATGTTATGTTCAAAAATTCAGGCATACTTTAATCAAAACAAAATTTGGTATGTTTATGCAATGTAAGCAGCTGTTTTGAAAAAGTAGGGCGATGCAACAAGATATTTTTTTTTCAAGTAATGAGTTGCAAATGCTAAACTAATGACATACACACATCACAAACATGCAAACAGGTGAGATCAAACCTAGAATTCAGGCACATTGCAGTTAAAACAGAAATTGGTATGGTCATGGCATACTTTGGCTTGAAAATGCATATTGAAATTGAGATGATGAACCAAGTAGAAATAGATCAAACAACCAATGCACACACATTATAAACATGGAAATGAAAGAGATCATATTTAAATTTCAAGCATATTTCCAACAGAAAAGAATTTGACAGGTTGATGGTTATGAAGAAAACTGTCTTGAAACAACACTAGTGGTACAGCAGGGCATTTGGCAAGTGATGAGTTCTATGCTAAAATAAAGACACACACATACCATAAATATGCAAACAGATGAGATCATGCCTCAAAATCAATTCAAAACAAAAACAAACAGAATATGGCATATTGAATCTCATGAAATACAAAAACCAACTCATTCAGGCAGCAGGCAAGTTTATGGCAGTGGGGATAATTGGGCACCACATACAAGTTTAAAACAAGTAGAACAATGATTCTAGGCACATAGATCAAGTAAAAACAAGCTGGAGCAGAAAAAGGTATGTTGTTGGTATCATGAGGTTAAAAAACACAAGTGGAGAGTGAAAAGTTGTTTTGAAAAAGCAAGGGCAGTTTGATCATACAAGTACAACATACAACCTCAAAACAAGTTAAATGATATTTTCACATATAAAAATCACACACAAACTGCTCACAACAAGAAATGACATGTTGGTTCAAAACATTTGACAGCAAAAACAAACAACCTCACAGCATGCCCTATGGCTAAGTCTCAAGTTTCTCATCATTTCAACAAGCTCAACTAGGCAAACAAGATCATATTAACACAAACCAATAGTTTAAAACACTTGAGACACAACATGGCAAGCATAAGCAGTTTAACACAAAACTCATGATAATGGTATAGCAAATGTAGCACCTATCACAACAAACCAACCTAGATTCAAACATTACCTAGGGGCAAGGGAAGCATCATGAAACAACTAACAAGTTATCCAAATATCACCAATAAACCAGGGCTGCTAGATTGTATTAAGCATAACAACATTACCATGTTTGGATCACTAAGTGTGCTCTTGTGGACAAATTCCTCAAAACAAGTTGTAAGCCACATATAAAGTTTATCATCAACAGAAAATCGTTAATACATCACACATGAGCAATATACTTTAACAAAAGCAAAATCACAGCCATAAAACTCAAGTTCTTGACAAAGAACTAATATAGAACAGCATGACTATATTTTCACAACAAGCACTTCAAAATTGCAAAACATGACAATGTATGCATAAAGAGGTTGAGCATTACATACCTCTTGTAGACTTTCTTGAACAAGCTAAAAAGCTAAGAAACCCGGAGATCTTCTTCTTTGGTAAAGATTTGGAGTTTTCTTCCTCTTGAAGCAATAAACTATCTTTCAAGACAGTTTGAGTTATGAACATCCCAGCTGGTTTTTGAGACTTTGGACAGTTGAAATATGATATATATGAGGTGTTGTGAGTGTTGAGGTAGTAGGAAAGGCCTTAAGTAAAGACTTGGCTTCCAAAGTGCATGAAAGTCAACATATTAAGGTATGAAGGTTGACTTTTGGGAGAATGGTGTTTTTGGGTGGTTTGAGTGTATGAACACATTCTACACAATGTTTATAGATTGTGCAAATTGTTTTGAGTGGCTTGCAAGGGGTGGAAATGAGTTTGGGCAGAATTTTGCTTGAGACAGATTTTGGTGAAAACTTGGAAGTTTTTGAAGAATGAAGTTTTTGACAAAATGAATGAGAGTTAAAAGTTGTGATTTCTCTTGGTTGTTAAGAGTGCTCTGGTGTGTCTAACATCATAGAGAATGCCTCTATTTATAGTGAAAAGGAAGGTGATGGAAGACTTGGATTTTGCCATTTTTGGAGGGAGATTGTGAAATTTTAAATGAATCTTGCCAAGATCTTTGCGGCAGCTCTACATATCAGCTCCATGGGCAAATGCTGAGAAAAAATCAAGTGAGACGGGAGAGATGAGATGACTGAAGTGAGGCTAGGAGAGTAGGGGACTGCAGCTGCCCAATATCTTTGAAAAAGTTTCTCTTTCATGGCTTTTAATGATTATTTTAATGGCCACTTGCTCCAAGTTGCACAAGCCTACCAATTCTTCATTTCTTCTAGTTTTTTGCATCATCTAAGCTTCATAATATCAGAATAGAACAAGATCAAATGGCTGAGGTTAGCCCAAGTTGGTGAATTTTGAATTTTGGAAAGTGTTGAAGTGGTGACTTCAAGTGTGGCAGCCCCAACTTCCATGACCCATAACTTTCTGCTCACAAATGCTATTGAGGAGTTCTACCATAATTTAGAAATCCCTCAAGTAGCTCTACAACTTTCATGTTTTTGAGATTTCCAAATTCTAGATGGAACTAGGTTAAAAAACCCTTCCAAGTTGCTGAAAAATTATGCTTAAAAGGCCAAATAACTTAGAATTTTTCTAAGTTATTTCCCTTCTTAAAATGAATTTGGTCATAACTCCAAATCTATGCATTTTTTGATCATGTACCACTTTTGGGCTTTTGTAGGACTTGTCAAGAGCTTTCCAATGAGCTTTGAGCCACTTCATTTGGATATGTGGTTGAGGAGTTATGGTCTTGCCCCTTTCAAAACCCTAATTCCCGATTTTTGCAATTACTTCTTAACCCTTGATCCAATGGTCATAAAATTTTATGGGAAGGTCTAATATGACATAAGGAACATTTTTTATTCACATATTGAAGTCAAATTCCTCATGGTTGAAGAGTTGACTTTTTGGTCAACCGTACAATCAATCGGTGACTACCGAGTCAGCTGTTGATGCTCTGGACCTCCTGAGGCTTTGAAACTATTTGGATAGACTTTATTAAGCCATAGGAACTTAATGGACCATGATCCCACCATTGAAACACTTTTTAAATCAAAAGTCAAACTACAGTTGACTTTTCCTGATCGAAAACCCTAATCGGGTATCTTGAACTGCACTGTTCTCAATTCTTGGGTGACCACCTCAAATTGAATTCATACTTGACCCAATGTAGTATTTGTGATCTTGTTTATAGTTGACCCAATGTAGTATTTGTGATCTTGGGGTGAAACAAGGAGAAACATGATTCTAGGTCAAAAGTGCCTTGGAAGTTGGTTGACTTTTGTTGACTCAAAATATGGTTCATCTGAGACCTATAACTTGAAGGCATCATAACTTTAGTTCTAGAAACACAATTGATGATTTCTAGTACTCAAAAGAAATCTAAGAACATGCTCTACAAGTCTCTTGTTTATATCAAAGTGATATTACACTTGTATCTTGAGATATGTGGTCTTGAAGTTAGGCACTAAACAGAGGATTTTACACTAACAATCTCTGAAACCCTAATTTAGTAACTTCTCACACTCTTGATTCTCCTTGATTTGATCTTGAAATAACATTCTAGATGTATCAAAACAACTATCCATGAATCTAATGACTTAAAACCAAGTCTCAATCTCCTTTAAGTCCTCAGTTGACTTTGCACTAAGCAGATGAAACCCTAGGTGTACAATTCATGACTGTGGCTTCTTGCACATGATATAACCACTTAGATGAGCTCCACAATGGCTTCAAAAGCACTCAATGAGTTTCTTCATCATCTCATATCCATATCCTTGAGTTTTAATCCTCAGATGATTTGAACTGAGCCCTCTTGCTTGAGCTAGGAATCTTTGATAACCTTTTTTGAGATGCAGACCTTTCTTGATCCCCTGCAAACAACCATGCTATGCAATGCAAAGATTCTAGAGAAATGAAATGAAACAAAAGTCAAGTAAAGAAAAAGGTTAGGAAAATTTTGGGGTACAACAGCTGCCCCTATTCAAACGACTTGGACCTGACTGGGTGGAAAGCGAATGGCTTTCACACAATCAAGGTAAAAGACGGTTGAATACCAACGAATCCGGAAATTTGCCAACCGCAGAAATAGAACTGCAAACCTTCCCGGGGACAAAATCTTCGGAAATAACTGCACTGATAATTTGCAATGTGTCGCTACTGCGAAAAAAGGTGCCGGCAAAGACAGAAGAGTCGCCACCTATCGTTATTTATCCCAAAGGAGGGAAAGGAAACGATCAGGAAAAAACCTAGCGAAAAGGGAAAGACGAGGTCATCGCAACCAAGTCTTGGGTTCGGGAGTCGGTTATGCAAGGGGAAGGTATTAGCACCCCTCACGTCCGTTGTACTCAACGGGATCCACGCTTGTTTGTTTATCTCACGGGTTGTTTATCTATCTACCTATCAAGGTTGGTTCAAAAGAAAAAGAAAAAGGAAGTGACTTGGTAAAGCATCACGCTCCGTGCCTACGTATTCCCGTCTGGAACGAGATATTAGAGTCAATGTAGTTTGGCTAACTACGGGTGAAGGGGGAAGGTTGCTCGCTAAAATGTAGCGTCTTATGCCTACGTACTTTCATCTGGTATGAAAGATCAGAGTGAACGTAGTTCGGGATAAGACGAAAAATAGGTTGATTCATCTGTTTTACCCGAGTAAAGTTAAACAACGGTTCCAGCAGTTAGGGACAACGCCTGTTTGCGGTAGAACTGAAACTTAACAACACTCTTTTCATCAAAAAAGGAAGTTTGATTAATCTCGAAGGAAAAATGTTTGAATTTTTTTTGAGTCTTTTACGAGAAGAAGTATTTTTTATGAATGTTTGTAATTCATACTGCACTAGAGACTAGGCCTTAGGAGTGAATGCGTCGCATATCGTCCTAAGGACGTATACTAAACACTCTAGGTAATTGAGGAGAGGCCCCCCCAATCACCATTTCCCAAATGGCTTAAGGCTCGTAGCGTACAATATTCATTAGCCTTCATTACGTGTTTTACTGTTGTTTAAAGATGAAAAGGAGAAAAGGACTCTATAGGGGAAACTATCAAGCATCCTACTGTTGTCATACAATATGGCCCTAGTGTTGAGTTTGAAGGGGGAATCTACCCTACTGTTATCATGCATGGATTCATCCTACTGTCTATCATAACCTCTCTTGAAGAAGAGAGGTTAGAGATCCTAAGGGAACATGTTAGAGGGAAGCAACAGCAACAGCAAAAATCATTAAGCAATTGAAAGAATAAAGCTATCAAGCTAAAGAAGTAAGCACAAATGCATATGCTATGCAGCAGTACAAGCAGAAGGAGGAGGCCTCAACTTCTAATGCAAACATAAAAAGAAAAAGGAACACACAAGCAAGGGAGGATCACCTTAACCTTCAATGCAATCAAGCAAAGGCAAGTATGAAAGCAGGCAGACAACCAAGCAAAGGGAGGAAATAGTGTGGGGCATCGGCCACCACAAGCGCGTCTCGACCTTTAATACAATCATGCACCTAAATAAGAGTATCTATTTGTGAAGCTCTATCCTAAATGCATCACAGCAAGTAATCAAACATGGAGATGAGAGAAAACAAGCTAAGGGGAACAAGGTTAGAATCAACTTACTAAGCTTGATGTGCATCAGCACAAGAATCCACTAAGGCTCAGACTTCTTGAGGAATGCACAAAATCCCTCCTAAGGAGGAATTAGGATCTCCCAAAAAGGATCCAAAGAATTGGACTAGAAAGAAGAGAAATATGGTGTGAACCTAAGGAACCCACCAAGTCATTTGAATATCCATCCAAACCTCAAACTCCTTGAGGAATGCACATCATCCCTCCTAAGGAGGAATGAGGTTCTCATCCAAGGAGGATCCAAGGAATTGGACTAAGGAATAATGAAGACAAAGCTTCTAAGGAAGGGGAATCATCCACCTAAAACTCTTAAAGAAACCTTAATGTTAAGCCCTAAAGAAAATCCATTCTAAAGGAGCTAATGGCATGTTAAATGTTTGAGGATCACCCTAAATAAGTATCAACCTATGAACTAAGGTATAATGTGGAGATTAGGTACCTAAAGTTTGCAACAAAGCTCACTAAGTGGCAAAGCTAGGTGGAAAGATTCCATAAGGCTACACTAATGCTAGTCAGAATGTAAAATAAGGTAAAAAAAAAAAAATAGGAAATCTATCCTAAAATTTCTAGTAAAACATCCAGGGGTCCCTAAGGATGTTATGAAGTCATGGTAAAACTTTCAGATCAAAACTCTAAGTTTAAGGGCACTAACCTAATGCTAAACCTAAAGGTATGCTAGGGAAAGCTCAAATTGGGAAGGTTATAAAGATCTAATTCAAACCTATGTCTAAAAGCATCTAAAAATACAAGAAAAAATAATACAAGTCATTCAATGTATCAACAATATTCTCAAGAAAAATTAGACAATTCTAAGTTGTTTTGATACCTCAATAAAATTCCTAATCTAAGGGTACATGCTTTTCACATTTTAATAACCACTAAAAAGAGAAAAATCAAAATAAAATGGAAAATAATCCTAAAATTATTCTACCAGTTCTAAAAATCAGCTAATATGTCAATGTTCAATGTGTCAAAAAATCATGAATTTATGAGCATTTTTTACTATTTCTACTGAATTAAAATGAAACATGTGATAAAACATAAAAAAAATAAAGAAAATGCAATGAAAATAAACAAATCTGCATGGTAAATAGCAATCCAGCTAAGTTCAAAAAGATATTGGGCTCAGAAAGGGGGTGCACGTAGCAAGTTGTGGCCCAGGTCCATCAAGCATTTCACATGATCACATGCACTTAGTCAACACAAGACCACCGTAGGTTTTAATCACGCGCGTTGGTTCAATAACTATTCAGATCTTATGCCTATCACTGCGCCACGTCATTAAAATGGTCAAACCCTAGCTGAGACTCATTCTCACGTGTTGGATGAGGTTACCAGGTCAAGAAAGTCATGAGATCGAACAGTTACGGAGTCATCTTCTCCAATTCAAACTGATAAGTGGAGGGAGATTGCAGTGGTGGTCGGAGAAGACTCTGGTCGTCTTCTCCGGCGAGGGGAACAGTACCTCTGTCATCAAACATTACGTAACTCTACAAAATTGGTACCAAATGACTCGTCTCACTATGCTGATCAAGATTCCAACATCAAAATTCATTTTCAACTAAGAAATCACCCAAATCGAAGCCATCTAGTTCTTGTGTCATGCTCACAACTATCACCAATTCCATATTTCTTTACACTAATCAACTCCTCATGTTATGTACATTCTTAATTCATGATTAAAACTCATTTTTAACCTAAGAATAGCTCAAACCGAATCCATCTAATTCTTGGTCCATGGCCAAAACTCTCAAGAACAGCCTCCAATTCTAACCTAAATCCAACTAGGAGTCTCAGAGATCCTAACAACATGCATAATAGGTTCTATTTCTTCATAATTTAAGAGAATTTTGGAAAGGAAGAAACCTGTAAAGAAGTTTCAATGGAGGCGCGATTTGATGATGAAACTTGCTCAAATCCAGCCAGAAACATTCTATGATTGATGATGAAGCTTTCTTGATGCTTGAATCTGCTTGAAAATGCCTGAATCTTGGAACTCAATTTTCACTCTCAAGCTCACTTTTCTTAATTGCTTCTTACCTGTTCTTGCACCAAAACCATCCATACTTCATCTGAAAATGTTCTGCAACTTATATAGAAATGATTTGGATCAATCTCAGGCCCAATGGAGGTCCAAAATAGTCCAATCCAAATTCACTTTTCTTCTCTTTTTCTCTTCATGTAAGGCGCGAAAATAGAGCCTAGAACTACTTGGAAATGCTTCAGTCACATTGCTTAAGAGCCAAGGGATCCAATGGTTGATGTTAGGTCCTTAAACTTTGATCAATGGATGATTTGGGTGATGTTTCTTCAAAGTGAAGCAACATGAAAAATGGCCATGAAGGGAGTCTCCCTTTAAAATTCCAACAATGCCAATGTGTTTAGAATATCTTTTGCAATCAAAATATGTACCAACATGCTTTGGAATCATCCATTTTGAATTATTTTGAATTTTTGACCTTTTAATGCTTTTAAAGTTCTTTTTGTGAAATTTTCTTCAACCAATCCTCAATCCAATCCATATCAATGAATCCTTGGTGTTTGATTGACTAAATAACCCCATTTTCAGAAACTTTCAAGTTGGACAAATTTACATTTGAGGTATGTATGATGGTGGAATGGACCTATAACCAAAAGTGACTTATAATCTTACTTTCCCAAAATGCCCTTGACTTGCAAGCTCCATATCTTGAATTCTACAAATCCAATCAAGGACTTCTAGTGCTCTTTGGAAATCTAAGAAGATAAGGAAGAATATTCATGTTCACCTGAGGTTGAGGAGAAGCTTCCTTCTAGGTCAAAAGTGGCATGGAAGTTGGTTGACTTTCAAGTACCAAAATCACATTCATCTGATGATCTGTAACTTGTCTACTTCATAACTTGAGTTCTATAAACCCTATCAAGGACTTCTAGTACTCAAATTAAAGGTAAGAACATTCTCTACATGTTCCATGTAGATGCCAAGATGATATGAGACTTTCATCTTGAGTTATGTGGTCTTGAAGTTAGGCACTAAACTAGGGGGTTTTACACTGTCAAGCTTAGAAACCCTAGCCTAGGAACTCCTCACACTCTTGATCCTTGATGAGTTGGTCTTGGAATCATCCCTTGAGTGTCTCAGCACATCATTCCATGATCACATGGCCTTGAAATTAGGTCTCAACCCCTTTCAATTCACCTGTTGACTTAGGGTTGACTAGGTGGAAACCCTAATTGCACCAATCTTGGTTGTAACTTCTTATACCTTGCATAATGACTTGTCCAAGCTCCATGATGACTATCAAGACACCATATGGACTATCTCAATGCTCTAGGTCCATATCTATGGATTTAACATCATCAAATGACTTCCCATAACCTTCAAGTTAGGAAATGTGCCCATTTGGCTTCAGCCACTTCTCTAGGGATCTTTGACTTCTTTGCTGAGGATATCAACCCTTGGAATACTTGAGTGAAGGCTCTTTAATAGCTTTATGACCTTGGTAGCCTTGTGTTGATAGTCATACCTCTTGATCCCTGCCCACATGTCAATGCAATGCAGATGATAATGCTAAAATGAATACAATGAAACACAAGCTTGGTAAAGAAAAAGGTTAGGCAAATTTTGGGGTGCAACACAATGGTAACAAGCTAACTGATTACCAATCCAAAAACTCGACACGCAATCGGGAGAAACATCAGCTAACACGCAGGCAACGATGCGAATTCGGAAAGAATCATCTAATATCACCATCAGGAAGGCATCCAAACGATTCTGCTTGGGGAGCAAGGAGAAACTTAAACAAGTAACTCTGGCGGGGAAACAAAAGAAACTTAACCAAGTAACTCTGTTGGGACTTCAACTGAGGAGCACATGATAAGATGAACACATCTATCAAAGGGCTTTTGCCGAGGTCTGGATACCTCTGTGGACTTAGAGAAACAATATCATATTGCCATGGTCTGAACACCATACAAGCAAGATAAATCCACGCTAGCCAGGGTCTGGATACCGCACGTGCTAATGGGGAAAGCTAGTATGAGCCGGGTCTAGATACCACACGCACTCGAAAAATGTCACTAGCTAGGACCTGAATGTCGCACATACTAATGGAATAATCATTAGCCAGGACCTAAATGCCGCACATGCCAATGAAACACACGGTGTGAGCCGGGATCTGAATACCACACGGGCTCAAGAAATAACCGGAGGAAGCCAGTGTCTGGATACCACATGAGCTTGAGCAGAACCGGTGAGATCCGGGGTCTGGATACCATGCGAGCTCAAGAAAACATCATTAGTCAGGATCTGAACATCACCCATACTAATGGAATAATCACTAGCCAGGACCTGAATGTCGCACATGCCAATGAAACACACGGTGTGAGCCGGGGTCTAGATACCGCACGGGCTCATAAATATCACTAATATGAACACATCTGTCAACAACTCTTGTTGGGGTCTAGATACCGCACAGGCAAGATATGAACCGGTGGAAGCCAGGGTCTGGATACCGCACGGGCTATAGAAATAAACCATCACTAGCCAGGGTCTGGATACCTCACATGCAAATGGAAATATCATCAGCCAAGGCTTGGATGCCGCACATGCCAATGAACACACAACGGTGGGAGGCGGGGTCTGGATACCACGCGGGCTAGCGGGAATTGCCATGGTCTGAACACCATACGGGCAACAAAATATCAATTAACAGTTGGAGAAACATCTAAAAGCAAAGAGATAACAACCTGGCTTATGTTTCACATGCATATGATTGAATATGGCATAATGTTCCATACAAAATGGAAATGCTACACATTTAGGAGGATGATATGCACGAATGCAGATGCAACAATATCGAATCAACAAAATAAATGCTGAAGAGAAAACACCACCCTACTGGGGAAAACAAAGCATGCCAATTACAATTGGACTTAAGCTGGGGGAAACAAGCCCTGGATGGCTTCTTGAAAAAAGAAATCCCTGAGTAACAATGTTTTAACAAGAACAGGAATCCACTCCGCTGGGAGTTCAAATCATAACCTGCTGAGAAAAAGCGCCCTGAACGGCCATCCAGAATACAAACCTGTGGGGAATAGCCAATTCGGCTGAGAATCACCGTAAACTCCACTGGAGGAAACGCCCTGAACGGCCAACTAGAATACAACCCTGCGGGGAATAGCCAATTCGACTGAGGAAAGACAACCAGACATTGGGAACAAATCTAACCTTGTCGGGAATCAATGACTCTGTGGGGAAAGTACAACCAAATGCCACGGTTGATCGTACTCTACTGGAGAAATTAGCCCTGAATGGCCTGCCAGAATACAACATTCCGGGGAACAAACCACTCTACAAGGGATAACAATCAAACACTGCGAGTAACTTCACCTTACCGGGGAAGAAAATAGCCCTGAATGGCTTCCCAAAATACAACTCTGGGGAAACAAACGACTCTACTGAGGAGTTAGAGTTTTCTGCTGAGGAATCACCCCACTCTGCCGGATATTCCACTCTGTTGGAGATAAATCCATCCTGCTGGGAATTACTCAGCTGGGGAAGAAAACTTTCTCTTCAGACTCCATTGGGGATCAGGCGCTGAAGGAAACAAACAATTGCCCTATGCGTACCTACAACCTGCTGGGGATACGAACACATACCTGACCTGCGTGGGGAAGTATCAATTTTCAGCCCTCCAAGGATGATTTCACTCTGTTGACGAGCTTGGCCTTAACTGCTGAGGAATGAGTGCACACAGACAATCTGCTGGAACTAAATGTGTACTGACCAACTGCTCACTCAACTTGTGTATCTGACCCTAGCTGGGGATATAGAGATGCACAGACTCCACCTGCTGGGGACGAATGAGTCTCTACTACCCATCTTCTTTCTGCGGGGATTATGATGATCCTGCCGGGGATACATCTCTGACAAATGCCCCAATGATAACGACCCTGCAAAATGAACAAACAACAATATATCCTATACAACGGGAACTATCTCGGTCATCATCCGTGACATTGTTCAAATAAATCAAAGTTTTACTGATTATCGGCCAAGGCCTGCAAGTTTATGTATACGCAGTTTTATAAAAAACATCGGGCGTTTTTCACAAACAAAATAGTAAAGATTAAAGCAATGCAAACAAATTACTGAATAGTATATGTTTATTAACAAATGGCTTGTAAATAGGCAGATTTTACAACAGATGCAACCCCTGAAAAGAGGAAGCTACGCAAAACGTTTACAGAAATGCACAGAAATATACAAAATGTCGGCAATGTGGCACAGACAAACACCATGAGCTGATTCCTCTATGACTCGCCTGACTTCGATGATTCCCCGACGCTTCGTCCTCTGAAAAGATTGATTTGGATAAACAGCCCTCAGGTCCTCCCTCAATCCACTAATCTCTGAAGGATCAAAACACAGACCGCAGTCATTTGCTTTTAAAATCCCTAACATCTTCCTGAATCGCCCTTTCGGGTTTTCAATTCACCGGGATACCCATTTTTGCCAAAGTCGCCTTTCCAGGTTTTCAACTCACCGGGATACCCATTTTTGCCAAAGTCGCCTTTCCAGGTTTTCAACTTTGCAGGTTTACATCTTTTTATCTTTATCCCTAACTTTTTCCCGAACCTATTCTTTTTATGGTTTGTCGGGATGCCCCATTTTTGCCTGGATATTCTTTTTATTCTAGCGGGTCTCTTTAAGCAAAGTATTTTTTAACTGCGTCTGCATTCACAGGGGATGTGAAAATCCTCACCATCCATGGTTGATAACAATAAGGCTCCTCCGGAGAAAACCTTCCGCACGACATATGGACCTTCATAGTTGGGAGTCCATTTGCCCCGATGATCTGTTTGTGGCGGGAGGATCTTTTTCAGAACAAGATCACCCGTCTAAAAGCTTCGAGGGCGCACCTTCTTGTCGAAAGCTTTCTTCATCCAGCTCTGATACAACCGACCATATGCGATAGATGCTAACCTTTTCTCGTCCATCAGGCTGAGCTGATTCGGTCTATTTCTTATCCATTCTGCCTCATCCAGATTAACGTTGACCAGGACTCTCAAAGAAGGGATCCCGACCTCTAATGGTAGGACAGCTTCCATACCATATACCAGCGAGAAAGGAGTTGCCCCTATTGAGGTGCGTATCGTAGTACGATATTCGTGCAAAGAGAAGGGCAACCTCTCATGCCAATCCTTATAGGTTACAACCATCTTCTGCACTATCTTCTTGATATTCTTGTTGGCTGCTTCAACAGCGTCATTCATCTTCAGCCGATAGGGAGATGAGTTGTGATGCTCGATTTTGAAATTATGGCATAATTCCTTCATCATCTTTTTGTTCAAGTTCGAACCATTGTCGGTAATGATTCTCTCAGGTATTCCATAGCGATAGATGATGTCCCTCTTGATGAACCGGGCTACCACTTGCTTAGTGACATTGGCAAAGTGAAGAAGCAATGTTGGTTGGATGCGGTGGATTTGATCTTACCGATCATGTCAATTCCCCACATGGAAAAAGGCCAAGGGGATGCCATAACATTTAACGGACTCGGTGGCACATGAAACTTATCTGCATAAATTTGGCATTTATGACACTTCTTAGCATATTTGAAGCAATCGGACTCCATAGTCATCCAATAATACCCTGCTCGCAACAGCTTTCGAGACATGGCATGCCCACCGGCATGTGTACCAAAGGCACCTTCGTGGACCTCCACCATAAGCAAGCTAACTTCTTTTTCGTCCATTCACCTTAGCAACACTAAGTCATAATTTCTCCTGTAGAGTATGCCATCCTAGTTCAGATAAAAATTCCCAGCCAATCTCCTCAGAGTCTTCTTATCCCGGGTCGACGCCTCTGGTGGATACTCTTGGTTCTTAAGGAAATTCTGGATATCATAATACCATGGCTTGTCGTCTGAAGCTTCTTCAATGGCGAATACTAATGTCAGCCTATCAAGGAGAGAGATGACTATTCTGGGAGCATCATTCCAAAAGTTTACCTTGTACATCAAAGACAACATTGCCAGAGCATCTGCCATCTGGTTCTCCGCTCTAGGCATGTGATAGAACTCCACTCGATCGAAGAAAGGTAACATCCTCCTTGCATAGTTCATATAAGGTATCAGATTAGGCTGCCGGGTTTCCCATTCTCCCTTGATCTGGTTGACAACTAGCGCTGAATCGCCGTATACATCTAAATTCTTGATCCTCAAATCAATAGCTTCTTCCAACCCCATAATGCATGCTTCGTACTCGGCTTCATTATCGGTGCAAGGAAATGTTAACCTGGCGGTGAATGGGATATGAGTACCATGAGGTGTCGTGATAATTGCCCCAACTCCACTACCGTATGAGTTAACAGCACCATCAAATATCATCTGCCATTGGGAACCCTTCTTCGGACCTTCATCGGGTAATGGCTCATCGCAATCCTTCACCCTAAAGAACATGATGTCTTCGTCGGGAAATTCAAACTTCATAGGTTGATAGTCATCAATCGGCTATTCCGCAAGATACTCTGATAGAATACTCCCCTTGATAGCTTTCTGGGAAACATATTGAATATCATACTCTATCAAAACCATCTGCCATCTGGCAATTCTACCCGAAAGTGCTTGCTTTTCAAAGACGTATTTAATCGGATCCATCTTTGAAATCAGCATGGTTGTATGGTTCAGCATATATTGTCTCAAACGTTTGGTAGCCCACGCGAATGCGCAACACGTTTTCTCCAACATTGAGTACTTGGATTCACAATCTGTGAACTTCTTACTCAAGTAGTATATTGGATACTCTTTTCTTCCAGCCTCGTCCTGTTGACCGAGAACACAACCCATGTTGTTCTCAAGAACCGTTAAGTACATGATCAACGGTCTTCCAGCTACTTGAGGTATCAGTATCGGAGGCTCCTGCAAATATTCTTTTATTTTATCAAATGCCTTCTGGAAATTTTTATTTCAGACAACCGCCTGATCTTTCTTTAGCAATTTGAACATGGGTTCACACGTGGCTGTGAGATGAGATATAAACCTAGCGATGTAGTTCAATCTCCCCAAGAAACCACGAACCTCTTTTTCGATTTTCGGTGTTGGCATATCTTGAATAGCTTTTTATCTTTGCAGGATCGACCTCGATTCCTTTTTCACTAACAATGAACCCCAACAACTTTCCGGACCTGACACCAAAAATGTACTTATTCGGATTCAACCTCAGTCTGAATTTCCTTAGCCTTTCGAATAACTTCAGAAGGTTTACCATATGTTCCTCCTCTGTTTTCGACTTTGTTATCATATCATCAACATATACTTCAATCTCGTGATGAATCATATCATGAAAAAAAGTGACCATAGCCCATTGATAGATTGCCCCTGCGTTTTTTAACCCAAAAGGCATTACCTTATAACTGAAAGTCCCCCACGGTGTAATGAACGTTGTTTTCTCCATATCCTCCGGTGCCATCTTAATCTAATTATATCCGGAAAAACCGTCCATAAAGGAAAACACATAATACTGCGTAGTATTATCCACCAATACGTCAATGTGAGGGAGCGGGAAATCGTCCTTCATGCTCGCTTTATTCAAATCTCTATAATCAATGCATATTCATACCTTACCGTCCTTCTTAGGTACAAGTACAATGTTAGCGACCCACAGAGGGTAAGTTGTTACGGCGAGAAACCCTGCGTCCAACTGCTTCTGGACTTCCTCTTTGATTTTCACAGCCATATCTGGTCTAGTTCGCCTGAGCTTCTGCTTGATTGGCGGACACTCTTCACGCAACAGCAAGCGATGAACCATGATATCAGTGTCAAGACCGGGCATGACTTCATATGACCAAGCAAAGATATCACTATACTCACAGAGCATTTCAACCGATCTTTGCTTGATATCACCCTGCAATGCAGCCCCTATCCTGACATTCCTTTTGAGTTCCTCAGAACCCAAGTTAATAATCTCAGTTTCCTCCTGATGACGTAGAATGATCTTCTCTTCCAGTTTCAAAAGTCTGGCTAGCTCTTCTGGTAAGTCTTCATCTTCATCAATTTCTTCTTCGGCTTGAAATATCGGATTATCAAAGTCAAAGCGAGTCATAGACGATTCTAGGGTGGTGTCATCTGCAATGTGAAACCTGCAATAATGATGATTAAATGCTTAAAATGATATGCAAACAAGCACAAACCACATTGCCATTTTATTGTTAAAATAAAACATGAAAGATGTAACGCCCGTTTTATTTCGATTAATTTAATTATGATATTTGGTCGTGTCTCGTTGTGTCGTAATCATATCCGAGTGTATTGGGTGAAGTTTAGTCGGGAGATTGGACTGTTAGTGTGAAACAGAAGCAAAAGAGCAGAAAGGTGGATTTTGCTGATGTGACGCTTGTCACAAGCATGTTACGGTCGTCACGCTCATTACAATCGTCATGGTAATGTTACGACCGTCATGGCCTTGACGTTCGTGACGTTCATTACGTCCATCACACTAACAAAATCTGTAACTTGCAGAGTTGGAACGTGGCTACGAAATGTGGGGAATTATAGTAACTTTATTCCACATTTCACTTATTTTTCTTTCTGTCGTTGTTTGGAGAGAAAAAAAAACGAAAAAAAAGTAACGTGGTAGAGAGAAGTTGAGAGCAGAGAATTACCCGTCAAAGAAATCGGAAGATAGTTGCAGAAAAGTCGTCGGAGAGCAGAACCAGAACTGGAAGCTTGGAATTGGCCTCTATTCAAGGTAAGGGTGGGGTTCAATTCTATAATCGTAGGTATGATCGAATTCAGGTAGGGAATCGAATCATAGATATAGTTTCTGTTAATCGATAAATGTTAGGGACGGGGTTTGTCTATGTAGGAATGAATGTGTTATATCATTAGTTTTGTACGATGCTGTATGGTTGCCCTTAATGGGGCAAGATTAGTTTCCCCGTAGCTAACGAACCTTGTCAGGAACTATAATTAATTTAGTGAGTAAAAGTTGTAATGTTGTTCTTACGATAATGTGTTGAATTCTTAATTGTCGAAAGTATGTTGTTATTGTTCTCGTATATGAACAGGTGGAAAATGATGATTTCATGAGTTGTATGAAATTATGATGCTCTGTTATGGACAGTTTGGTTGCAGGCTAAAAGCCTTGTTGTATGGTTGTTATGGTTGTGTTGTAGTCCATAATAGATGCATTTCATGGCATATCATTTTGGTTGGCCTGTATTGGCGTTTGGTTGTGCTGGTATTGGCGTTGGTTGTGCTTGTATTGGCGGCCTTTAATGGCAAATGAATTGGTTGTGGAGTTTTACTCCGAAATGGTACCA
This sequence comes from Lathyrus sativus, assembly GCA_963859935.3. NCBI lineage: Eukaryota > Viridiplantae > Streptophyta > Magnoliopsida > Fabales > Fabaceae > Lathyrus > Lathyrus sativus. Next base: position 178,190,598 of record OZ012737.1, read on the forward strand.
CATGCATGTGCATAGTTGAGTCGCATGATGTCGCATCGTTGTGTTGATTGTAAGTCATGATTGTTGTTGAATCTTCCTAATTATCGTTGTATATATGAGATATGGATTTGCTTGCAGTTTATTGTAGATGATGTTTATAAATTTGCGAAGATTATAACGCTGTGATATGATTTCTGACATGATTTTTATCATGCCTTATGTTATATTGTTGATATCTCACCCTTTACGTTGTATGTTACCTCTGTTGGTGGTAATTTACAGGCAACTCGAAATAAAGCATCATTTCGTTTAAGGTGTCGTCGGTCGCTCTGATACGTAGCATTCTTGGGGGGATGAACGATCAATTCTATTGTTTTTAGTTGATTTCCTTGTTGCCGATTTTTATGGTTGAAACTAGTTGTTTTGTGAATTGATGCAAGATATGTACTTGCCGAATTTTAATGAAAATTTAGTTGCAGACTTTGCTGGTCTTGCTTTGGTTTATTTTGAGCTGTTTGAACGTTATTAAATTCCACTGCAGAATAACAGGTTATCTTATAATTAAAATGCAAAGCAGGTTATTGTTGTCGGTTCATCCGAAGTTGTGCTATGTATGTTATTAAATGACTTTACGCAGGTGGATGTTTGTATTTTAAGTTGAAAATGTGACATCTCTAATTGATGCACTCTGATTTTCTTAATTATCCGTTTGGGTAGAAAAGGGGTGTTACATTAGTGGTATCAGAGCAGGTCGGTCCATCCGACCAAGTTATCGAGTCAGTTGTCGTGCCTAACATTAGAGTATCGTTGTTTATGAGATCTAATTGTAGTTGTTGCAGTTTAAGTCGACATGGCTGGAAGGAATGATGCTGCAATTGCTGTTGCTCTGCAAGCTATAGCTAATGCTATGGAAAATCAGCCAAACCCTGTTGGAGATGCTGGATCTCGCAGTTTGGCAACATTTCAGCGAGAGAATTCGCCTACCTTTAAGGGTAAGCATGATCCTGATGGTGCACTGGACTGGTTGAAGGAGATGGAGCGAATCTTTCGTGTGATGGATTGCACTCCAACGCAGAAGGTTCGTTATGGGACTCGTATGCTAGAAGTCGAAGCTAACGACTGGTGGCTAGAGACTCGACCGGTATTGGAAGCTGCAGGTGAGGAAATCACTTGGGTTGTGTTCCGTAGGGAATTTTTGAAGAAGTATTATCCGGAAGATGTCCGTGGTAAGAAGGAGATTGAGTTTCTTGAGCTGAAGCAAGGAGACAAATCCATTACTGAGTATGCTACGAAGTTCAAGGAGTTGGCTAAGTTTTATCAGCACTATAGCGCAGAGACTGCTGAATTCTCTAAATGTATCAAGTTTGAGAACGGATTAAAGTCTGAGATCAAGAAAGTAGTTGAGTATCAGAAGATCCGTGTCTTTGATTCATTGGTTGAAAGTTGTAGAATTTATGAAGAGGATAGCAATGCTCATTACAAGCTGTTGAGTGAGAGGAGAGGCAAGTCACATCAAAATCTTGGTAAGCCTTATGATCCTCCAGTTGGTAAAGGAAAACAGAGAGCAACTGACGGCAAGAAGACTAGTAGGGGAGATGCTCCTGCGGGTATTGTTTGCTATAAGTGTGGGAAACCTGGTCACAAGAGTAATGTGTGTAATTCTGGCTCGGTGAGATATTACCGTTGCTGTGAGCTTGGACATGCTATTTCCGAGTGCAAGTGCAAGGGAATGGTTTGTTTCAACTGTGGTGAAGAGGGACACCTGCGAGACAAGTGTCAGAAGCCTAAGAAGGAACAGACTGGTGGAAGAGTGTTCGCTCTATCTGGGACTCAGACATCCAGCAATGACAGACTCATTGAAGGTGCTTGCTTCATTAATAGTACTCCTTTAATTGCTATTATTGACACTGGTGCTTCTCATTGTTTTATTGCTGCTGATTGTGTTGAACATTTGGGTCTTATGTTATCTCGTATGAATGGGGAGATGGTAGTTGAGACTCCAGCTAAGGGATCAGTGACTGTGTCTCTTGTATGTTTGAAATGTCGTCTATCAATATTTGATAGAGATTTCCTTGTAGACTTAGTCTGTTTACCACTAAGTGGGATAGATGTAATTTTGGGTATGAACTGGTTGGAGTATAACTGCGTTCATATTAATTGCTTTGATAAGTCGGTGAGGTTTTCTACCCTTGAGGAAGAAGGAGCTCGTTTAATGACCACAAAACAGCTGAAGCAGACGTTGCTAGAAGATGCTCAGGTATTTGCGTTAGTAGCGTCGTTATCCGTTGATAATCGAGTGAAGATTGATGAGTTAGAAGTCGTCCGTGATTTTCCTGAAGTGTTTCCAGATGAAATTCCTGAAATTCCTCCGGAACGAGAAGTGGAATTTTCTATTGATCTTGTACCTGGTACCATACCTGTGTCTATGGCGCCGTATAGGATGTCTGCATCTGAATTGGCTGAGTTGAAGAAACAGTTGGAGGACTTACTTGAGAAGAAGTTCGTTCGGCCGAGTGCGTCGCCGTGGGGAGCCCCGGTATTATTAGTAAAGAAGAAGGACGGTAGTATGAGGTTGTGTATTGATTACCGACAGCTAAACAAAGTGACGATTAAGAATAAATATCCGCTTCCAAGAATTGATGACTTGATGGATCAATTGGTTGGTGCGCAGGTGTTTAGTAAAATTGATTTGAGGTCGGGGTATCACCATATTAAGGTAAAGGATGATGATATTCAGAAGACGGTGTTCAGAACTAGATATGGACACTATGAGTTTACGGTAATGCCTTTTGGTGTTACTAATGCGCCGGGAGTTTTTATCGAGTACATGAACCGTATCTTCCACGAGTATTTAGATCGGTTTGTGGTAGTATTCATTGATGATATCCTAATTTATTCTAAGTCGAAAGAGGAGCATGTTGGGCACTTGAGATTAGTACTGCAAGTGTTGAAAGAAAGGAAGTTGTATGCGAAACTGTTGAAGTGTGACTTCTGGTTGGAAGAAGTTAGCTTCCTGGGTCATGTTGTATCCGGTAGTGGAATTGCTGTAGATCCATCTAAGGTTGATGCTGTGTTGCAATGGGAAACTCTGAAGTCGGCAACCAAGATTAGAAGTTTTCTGGGACTTGCTGGTTATTATCGAAGGTTCATTGAAGGTTTTTCTAAGTTGGCCCTTCCGTTGACTAAGTTGACTTGTAAAGGTAAAACTTTTGTGTGGGATGCTCAATGCGAGGAAGGTTTTACAGAGTCGAAGAAGAGGTTGACGTCGGCTCCAGTGTTGACCTTGCCTAATACTGAAGAACTGTTTGTTGTATACTATGATGCTTCTAAGTTTGGTCTAGGAGGTGTGCTCATGCAGAGTAATAAAGTAGTTGCTTATGCTTCGAGACAGTTGAGGATCCATGAGAGGAATCATCCTATGCACGATTTAGAACTTGCTGCTGTTGTTTTTGTGCTGAAGATCTGGAGACATTATTTGTATGGTTCAATATTCGAAGTGTACGGTGACCATAAGAGTTTGAAGTACCTGTTTGATCAAAAAGAACTGAACATGAGACAGCGAAGGTGGTTAGAACTGTTAAAAGACTATGATTTTGGTTTAAATTACCATTCGGGAAAAGCTAATGTTGTAGCTGATGCCTTAAGCCGTAAGACTTTGCATATGTCAACAATGATGGCTAAAGAGTTGGAATTGGTTGAGCAGTTCAGAGATATGAGTTTAGTTTGCGAAGTGACACCGAACAGTGTGAAGTTGGGGATGTTAAAGATTAATAATGACTTTCTGGACAACATCAGAGAAGCTCAGAAATTAGATGTGAAGTTGGTAGATTTAATTCCTGGAGTAGGACATTAAGAGAATAATGATTATCAGTTGGATACGCAAGGTGTGTTGAGGTTTCATGGCCGTATTTGCATTCCGGATGACGCAGATGTGAAGAAAGTGATTTTGGAAGAGGGTCACTGAAGTAAGTTGAGTATTCATCCAGGAGCGACTAAAATGTATCATGATTTGAAGAATCTGTTTTGGTGGCCTGGTATGAAGCGTGATGTAGCACAATTTGTTTATGCATGTTTGACTTGTCAGAAGTCGAAAGTTGAGCTAGGTTGATGCACCGTTAGAAGTTCCGGAGTGGAAATGAGACAGCATTTCGATGGATTTTGTAACGGGTTTGCCGAGTACTTTGAGAGGATGTGATTCAATTTGGGTGATTGTTGATAGGCTTACAAAGTCAGCTCACTTTATCCCTATTAATATCACTTTTCCGGTATCGAAATTGGCAGAGATTTATGTAAGAGTAATCGTTAACTTGCATGGTGTTCCGTTGTGTATTGTGTCGGATAGAGATCCTCGGTTTACTTCGGAATTTTGGAAGAGTTTGCGAGAGGCATTAGGTTCCAAGTTGAGGTTGAGTTCAGCATACCATCCTCAAACAGGTGGTCAGACCAAACGGACTATTCAATCTTTAGAAGATTTGCTGAGGGCATGTGTTCTGGAGGAAGGCAGTTCGTGGGATACCTACCTTTCGTTGATAGAGTTTACTTATAATAATAGTTACCACTCTAGTATCGGAATGGCACCATTCGAAGCTTTGTATGGTTGGAGATGTAGGACTCTGTTATGTTGGTATGAATCAGGAGATAGTGTGGTACTTGGACAGGAGATTGTTCGGGAGACGACCAAGAAGGTGAAGGTAATTCGAGAAAAGATGAGAGCTTCACAAAGTAGGCAGAAATGTTATCATGATAAGCGCATAAAGGATTTAGAATTCGAAGCTGGAGATCATGTATTTTTGAGAGTCACGCCTGTGACTGGAGTTGGTAGAGCTTTGAAATCGAGGAAGCTTACCCCTCGTTTTATTGGTCTGTACCAGATATCAGCCAGAGTTGGAAAGGTTGCATATCGAGTGGCGTTGCCACCTAATTTGTCGAACCTGCACGATGTATTTCATGTGTCGCAGCTGCGAAAGTATATCTCAGATCTGTCGCATGTCATTCCCATGGACGATGTGCAAGTACGCGACAATCTCACGGTGGAGATGATGCCTGTGAGGATTGATGATCGTGAGGTGAAGACGTTAAGAGGAAAAGAGATTGCGCTGGTGAAAGTAGTCTGGTTGGGAGCCGCTGGCGAAAGCTTGACGTGGGAACTGGAAAGCAAGATGCGGGAGTCTAATCCAAAGTTGTTTGGTTGAGGTAATTTCGAGGACGAAATTCCTTTAAGTAGGGGAGAGTTGTAACGCCCGTTTTATTTCAATTAATTTAATTATGATATTTGGTCGTGTCTCGTTGTGTCGTAATCATATCTGAGTGTATTGGGTGAAGTTTAGTCGGGAGATTGGACTGTTAGTGTGAAACAGAAGCAAAAGAGCAGAAAGGTGGATTTTGCTGATGTGACGCTCGTCACAAGCATGTTACGGTCGTCACGCTCATTACGATCGTCATGGGAATGTTACGACCGTCATGGCCTTGACGTTCATGCTGTTCATTATGTCTGTCACACTAACAAAATTCGTAACTTGTAGAATTGGAACGTGGCTACGAAATGTGGGGAATTATAGTAACGTTATTCCATATTTCACTTATTTTTCTTTCTGTCGTTGTTTGGAGAGAAAAGAAAAAAAGTAATGTGGTAGAGAGAAGTGTAGAGCAGAGAATTACCCGTCAAAGAAATCAGAAGATAGTTGCAGAAAAGTCGCCAGAGAGCAGAACCAGAATTGGAAGCTTGGAATTGGCCTCTATTCAAGGTAAGGGTGGGGTTCAATTCTATAATCATAGGTATGATCGAATTCAGGTATGGAATCGAATCATAGATATAGTTTCCGTTAAGCGAAAAATGTTAGGGACGAGGTTTGTCTGTGTAGGAATGAATGTGTTATATCATTAGTTTTGTACGATGTTGTATGGTTGCCCTTAATGGGGCAAGATTAGTTGCCCCGTAGCTAACGAACCTTGTCAGGAACTATAATTAATTTAGTGAGTAAAAGTTGTAATGTTGTTCTTACGATAATGTGCTGAATTCTTAATTGTCGAAAGTATGTTGTTATTGTTCTCGTATATGAACAGGTGGAAAATGATGATTTCATGAGTTGTATGAAATTATGATGCTCTGTTATAGACAGTTTGGTTGCAGGCTAAAAGCCTTGTTGTATGGTTGTTATGGTTGTGTTGTAGTCCATAATAGATGCATTCATGGCATATCATTTTGGTTGGCCTGTATTGGCATTTAGTTGTGCCTGTATTGGCGTTGGTTGTGCCTGTATTGGCGGCCTTTAATGGCAAATGAATTGGTTGTGGAGTTTTACTCCAAAATGGTACCACATGCATGTGTATAGTTGAGTCGCATGATGTCGCATTGTTGTGTTGATTGTAAGTCATGATTGTTGTTGAATCTTCCTAATTATCGTTGTATATATGAGATATGAATTTGCTTGCAGTTTATTGTAGATGATGTTTATAAATTTGCGAAGATTATAACGCTGTGATATGATTTCTGACATGATTTTTATCATGCCTTATGTTATATTGTTGATATCTCACCCTTTACGTTGTATGTTACCTCCGTTGGTGGTAATTTGCAGGAAACTCGGAATAAAGTGTCGTTCCGTTTAAGGTGTCGTCGGTCGCTCTGATACGTAGCATTCTTGGGGGATGAACGATCAATTCTATTGTTTTTAGTTGATTTCCTTGTTGCCGATTTTTATGGTTGAAACTAGTTGTTTTATGAATTGATGCAAGATATGTACTTGCCGAATTTTAATGAAAATTTAGTTGTAGACTTTGCTGGTCTTGCTTTGGTTTATTTTGAGTTGTTTAAACGTTATTAAATTCCGCTGCAGAATAACAGGTTGTCTTATAATTAAAATGCAAAGCAGGTTATTGTTGTCGGTTCATCCGAAGTTGTGCTATGTATGTTATTAAATGACTTTACGCAGGTGGATGTTTGTATTTTAAGTTGAAAATGTGACATCTCTGATTGATGCACTCTGATTTTCTTAATTATCCGTTTGGGTAGAAAAGGGGTGTTACAAAAGACAAGGATCACAATATTTGACTGCAGAAAATGCCCTTTGATTGATTGATAAAAGATTGTTCAAGCATAAACAATTAGGCCATGAAGACAAATACCGCTATGCTCCGGGTAGAACATAAGGTTATACAATAATTAGGAAAACAAAATCATTACTCTTTGGTCGTCACTTGGATGATTTCTTCAACAGACCAGTTGTTGAGGCTTTATCCTGGGATGCATGGCCGAATCCAAGCGTCCATATCGCAGTCGCTGTTACCGTCTTCATCAACTATGGCATTAACCTGCTCGAAGATCACATTCCCGCTGGTAAACTTGACAGTCCCCGTATAGCGTGGCGCGCTCTGGGAGGATGAAGATGGGTTGTATCCCAAACCGAATTTGTCCTGCTTGTTGGGTATATTCAGCACTTAACCTCAACCTTTTGATGCCCCAGCCTGCACCACTGCCCTGGCTTCTTTGAAAGACGACATGGGCACTTTGGGTGCCTTGCCCACAACCGGTGCTTTATCCTTGATTTTCACAGTTTCAAAGGCTTGGCACAAAGTCTCATGGATTTCTCCGTCGACTTCAACGTATTTGAATGAAGATAAATGACTAATCATTATATCCTCCTCTCCACATACAGTGACAACACTACCGCCCATCATGTACTTCAATTTTTGGTGCAACGTGGATGTTACGGAGCCCGCCGAATGTATCCAGGGACGTCCAAGCAGACAGCTATAAGCTGGCTGAATATCCATGATGTAGAATACAACATCAAACACTTCAGGACCAACTTGAATTGGAAACGTCAACTCTCCAAATACGGACCTACGAGTCCCATCAAAAGCACGTACTACCAAGTCATTTGGCGTACAGGTTATACCACGGGTATCCAATTTCATCAGCGCCTTCTTCGGAAGTACATTCAAGGATGACCCTGTATCAATTAGCACGTGTGACAGAACGGCCTCTCGGCATTCAATAGATATGTGCAGCGCATAGTTATGGTTCCTCTCCTTCGGGGTCAAGTCCAAATCTGTGAATCCCAACCCATTAACTGCATTTACATGCGCTACAACCCCTTCAATTTGATTTACAGATATTTCTTATGGTACATAGGCGGTATTCAAGATTCTTAACAAAGCGTTTCGGTGAGCTTCCGAACACAATAATAATGACAGGATAGAGATTTTGGATGGAGTCTGCTGCAGGTGATCCACTATCTTGTAATCACTCTTTCTTATCAACCTCATGAACTCCTCTGCTTCTTTCTCCAAAGAATCCTTCTCACCAGCTTGAGAAGTTTCTTCCACCACTACTTTCTTCCCCTTATCAGCTCTGTCAGCGACCACTTCAGGTGACGAGAATACTCTTCCGCTTCGAGTAATTCCACCAGCTCCAACTAGATTATCCACAAAATCAGTCAGTAAATTCTTCAATTCCTGTTTCTTCCCATTACAATATACCTTCGCTCCATAATTCCACGAAATTGCTTTGGTACTCTCATATGGCACAGGACCAGCTTTGGTGATGATAATGGTTGGCGGCCTCGGCGGCGCAGAAATAGTAATGGTTTTATACGGAATCGAGATTGTCGCAACCTCATCCCTCTCTTCAGCCACTATTTCCTCAGTCTTCTTTTCAGCAACCCTGCAAATTGCAAGACTCCATCATTAATCATCTTCTGAATGCAACTCTTTATCTTGCCACATCCCTCGGGATGACTCAAACATTCAGCACAGAACTCATCATATCCCGAGAACACACCTCCCTTCAGCAACTTGCCTTTTACGAAGCTCATCAGCGTTCTCAATTCATTAACATCTGACACTAGATTCAAACTTTCATCTTCAATGATATCACTGACTCCGGCTGCCCCATGATTGGGAATGGGGTTCTGCACAACATTGGGCGCATCGTGAGAAACGTTTATAGCTTTGCTATCCACCAAGTCTTGAACTTTGTGTTTAAACGCCTTACAGTTGTTTATATTGTGCCCCGGTGCACCGGAATGAAACTCACAACGAGCATTGGCATCGTACCCAGGTGGTGTGCACCTGTCAGAGGATCTAGGGTTCTCTTCTGTATTAACTGCAACTGTAACAAGTGCTAAAGCAATTGAGAATACGACATTGGAGGGGCGTCAAACTATCTATTGACGGTTCTCCTGCGATCCTGAAATTGTCTGGGCACATAGTTTTGCTGATTCTGTTGCTGTTGTGGCTGTTGTCGTGGTACGACTGGTATTGCGATACTTGCAACCTGCTGCTGCTGACGGTATTGTGGACACTGATTTCTGTTTTTGTTCCGAGAACTAGACACTGTGTTAGTCTTAGACGGAAACCCAACACCAATATCGCGCAGAGAGAATGCATCTTCCTGCTGATCTTCCTCCCACTCAGGAACGTTGTTGCCATGCATAGCACACACCACCTCAGGGATTCCACCTGCATTACCTCCGCCCGGAGGGATAACTATTGTAGGAATAGCATGAGCATGTGGCGTACCATCACCATGAGGAGGATTAGCAACAATTCCTCCATGAAGCACACCATTATTGTCAACTCTAGAAATTAATGGCTGCACCAAGGTCCTTAGTTGCTCGTGGCCATTTGCCATATCCTGCATTAAGTCCATAAATTGGGTCATCCTTTCCCTAAGATCCTGCATCTCAGCCTGCATCTGTTCCATGACCTTGCGTTGATTCCTTCTGGTACCGTAACGGTGAACTGTCTGATTGTCTATCCTGAAACAAACTAACAAACTACAGGAAATAAGGTTAACGGTTCCGATGCACCTGCTATTAAAAAATGCAGAATGATACAAAAATGCAGACATGTATCTATGCATTAGGGAGATTTCCCCCTCGATTCTAGTTCCGAGATAACAGCACAACACTGTAGAACCCATAGACAAGCATAGAGCAAAACTCCTCATACATAAACAAGAGCCCATAAGGCAATGTACAAGTACATCACTGAGTACAATAGAATCAACAGTGACCTCAACCAACAAGTCTGATGATGGTCAACATACAACAATATAGCAACAGACTACAAAGTGAATGAAAAGCACCAAGTACGATGACAAGACTGAAAATCATCTAACAGCTCCTTCGTCTCCGGATGATCCGGTCTGATAAGCAATCCCTAGATGAGTAAGTCTCGCTGGCTAATCGTGTCCTATAAACCCTGAGCGTAATCCTCCCAGGCTCCCTCGCCAAAGACCTCCCTCAAGCTTGCACCTCTTCGTATCAACTCTAGCCCTGTAATCCTCCAAGGTTGCAATAGCTTCATTCAGCCTACAATCATTCACATGTCGAAGTGAGGCTTCTGCTGCAATCTTCTCATCCTTCAAAGTAAGCTAAGTCTTCAACTTAGCAATCTATGACTTCAATCCATCCTCACGTTCCTTATTGTTGGTAAGAGTAGCATTCCACTGTGCATTAAACTTGGAGATCTCTAGATAAGCTCTACCCAACTTCTTCTTCTTAGAGGTAAGAACATCGCTAAAAACCTTCATATCTAAACCCAAATATTCTCGAGCGCAAATCGCTTTTGTTAAATCTGTACCCAACTTGTTCACCAGCTCAGTTTGCTTCTTAGCTGCATAAGTAGCATCATTCTTCTCACTCCGGAACTGAGTAATCTCTTTCTCCTACTCCTCATTAGCCCTGCGCAACTCTTCTTTCTCAAACCACAACTGGTTATACCTTTGGATGTCGACAGTAGTAGGCTTCTCAATCATCAGAGGATATAGAGGCTCACGAGATGGAAAAGGCATCAATACTATCTCTGCTCTCTCCTAGATCCAGGTGACATAAGGGTCATAGGCTCGACTATTACTCTTCCCCAAAGAAGCTTTCCCCTTCCGGTGGATGCTGCTCCAAGCTCTCCCAACTCTAGCCAAGGTATCACCCTTCAGCAAACCAGTGAGATATAGAGATTCCTGTATCTCCTCTTCCTTAGGAGGATCTCTCAAAGCGTACCCAAATTGTCTGACTACACAGGATGGGTTATAGTTGATGTATCCTTTCCTTCCAACCAACGGGACATTAGGAAATCCATCGCAACTATAAATGATCTTAGTACCCAGCATGTCTCTATCAAACTAGATAATGTTATCAACAGCCAATCCCATCAACCTCTCAGACCACTCCAAAGTACCTGCAGTAGTAATGAAAGGACCAATCTTGGGAAGATGGCTAGAAAACCACCTGTAGAACAAAGGTATACAACAAGATACGTTATTCCCTCTCTGGTTCTCATTCTTGTAGTGAACAGAATGATAGACGTTGCCTAGAAGCGTAGGTATAGGATTCTCTGAGGCAAATATGCGGAATGCATCCAAGTCTACAAAATATGGAAGGTTAGGAAACATCATGATACCATAGATACACAGTGCTAAGATAAAATTAAACACAACCCAACAACCATCTTCGGAAAACTGCTGAGCCTTGTCAACCAGAAAAGGCAATGGAAATCCAAGCATCTCACTCCTCTTAACCACCTTCCCTGAAATCATAGAAACATCAAGATGGAGGGCAGTAGCAAGCTTAGCCAGATCAGGCTCAGCATCAAGGTGATAAAATGGCATCTGATCTAAGATAGGGACCCCTAACAACATGGAGAACTCCTCTAAGGTAGGCGCCAGAACATAATCCGGAAAGACGAAACACCAAAGCTGTGAATCATAAAACTGCAACAAAGCATAGAGACCACCCAACTCATATGCTGATGGCTTGTAGACAACACTCAGGAGCTTCCCATAAGATTGCTTGAAATCAACCATCACCTTCTTGTTAGCCATAGAAATCAAACTCAATAAAGATTCAATGTCTGGAATAGGGAACTTGTATGCCACTGTCTTCTTCATGGTATGCTCCATGTCTGAGGAGAAGTAAGATCACTAGAATAGAGAAGCAAATATGCACCTGCAACATAAATAAATGTCAATGAAAATGCAATATGAAAATGAAAATTCCAATGCACCAAGGGATCAAGATTGTTGTGTCGTTGACTGAGAATAACCAGCACTTCGCATTAGCAATAACATAGCACCATCATAAGGACCCACTGTATCAGGTTCACAGATTCATTCTGACAAGAAAACCGGGTAGGTTGGAGGTCAGGTTACCTGCATAGCCCTCCCACTCACAGGTATGAACCTATCACTAATAAAGGTCTAGCATCCTATGCGGTCGTCAGTGTCACAGACTTTCGAGAAACGATGATACGTTCATAATTTTTGGTTTGGCATCATAGTCTAACGAAGTGGTTCACTTAGTTGACTTCCAAATGATCGCTCCCTAGAGTCGACAATCCTCAGATCCAAAATCCTCTCAATGGTCCTACGAACTGGAAAGGAAATCATCAAAGAGAATCTCGTATGAGCGCGAATTTCATGGGAACTAGTGCATGCTAAGCATACAGGTCCACCACTACTTTCCACTTCTAATGCTAGGGTAATCAAGCATGCTTAGGTAATCAAAACATGCAACTGAGTCTACTAACATTTCTTCCATATGCATCAGATATTGATCCTTAGGTGTGGCATTATTGAGATCCCTAAAATCTGTGTAAACCCTAAGGGTCCCATTTTTCTTAATGACAGGCACAATGTTAGGTAACCATTCAACATGCATGGCTGTTCTGATGAATTTGCTTCTGAATAGCCTTTCAATCTCTTCCTTAATTTTGAACATTATCTTTGGGCCGATTCTCCTTGGTAGTTGTTTCACTGGCTTTTTACCATGACGAATTAGTAGCCTTAGTTATAATATATCTCGACTTGACCCTGGAATTTCATTATAATCCCATGTAAAGCAATCTTTGAATTCTTTAAGTAATTTGACCACTTACTCTTCTAGGTCTGGATCGACCTTAGCACTGATGTATGTTGGTATTTTGATTGTTCAATCTCCTCCAAAGGATCTCGGGCATGGATTTTCTTGGTCGAAATTGTTGGGTATTTTTCAAACCCTATAGGCTTATTGTCATAAATACAGTCAAGTCTATGGCTTTCTAAAGTTGTTGTTTGGCCAAAACAACCATCTTCATTTACTTCAATTTTTTATAGCAATGGTGGCTTCAACAACCACTTTTTGCAAAGTATCAACCTTTAATGCCGCTCTTAACCTATTTTAGGTCATATAGGCCAAAATTTGAGCAAAGGCACTTGAACCAGTCATCATGATTAATGTCTATCTATGTATGGGAGGTTTAGTGTGTCAAATTCCCCATTTTTGTTGCCCTTGGTTTACAGGGACTTGCCGATCGTCAGGTGTCTCTACCTGCTTGGAATTTGAGATTTGTGGGGTTGGCCTCGCTTGGGCTTGAGGGGAGCCTAAAATATTGGCTATTTGACCCATCTGATTAGCCAATAGTTCATAACTTTGGTTCACGTTCTGAATTATGGAATTGAACATCATACCCATTTGTTGGGTCAACATGTTAACTATTTTGTGGTTACTTTCGTCAATTTGCTGCCTCATTGACATAAGGTATATCGTATTCAAAGTCGATGTTACTTAGAGAGCATAATTTGATCCTCCTGGTAGTGGCGCCATTTGACTAGGATTATTTATTATTGAACCTGAGGCTGAATATTAGTTAAATGGCAGTGCAATAGCCATTACATTATTTGCGTGATTCGACACATTAGAGTGAAGCCCTTTTATCACTTTTGCTGACATACCATATGGGTAATCTATATTTCCCATAGGGAGTGTAAAACTTGGAAGGAATGGAATTCTAGGGTCTCCCAAAGTTAGTCCTACAATAATGGGGTTAAGTGGGAGACTCACTGGTTGTGGTGGGGGAATAGCCCCTTGTGTCGATGTCGACAGAACTGGCATCGATGATGCCATGAGAGCAGTTATTCTAATAAGCATTGAAAAAATCACCTCTATAAACGTTGATCCGACTGGTTGTTCTACTGCATTTTAAGTATTGTTATATGAATTTGAAGTAGGATTATCCATCGAAGGACATATCATTGTAGATAAAGCTTTTCCACTTGTTAAACGCATACACTCACAAATATCAAGAAATTTTCAGGCATGAAGAATAATTTGTAAGAGAAAAAACACAATACTTGTGAATTTAAAAATTCTAGCGCAAGGTCCTACTGGGTGTGCCAATTTGTTTACCCCTAATTTTGGTTTAAAAAAATGCTAGTCTTTTTAGTTTACTTGAAGGATAGACTAGTAAATTCTAGAACTTATGTGCATAAATTCTTAATAAGGTGTTTAAGTGTTTACTGTAAATGTAACATACGTTCTAACTTTGCAAGAAAATAAAGACTAAATGTGTAAAGAAGTAAGGGGATTTCGACAGGGTCAAAATCCTTGTAGAATTGCAGGAAAAAACTAGTAAATTTCTATGTAAGAATGTGAAGAACAAGAAATAAAAACATCATTTTTGACCTTTCTCTCTATGGTCTGGGTACTTTAAGTTTTATGGAGCATTTTTGTAATGATTTTCCACCTCTCAATCCTAACACTAGAATCCCTATGTATAGTAGTACATAATTAACTGCCTACAACAACTATATTCCTAGTAATTAACACATATCTAATTGCATGGCTTCATCTTTCTCGCTTGTATCCACATGTTTTTGCTGTATGGATAAGACTAACAGAAAATTACATGATATGATCACAACTTTTCGCTTTTGATTTCCACTGTCGATCAAGCCGCCTTCGTTGAATTCCCGGGAACATAGATGAACTCCTAAGAACATACTCTGAGAAAATACTCTAAGTCCTCAATTTTTGTCCAACGTGACTGTATCGACATCCCTTGACCAATACCTCACCTGTCGAAATGCTATTACCTAGCCCCATTTCCTTAAGTACTTTTTGAACCATGTTTTCCTCATGTTAAGACCATGATGTCAAAATCCCATGACAACACCTACATAGTCCTATCCCTAAGGCATTGTGGGCTAAAATTGCTATAATAAATATGGAGGAAACTACTTCAGAAACAACAAGTCGTCAAATTAACAACAATTACAAAAAGACAAGAGTCTTAGAAATTGAGGGTGCATCTATTGCCCTGAACCAGAAATTAATAACTCAAGTGGCTAGACTTATGAACAAGGTAGCCAATGAAAGATGACAATCTTATCTTGGAACTACAGGGGGTTAGGTAACCCCCAACCATCAGAGTCCTAAAATAGATGATAATTTCTCACCCTCCTCATATTTTGTTTTTAACTGAAACTAAGAAAAATTGTAATGATAAGGTTATTAACATGGTTATAAATATTGTCCCCTTAACCAATATTCATAATGTTAGTTGTGGCATTAATGGTGTTGGAAAAACTGGTGGGATGGCTTTGCTTTGGAGTAAAGATGTGAACTTACATATCCTAGATTCTATTAAAAACATCATTGATTTCTATGTTATGACTATTAACTCTGATTATATTTGGAGGGGTACATGTATATATGGGTATCCTAAGAGTAACTAAAAAATTCTCAGTTGTAACCTCATAAACAATTTAGATTAAAGATATAACTATGCTAATTGGCTTATATTTGGAGACATGGAATTTATTACTCGTGAAAAAGATAATAGTGGAGGTAACCTTATTGATGTTAATCTTACTAGTAAAATCAATAATACTTTGGCTAACTGTCAATTTGATGATTTAGGTTACAAAGGTGATATAATGAAATGGTGAAACAACCAAGGAGGTCAAGATTTTATCATGATTAGATTGGACATGTTCTTGGCAAACAAAGGATAGAAAAATGTGTTTCCTAATTTTAGAATACTCATCTTCCTAGGATCAAATATGATTACAACTCCATCCTCCTGGATTTTGATTCTATATGGAATCCTTACACTAGAAGAAAGCCAAAGGATAGACCAAAACGATTTTAGAATCTTTGGATGGATAATAAGAATATTTTTGACATCATAAAAATCAACTTGAACTATAACCTGAGTACAGACCCTAAGGACAAGCTTAAGAAGATTCTATAGGCCCTTTGGGAATGAGGGAGGCAAAACTTTGGTATTATACCTAAAGATATTGCTAAACACAACAAGGAAATTAAACACCTTCAAGACTGTAACCCTCTGAACAAAAAATTTTAAGCTATCAAGGATAAACAGAATAATATAGATAGACTCCTTCACCGGGAAGAAATTTGGTGGGAATAAAGGGAAAATATTCACTGGTTACAAGAGGGAGATATAAATACTAAGTTATTCCATCTTAAAGCTAACCATAGGAGAAGACAGAACAATATCAGAAGCATTTCCAATGAAAATTGGGTCACTACTTTTGATGAGGAAGAAATACAAGGGATCGCTACTAATTTTTTCAAAAAACAGTTCATTTCAACTAGATATAATTCTGTTAATGTATGTTTCAGGGACCATAACCCTATACTGACTCAAGAGATAAATCAGTTGGAAGAACCTTTCACTTATGAAAAATACTCAGTGCTATGTGTTGCACCCCAAAATTTGCTCTTTCATTTTGACCGTAACTGGCTTATGTTTCTGCATTTTGTATTTTGCATATCATGGTGTTGGCTCTTGAGACATGGGATCAAGGTGTTTCTATGGCTCAAGGTTTTCTTTTATTGCAACTTTTTAAACAGCAAGCATCAGAGGCTTCGCCAGTTATTTTGTTTGACAATCGGATATTGGGTTTTATCTTTTCAGTAGGTTATTTTAAGTGCATGAGACAGGTCAAAAGTTATCACAGGAATTTTCACAGGTGCAACATCAAAAGGCAAGTTGCAGAGGCTTAACATGGTTCAGAACGGGTGGAAACAGACGTTTATGCAAGTCTCCCTCCAAATGGCACAAATTTTCAAATTTGTGAAGGGTAAATCGATTAACCCAGTTGCACTAGAGAATGGTTAATTGATTAACCAAAGTAATTTTTCCCAGATATGTGCATTTTTAATGTTGCACTTTTGGGGTCCATTTTGATCATTTGTGAATTGGTTTTTGCATTAGTAGAAGGATCTAAAATCACTCTAATTTTGATTTAATTTCAAAACTAATCCAATTTCCCTCTAAATTTCCATTCCTAATCCCATTCCAATATTCAAACCCTCACTCCAAACCACAATTTCACTCCTAACCAAAAGCTTGTTTAAGCTAATTCACTCCAAACATCACCATAATTGAGAACTCACACTCGTTCACTCTCACTTTTCAGAACTTGCTCTCAATGTTTTCTCAATTCCCTCACACTCCAAAACTCCATTAGAACTCTTTCACTTGAATTATTTGATTCTTCATTATAATCCTTGAGTTCAAGAGCTTAACCTCCATCATTCATCTCCATCAACTTCAATTCATCATTTGATTTTCGCTTGGATCTGGATCTAGTTTTAGAAGCAAGCTTTTAAGTGATTCTTGGTTCAACTTTAGCTTAATTTGGCTCATTCTTCACTTCTCTTGCAAGAAAGCTCCTGGATCTCGAAGTTTTCTTAGGTTTCTAGCTTGGATCTATCATTTTGTAGTAGAACAACACTTACCAAAGCAAATCTCAGCTTTGAAGGTTTGTTAATTCTAGATCCACTTCTGTTTTGAGCTTATTTGGATAATCAAAATGTAGATCCTTAATTTTAATTGATTTTGATGATTTGATATATGTGATTTGTAATCTCAATGCTTGGATAAGTTTGATTGATGTTTGATCACTGAATCTTGGTGTTAAATTAGTGCATAATTGATTACGTGATTATTTGGATGATTGCATAATTGATTAATTGCTAGAACTGCTTTTGAGTTGCTGATTTTCTGCTTCTGGTGCAATTTTAATCGATTAACCATTTGTAGTACAAAATTGGTTGATCGATTAACCAGGGTATTTTTAGCCATTTTCAAATGGTTAATCGATTAACACTAGACTGGAATGTGTTTTTTTTGGTTGTTTTTAAGTATGTTTTGATTTCTTTCCACCTCTAACCTTCATGGATTGATATGATGCATTTGTGTGGACTGTTTTTAACCTGTTTCATCATGCTTGATTATTTGATTGTGATTTTTCGACACACGACTTTTGGTTTCCTTTGATAAATGATTGAAATGCTTATGTTGCTTGCTTGATGTGATGATCATGTGCTTTGCTCATGTTAATTGTTGATTATTGATGATTATCTTGTTTGACCTGTGATGCATGTTCGTATTTGCTTCCAATTTTGTTTGTCGCATGATTTATTGAATTGATTAGTTAATATGAATTGCATGATGTTCTTGTTGAATGCTTAATGATGCAAACTCGTTGAACATTTATGTTTAATTGTTAATGCATGACTATCTTTGCTTGATACTTGTTCATCATTGATGCTTGTTCATGTTGATTATGTTAAAGTATGCTTGTTGCCCTATTTTCTATAGCTATTTTATTCTGAATGGATATTGTTGTATGTTATCCTTGCTTGCTGCCTGCCTTTTACACCTGCTTTTTGTGCTGAATTAGTCCCTATTAAATGTTGTTATGCTGCCTTGCTGGATTTTATTGTTGTTTTATGCAAGAAGCGTTGTTGTAGCTGTTGTTTTTGCCTTGTTTTCTTGTTTTTATCTTTTTCTTGCATGCTCCTTTAAGGTATCCTAGTCCAACTTAATTTCTGATTAAGCTTGGAGTAGGATAGACAATAGGAGTTTAATCCATGCATGATAACAACTAGGTTAGTCCCTTTTAACATCAAGCTTAGGTCCATCTTTTGCATGGTAACATTAATATAGAATTTCCTTTCGCATCCCGACCTTAAGGCCACTTTGCATGACAACGTTAGGACTGAGTTTCCCTTAGACCTTCTGTGCGTCTTTCTATCTTCTCATCTCAAAACAATTCTAACACACCTAATAAATACAATGAACATTGTGCGCCACGAGGCTTAAGTATATGGGAAATGATGAGTGACGGGTCTCCTCTCGCTTGTCTAGAGTATTTAGCATACGTCCCGTCTGGGGGTGATATGCGACGCATTCGTTCCTATATCATAGTGTCTTTAAAACAACGTGAATCATAAAGCAAATCAATTCACTTCATTAAAATTCACAAACAAAATTCAAACTTTTTATCCTTCGAGATTTGTTCTTCAAACTCGTTTTTAGAAAAGAGTACGTTACTTTTCCGTTCTACCGCAAACTGTAACAGCCCAAATTTCATTAATTAATTATTAATGTTAATTAATTTAATTAATTGACTTATTTTAATTATTGGATTTATTTGGTAGAGAATTTGTGAGAAGAGAAATGGGAAGGAAAGAAAATAAGGAAGTATATAAGGGAAGTGGAAGAGAAAAGAAAAGATAGTAAGATAAAGAAAATAGAAGAGAAAGAATAGAGAAAGAGGAGAAAAGAGAAGAGAAGAGGGAAACTTGGAGAAATCATCGAGAATCAACTTCAAGCTTCAATCCAATCAAGGTAAGGGTGAGAAACATTATTATTTGATCAAAGTGTGTGGTTATGTATGTGTGGGTTGGGGTTTGTTGTGAGTTTCCACCATTTTCCAAGTTAGGGCAAAACGGATTTAATCGGTAGAATCGTGGTTTAATCGGTTAGAAACTAAAATAATTGGTATAGATGAGTTGGGTGTGGTTGGACCAAGGTTATTGAGACTGGTTTATCATGAATCAGTCGGTTTTGGAGAGTGGAAGTTTTGGGGCAGATTGGGGTTTCTGGTTTCGCAGGTTCGCTGGCTCTCGCCAGGCGAGTGGAGGCGAAGCCCAGCGAATGGCTGGCGAATAATTCCACAAAAACTCCCAGTGGTCTTTGCTGGCAAGTTCGCCAGGCGAAGGTGAGTGGCGAAGGTTCGTCAGGCGAGTACATCAGCGAAGGGTAGCGAAGCAAGTCAATAGCTACTGACTTTGTTCGCTGGCGAGTTCGCCAGGCGAAGGTCCAGCGAGCATTCGCCAATGGCTTCGCCAGGCGAAGGGTGGCGAGCAGGACAACATAATTTTTCTTTTCTGTTTTATCCATCCAATGATTGATTGCTTAGTTCAATTATGTTAATCCTATGTGATATGAATAAGCTTGTGTACTATTGTGGTGCGCTGTGGGTAGCCTTCGGGCGTGAATCCTAGATTGTGATACGTGTATTGTCTAATAAGCATGAGAGTGTATATCGTTTGTATGCTAGTATATGTAATGCATGGGAACATATCGTGGATATGTGTGCATTGTTTTGATGAATGTGATGATGGTATTGAATGCATAATGTTGTATGCAATTGTGTGTTAAGTATGCATGAGAACATTGTGGATATGTGTGCATGACTAGTGAAGTACGTTAATGGTATTAAATGTGAATGCCTTGATTTGTTGAAAATATGTTGTGTGTGCAATCATGTTGTAATGCTTGAAGGGATGAATTATTGAATGCATGGGATTGAGACGCGGGAACGGTCTTAAGTGCATTTTTGTTGGTTGATTGCATATGCATCATTTAATCAAGATGAAATGATTGCTAGTTTCGTGGAGACTAGTGGCTTGTCCCAAACCTAGAAGGGTGGGTTTGAAAGCCTAGGGGACGGGCTTTGTTGTTATCGGTCTAGAAGGGTGGACCCGGTTTAAGTGTAAAATTTTAGGGATGAAAGAATTAAGACTTGCCTACTTTGAAAGGTTTAAACAAAATTGTATAATTTTAGGGATGAAAGATGAAACGACCACGACTCAAGGCGTACGCCTCGAGAGCGGCCATCCAAGAATTCAAAGGATGCTAGACCCTAAGAATTCATTACTTCCAATATTTAAGTTAAAAAGCTAATTCGATATTGGAAAAAATATTAAATTGGGATAAGAATAAGGATTAATAACAAAATTAACTAATTTAATTATCCTAAGATTAATTCCTAACAACTTAAAATAATGGACCGTCCACTAAAGCCCAAACGATGGCTCTCCCTAACAATTCACCTCGGGCCGTAGGGACCCGCCTCATCTTACAGCCCAATCATCCAAGGAAAAAGGAAAACATATCGGTCATGCAACATCCAAAATAGGGAAGAGAAGTATGGGTACACGTGTGACCCTTGGGAAAATATACAGGCAAACGCACGCCTACCTCTCTCCTCTATCACTATTACTGATAGAAATAAAAAAACATTCTTCAGTTACCGTTCCTCTCTTCATTATTCTCTCCCTGGACAATCTAAAATCACCATGGAAGACTCATCATTTTTTCTTCCTATTAGAACAAAACCCCCCTAAAATCTCTCAAAATCAACTTCGCGATTCAAATCAACAAACAGAAACACAAAAACCTCATACAGACCAAATCAAACATCAGTATGCAAGAGTGTTATTCTGAATCCTAAACCCCATCGAATCCCTAACCCCTCTTCAGAACATTGTCATGAATTTTAGACGATTACAAACACGTGAAACTAGGATTTCTAACAAACATCGTCAATATTTAACAAGGGATAAGGAGAATAGAAAGAGGATATACCGAATCAAAGAACAACAATAACCTCTAATGGATCCTTCAGGTATGATTCTTTATGTTTTCGCCGCCGGCTTCACTCTTTCCTCTACCTGCTATAGCTTTCTGCTACGAGATTAGTGTTGTTGAGGGCTGAATAGCTCGATTCAAATGAGTCTCAATGTGTGACTCAGTGAACCCTAGGTTGTGAGCTTTGGGTGAGGGTGTAGAGGGATATTTCAGCAGAGTTTCGGTAGGTTTTTTCTTTGTGCGTTTTGCAAATGATTGGGGTTATATTTATAGGGGATTTTTAGGGTTTTTGATACGTGTGGAAAAATCAAATTTGCTGATGAAAAAAACGCTTGATTCGTGTGAGGTAGGACGATGAGGTGTATTTGGTGGTACAATTCTGTTATGTGCTATACCATGATTTCTGCTTTTCTGGGATTTGGGTGATAGTGACCTCTGTGTTTGTCTGTAGTGAGCTAAAAAAAATTTGCTTTTTACCCTACTTTTTTATTGTGAGAATTTGGAGATTTTCACTGTGATGACGTGGCTTTTGGCTTTAACATCATTTTGACTTATATTGTTTTCCTTCGTAAAAACGGTCTCAATATCTTATGTTTGCAACACTTTTCTCACTGCAATTGCTCCCTTCACAATATCATAAGTCTTGCTGAGTTTAATCATTGCTGACATGTTTTTTTTCATATCAGGTTCTTGTTCATACTCGGTTCTATCTCATCATTATAGTAAGCGAAACTTCAAGATTCAGTAGCATTGTATTTCTGGATTGTTGTTGGCTCTGTTATCATGGTAGTGCACTCTTCTACTTATACATTGCCTTTGAACTCCATGCTTGATAAATGCTTCTTATTTGCTCTATTTTCTGCAGTATGGTGGTAGGCTCGTAACTTTGCAACCAGATTTGTGGCATCCTTGGCAGCATTGACAAAAAACATCTTTGGAATGGTGGACAGAGACTTAGCAAACTCTGCTATAGCCAACTGCTCTCGTGATCTTAAATTTGTAGGAAGGTATCCCAAATAAACTGAAAATGTCGATTCAATCAGCACCTCCTCCAGCAACCATTATTGGTTCCGAGTGAAGAACTACTAATGACAACAACAGTCCCATGCGCGGCATTGTGTAACCATGCTGATAAAACTGTTTACACATGAGGTTCATGTTTGTTGTATTATGTTTCTCTTCTTTGTTATGCTACTATTTATTCACTCCTACTAATACGTCTTCCTCATTCTTCTTTTTTACGTGCATAATAGGAGTGAACATGATCACTGAATTTGGAAGTTGTTATTGCAGATCAGTTGGATTGTTGTAAAAAGTGAAGCTCTTGTTGTTCGTGTTGCATTACTTGGGGCTGCTGCACATATCACGGTTATCGCATCCTTCATGTGTTGTGTAAATTCTTACACGGTTAATGTCAGAAGAGCAAAATTCTGAAGGAGTGAAATTGTGGAACTGAGATTCGGTTCAGTGCTAGCTTCTGCAAGCCTGAATTCACCTGTCCTGGAAATCTCAAGCAATAAATTGCTCCACTCAGGATTGCCGATTATCAACTGATTCAGTCTAGATTCATCTTTTGATATTTTAAAGTCCATCCAAAGGCCGTTGTTAGACGTACTACACCGCGTGGTATACTTTTCTCTGGCATGTTTATTCTGTTTGAGAGTTTCATTGACTTATTGTTTTTTTCCTCATTATTTGAAGGTCTTGCCGCATGAGCCTTTATTGGTACAAGGCTAAACTCTGGCTTGTGGATGATGCGTTGTGGTTTATAATATGGTATTTCAGCAGCACGTCATTAACAGGTAACGAACATACCGTTAATATCTGGCCTCTTGGTTCAATTTATCCATTTCTCTTGTCACCTGAAGTTGGTAAGCTAGAACAATCTTTTGAGGTAAAGTAATCCTCTGGGACTAAGCATTTTATGTTCCTTTATTCTTATTAGACTTGAATACATCACATATTTTGTTTGTGTAATATAGGATTAATGACACATTTTCATCCTAAAAGAAGTTTCGACCTAACACGTGCAGGTGGGGGCAACCGGTAAAATCCAAGGTGAAATGTTGCTTCTAATGGGAAAGGAGAAATCAACTGCAAGCAAGACGTATCCTGCCGTACAACAGAATTCACGCCCTTCATATGGATTGATGAGGTCATAGTTGCTAAAGGCAGCGCAACCGTTTACTTTGAATTCTCTTCATCTGCAGCTATTAGGCGTGCTTCATTATGTAGCGGCCAAACATCATGAAAAAGCAGCGAATATGCCGAAGGGGTTTCTTAGTGATATGATTCTGGTGACGACGGCATTGCTGAGGAATTAATCAAGATCTCAAACCAGGATATGGATGTTGTCATTGGATTTTCTTCGAGCTAAAACCAGGTGCCATCTTTTTGCAGCTGCCATACTTATAGCATGTGCGATAATGTAGATTTTGGAATGATGTAATCACCTTATGAAAAACTTTTTAAGTCATGACTTTCACGAATTTTATCTCAAATTTTGAAGGTGATCTTATTTGTGAACCTCATCACCACTTCATGTATCAATAATACACTATTGTTTAGAATTTGGAACTTCCGCAAAGCATGTGAGAATGAGTTTGCTTGGGTATATTTTAAGTCTGTATTTCTTCATGTATTGTATCGATGCAGCTGGGCTAAATCTCTATGAAAAGGTCTTTGTGCTTTCATTATTTTTTACTGGAAAGGACTCGTATATGTCTTGACATGTGACTTATTTTTGTAGGGCGAAATGACGATGACAACCATTTTTTGGAAGGAAGCACGGTGTGGGCATGACATATAAAGTCTTGGCTCACGTTTAGTTGCCTGGAATGATTTATTAAAGTCTTGGGCTCACAAGTATCAAAGTGTCTTCATAATGTAAACTTTGAGTGGATTATTATACACTTTTATCATTTAGGTCTCTTTGTACCATAAGGCTTGTGTGATATGTACTCATTCTGAGTTTTCCCTTTGTATGCAACCATGATCTTGTAATTCTACTTGTTTAGTAAAAGTATGATTAATGATTATGATTTTTTACTTCCTGATCCCATTTAGATAAACATGGCTTTGTAGTACTGATGATGTATGGGCTTAATCAAAATGATATGCAATATCTTAAATGCCATTTGAATGCAAACTTCTGTGGTTTGGCTTAAACGTAATAATACACATCCACTTGGTCATGTTGTGGTTCAGAAAATAACACATTTACGCATGGCTTGAGCCGTTCCTTGCAATTACGGCTCATCTTGACAACCTTTAATAACTTGCAAATGACTTGGCATGTTCTAGCACAAACTCAGTACAAATTTGCTCATAACTTGAAACCACATGCAACTCACTGAAAATTTCTAATGGCTGGCCCAAGTTAAATAACCTGACTAATTTGGATTTTATGAGTCATCTTGAAACACAGTCCATCACCAAACCAAATACCTATTGTAAATGCCTTTCCTTAACTTAACTATGAAATCATGCATCCATTTTCGCCTATGGGCATCATGGCTCAAAAGATAGAAATTATGATCTCACGATTTACAACAACGTCTCCGCTTATGACTTGAAATATTACCTCGAAACACCAACAACTTCTTGTTTGAACATCCAAAATATCCATATTTATGAGATTGGCCCTGATGCTAATGGATTTGTATAATATGGGCGATCCATTCCTCAAACGCATTATACCGTAAGCCTTTGAATTGAATCGAAATATCTTCTAGACTGTTTGCATCCAGATTCTAATTTAATTATGACTTGAAATTTACAAGTCAAACCTAAGTTTGTCACAAACCGATGACTTGAAATTTGCTAGCTAAATCTAAGTTTGTCACAAACTGATTTTCTAATTCAATTATGTTTTGAAATTGGCAAGCTAAATCTAAGTTTGTCACAAACTGAATTAGAATCCAAATATAGCTCGACGTTTGCAATCAAATCGAACAAAGCCTGAGGCTAAATCGACCGTGTCTAGAAGTATCATGTGAGGTACCTTTGGACAACTTGAATTAAATGCATACAAGCAACTTATTTAAAGAGAAGTCTTGGAGAGTCGTGGCCAGAAGTCGTGAAGCAGTAAAACATTCATTAAATACTGAAGTAGGACAAATTTGGGGTATGACAGATGCCCCTATCTAATTGCCTTAAACCTGAGAGAATGAACTGCTATATGGCGTTCATTTTAAGGTGGAAGTCAATTAGATACAAAAAGACCCCGAAATTTGTCCGATAAGCAAGTAAACTGCAGTGGGATATACTAGAATGGGGTAGCAGGATGCAAAAGCTGAACAAGATAATCTGACCTTCTCTGGGTGGTCAAAGCAGTCTCTTATCTAATAAGGTCCTTCGCGATACCAGAGTAGTATAAACGAGCCTCTTTGGATGGTCGAAGCAGTCCCTTATCCAATAAGGTTCTTCGATGATACCAAAGCAGTATCTCTGAAAACTTGAGATTCTTCGGGTGGTCGAAGCAGTACCTTATCCATTAAGGCTCTTCGATGATACCAAAGCAGTATCTCAAAAACTTGAGATTCTTCGGGTGGTCGAAGCAGTACCTTATACATTAAGGCTCTTCGATGATAGCAAAGCAGTATCTCGAATAAAACTTGAGATTCTTTGGGTGGTCAAAGCAGTACCTTATCCATTAAGGCTCCTCGATACCAAAGCAGTATCTCTGAAAACTTGAGATTCTTCGGGTGGTCGAAGTAGTCCCTTATCCAATAAGGTTCTTCGATGATACCAAAGCAGTATCTCTGAAAAGTTGAGATTCTTCGGGTGGTCGAAGCAGCATCTTATCCAGTAAGATTCTTCGGTGATACCAAAGCAGTATCTCTGAAAACTTGAGATTCTACGGGTGGTCGAAGCGGTCCCTTATCCAATAAGGTTCTTCGATGATACCAAAGCAGTATCTCTAAACACATGAGATTCTTCGGGTGGTCGAAGCGGCCTCTTATCCAATAAGATTCTTCGATGATACCAAAGCAGTATCTCTGAAAACTTGAGATTCTTCGGGTGGTCGAAGCAGTCCCTTATCCATTAAGGCTCTTCGGTGATACCAAAGCAGTATCTCGAACAAAACTTGAGATTTTTCGGGTGGTCGAAGCAGTACCTTATCCATTAAGGCTCTTCGATGATACCAAAGCAGTATCTCGAACAAAACTTGAGATTCTTCGGGTGGTCGAAGCAGTACCTTATCCATTAAGGCTCTTCGATGATACCAAAGCAGTATCTCGAACAAAAATTGAGATTCTTCGGGTGGTCGAAGCAGTACCTTATCCATTAAGGCTCTTCGATGATACCAAAGCAGTATCTCGAACAAAACTTGAGATTCTTCGGGTGGTCGAAGCAGTACCTTATCCATTAAGGCTCTTCGATGATACCAAAGTAGTATCTCGAACAAAACTTGAGATTCTTCGGGTGGTCGAAGCAGTACCTTATCCATTAAGGCTCTTCGATGATACCAAAGCAGTATCTCGAACAAAACTTGAGATTCTTCGGGTGGTCGAAGCAGTACCTTATCCATTAAGACTCTTCGATGATACCAAAGCAGTATCTCGAACAAAACTTGAGATTCTTCGGGTGGTCGAAGCAGTCCCTTATCCAATAAGCTTCCTCGATGATACCAAAGCAAAACTTGAGATTCTTCGGGTGGTCGAAGTAGTACCTTATCCATTAAGGCTCTTCGATGATACCAAAGCAGTATCTCGAACAAAACTTGAGATTCTTCGGGTGGTCGAAGCAGTACCTTATCCATTAAGGCTCTTCGATGATACCAAAGCAGTATCTCGAACAAAACTTGAGATTCTTCGGGTGGTCAAAGCAGTACCTTATCCATTAAGGCTCTTCGATGATACCAAAGCAGTATCTCGAATGATAATTTTGTTGAGGAATAGTTGAGCTAAAATTCCTATTAGAGGAACATCGTTGTCCAAACTTTGCAGGGGAGAAATCTTCAATAAACTCTCTAAGATAACCTCTGCTTGGGGAGCCACCAGAGCAATAGTTGTTGGGGATTATCATCATCAACTGCATGGTTGAAGAATGACTTGCTGGGGAGTAGAATTCCCTGAACTTGTGGGGTCTTAACTCTTTTTAGAGTCATGCTGCCAACTTCACTGGAGGACTGACCAAGATGCTTGCAAACTGATCCTGGATCCTGCTACATTGCTATGCAATGCAATGTTTTATGATGCCCAAACATGCAACTAAGATGCAGCTGCTAGGGAGTGCACGATGCGAATGCAAATGATATGTTAATGCTTGATATGATTATGTATGTCGTGCTTATGATAATGCGGCGACCAGGTATGCTGGGGATGAAATCCTGTCGGGGACATCATCAGGGATTGGATTCAGTAGTTGCCAAATGGTTTGGACTTTGGTTATTAAGGATGCCAACGAGGGTGGACTTTTAGTGGTTGCCACTGAAGACTGGACTTTTAGGGTGAATTTAAGGTGCCAATTGGAGTGGCTTTTTGTGGTTGCCAATAAAAGATTGGACTTTATGTGGGGTGTGCCAAGTGAGATTAGACTTTTGTTGATAAAAGGATTTGCTTCCCGACACACAGTTTCTGGAAGTGCTACAATCAGAAGACAGATGTGGATACTCTTGGTGTCCCAAGTTGGATCCTTTGCAGAAATGGTATACTTGTTCTTGTAAGAACCTTGCTTCTAGCTGATATGTCATGATGACTTACGAACATTGAGTGTAGCGACTTATCCAAAGCATGTTGACTGCACGAGCGTAGTGACTTAACCAATGCATATGGATTGCGCGAGCGTAGCGACTTAACCAATGCGTTTGGATTGCGCGAGCGTAGCGACTTAACCAATGCGTTTGGATTGCGCGAGCGTAGCGACTTAACCAATGTGTATTAGTCGTGCTTTTGCTCTGCCCCAAGGCCTTTGACGTTTGTTGACCTTAACCATTACTGGTGTCTGGTGTGGTCAGCTTGATCAACTTTGAAAGCGTGAAGGGAAATTGCCCCTGTTCAGCTAATCTGCCCCAGTTCAAATGGTCTGCCCCAGTCTGCCGGGTATTTGAAGGACTTCTTTTGGGATGAGAACTTTGGCGGTGATTATACTAGGATATGGCTTGAACCCATTTGCCCCAGTGTCTGAACCTTGCAGTGGTCTGCCCCGGTTTAAGCCTCAAAAGGACTTGCCCCAGATTCGTAGGGTTAGGAAAAAGTCTTAATTCAGGTCAACACCAATGAGTGATCAAGTTCCTCTTTGATTGCACTTTGTTGGAATTTCCATTATGCCAATTACTAATTTGCCATTAAAATTGTTTATTCAAAAATGGTAATTTTAATGCGACATTCATGCAAGTTATGAAAATACCATTTATTGGGAATGATGTGAAAATGTGAGACGAGTGGACTGTTAATCCAAACGCAATGCTGATTTAATTGGTGTGAAAGATATAGCAAGAATATGACACCAATACATAAGATTAGCAAATATGTAGGAGTCAGTTTACGCAACCTAGCAATAGTATGCTTTCAGAATAAACCCCGCCTCAATTAGGTCTTTTGAGGGTTGTATCGTGGTCTGGTTCACGGTTATAGAAACAAAGGATATAAGGCTCAAAAATTAATTTTAACCCACCCATTCTTCGTAATGAACTCCAGTCCTACATTCAGTTAATGCTACACTTGTTTTACCTTGACGGTGTAAAACTTGATGATTCAAGGCTTGCTCAAAATGGCAGCCACTTTATTTTGATGGGTGTCAGTAACCCCTTGATTTGGGTAGCCACTGAATCTTATTTTGTTTTTATCGAGGGTTCGAGGACCTCTTTTTGGTTTTGTTTTTTGATCCCTAAATTTTGCATGGACTGACTTTGCTTGTCAGATCCATCGGGATTGCCTTGATTTTTGCCTAAGTCTCCTTTTGAGGTGTTCGACTTGGCAGGCTTTTGATTTTTTTATTTTTTTGAAGGATTGACTGCCATGTCAAGGGTTATTGATGAACAACCATCATATCTTTTGGATTTTGTCTCGAGTGCGGGATTGGATTAACTGAACACTACCCATGCCCTAGGTTAAGTGTAAGGATTTATAGATCCGAAGGAAACTCCTACTTCTAGGCTCGAAGTGGTTGACTAGGGACTAACTCCTTATCTCTCCAGTGTTTGGGGGTTCGAAACAATGCCTGTACATCATTA
The DNA here is from genome assembly GCA_963859935.3 of Lathyrus sativus. Taxonomy (NCBI): domain Eukaryota; kingdom Viridiplantae; phylum Streptophyta; class Magnoliopsida; order Fabales; family Fabaceae; genus Lathyrus; species Lathyrus sativus. The sequence continues at coordinate 178,220,209 of OZ012737.1, forward strand.
GCGAGATTTTATCCAAAAGCATACTATCAGCAATTATGGGTATTTCGTTTTTGTCATCCTCCCTCAAATCTTTGCTAAATAGCAGTGCGATGAAGGAAATGGAGTAAATTTTTGTGATTTTGGCAATAAGTGAGAAAATATGAGTGGATACGAATGGATTTGATCAAAAGCATGCATAATCATCACATTAACAATACCATTAATAAGAAACAATGTCTAAAAGGAAGTAGCACTTATCATAAAGGAAACTACAAATGCGCAAAAATGATAAGGAAACCGCCAGTATTGAGGAACTGGGCTCTTCTTTCTTGCTTCACTGTTGTCATAACTTCTGGCAGCTGTTTCATCTTGCCTTCTGTGTTGTTCTCGTCTTTTCTTAGCTTAACTTGATTCTGCCTCGAGTGTTCCATGGTCTTCCAATACTAAGTCAAGTTCATTACTTGTGTCGGGAAATCAACCGCGGATTATGGATAAAGGGTGGATAGGCTTTTTTGGTTTTGGAATATGTTATACGATGCAAATGAAACGCAGATGCAGTGATATGAGAATGCAATGCAGGTGCAAACAGGATCCAGGATAACATAAGCAACTCAAAGCAACCTAATCGGTAGGCTATACCAGGCAAGTTCTAGATTCTTTACCCACAGACCCACTCACGAGATAGCTTCTATGTTGATGGATAAGGTTCCCAGGATCACGGACACTGGTCGCATCAACATCACGCAACAGGCTAGCTGTATTATAACGAGAGTACGATAGGGTCTCTCCTGAGCGGAGTCCTCATGCTAGGCACACGAGGAGCGGGTCCTTAGAGACTAGCATTACACGACCACCAATGCAGAAACTGGTTCTAAGAGTGGTTCCCAGAGTCACGGACCCTTCATGAATAAAATCGTGCAACAGGCTAGCTGCGTTACGATAGGATCTACGAAAAGGTCTATTCTGGAGGAGCTTTCATACTAGGCACACAAGGAGCGAGTCCTTGGGGACTAACACTAATTACTACCAATTCTAAACTATATTTTCTCTCTTCTTTTTCCAAAGCTCGGGTGTAGAACTTTACTTGTGATATTTTCCCAAAATCCAACAAGCAAATATAATACAGAGCATATAATAGAAAGAGAAAACAATAAATAAACAATAGGAGAAAATAAATATAAGAAAACAATTAAACGAAATTAGCCCTCTCGAATTGAGTCAAGTTAGGCTTGACTCTCTCTTGCATAGGGCAATGCGGATCCCCAGCAGAGTCGCCATCTGTCGTACCTCAAAAAATACGATCCTCGCGATGGACGCGGAAAATACTGTTCGAAACAGAGTCGCCACCGAACTTTATTTATTCCAAGGCAGGAATAGGAAAATATCGATAAAACCTTTAAGGAGATAAGAACATGATCATCGCAACCAATATTTTAGGTTCAGGAGTCAGTTACATGAGGGGAAGGTATCAGCACCCCTCATGTATGTTGTACTCAACGGGAACCTCTTGATCGATTCGAGAGTAAAGTTATCTACGCTTGTTAGTTTTCTTCTAAGATTTCTCCTATAGGGGGAATGGGTGGTTTTAAGATAGGGTGCTCGCCAAGGATTGGGGCCCTTGTGCCTACGTATCTTCACTTATAAGAAGTGGAAAATCAGAGCATTCGTAGTTCGGGGGACTACGGGAAAAGGAGGGGATTGTGCTCGCCAAGATTATCGCAATCTTGTGCCTACGTATTCTCATTGATAAATGAGAAATCAGAGCAGCCGTAGTTCGGCTAACTACGGTAAAAGGTTTGGAAAATGAACGAGTGTTTAGGTCGCATTCTAACTGCTAAACGTTGGCTTGTCTGCTCGCTAGGGGAGTCTGAAGCACTAGTTTGTTATGCGCGGGAGAAAGGACTAAACGATGTTCTTTGAGAAGAGTTGTTTGAGTTATAGGGATCGCGCAAGGGCAAGGGATTAGGTTTATCGCATTGGATGTTTTGGTTAGAGGATATATTTGAATGGTTTCAATCGCATGGGGCGAGAAAGAGGAGTTTGGTTAGGTTATTTGATGGAGAATGACGACTATTCGATAAACGAGACGTCAGCCTCGCAATCAATTAATCGGGGTATCGTTGGAATGCTAGATCCCAACAACACCTTTTTCATTCCATTAATTATGAAACTGTATTTGAATGGACAATGACGATATTTGTCCAAATAGTTAGGGCACGTGTTTTATAAACGAAAGGTCGAGCGAACCACAACCTAAAGCGTACACCCCAAGAGTGGTCACTCAAGAATTCGAGGAGTGCGAGACTCCAAGAACTCAGTTCTTTCGTAATTTAATTAAAAAAATAATTTGAATTTTACGTATGGTTTAGAGACATACTAGGGTTTAGACTCGATCGTACGATGGTGAGGAACGAGATTAGATGGTTTGAAAAATTAGGAGGAACGGCGACTATTCGATAAACGAGACGTCGGCCTCGTAACCAATTAGTCGGGATATCGTTGGAATGCTAGATCCCAACGATACCTTTTTCGCTCCCTTAATTATAAAATATTGTTTGTTGGATAGTGAAAGTACTTGTCCAAATAATTATGGGAGGTGTCTTAAGAACGAAAGTTCGAATGATATACTATTCAAGGCGTACACCTCGATAGTAATCATTCTCGAATTCAAGGAATGCGCGATTCCAAGAACTTGATCCTTTCGTGATTTAATTAAGAAAATAATTTGAACATATTATCGTAGGGGTTAAGCTAGGGTAGGCATATTGCTAGAATTAAGATTTGCCTACTTTGAAAGGTTTAAACAAAATTGTATAATTTTAGGGATGAAAGATGAAACGACCACGATTCAAGGCGTACGCCTCGAGAGCAGCCATCCAAGAGTTCAAAGGATGCTAGACCCTAAGAATTCGTTACTTCCAATATTTAAGTTAAAAAGCTAATTTGATATTGGAAAAAATATTAAATTGGGATAAGAATAAGGATTAATAACAAAATTAACTAATTTAATTATCCTAAGATTAATTCCTAACAACTTAAAATAATGGACCTTCCACTAAAGCCCAAACGATGGCTCTCCCTAACAATTCACCTCGGGCCGTAGGGACCCGCCTCATCTTACAGCCCAATCATCCAAGGAAAAAGGAAAACATATCGATCATGCAACAGCCAAAATAGGGAAGAGAAGTATGGGTACACGTGTGACCCTTGGGAAAATAACAGGCAAACGCACGCCTACCTCTCTCCTCTATCACTATTAATGATAGAAATAAAAAAACATTCTTCAGTTACCGTTCCTCTCTTCATTATTCTCTCCCTGGCCAATCTAAAATCACCATGGAAGACTCATCATTTTTTCTTCCTATTAGAACAAAACCCCCCTAAAATCTCTCAAAATCAACTTCACGATTCAAATCAACAAACAGAAACACAAAAACCTCATACAGACCAAATCAAACATCAGTATGCAAGAGTGTTATTCTGAATCCTAAACCCCATCGAATCCTTAACCCCTCTTCAGAACATTGTCATGAATTTCAAACGATTATAAACACGTGAAACTAGGATTTCTAACAAACATCGTCAATATTTAACAAGGGATAAGGAGAATAGAAAGAGGATATACCGAATCAAAGAACAACAATAACCTCTAATGGATCCTTCAGGTATGATTCTTTATGTTTTCGCCGCCGACTTCACTCTTTCCTCTACCTGCTATAGCTTTCTGCTACGAGATTAGTGTTGTTGAGGGCTGAATAGCTCGATTCAAATGAGTCTCAATGTGTGACTCAGTGAACCCTAGGTTGTGAGCTTTGGGTGAGGGTATAGAGGGATATTTCAGCAGAGTTTCGGTAGGTTTTTTCTTTGTGCGTTTTGCAAATGATTGGGGTTATATTTATAGGGGATTTTTAGGGTTTTTGATACGTGTGGAAAAATCAAATTTGCTGATGAAAAAAACGCTTGATTCGTGTGAGGTAGGACGATGAGGTGTATTTGGTGGTACAATTCTGTTATGTACTATACCACGATTTCTGCTTTTCTGGGATTTGGGTGATAGTGACCTCTGTGTTTGTCTGTAATGAGCTAAAAAAAATATGCTTTTTACCCTACTTTTTTACCGTGAGAATTTGGAGATTTTCACTGTGATGACGTGGCTTTTGGCTTTAACATCATTTTGACTTATATTGTTTTCCTTCGTAAAAACGGTCTCAATATCTTATGTTTGCTACACTTTTCTCACTGCAATTGCTCCCTTCACAATATCATAAGTCTTGCTGAGTTTAATCATTGCTGACATGTTTTTTTTCATATCAGGTTCTTGTTCATACTCGGTTCTATCTCATCATTATAGTAAGCGAAACTTCAAGATTCAGTAGCATTGTAATTCTGGATTGCTGTTGGCTCTGTTATCATGGTAGTGCACTCTTCTACTTATACATTGCCTTTGAACTCCATGCTTGATAAATGCTTCTTATTTGCTCTATTTTCTGCAGTATGGTGGTAGGCTCGTAACTTTGCAACCAGATTTGTGGCATCCTTGGCAGCATTGACAAAAAACGTCTTTGGAATGGTGGACAGAGACTTAGCAAACTCTGCTATAGCCAACTGCTCTCGTGATCTTAAATTTGTAGGAAGGTATCCCAAATAAACTGAAAATGTCGATTCAATCAGCACCTCCTCCAGCAACCATTGTATTTGACTCGAGCGTTCTCTTGACAATTGATAGTGCATTATGCAGAGCTCTATCCCTTCCTCAGGCATATAATCATTTGCACCTCTAAGAACCAAAGAGACTACACCAGGAATGTTGGTCCCTTTAATCATGGCTACAGCATTGTCAGCAATGCGTTGCTCAAAACCCTCATCATTTCATTATGATGTGAATATACTGGTGCTGTTTCCTTGAGCTTAATCTTCATTTGTTTGAAATAGATTGAGTGACAAGAAGGTTTTTGTTGGTTTTGAGGGATTGAGACAAAGGCCAACTTCCATTTTCTTTGTATAATTTTCATTTTCTTCATGAATCTAATTGCTACTTCAATCCGTCAACGTTGACCTGTCTATTCTTTTTACATCAGGTTCTTGTTTGTACCCAGTCAAAAGCGACAGCTGATTTCCTTGATTGTAACGGATAGAATCTTGGACAAACCAGCATCATCTACATCCCACTTTCACAGTTCCATCCCTACCCTGGCTCACAAATTTATTGGTTCCGAGTGAAGAACTACTAATGACAACAACAGTCCCATGCGCGGCATTGTGTAACCATGCTGATAAAACTGTTTACACATGAGGTTCATGTTTGTTGTATTATGATTCTCTTCTTTGTTATGCTACTATTTATTCACTCCTACTAATACGTCTTCCTCATTCTTCTCTTTTACGTGCATAATAGGATCGAACATGATCACTGAATTTGGAAGTTGTTATTGCAGATCAGTTGGATTGATGTAAAAAGTGAAGCTCTTGTTGTTCGTGTTGCATTACTTGGGGCTGTTGCACACATCACGGTTATCGCATCCTTCATGTGTTGTGTAAATTCTTACACGGTTAATGTCAGAAGAGCAAAATTCTGAAGGAGTGAAATTGTGGAACTGAGATTCGGTTCAGTGCTAGCTTCTGCAAGCCTGAATTCACCTTTCCTGGAAATCTCAAGCAATAAATTGCTCCACTCGAGATTGCCGATTATCAACTGATTCAGTCTGGATTCATCTTTTGATATTTTAAAGTCCATCCAAAGGCCGTTGTTAGACGTACTACACCGCGTGGTATACTTTTCTCTGGCATGTTTATTCTGTTTGAGAGTTTCATTGACTTATTGTTTTTTTCCTCATTATTTGAAGGTCTTGCCGCATGAGCCTTTATTGGTACAAGGCTAAACTCTGGCTTGTGGATGATGCGTTGTGGTTTATAATATGGTATTTCAGCAGCACTTCATTAACAGGTAACGAACATACCGTTAATATCTGGCCTCTTGGTTCAATTTATCCATTTCTCTTATCACCTGAAGTTGGTAAGCTAGAACAATCTTTTGAGGTAAAGTAATCCTCTGGGACTAAGCATTTTATGTTCCTTTATTCTTATTAGACTTGAATGCATCACATATTTTGTTTGTGTAATATAGGATTAATGACACATTTTCATCCTAAAAGAAGTTTCGACCTAACACGTGCAGGTGGGGGCAACCGGTAAAATCCAAGGTGAAATGCTGCTTCTAATGGGAAAGGAGAAATGAACTGCAAGCAAGACGTATCCTGCCGTACAACAGAATTCGCGCCCTTCATATGGATTGATGAGGTCATAGTTGCTAAAGGCAGCGCAACCATTTACTTTGAATTCTCTTCATCTGCAGCTATTAGGCGTGCTTCATTATGTAGCGGCCAAACATCATGAAAAAGCAGCGAATATGCCGAAAGGGGTGTCTTAGTGAGATGATTCTGGTGACGACGGCATTGCTGAGGAATTAATCAAGATCTCAAACCAGGATATGGATGCTGTCATTGGATTTTCTTCGAGCTAAAACCAGGTGCCATCTTTTTGCAGCTGCCATACTTGTAGCATGTGCGATAATGTAGATTTTGGAATGATGTAATCACCTTATGAAAAACTTGTTAAGTCATGACTTTCACGAATTTTATCTCAAATTTTGAAGGTGATCTTATTTGTGAACCTCATCACCACTTCATGTATGAATAATACACTATTGTTTAGAATTCGGAACTTCCGCAAAGCATGTGAGAATGAGTTTGCTTGGGTATATTTTAAGTCTGTATTTCTTCATGTATTGTATCGATGCAGCTGGGCTAAATCTCTATGAAAAGGTCTTTGTGATTTCATTATTTTTGACTGGAAAGGACTCGTATATGTCTTGACATGTGACTTATTTTTGTAGGGCGCAATGACGGTGACAACCGTTTTTTGGAAGGAAGCACGGTATAGGCATGACATATAAAGTCTTGGCTCACGTTTAGTTGCCTGGAATGATTTATTAAAGTCTTGGGCTCACAAGTATCAAAGTGTCTTCATAATGTAAACTTTGAGTGGATTATTATACACTTTTATCATTTAGGTCTCTTTGTACCATAAGGCTTGTGTGATATGTACTCATTCTGAGTTTTCCCTTTGTATGCAACCATGATCTTGTAATTCTACTTGTTTAGTAAAAGTATGATTAATGATTATGATTTTTTACTTCCTGATCCCATTTAGATAAACATGGCTTTGTAGTACTGATGATGTATGGGCCTAATCAAAATGATATGCAATATCCTAAATGCCATTTGATAGCAAACTTCTGCGGTTTGGCTTAAACGTAATAATACACATCCACTTGGTCATGTTGTGGTTCAGAAAATAATACATTTACGCATGGCTTGAGCCGTTCCTTGCAATTACGGCTCATCTTGACAACCTTTAATAACTTGCAAATGACTTGGCATGTTCTAGCACAAACTCAGTACAAATTTGCTCATAACTTGAAACCACATGCAACTCACTGAAAATTTCTAATGGCTAGCCCAAGTTAAATAACCTGACTAATTTGGATTTTATGAGTCATCTTGAAACACAGTCCATCACCAAACCAAATACCTATTGTAAATGCCTTTCCTTGACTTAACTATGAAATCATGCATCCATTTTCCCCTATGGGCATCATGGATCAAAATATAGAAATTATGATCTCACGATTTACAACAACGTCTCCACTTATGACTTGAAATATTACCTCGAAACACCAACAACTTCTTGTTTGAACATCTAAAATATCCATATTTATGAGATTGGCCCTGATGCTAATGGATTTGTATAATATGGGCGATCCATTCCTCAAACGCATTATACCGTAAGCCTTTGAATTGAATCGAAATATCTTCTAGACTGTTTGCATCCAGATTCTAATTTAATTATGACTTGAAATTTGCAAGTCAAACCTAAGTTTGTCACAAACCGATGACTTGAAATTTGCTAGCTAAATCTAAGTTTGTAACAAACTGATTTTCTAATTCAATTATGTTTTGGAATTGGCAAGTTAAATCTAAGTTTGTCACAAACTGAATTAGAATCCAAATATAGCTCGACGTTTGCAATCAAATCGAACAAAGCCTGAGGCTAAATCGACCGTGTCTAGAAGTATCATGAGAGGTACCTTTGGACAACTTGAATTAAATGCATACAAGCAACTTATTTAAAGAGAAGTCTTGGAGAGTCGTGGCCAGAAGTCGTGAAGCAGTAAAACATTCATTAAATACTGAAGTAGGACAAATTTGGGGTATGACAGACACGTGAAACGCGTCATGCAAATTCGAAAGTTCAGGCGGCAACACCACCCTATAAGCCACAGCACCAACTCTCTGCAAAATCTGATACGGTCCAATAAACTTAGGATCCAGCTTCTTGGACTTCAACGCACGACCCACACCAGTCACTGGGTTAACTCTTAGGAACACATGATCACCTTCACTGAATTCCAGTTCTTTTCTTCGGTTATCATGATAACGTTTCTGCCTACTCTGAGACGCTTTCATTCTCTCACGAATCATCTGAATAGTCTCAGTAGTTTACTGCACAATTTCTGGTCCCAATACCACATTCTCACCTGTTTCATACCAACACAGAGGAGTTCTGCATCTTCTACCATATAAAGCTTTAAACGGCGCCATCCCGATACTAGAATGGTAACTGTTGTTGTATGTGAACTCGATCAACGGTAAATGAGTTTCCCACGCACCACCCTTTTCCAACACACAAGCTCTTAGCAAATCCTCCAGCGACTGAATAGTCCTCTCTGATTGACCATCAGTTTGCGGATGGTAAGCTGAACTCAGCTTCAACTTAGTACCCAAAGCTTCCTATAAACTCCTCCAAAATTCTGAAGTAAACCTCGGATCTCTATCTGACACGATACTCGATGGAACACCATGTAGCTTCACAATTACCCGAATATAAATCTCTGCCAGCTTCACCAACGGAAAACTGATATTAATCGGTACAAAATATGCAGACTTTGTAAGTCGATCCACAATTACCCAAATAGCATCAAACCCTCTCGCCGTATTCGATAAAACCGTAACAAAATCCATGGTTATACAATCCCATTTCCAAACCGGAACTTCCAACAGTTGCATAAATCCATAAGGTCTCTGATGTTCCACTTTCGACTTCTGACATATCAAACAGGCGTAAACAAATTGAACTATATCCCTTTTCATACCGGACCACCAAAATAACTTCTTTAAATCGTGGTACATTTTCGTAGCTCCCGGATGGATACTCAAACTACTACGATGTCCTTCACTCAGAATTGACTTTTTCAGTTCATCATTATCCGGCACACAAATCCTGCCTCTGAATCTCAACACACCTGTACTATCCAACTCAAAATCACTATCAGAGTCACTTCCTACTCCAGGCACCAAATCCACTAACTTCACATCTAGCTTTTGGTTTTCTCTAATCATATCCATGAAATCATTGTTCACTTGCAACTTGCCCAACATCACACCATCCGCTGTTGTCTCACAAACCATGCTCAAATCTCTGAACTGCTTAATTAGTTCCATTTCCTTCACCATCAAAGCCGACATATGAATCATTTTTCTGCTCAAAGCATCGGCTACTACATTTGCCTTTCCTGGATGATAACTCAAACTGAAATCGTAATTCTTCAAGAATTCCAACCATCTTCTCTGTCTTATATTTAGCTCCTTCTGATCGAACAGATACTTCAAACTTTTATGGTCACCGAACACCTCAAATCTTGAACCATACAAATAGTGCCTCCAGATCTTTAACACGAAAACTATCGCAGCCAATTCAAGGTCATGAGTAGGGTAATTCCTTTCATGCACCCTCAACTTCCGCGAAGCATATGCCACCACCTTACTATTCTGCATAAGAACTCCACCTAATCCCATCTTAGACACATCACAGTACACCACAAAAGGTTCACTCGGAGTTGGCAACACTAACACTGGTGTCATAGTTAACTTCTTCTTCAGTTCTTCAAAGCTTTCTTCACAAGCAGAATCCCACACAAAAACTTGATCCTTTCTCGTCAACTGAGTCAATGGCAACGCCAAATTAGAAAACCTTTCAATAAACCTTCGGTAATATCCTGCCAAGCCCAAAAAGCTTCTAATCTCCGTCGTTGTCTTCGGCGGTTCCCACTGCAACACTGCACTCACTTTCGATGGGTCCACCGCTACACCATCACCGGATATTACATGCCCCAAGAAACTCATTGTCTTCAACCAGAACTCACACTTCGATAGTTTAGCAAACAACTTATTATCTTTCAACACCTGCAAAGCAATTCTCAAATGTCCTACATGCTCTTCATCAGACTTAGAATAAATCAGTATATCATCAATAAACACAACAATAAACTGATCCAAAATAAGAATGGAAGATTCGGTTCATATACTCCATAAATACTCCTGGCGCATTAGTCACTCCAAAAGGCATTATAACATATTCGTAATGTCCATATCTGGTTCTAAATGCCGTCTTCTGAATATCACCTTCTTTCACTCTAATCTGATGGTAACCAGACCTCAAGTCAATTTTACTGAACACACAAGCTCCCACCAATTGATCCATCAAATCATCAATCCTTGGAAGAGGATATTTATTCTTAATGGTCACTTTATTCAACTGACGGTAATCGATGCACAGACGCATACTACCATCCTTCTTCCTTACCAACAGTACTGGAGCTCCCCACGGCGACACACTCAATCTGATAAACTTTCTATCCAACAATTCTCCAATATGAGATTTCAATTTAGCCAATTCCACTGCCGACATCCTGTACGGCGCCATAGATACAGGTCTCGTACTAGGAACAAGATCAATGCTAAATTCAACTTCTCTCGTCGGAGGTAATTATGTAATATCATCAGGGAACACTTCAAGAAATTCATTCACCACCGCCAACTCTTTCATTGACGTCTTGCTGTCAACAGATAATGATGCAAATAAAGCAAACATTTTAGCTTCGTCCTCCAACAAGGTCCTCAATTCCTTATTAGACGAGGAATCCGCCAATGCTTCCTCTTCTGGAGTAAGGAACAACAACACCTTACGAAAATAATCGATGTAGACTCGGTTGAACTCCAACCAGTTCATACCCAGAATAACACCCAAATTACCAAGTGGCAGACAAATTAGATCTACCCCAAAGTCTCTACCAAAAATAGTCAGTGTACACTTCAAACTCACCAAAGAAGTAGTCACTGAACCAATAGAGGGAGTTTCAATAGTCATCATTCGCTCAAGAGTAGACGACACCAATTCTACTCTCTTCACACACTCAACAGAAATGAACGAGTGGGTTGCACCCGTGTCAATCATAGCAGTCAAAGGAATATTATTGATAAAACAAGTACCTTTGATAGAACGCTCATCGCTGGCCGATTGAGTTCCTACCACGGCAAACACTTTACCGCTGGCCTGAGACGCCTGAGACTTCTTCGGCTTCTCGCAATGCGTACTGATATAACCTTTCTCACCATAGTTATAACAGGTAGGCATAGTGGCCCTACAATCCGCTATCACATGGCCTGGCTTACCACACTTGAAACACTTCTTCACCTCATTAGGACACTCATTAGCACGATGACCCGCGCCACCGCACCGGAAACATTTCAAATCAGCAAATGTCTTCCCTTCTCTGGACTTCTTATCAGTAGTGGCCTTATGTTTTCCCTTATCAGCAGGAACACTGTAAGGAGTACCACCAAATCTCTGCTTACCTTTACGTTTATTCATAGCCTTATAATGTGCAATCCTGGCCCGGTTATCACTATCATAAATCCTGCTTCTGCTTACTAGCTCCCGATAATTCCTGATCTTCTGACAAGCGATCCCCAACTTGACTTCCGAACGCAGCCTATTTTCAAACTTCAAACACTTGGAAGTCATTGCCGCCTCAGTATTGTAATGAGGACAATACTGCACCAGCTCTTCAAACTTAGCAGCATACTCTGCTACAGTCAGATTACCCTGCTTCAGCTCCAGAAACTTTATCTCCTTAGCACTCTGTATATCTTTCGGAAAATACTTTTCCAAAAAACCAGTTTGAACCACATCCCAAGTAATTGCAGTTCCTGCAGTCTCCAATCATTGGCGACTGTTATCTCACCAAGCCTCAGCTTCACCTTCCAGCATGTGAGTACCAAACTTCACTTTTTGCTCATCACTACAACCCATTGTCCTAAAAAAATTCTCAATCGCCTTCAGCCACTTCTGTGTAGCTTTAGGATCCAAAATTCCTCCTTCAAACGTCAGTGGCTTGTTACTCCGAAATTATGCCAAATCTCTGAATTGCGAACCCGCAGCTTGGTTCTGATTAGCAACCACCTGCACCATTTCTTGCATAGCAGCAGCCAAAGCAACATCATTCCTTCCTGCCATACTGCTTAACAATAGCAACACCAGGTTAAAACATACACAATCTCTATCCTAAGGACAGACTCAACTACTACACTGACTGGGCGGACCGACCTGCTCTGATACCAATTGTAACACCCCACTTTCCCAAAATTAAATAAAATACAGTTATTTCAAATAAACATCAGAGTTTCCCCTCACACGTGGGATATCACATCAAATAATTCAACATAAATCTTCATTAGTTGGTTTTCAAAATAAACAGCAGAAATAATTATTAATCCAATATTCTCGGCCATCCGCCCAATTTACATAGAATTGTTCATCAACAAGTTCACCAAATACGATACGACACAGAAGTAAAGCAAGTTCGACATAAAACAATTAAACGCCCAAGTCCCGTGCTACGTATCAAAGAATCCTAAGACTCGACTCCCACACCACTATCCAAGCTAGCTAAGTACCTGGATTATCTGTACCTCCGAGGAAGCACAGACCACAACAACAACAAAGGGGTGAGAAAAGATGATCAAAATTATCGGTAATAAGATACATGAAATAAAGGTAGCAATCATATAAAATATCACCACAAAATAATGCAAATATGCAACTCAACACCATGCATGCGGTACCGACTCGTTGGTTCATTCAATCGAACCCCGGATAGATCACATACACCCCTCCTTGGCAATAAGCTATCCCCACCATTCTCCACAAAGGAGTACGGATGAATCACATACACTCCTCCTGAGCAACGATTTCATCCCACCATAGTATCTTGAAATGCTCGACACCTAATGCACAACAAATAACTAAAGCACGCTACGTGCACACGATCCTACTGATCACATCACCATACACAACCAATAAATCCAAGCACACTAAGTGCACACGATCCTCCTGATCACATCACCATACATCATATATATATTATACACCAATTAATCATATCAATTAAATCAAATATCAGGGGACTTCATATTCTAACACCCAGTATACACTCTTCACCACCAAACATCATCCCTATACCCATCATGACCAAAGGGATCCTACCAAACATCAGCATTGGTTGGAAACCACAAAATCAAACAATACTGTCACGCTCGCCACTCTGCTCGCTTAGCGAAGCTCTAGCGAACGTTCGCTACCTGCTCGCCTAGAGAATGTGCTAGCGAAGGCAGCCAGTGGCTACTGGAAGTGTTCGCTACCTAGCTCGCCCAACGAGTCCCTAGCGAATGCTCTTCTAGCGAACCTGCTAGCGAGCGTCTGCGATACTCAAAACCCTCACTGTCCAAAATGTCACTTTGATTAATTCCAAGCTTATCATTCTTCATCCATCTTCTACTTATTATTACTACCACTATTATACATTACTCTAATCAATTGTCCCTCAAACTTTCTCTCCAGAACCAAAACTCATGGTCATTACCAAAACCACAGAAGTTACACAGAACCCCACCAAAGCCACAACAATATATGCACAAATTCATCAATAGCAGCAAAAATCATAAACATAATAATATACTCATCTTGCTTCGAATACCAATTCCAATCAGTTTCTCCCCCCCCCCCCCCCCTCTACCCAATTCATGTAAAATACCAATTCCAATCAATTTCTCCCCCCTTACCTCGATTAATTGCTCAGATTGTTGAAGAACTCTGAAAAATGGGTAGCCCTAGCCTTGCTTCTCTCCTTCCTTGTTCTTCCTCCTCAATTTGTTCTCTCTCCACAAGTTATCATGTTTTTCTCTCTCTTTTCCCCCAAAACCCCTTCTTATATCTCTTAATCCTCATTTTATTTATTTAATCTCATAATAATACAAATAATAATAATAATAACATTACTATTAATTATTAAATTATTATCATTATTAATTATATTATATTAATATTAAACTCTATATTTATTAAATAATCCCTATAAATTAAGGACACCCGCCAACACGTTCAGACACACCCCCACATAAGGACACACCAATAATAGAATAACACCAAAAAGACTAAATAATTGAAATGGGTGTTACAATATACAGCCAGGACGTGAAGTGGAGTTGTGATCGACTTAGTTACGGAAATTAGTCTGAGATTGAGAGCTCCATATTATATGTCTGTTTGGACGGTCAAGGAATTAAACGGATTGAGTAGTGTTGAGACTTGTGTCTGGAATGTGTGCTAAGGCAACAGAGTGTAAGGTCGAGTATATTAAAGGTGGACAGTGACTTCTGATGATTATTAGAGGAAGTAAGATATCGAACGCAATATTGGTAATTGGGCCTTTAAAATATTTTTAAAAACTTGGAAGTATGTTGAATGACTTCTTAACTATGAAATTGTTGTTGTACGTTGAATTTCTAGATCACAGCTTTTTACGGAATCAAAATCGGACACTCGGAAGTTAGGTAACGATCGAAAATAGAATTTCTGACTGTCAGGTTCGCTAGGTTCTTCGCCTAGCGAACAGCCGCTCGCTTCTGTGTTCGCCTAGCGAAGATGTCTGGGGCAGAAGAATGTTGTTTTGGTATTTTTGTCGTAACAAGAGAACCGTAACTCGGAATGACGCACAGTTCGAAGCGTTGGAAAGCTATTTCAATGCTCTATGTGATGGTGAAGTGGTGGCATGGACTTAAGTTATTTATTGGTGGACCATGTTTGGATTTTGTAGTAAGTGCAGAAGGTGCAGTTCGTGTTTCCGCCATAACTCGCAAGTTGAGTGTCCGTTTGGCATGGGATTTTGCATACTTAATTGAGGGAGTCAGTGGTTGTGTTAATCGATGATATTTTGATATATTAGAAGAGTATAGAGGATCATGTTGAGCATCGGGAACTTGAGTTATCAGTGTTGGAGAAGAAGCAGGGATGTGCCACTGTGAAGAAAGTTCAAAGAGTTTTTAGGAGAGTTGTTTGATGGAAAATTGCGATCTAATCGCAGCGGAAAACAAAAAATTTCCTTTAGTGATCCTTACGAATGAGCATGGTCAGTGATAGAATCGTTACCTCTTTGTGGCGATTCAGATCTTTGATGCAGCGATCACAAGCGTTGATGAAGTGCAACGCCTCTACTCAGTCCACACGAACAGCTTCCGGTCACAGTGCTAGCTGCTTACGAACGGAATTATTTGAGTGAGAAAATAGAATCAAAAACGAAATTGCATCAAGTGAAAGCTTCATCACAAGGGTTCCTTTTATAGACTCTCTTGTGGGCTGCGGGCTAAAAAAACCCAATTCACATGATCCATAATAATATTATATATTATTATAATAACTATTATTATAATAAATATATTTATTTTATTATTATTTTATAACCATTATAAAATAACAATAATTATTATTATATTATCCGAATTTCTATTTTTCACTTAAGTGCACCGTACCTTACGGTGTTCCTTTGATTTCTCTATCTCTCATCAAACTGTCCTTATGTGTGTGACCCTGTAGGATTTCGTAACGTTGGTAATTATATTAAATTATATATTTAACATAATAAACAGTAAGCGGTATCTAGCAACACATCACTGCTACCCAAGTCACGAAAATGTCATGTGATCTGACAAAACCTTTTTCGTGATAATATATGTTTGTACAATTACCCTTTTGCCCCTATGTCTATATTGAACACAAGGCATACACTGTGTCATCCTTGTCCAGTTCAATATTGGGCCCTTAGACATTTCTCCTGTTATGCAGGATTGGCAAATTCCATCTAGGACACTCATGTCCCTCAGCATGCTTCGTGGAGTGCCCATCAACTGTCTTTATGATCATCCAGTTACGGATAATGTTTGATCAGCAATAAAGCACCCGACTCTACATCTAGGGTCCATAGTGGTTTCAGGTCGAAGGGTGGTAATACACCATTATCACCATGAGAATAACTTATGACACTTTGCATAACATACTATGTAGTATTCTCATAGCGGGTCAATCCGGTATAAATATTACTCCTAATATTTATACCTATGTCAAGACTTGATAACTCTTTATCCATGATCCATGAGATGTGATCATCAGTCTATCTTCATAATAGTCTCAATGCTTTTAATGTTATCCCACTTTGCAATAAAGCTTGACTACGGATATTTTAAGAATAATGTCTTTATATTTAATGGGATCTCATGATTAAGTCACACTTAACATTTCATTAAACAGACTAACTATTCTAGGGACTTTATTATTCTGAAAGACAAACATAATAAAGAAATGCCTTTTATTATTAAACGAATAATCCGATACAAGTACCAAAAAGTATTGGCCTCTAGGGCTTACACCAACAATCTCCCACTAGCACTAGATCCAATTAGGCATACCCTTAATACCCATAGATCTAGTATGACCATCATGCTTCTGTTGCGCAAGAGGCTTTGTTAATGGGTCAGCGATATTGTCAAGTGTAGGTACTCTGCATATCTTCACATCTCCCCGATCGATTATCTCTCGAATGAGGTGATAACGCCTAAGTATGTGTTTGGATCGTTGGTGAGATCTAGGCTCCTTAGCTTGTGCGATAGCACCATTGTTATCACAATATAAACCAATGGGATCCACAATGCTAGGGACTATGCCAAGTTCACTAATGAACTTCTTGATCCAAACAGCTTCCTTTGCTGCATTTGAGGCAGCAATATACTCGGCCTCAGTTGTAGAATCAACCACTGTTTCTTGCTTTGAACTTTTCCAGCTCACAGCGCCACCATTGAGACAGAACACATAACCAGATTGTGATCTAAAATCATCCTTATCTGTCTGGAAGCTAGCATCAGTGTAACCAATTACATCAAGCTCTTCCTGACCTCCATATATCAAGAATGAATCCTTAGTCCTTCTCAAGTACTTAAGGATATTCTTGACAGCTACCCAGTGAACATCACCGGGATCAGATTGGTACCTACTCGTTGCACTTAATGCATACGAGACATCTGGTCGAGTACATAACATGGCATACATGATAGATCCTATTGCAGATGCATATGGAATCTTATTCATGCGATCCCTTTCTTCCTTAGTTGAAGGGGATTGTGTTTTTGATAAACACAGACCATGTTGCATAGGTATGAATCCTTTCTTGGAATCATGCATATTAAAGCGTCTCAACACTTTATCTATGTATGTACTCTGACTTAGGCCAAGCAGTTTTTGTGATCTATCTCTATAGATCCTAATTCCTAATATATAGGCTGCTTCACCTAGGTCTTTCATAGAAAAACAATTCCCTAACCAAGTCTTCACTTGTTGCAAGGTAGGGACATCGTTTCCAATGAGTAATATGTCATCTACATATAATACCAGAAACACGATCATGCTCCCACTAACCTTCTTGTAGACACAAGGTTCATCTTCATTTTTGATGAATCCATATTGTTTTATGGTTTCATCAAAACGAAGATTCCAGCTTCTGGAAGCTTGCTTCAATCCATAGATTGATCGCTGTAACTTGCATATCTTTTGGGCATCTTGTGGTATGTCAAATCCTTCAGGTTGTGTCATGTACACATCCTCAAGAAGATTCCCATTAAGGAAAGTAGTTTTGACATCCATCTGCCATATTTCATAATCATGATATGCAGCGATGGCAAGTAAAATCCGAACAGATTTAAGCATTGCAACTGGTGAAAAGGTTTCATCATAGTCAACCCCATGAATTTGTTTATAGCCTTTTGCAACCAGTCTTGCTTTATAGGTATGTACCTTACCATCCATGTCAGTCTTCTTCTTGAAGACCCACTTGCATCCTATAAGGTTAACTCCTATAGGAGGTTCTACCAAGGTCCAAACCTGGTTTGTGTACATGGAATCCATTTCAGATTTCATGGCTTCTAGCCACTTCTCAGACTCAGGACCAGTTATGGCCTCTTTGTAGGTCACAGGCTCATCTTGATCCATGAGTAATACATCACCCTGATCACTTATGAGATATCCATATCTCTCAGGTTGGTGACGTATCCTGCTTGACCTACGTTGGTCTTGTTCTACTTGAGCAGGTTGCTCTTCCACAACTACTTGTGTTTCCCGCTCTAGTTCCTCCATAGGTGTTTCAATGTTTTGTGATTCTTGAATTTCTTCAAGCTCTATTTTCCTCCCACTATTTCCTTTGGAAATAAAATCCCTTTCCAGAAAGACTCCAGTTCGAGCGACAAACACTTTGCCCTCAGAAGGATTGTAGAAGTAATATCCTCTTGTTTCTTTAGGATACCCCACAAATAAGCATTTGTCAGATTTGGGCTCAAGCTTGGTTGAAATTTGTCGTTTGACGTAAACTTCGCAACCCCAAATCTTCATGTAAGACATATGTGGTTTCTTACCACTCCATATCTCATATGGTGTCTTATCAACCTTTTTGGATGGAACACGGTTAAGTGTGTAAGCTGTTGTTAATAATGCATGTCCCCAAAAGGAGTTTGGAAGATCGACGTGACTCATCATGGATCGGACCATGTCTAACAAGGTTCGATTTCTTCTCTCAGATACACCATTCCATTGTGGTGTTCCAGGAGGAGTAAGTTGGGATAGAATCCCATACTCTTTTAGATGGTCATCAAATTCTAGGCTTAAATATTCACCGCCTCGATCTGATCGAAGAACTTTAATGTTCTTACCTAGTTAGTTTTGTACTTCATTCTTGAATTCTTTGAACTTTTCAAAGGACTCAGATTTGTGTTTCATTAAATACACATATCCGTATCTACTGAAGTCATCAGTAAAAGTGATGAAGTACTGAAAACCTCATCTGGCTGGTATGTTCAGTGGTCCACATACATCAGTATGTATGAGTGCCAAAAGATCATTAGCCCTTTCACCTTTTCCTGTGAATGGGGACTTTGTCATCTTTCCAATTAAACAAGATCTGCATGTCTCATATGATTCATAATCAAAAGAGTCCAAGAGTCCATCTTTATGGAGTTTGGAAATGCGTTTCTCATTTATGTGGCCTAATCGACAGTGCCAAAGGTAAGTTGGATTCAACTCATTAGGTTTCAACCTTTTAGTATTAATGTTATAAATTGGCATTTCAAGATCAAGGACATATAGTCCATTATTCATTTTTGCAGTAGCATAGAATATATCATTCAAATAAATGGAGCAACAATTGTTCCTTATTATGAATGAAAAACTAAACTTGTCCAAACAAGAAACGGAAATAATATTCCTGCTAATTGCAGGTACATAATAACAGTTCTCTAACTGAATTATTAAACCACTAGGTAAAGTTAAAACATAAGTTCCTACAGCTAAAGCAGCAACCTTTGCTCCATTGCCAACTCGTAGGTCAACTTCACCTTTTGCCAAATCTCTACTCCTTTTTAGCCCCTGCACATTAGTACAAATGTGAGAACCGCATCCAGTATCTAATACCCATGATGCAGAAGTAGATAAATTAATTTCAATAACAAAAATACCTGAATTTGAAGTCTCTACTCCATTATTCTTATCTTCCAGGTACTTTGGGCAATTTCTCTTCCAATGTCCGGTCTTACCGCAATGGAAGCAAGTGCCCTCCTTTGCTATTCCTCCACTAGGCTTCAAAACAGGAGGAGTGGGTTTGGGTTTGGCAACTTCCTTGCCTTTCCCTCTACCACCCTGTTTGATGGGCCTCTTGTTCTGTTTCTTTCCATTACTGACCATCAGAATGGATTTCCCTTTTGTCTTCATATTCTGCTCAGCAGTTCTCAACATGCCTAGCAGTTCTGGAAGACTTTTGTCCAAGTCATTCATATTGAAATTCAGGACAAACTGACTGAAGCTCTCTGGCAACGATTGCAAGATCAGATCAATCGCAAGTTCTTTTCCAAGGGGAAACCCTAATCTGTCAAGGTTCTCCACATACCCAATCATCTTGAGTACATGGGGACTTACAGGGGCTCCCTCAGCTAACTTGTTGTTAAAAAGGGACTTTGAAACCTGAAACCTCTCATTTCTTGCTTGCTCTTGATAAAGCATTTTCAGATGTCCGATCATATCGAACGCAGACATGTTCTCGTGTTGCTTTTGCAACTCAGAGTTCATGGTAGCAAGCATGAGGCAAGCGGTTTCATTGGCATCATCGAAATGCTTCTTATAAGCATCTCTTTCTGCCTTTGGTGCAGAACTAGGAGGTTCCTCCTCAGGAACTGGTGTCTCCAAGACATACAGCTTCTTATCGTGCTTGAGGACAATCCTCAGATTACGGTGCCAATCCAGGAAATTTGTCCCAGACAATTTTTCCTTATCTAGGATGGATCGCAAAATATTGTTCGATGTGTTTGTTGTCATGGTAATCTACAAGAGAAATATGAAAATATAAGTATCATTAAAACAACATATTTAATTAGGCCTTTAATCAAATATGCTCCCACTATTTTATTCAAAACAAATGACCCTCATCATTTGATTCGGAAAATCCCGTTGGAAGACTTTCTAGTGGGTCGAGATCCATGTTTCACTTTGTTTTAAGTCAGTGTTAGGCTGATTACACAAAACTAAGTTATTTAGGTAGGAACTCCTTCCAATTGTATCTCATACAACTCTCGAATATTTTCAATTGGGTGAATAACTCCTTATTCTGATCCATCACATGAATCATTCCCAATTCTTGCTTCTAAACATATATAATCTTATTATAATTTGTTTAGTTAAGTTTGACCCATTGTTTTAGCAATTCGATATTACAATTATCCCATCACACCTTACTAATATAGAACATGCACCTCGCGTAGGCGAAACCTACAATGCTCGATACTAGTCTTGATGAGTGCTAAAAATTGGAAAGCATAAACTTAATATTTAATTTTGAGGGAATTTGTTATTAGTTTGATCTCACCGGCTTAACATGCAAAACGTCTCTCACATGCATCAACATACAATTACATGCATCAACATACATATAAAAAAAATACAATTATGGCCCCTAACGCAATTGTTCTCTCAAGCCAATGAGAGAACCTAAGCTAACCTAATAACGATCTAAGCTTCTCCAAGCATGATCTCCAAGGTTATCCTCCTTTAATATTGAATACTTCCTTTTTTTTTCATAACATAATATTACATTACATATAAGAAAACTCGTTTTACATACGAGGGAGTGAGATGAGAAAAGAAGTTACATAAAGAGATTGAGAGAGAGGCACGACACGCAGGCCGTATTCAAAAATCCCAAAACAATAATAAAGGATAAACTAAGGCCATAACTGATCACCACAAATAAATAATAATAAACACACTTTTATTATTAGTTTAAAAATCCGATAATTAAATAAACTAAATTAAATTTCGGCTGATTGATCACACTTTGCAGACTTAGCCGGGGGTTCCGCTGCCCGGTCAGCGGACGGGGGTCAAGGGGGCAGCGCCTCCTTGCGGGGTTGTTAGGGGCAGCGCCCCGACGAAAAATTTTATGAACACTTCATTGTATTTCACGTCGTTTCCTGCACAACTTTTGTGCATTTACAACCCCAACCGGAAAAGTCTGCGGCAATACAACACTTGTACTGCCATTAATCCTAATGCAACAATTTCATGCCGTCAAACACAACTCGATTGATAACTCAATATGATAGATCAACATGTCATTGCTTCACCATACTAACGTCGGATTCCGAAGCGAATGAAAATGATGATCTTTCAAAAGAATTACAATCCTTATGTGATTGAATGGATGAAATCAAAACAGTATATCCCATATACCATCTTTGCATCAGAATTTCTTATATCTTATATAAAAGTGATCGATCTAATTGTGCAACCTATGGATGATCAATGTATCGCACAACTTCACCATACTAATGTCGGTTTCTGAAGCATAATCAACATCAATCATCCAAATCGTACACAACAGATGCCAAATTTAATTAATCGTTTATTGTTAAATTCATTCTGTGTTTTAATCGAATCAAATACAGAAAAGACGGAAATTTAACAGCTATCAGATCCATGGTTTCGTAAGTGGCTCTGATACCACTGATGGAAAATTGCGATCTAAACGCAGCGGAAAACAAAAAATTTCCTTTAGTGATCCTTACGAATGAGCATGGTCAGTGATAGAATCGTTACCTCTTTGTGGCGATTCAGATCTTTGATGCAGCGATCACAAGCGTTGATGAAGTGCAACGCCTCTACTCAGTCCACACGAACAGCTTTCGGTCACAGTGCTAGCTGCTTACGAACGGAATTATTTGAGTGAGAAAAGAGAATCAAAAACGAAATTGCATCAAGTGAAAGCTTCATCACAAGGGTTCCTTTTATAGACTCTCTTGTGGGCTGCGGGCTAAAAAACCCAATTCACATGATCCATAATAATATTATATATTATTATAATAACCATTATTATAATAAATATATTTATTTTATTATTATTTTATAACCATTATAAAATAACAATAATTATTATTATATTATCCGAATTTCTATTTTTCACTTAAGTGCACCGTACCTTACGGTGTTCCTTTGATTTCTCTATCTCTCATCAAACTGTCCTTATGTGTGTGACCCTGTAGGATTTCGTAACGTTGGTAATTATATTAAATTATATATTTAACATAATAAACAGTAAGCGGTATCTAGCAACACATCACTGCTACCCAAGTCACAAAAATGTCATGTGATCTGACAAAACCTTTTTCGTGATAATATATGTTTGTACAATTACCCTTTTGCCCCTATGTCTATATTGAACACAAGGCATACACTGTGTCATCCTTGTCCAGTTCAATATTGGGCCCTTAGACATTTCTCCTGTTATGCAGGATTGGCAAATTCCATCTAGGACACTCATGTCCCTCAGCATGCTTCGTGGAGTGCCCATCAACTGTCTTTATGATCATCCAGTAACGGATAATGTTTGATCAGCAATAAAGCACCCGACTCTACATCTAGGGTCCATAGTGGTTTCAGGTCGAAGGGTGGTAATACACCATTATCACCATGAGAATAACTTATGACACTTTGCATAACATACTATGTAGTATTCTCATAGCGGGTCAATCCGGTATAAATATTACTCCTAATATTTATACCTATGTCAAGACTTGATAACTCTTTATCCATGATCCATGAGATGTGATCATCAGTCTATCTTCATAATAGTCTCAATGCTTTTAATGTTATCCCACTTTGCAATAAAGCTTGACTACGGATATTTTAAGAATAATGTCTTTATGTTTAATGGGATCTCATGATTAAGTCACACTTAACATTTCATTAAACAGACTAACTATTCTAGGGACTTTATTATTCTGAAAGACAAACATAATAAAGAAATGCCTTTTATTATTAAACGAATAATCCGATACAAGTACCAAAAAGTATTGGCCTCTAGGGCTTACACCAACATTGTTAACAGCTCGTGTGTTAATTTTTGTTGAATCCGGCAGAACTATTTATTGTGTTTTGTGATGCTTTATTGATGTGATTGGGAGATATGTTAAGTGCAACATCAGCGAGTTTTAGTTATGCTTTAAGGCAATTTAAAGTACATAAGAGGGATTATCTGACGAGTGATTTAGAGTTGGTTATTGTTGTGTTTGTGTTGGAGTTGGAGGCTTCAATTGGTCAGTTTGAGATTTGAAATGTTTGGTGATCTCAAGAGCTTAAGGTAATTGCTTGATTTGGAAGAGTTGAATATGAGGCAGAGAAAATAATTGGGACTCCTGAAGGATTATGGTTTTGGATTGAATCACCATTCGGGTGAAGCAAACGTGGTAGCTTATACATTGATTTGGAATTCTTTGCATATACCGATGACGATGGTAAAAGAGTTAGAACTGATTGAGCGATTTCGTGATATGAGTTTGGGTTGTGAGGGGACTTCTTAGGGAGTTAAGCTTAGCATGTTGGAGCTTACTAGTCGTGTTCTTGATGAGATTCAAGAAGGTCATAAATCTGAATTGAGTTGGCAGATTGGTGGAATTTGATGAATTAAAGTCGAAGAGTCGATTTGCGGATTTATGGCAATGGTACCATGAGATGTCGTGATAGAGTTTGTGTCCCAAATATTGTGAGTTAGAATAAGAGTATTATTGAAAAAGGACATTGAGGTAGATTGAGTATTCATCCCGGTGCTATGAAGATGTAACCGGATTTGAGGAAATTATTTTGATGGCCATAGATGAAGAGAGAAGTGGTTGAGTTTGTATATGATGGTTAGACTTGTAGGAAGTCAAAGAATAAGCGTCAGAGACTGTTGGGTCTGACGCGACTGTTGAACATCCCAGAATGGGAATGAGATAGCATTTTCATGGATTTTGTGTCGGGTTTGCCGAAGACTGTGAGGAGGATATGATTCGATTGGGTGATTTTGGATAGATTGACTAGATTGGCTCTTTTCTTACCAAGGAGGATTAATCGTTCTATGTTGAAGCTAGCTGAGATGTATATCGATGAAGTTGTGAAGTTGTATGAGATGTCATCGAATATTAGGTCAGATGGGAATCTCAGTTTCATCGAGATTTTGGGAGAGTTTGCAGACGCTTTGAGTACCACGTTGAAGTTGAACTCTGCCTATCATCCGTGGACGGATGGACGGACAGAGAGAACTATCCAGTCTTTAGAGGATTTATGGAGAGCTTGTGTGTTGGATCAAGGTGGATCGTGGGATAGTTAATTATCGTTGATTGAGTTACCTACAATAACAGTTAGCATTCTAGTATCAGAATGACACCGTATGAGGATTTGTGTGGTAGAAGGTGTAGGACTCCTTTGTGTTGATATGATTCAGGCGAGAGTGTTGTGCTCGGACCTGAGAATTGTGTAAGAGACGACTGAAAAGATCAAAAAGACCCAAGAAAAGACGTGTTTTGACAGTTACGATGGTGACTGGTGTTGGTTTGTTGATTTGTATCGGAAGTGGCACAGCGGAAGCGTGGGAGAAGTAGCATGTTAGACTGTTTCACCGCTGTCGCTTGTGAATTTACATGATATGGCACGTGCCTAAGTTGAGGAAGTGCATTTATTCGGATGGATGGTGTACAAGTGAGAGATAATTTGACTGTTGAGGCATTGCTAGTTCAAGTTGATGAACGAGAAGCAACTTCGAGGTAAAGATATTCCTTTGGTGAAGGTAGTTTGGGAGGACCAGTTGGAGAAAGTTGGAATTGGGAACTTGGACATCAATTGAGGGAGTCGTATCCGACTCTGTTCCTTAAGGTAATTTTCGAGGGCAAAAACTCTTTTAAGTGGGGGAGAGTTGTAACACCCCAAATTTAATCGGAATATTTTAATTTATTTATTTAATTGAGAATATTCGTATTTTCAGTGTTTTCGGTGGTTTTGAGAATTATTGAGGAATTATGCATATTGGAGTATTTATTTTGGAATAATAGTATGTAATATGGATTTATTAATATTATTATGAATTAAAATAAATATAAGAGAAATAAGGGTAAATTGGGCATTATGAAGAGTTAGTAAGGGTATTATGGGAAAAGCCCAATTGTGTGGCCCAAGTCTAAGTTTGACAAAATAGAATTCTGAAGGTGGAGGATTCATTTTTGGTTAACCGTGAAAAGAATGAGGCCGGAGCGCTGAGGAGGGAGAAGTGGAGGCAAAAGCTTCGGAAGATTTCGAAGTTAATCGTGAAAGCTGCGAATCGGCTAAGGTATGGGGAGTATCACATTTTATGATTTTCTATGTATGCCTTTAGACGTGTTTATGGCTGGTTTATGTGGTGTATGATTTAAGGTATTTTGGGTTGATTGTGGGAAATAAAGGAAATTGACGATGAACTCTGAGATTATGGTTTGTGATATGTATCACTGAATATTGAATATCTGATATGAGGATTAGGAAACCTTAGGCCTTTGTGGCCAAAACTATGGGGTGACATGCGTCCGACCTTGAAGGGACACGGATAGGTGATATGAGAAGTTATGATGCCTTTAAGATAATTGCAGGAAAATAGTGTTTTAGGCAGTGCAAATGTTTCCGGATTAGCCTAATGAACCATAGATTTTGTACCGTTATCGCCGTATGATCTTAAGGATGATTTAGGGATACTTTGGGGGCATTGGTTGAATGATTCGTATGAGTTTTTAGGTGGAAATCAGTTCTGGTGCATAGCAGAAGTTGCTGTCATCGCACTGTTTGCCTAGCGAGCAAGCCAGCGAAGGTTCGCTATAAGACTCGCCTAGCGAGCAAGCCAGCGAGGATTCTCTAGAGGCTCTCCTAGCGAGAAAGACAGTGAGTATGACAGTGAGGTTACTATGAGTATGACAGTAAGGTTGCGTGAACAATAAGTGATACGTATGAGAATGTGTGAATACTATGTGATGATATGACGAATTAACATGAGTAGAACTATGAAGTTTTTGTGATTGATAGCCGATAGTGTGAGGATTACCATGAGTATAAGTTGATAAATTAATATGAGATGATATGGGGGTAGTATTATAAATTAATATGGGATAATATGGGGTAATATGACTATGAGCTAATATGTGATTTATACGTGATTATATGATGACATGATGTGTGAGAATGATTAATATGATGAATTATGATGATATATTGTATGATGAATAATATGATGTATTATGATGATATGTTGTGTGATGATTAAGATGATGAATTATGATGATATGTTGTGTGATGAATAATATGATGAATTATGGTGATATGTTGCATGATGAGTAATATGATGAAGTATGATGATATGTTGTATTGATGATTAATATGATAGTTATGACGTATGACGAATATGATGAATGATGATGCACCATATGTTGTTGTTATGAGAATTATTGTGACATGTTCATCATGCATTCATGTGCATCCGGACTTCGGTTCAGGACCTCGATTACTTTGGCTTCAATCCCACTGTGTGGATGTGAAGTATTTTGACGTGCTCCGATCCTATTGATGGGGATCTATGGAGGGTTGATGGCTCAGTGTCCATCACGCTGTGATGATTGGTACCACATGCATTGAGTCTATGTTGCATTTGCATTTATGAGCCTTTGTGTATAAATTATGATGTTGTGGCCTTTGAGGCATATTTTGAAGGATATCAATGTGTTGAATATAACTATGAGTAATATGCCGTTTATGCATTAACTGTTATACATTGATTATTATGAATTGTCTTACTCACCCTGCCTGTTTGAATGTTACCTCCATGTGGATAACATGCAGATGAGCAAGTTTAGCAGTGGACACCGTCGAGGAGTATTTTGAAGTTTTAGAGTCGTTAGCCTTTATGGTTAATTTAGAGGGTCTTGCTCTGATATGTAACATCGGGTTGGGTTCTTTGAGTTGATTGTATATCATTGGGTTATTTTACTGATGTTCCCTTATGAGGAAAACATTGAGTTATGTTTTGAGTTCCGCTGTATATGATGTTTTGATGTATTTTGAGAAAACCCGTGTGTTACGGAGTATTGACCAGTTTTGTTGACTTTGAGAAATGTACGCCCTTTTGTGGCTTTTTAATGAAAGTTAATATTTTACTCTGAAATCCGTGTTATTTTGCCGTAATATCTGTGGGGTAGAATAAGGGCGTTACACTATACATATTCACACACACCAATTCTTTAATCCTCATTAATCAATTCTTCATCAGTTTCAATACACGAACTATCTTCATTCTGCTCCTGATATTCTCCTCTTCACCTAGGCACCATAAACAATTTCTGAAAATTTTCCTTAAAGATTTGTTCAATCCCAAACCTTCAACCATTCACAGCAATATCATCAATATCCCTCACCTTCGACTTCACACTGCCAACTTTCCACTTCATCTTCGAGTCACCATCATAACCTATGAAAATCAAGAACAAACAAAATACAACAGCTTATGAGTTCCACCCATTCTTCATCAATCTTCAGCGAAACCTATGTTACCTCACGTTTCCACCACCTACAAAACTAGTGAGTTCACGTC
This sequence comes from Lathyrus sativus, assembly GCA_963859935.3. NCBI lineage: Eukaryota > Viridiplantae > Streptophyta > Magnoliopsida > Fabales > Fabaceae > Lathyrus > Lathyrus sativus. The sequence goes on from OZ012737.1 coordinate 178,248,422, forward strand.
AAGCGCTGAACAATCACAGCAGATTCAGAGAAGCAGAAAAGAAGCAAGAAGAAGAAGGAGTGAGCGTTGAGCCATACCGAAAGTTGCATCATCATCTTCACAGAGCAAATTGAAGCAGCAAGTTCAGAAAATCTTCATCCACCATAGTCATCACGTGAACAGGTAACCTCACTTTGGACCTTAATCTCACAATGTAATTGTTGTGGCTTTGGATATGAACTCTCTACTTGAATTTATATTTTTCGGTCAATTTGTGGTAATTTGGTTATTGAATGTTTTCCACGGTGAACTGTGTTTGAGCGTTTGAGGTAGTGAAGATATTATTTGTCGATGTTGAAAAATAAATGTCTACACCAATGCGCGATACGGATAGGGAGAGGACCTTTGAGAGAGCGAAGGAGGAATCGTTGAGACAAGAAGGAACGACGGTGATGAAGAAGACGGAGTGGCGGAGGAATTGGCTGAAAAGGAATTTCCGTCATTGTGGTGAATAAGAGGAAAGGTGGGAAGTAAATTAGGTTTTCCACTTTATGGATCAGCATATCCTCACACAAACACGGGTCGGGTCTTGAACCCATTTTTCGTTTTTGCTTTTCTCGCGCCTCCTAACCCACAGCTCACCCCTCCTTGCGTTTATGGGCCTATGAAGTGGGCCTTGTGCCCATTACTAATTGTTATATCTCTTCCTTTTAATTATTTTTGTTAATTATTTTTTTTCTTAATTTTATTTTAGGCTTTAATCCTAGTTTAGGGTAGGAATTAACTTTGTTTTTTAGTCTTAACACTTATTTTGATTAAACTTTTGTTTTAGTTTTAATGCTAATTGCAATTAAATTTTGACTTTAATTAAATTTTGATAAAGCTCTGATTAACTTTTATGATCAGTATTTTACCTTAAACTTGGTTTAGTTTCTGTTTTGGATTTATTCTTGATTTTCAAATGGTGGATGATCTTGATGCTTGTGACTTCTTACCTTGATGATACTTGTAAATATTTTCTGATTCGGTTAGGATTTTTCTTAGTCCTAATTAATTGCTAATTTTCTCAATTTAATTTATTTTCCAATACTCAATTTTTTTTCTAATTAAATCTTAATTAATCATTTTTTCAATTTAGGATAATTATTTATTTTCCTAATTAAATAATGAAAGCAATGGGTTTTTGGAGTCTAGCACTCCTTGAATTCTTGAGTGACAACTATTGAGGCGTACACCTCGAATAGCGTGTCATTCGCCCTTTCGTTCCTAAAACACTTCCCATAATTATTTGGACAAGTACTTTCACTGTCCTACAAACATATTTCATAATTAATGGAATGAAAAAGGTGTCGTTGGGATTTAGCATTCCAACGATATCCCGACTAATTGGTTACGAGGTCGACGTCTCGCTTATCGAATAACTGTCATTCCTCTTAAATATTCAACCTGTCTAACCTTGTTTCTTACCCACGTGTGATCGAGTATAAACTCTAATACGCATCTAAGCCATACATCAATTTCAAATTATTGTCTTAATTAAATTATGAAAGAATTGAGTTCTTGGAGTCCCACACTCCTTGAATTCTCGAGTAACCACTCTTGGGGCGTATGCTTTAGGTTGTGGGTTGCTCGACCTTTCGTCTATAAAACACGTGCCTTAATTATGTGGAAAAATACCTTCATTGTCCCTTCAAACACAATTTTATAATTAGTTGAATGAAAAAGGTGTCGTTGGGATCTAGCATTCCAATGATATCCTGACTAATTGGTTACGAGGCCGACGTCTCGTTTATCGAACAGTCGTCATTCTTCATCAAATTACCTAACCAAACTCCTCTTTCTCGCTCCCGCGCGATTTAAACCCTAAATATCTATTCAACCCAACTTTCTTTTCTCGCCCCCGTGCGATTGAAACTTTTCAAACACTAAACTCCTCGCCCTCGTGCAATTTCCAATTCAAAAACCGATGCCAAGAACATTGTTTAGTCCCTCCTTTCGCGCATATGAACTGGTGCTTCAGCTTCCCTTAGCGAGCAGACAAGCCAATGTTTAGCAGTTAGAATGCGACCTAAACTCTCGTTCGACTCAAAAAACTTTCGTAAAGGACATTGTTTAGTCCATTCTTCCGCGCATACAAACACGTGCTTCAGCCTCCCCTAGCGAGCAGTCAAGCCACTGTTTAGCAGTTAGAAAGCGACCTAAACACTCGTTCATTTTCGAGACCTTTTTCCGTAGTTGTCCGAACTACGGCTGCTTTGATTCTTCATTCTACTTTGAATGTAAGATACGTAGGCACAAGATCGCGATGATCTTGCCGAGCACAATCCCCTCTTTTTCTCGTAGTCCCACAAACTACGATGCTCTGACTTTCCCATTGCACAAGGGAGTACGTAGGCACAAGGGCCCTATCTTAAAACCCATTTTCCCTTTAGAAGAAAACTAACAAGCGTAGCTAACTTTACTCTCGAATCGAATCAAGAGGTTCCCGTTGAGTACAACGGACGTAGAGGGTGCTAATACCTTCCCTTTGCTTAATCGACTCCCGAACCTAGAATTTGGTTGTGATGACCATGTTCTTATCTCTTTAAAGGTTTTATCGATATTTTCCTATTCCTTCCTTGGAATGAATAAAGTTCGGTGGCGACTCTGTTCGAACGTTTTTTCCGTGTCCATCGTGAGGATCGTATTTTTTGAGGTACGACACATAGCCACTAAACAACTTGCAACAAAAACAACAACCATCTGAATGAGCCAGGCTCTGAATCTCCAATCAAGAAAACCCTGAATCATCTTGAATCTATCTGGATAAGTCCCCAGAAAGATAAATTCACAGAGTAGCACCATTTGAACGGATGGATTATGATAAACTTGATAACCTCCACCCATGGCAACTTGAATTTGGGTACACAACACTATGAAAATAATCCAATGGTACAGATAATATCGCAACTGAAGAGATTTCTTGATGGTTTGACCAAGATTAGGTCAAACTTCCATATGATCTTAATCGTTACTGAACAACCACACTTGATCTAAAACCATTCCATCATCCCTGATAACCCTGATCCATGATGAGAGGCCAACCATATTCTCGAGCTGATTGAATATAAGCTTTTCAACCAACTTGAATCAAAGGAATGAAGAAACCATAGTGTAATACCCCAAATTTTGCCCTAAGATTTGTCGTCGCATTTCATTGCATTTAATCAATTACTAACAAATTTGTGTAGTCGTTTGACTTTTTGCAGGTAAATATCATATGGCATGCATTTTTTTCTAAAAAGTAAAAATGGCACAATTGGCAGGAGGACATGTGTAAGGAGTTGTGAGTGTGAGAGGTTGAGAGTTCGAATCTCACCTTTGTCACTTTTTTTGTTTTTTATTATTTTTACTCTAAATTTTTCTATCTTTCATTAAAAAAATAACAAAAATAGTTTTTTATTATTATTTAATTATTTTCGTATTTTAATTAAATCATTTTTTAAAATATTATTTTTTTCACTTTTTTCTAAATTATTCATAAAAATATCCAAAAAATCATAAAATAAAAAATATTGAAAAAAATTTTGTTCTTTTTATAATATTTTTTATTTTAGGAATCAATAGGATTATTAGTTTTTATTTTAAGTTTATTTTAATTATTTTAAATTATTTAAATTTTATTTTTTCTTAACTAATTATTTAGTTTGGACTTTAAAATGGGCTTTAGGGACATTATTGACAATTTGGTGTTAACCCTAATTTGTTCCCTATATATACATGTGTTGCCTTGTTGAAAAAAAGGGGAGAATGAAAAAAAAAAACCTAAGAGGAGTGAGTGTCGTTTACCGTTATTTCTTTTTCTTCATCTATTACTGTTATTTCTTTTTCTTCATCTATTACTGTTGTTTCTTTTTTTTCATCGTTTACCATTATTTCTTTTCCTTCATCTATTACTGTTGTTTCTTTTTCTTCATCTATTACCGTTATTTCTTTTTCTTCATCTATTACCGTTATTTCTTTTTCTTTATCTATTACTGTTACGTTTATATATTTATAATTTTTAAATTGTTAGAGTTTATATATATATATAAGATTAATTTTTGATCGAATTATATCGATACGATGTTTGAACATTTGTGTGCATGACGCGTGACATTTGTGTTAGTTCGATCTGGTTGCGATGATCACATTTTTGTGTGAGCAATAATACTGTTTTTTTTGCTTAATTTCTTTTTCTTTGCGATAAATTTTGTTTCGTCCGATTTAGATCTGGTTGCGCTGAGCGCATTTCTGCGTTAGCAACATTGTTGGGTTATTTGGCACATTTAAAATTCATTATTGCTTTATTATTATTATTATTATTAGTATTATTATCATCATTATTTATTATTATTATTAGTAGCAGTAGTATTATTATTATTATCATTATTTATTATTATTATCATTATTATTATTATTATTACTATTATTATTATTATTATCGTTATTATTATTATTATTATTATTACTATTATTATTATTATCATTAATTTATTAAAACTTGTTATAATATAAAAATCTGTTTTTTAAAATAAATAACATTAACATCTTTTCCAAATTAATATGAAAACCTATTATTTTTAAGAAAAACTTTTTTTTAGATAAATTTAAAATAATAACTAAAATCTTTTTTTAAAATAATAACTAGAACCGTTTTAAAAAATATATATAATAATAACATTAAACTTTTTTTTAAAAAAAAAAATAAAACCTTTTTGTTAGATAATTAAATTAAGACTATTTTTGAAAAGTTTTTTTAATAATATTAAAACCTCTTTTTTAACTTAAATCAAAAGCTTTTTTATATATCACAAATAAACAACAAAGAATATTTATAACTTTCGCACTTCCGTTTCATAACTCGTCTGATTACTGTCTGACTCTGTCTACTAACGTTGTGTATTCAATGTGCAGCTTGTTACGTTGCTATTAGCTATTTTAATGTGTTTTTCAATTCAAGTTGTATTATAATTGTATCTGTTTCTTATTTGTAACTTCGCGAACAAATTATCGCGTTTACCTTTCCGCACTTTAATTTCTGCTGTTTGTATGGTTTAAATTCGCGCATTTGCATCGTTAATTTGTCCCATTGCATTCCTCCGAAGGATTAGGTCTAGCCGTTCGGCCGCCACGCCAATAGTCCTCAAAACTTCAAACCCTTACAAACCCTAACTTTTCACAAATGTCTCGCCGTGGACAAAAATTACAAAACTACCCCTAGCTTTAGGTCAAAGAGTCGCCGCACTCATTTTAGGGTTTCCCGCCGCGGAATCCCTAACCTAACCCTAATTCACTTAACAATTTACAACGTAGATATTGGAGTTTCTACACTCCGCGTAAGCGTGTCCCTAAGATACGTTTATTCCCCATTGAAACCTTGGCCACAGTCAAGACGTTTCTAACCTCCCTTTTGAGGGGAACTACAGTTACTCTGATTCCATTCCCGTAAGGATATGTAGGCACAAGATGCGATGTCTTGCCGAGTAAACTTAGAATTAACCCCTAGGTCTTTTTTAATTTTCAATCCTTTGTATATACCCTAAAGCAAAATAATTAATGAAATAAATAAAATAAAAATAAACAAAAGGTTCCCGTAGAGTACTACGGAAGTTTAGGGTGCTAATACCTTCCCTAAATTTAACCAACCCCCGAACCTTAGATCTCTCCCTTTTAGGTTTTTCCTTTCTTTAACCTTTCCTTCGGATAAATCAAAGACCGGTTGTAAATGAATTAAGATTCAAGTTAATCAATAGCTTGACATCCAAATTTCACCGCAACAGAAAATGGCGACTTCACTGGGGAGTCCTAACTATTGAGGGTTATCCCTATTTTGTTTATTTTTCTTTATATATTTGTTTTATTATATATTTTGCTCACTTGTATGTATATATCGGGGTACCTTACTTGGAGTTACTGTGTTGTGAGATAAGTCATACACCCGGACTTGAGCGACCTTATGATAGGATGGCTGATATATTCGACGAGGCTTATAGGGAGTGAGTCCCGACTAAGCTAAATCGAGAATCACCGCTCAGTTGAGACACTTTCGAAAATGGTTCGGTTGATCGAGTGTAGTCGTGAAAAATTTTACCGTTAACGATTGGAGTCTGTGATACTGGGAACCGTAGTACCTTTACACCATCTTGACCTTATATAGGACGTAGTGCGGGAACTATGTGGGAGTAGTCCTACAATGGTTGCTACGCGATACTACGCTCGAACGAGGTTCTCTTGAGAATATTATTGACCCTCGAGTCAGTCGGGAAGTCGATAATATCCGAAAGATGGACTGATGACTTTGGGCACTTTTTAGAACCCTTGTTCTGCAGGTACAATTAACCTATAGTACATACCTCTTTGGGAAGGGTAGACCTTGACTCCATTCATTGTTCCTCTAACTTAGGACCTTTTGTTTGCTTATGTGTATTTGTGCTTCGCATCCATAAAGCATCATATCATTTCTAGTTTCAAGGAATTCAAAAGTCCTTTGCAAATTCAAGAAGTCCTACATTTTAAAGTCTAACAGCTTTTCTCGCTTTCCTAAAAGGGAATGTTTGCAATCGACCGTTGAAATTCTTGAGACCATTGCATGGCATTAGCATCACATTTTTGCATTGCATTTATCCCCCAGTTTCTCCTTCTTGGTCCTATCGTCTTCTAGTGTACCTTTGAGTCGTCAAGCTGATTCCTCGACACAAATATCAGACCAGAAACGGAACAGGAGTCACTTTGATCCTATTCTCATGACTTACGCAGAGCTATATCCTGACTTAGTCCGACAAGGGCTGATCACTACAAAGGCTTTACCACCTCCTCTTAATCCTCCAGCTGGATTTAGGGCTGATCTCCATTGTGCTTCCCATGAGGGTGCCCCAGGCCATGACTTGGAGCATTGTTTTGCATTGAAGGCTAGAGATGTGAATTGGTTAGAACTGGAATACTTGATTTTACAGACAGTCATCCGGATGTTCAGAAAAATCCCTTGCCAGTACATCAGAAATGAAGTTTTGTCACTAGGCCTTTTGTTTCTCGTTGTTTGCACTTTCCTTATTTTGTTTAAGTTGTTTGCTTTTAATTATGTTTGTACTTTCATTAATGAAATAAGCATTGCGACTTTTGATTTCAATTCATTTCCGTCCATTTATTTGCATCTTTATGCTTTATTTTTCAAATGTTTACTTCTTGTCCAAAATTTTGATATGCTAAGATCGGAGGGAGGATGACGAAAATGTTATACCCATAACTGCTGTCAGTATGCTTTCAATTAAACCTTGTTGACGATGTAAGGCATTGTTTCAATTCCCAAACACTGGAGAAATAAGGAAGTTAATCCCTCGTCACCCCCTTCGAGCCTAGAAGTTGGAGTTTCTTTCGTTACAAAAAACCCACAATTTTAACCTTGGGATGGGTAGTTCTCAGTTAACTTGGTTGTGTGTTCATACGATACACCTTTCATTAACAAATTTTCCTTCGCACACGTCAAACAAGTGTCGAAGATGTTTTCTAATCAAAAGGTCGATGATGGTTTACCGTAATCATTAAAATCAAACAATCACTTTCCTTCACAAAAAAAATAATATAAAAAAAGCAAAAGAAGCCCGCTAAGTCAAAACCTATGAAGGAGACTTAGGCAAAACTGGGGCATCCCGCTGACTGTAAACTCTAAAATAAACAGTTCAGGCAAAATTTAGGGATAATACAAAGAGATTTTTAAATCCTTATCTTGAAAATCCTTAATGTCAAAACAATCAAATGTTATAGGGGAGTAGTGGCTGCCTTTTCATAGGTCCCTTTGACTTCTGAATCATCACTGCGACGATCAATGAAATCCCTAACTTATGGGAACCTGAATGTAGTATGAGTTAACTGAGCATAGGACTGAAGATCATCACATAGATTGGGTGGGTACAAATAACTTTTGAGCCTTTATCTTTTGTTTCATAAACCGTGAACCAGGCCACGTTACAACCCTCAAAAGACCTAACTGAAACAGGGTTATTTAGAAAGTATACTACAACAAGGTTGCATAACCTGACTCCAAAAGATCCTTGCGAATCATTTATTTTGGCAATACACTTTTATTTTAAACTTTGAGTGTCTTGAACCGCCTTGTTCTGACTAACGACTCATGTATTTTCCATCTTTCAATAATAATTTTTCAAAAATCGCATGAACTTTGCATTACCATGTTTGTATGAATATTTTTATTTGCAAACTGGCTTTCCTCTAAGGAATTTTCAAACAATGAGAAACTTGGTCAAGTGATCTTATCAGGGGCAAGTTCCTTTTACATCCTGTCAAAGAATTAGTTCAAGATTTGTTCAAGGCAATATCTTCTCAGATTTGGTTTATCCAGAGAATTGTTCAAGACTCAGACTGGGGCAAGCCCTCCGAGGATACAGCAAAACAGTCGATTCCACGAATCAGACAGCTGAAGCAATTATCAATTCATTTGACCTGGGGCAGTTTACTTGCATAATCCCTAAGCAGTTATTCATCATTCCTACAGTGACTATCAACTTGATACAGTTTAATAGAATGACAGTGATCTCCGTGTTGAGGAATCAGTCCTCCAGTTTTGTCATCTCACAGAAAGAGTCAAGTCTTGTCGTCGACGTCTGCATTTGCATTTGATCATATGTCATAGCATAATTCCTATACATGTGCACATCTTGGGTGCTTTATTCCCCATTACATTTCTGTCTTGGGTGCTTTACTCCCCATTTACATTTCTATCTTGGGTGCTTTACTCCCCATTTACATTTCTATCTTGGGTGCTTTATTCCCCATTTACCTCTCTATCTTGGGTGCTTTACTCCCCATTTACATTTCTAGCTTGGGTGCTTTACTCCCCATTTACATTTCTATCTTGGGTGCTTTACTCCCCATTTACATTTCTATCTTGGGTGCTTTACTCCCCATTTACATTTTTATCTTGGGTGCTTTACTCCCCATTTACATTTTTACCTTGGGTGCTTTACTCCCCATTTACATGTCTATCTTGGGTGCTTTACTCCCCATTTACATTTCTATCCTAGGTGCTTTACTCCCCATTTACATGTCTATCTTGGGTGCTTTACTCCCCATTTACCTTCTATCCTTGGGTGTTTTATCCCCCATGTACCTTTATCCCGGGTGTTTTATTCCCCGTTTACCAGATATTCCTGGGTTTACCTAACATCATGGTGTTTTACCCCCATTTGCTTTTTTTTTCTCCCTGAGGTCGTGTTTTACTCGTGTCTTTACCTTGTGGGCAAAATTTATTTACTTGGCATCATGGGTGTTTTATCCCCATTTGCGTTTTTCTCCTGAGCTCATGTTTTACTCGCGTCTTACCTTGCGGACAATTTCTAATTTACTTTGCACCTATCAACAATTCTGTGTCGTGTCTTTCCGACGTTCTTCCAGATATGACATGTCTTCTTCCCTAGTGCAATTCCTCGATGGGTCGTCCCCTGTGACGTTGTTTCGTCTGTATCCGTGCATTTGTCATTTTCATCATACGCATCATATCAGATTCATATCATATTTAGCATTATAGTTCGTTTTGTTTTGTCCATATCATTGCATAGCACTGCGTTTAAAGGCAAAATTTTCAATTATCTGTATTTAAATCCCTCCACCATGATTTCTCGAGTCTCCGTTGCTCAAATCACCCGGTGAAGTTATTTAAATAGGGGCAACTGTAATACCCCAAATTTTGCCCTAAGATTTGTCGTCGCATTTCATTGCATTTAATCAATTACTAACAAATTTGTGTAGTCGTTTGACCTTTTGCAGGTAAATATCATATGGCATGCATTTTTTTTTTGAAAAGTAAAAATGGCACAATTGGCAGGAGGACATGTGTAAGGAGTTGTGAGTGTGAGAGGTTGAGAGTTCGAATCTCACTTTTGTCACTTTTTTTGTTTTTTATTATTTTTACTCTAAATTTTTCTATCTTTCATTAAAAAAATAACAAAAATAGTTTTTTATTATTATTTAATTATTATTTTCGTATTTTAATTAAATCATTTTTTAAAATATTATTTTTTTCACTTTTTTTCTAAATTATTCATAAAAATATCCAAAAAATCATAAAATAAAAAATATTAAAAAAAATTTTTGTTCTTTTTATAATATTTTTGATTTTAGGAATCAATAGGATTATTAGTTTTTATTTTAAGTTTATTTTAATTATTTTAAATTATTTAAATTTTATTTTTTCTTAACTAATTATTTAGTTTGGGCTTTAAAATGGGCTTTAGGGACATTATTGACAATTTGGTGTTAACCCTAATTTGTTCCCTATATATACATGTGCTGCCTTGTTGAAAAAAAGGGGAGAATGAAAAAAAACCTAAGAGGAGTGAGTGTCGTTTACCGTTATTTCTTTTTCTTCATCTATTACTGTTATTTCTTTTTCTTCATCTATTACTGTTGTTTCTTTTTCTTCATCGTTTACCGTTATTTCTTTTCCTTCATCTATTACTGTTGTTTCTTTTTCTTCATCTATTACCGTTATTTCTTTTTCTTCATCTATTACCGTTATTTCTTTTTCTTTATCTATTACTGTTACGTTTATATATTTATAATTTTTAAATTGTTAGAGTTTATATATATATATAAGATTAATTTTTGATCGAATTATATCGATACGATGTTTGCACATTTGTGTTCATGACGCGTGACATTTGTGTTAGTTCGATCTGGTTGCGATGATCACATTTTTGTGTGAGCAATAATACTGTTTTTTTTGCTTAATTTCTTTTTCTTTGCGATAAATTTTGTTTCGTCCGATTTAGATCTGGTTGCGCTGAGCGCATTTCTGCGTTAGCAACATTGTTGGGTTATTTGGCACATTTAAAATTCATTATTGCTTTATTATTATTATTATTATTATTAGTATTATTATCATCATTATTTATTATTATTATTAGTATTATTATCATCATTATTTATTATTATTATTATTATTATTAGTATTATTATTATTATCATTATTTATTATTATTATCATTATTATTATTATTATTACTATTATTATTATTATTATCGTTATTATTATTATTATTACTATTATTATTATTATTATCATTAATTTATTAAAACTTGTTATAATATAAAAATTTGTTTTTTAAAATAAATAACATTAACATCTTTTCCAAATTAATATGAAAACCTATTATTTTTAAGAAAAACTTTTTTTTAGATAAATTTAAAATAATAACTAAAATCTTTTTTTAAAATAATAACTAGAACCGTTTTTTAAAAAATATATAATAATAACATTAAACCTTTTTTTTTTTTAAAAATAAAACCTTTTTGTTAGATAATTAAATTAAGACTATTTTTGAAAAGTTTTTTTAATAATATTAAAACCTCTTTTTTAACTTAAATCAAAAGCTTTTTTATATATCACAAATAAACAACAAAGAATATCTATAACTTTCGCACTTCCGTTTCATAACTCGTCTGATTACTGTCTGACTCTGTCTACTAACGTTGTGTATTCAATGTGCAGCTTGTTACGTTGCTATTAGTTATTTTAATGTGTTTTTCAATTCAAGTTGTATTATAATTGTATCTGTTTCTCATTTGTAACTTCGCGAACAAATTATCGCGTTTACCTTTCCGCACTTTAATTTCTGTTGTTTGTATGGTTTAAATTCGCGCATTTGCATCGTTAATTTGTCCCATTGCATTCCTCCGAAAGATTAGGTCTAGCCGTTAGGCCGCCACGCCAATAGTCCTTAAAACTTCAAACCCTTACAAACCCTAACTTTTCACAAATGTCTCGCCGTGGACAAAAATTACAAAACTACCCCTAGCTTTAGGTCAAAGAGTCGCCGCACTCATTTTAGGGTTTCCCGCCGCGGAATCCCTTACCTAACCCTAATTCACTTAACAATTTACAACGTAGATATTGGAGTTTCTACACTCCGCGTAAGCGTGTCCCTAAGATACGTTTATTCCCCATTGAAACCTTGGCCACAGTCAAGACGTTTCTAACCTCCCTTTTGAGGGGAACTACAGTTACTCTGATTCCATTCCCGTAAGGATATGTAGGCACAAGATGCGATGTCTTGCCGAGTAAACTTAGAATTAACCCCTAGGTCTTTTTTAATTTTCAATCCTTTGTATATACCCTAAAGCAAAATAATTAATGAAATAAATAAAAAAAAATAAACAAAAGGTTCCCGTAGAGTACTACGGAAGTTTAGGGTGCTAATACCTTCCCTAAATTTAACCAACCCCCGAACCTTAGATCTCTCCCTTTTAGGTTTTTCCTTTCTTTAACCTTTCCTTCGGATAAATCAAAGACCGGTTGTAAATGAATTAAGATTCAAGTTAATCAATAGCTTGACATCCAAATTTCACCGCAACACATAGGCTCTTGATGCATGACGACTCTTGAAGAATATAAGCATGATATTTGATGATTTGATTCAGAGAAAACTCTTGAACCTATGTCTTAGAACATCCATGTAAAGTATGATTACGAGCTATGACCTAATGATGATGCAAATGAACACGAAGAAAAAGCCAGTTAAGGTTAGAAAAAGGGAGGGCAAATTTTAGGGTGCTACAGCTGCCCCTATTCAATCGACTTGGACCTGAAGAAATTATAGCAACGACTTTCAGACATTTAAGGTAAAAGGTGATTAAATATAAAAAAGAACCCAGAAATTTGCGAACTGTAAGGATATTCACAAGGCCAAGATTGCCAACTGAAGGTGGACTTAAAAACAGCGGGTACCAACCAAAAGTTGGGATAACTGAAAAGGTAACTGATAAAAAAGATAACAATGGCTACTAACCAAAATTTAAGATCACCAGAGAGTAGTATCCAAAATTTGTGAGAGAGAGAGAGAGAGAGAGGATACTAACCAAGAGTTAGGATCACCCAGACGCCAACCGAGAGCGAATACATAAACAATAAAGACTACCAACCAAAAGTTGGGATCGTCCAAAGGCTTACCAACCAAAAGTTGGAATACACAGGAAGTTGAATCAACCGACACACAACCTGAAAGGAAGACGATTCCGCTGGGGAAGCAATAGAGGACTACCAACCAAAATTTGGGATAACATCCAAGAAACAAAGGACTACCAACCAAACATTGGGATGAAAGCTACAAAACAACGGACTACCAACCAAAAGTTAGGATAACATCCACAAACAATAGACTACCAACCAAAAGTTGGGATAATGGCTATAAATAACGGACTACTAACCAAAACTTGGGATAACATCCACAAACAATGAACTACCAACCAAAAGTTGGGATAATGGCTACGCAGAGGAACAAAAGAGAACTATTAACCAAAAGTTAGGATAACATCCAGGAAACGATGGACTACCAACCAAAAGTTGGGATAACATCCAAGAAACAACACCAAACAAAAGTTGGAGTGAAGGCTACTAACCAATAGTTAGGATCATCAAAAAGGAAAACTACCAACCAAAAGTTGGGATCGTTGGCAAAGTTATACCAACCAAAAGTTTGGATCAAGCAAAAGGTTACCAACCAAAAGTTGGAATCACTGGGACGCAGAATGAAGGTGAACTTACCGCAACGAAGACTACCAAAGAAAGGTTGGGATAACAACTCTGTCGGGGAAACAATAGAGAACTACCAACCAAAAGTTGGGATAACATCCAAGAAACAAAGGACTGCCAACCAAAAGTTGGGATAACATCCACAAAATTAACAGATTACCAACCAAAAGTTGGGATAACATCCATAAAATGACTAAGCTGGGGATTACCAACCAAAAGTTGGAATACAACACTTGGGATAGGCAGGAAGTAGAATCAACCGACTTACAACCTGAAAAGAATACTCTGTTGGGAAAAGAGAAGCTTAAACAAAAAAACTCTTCTAGGGAGTAAAAGTAAGATGAAAAAAAATATTAATAATTTTGCTAGGGGTAAGGTACCATAAAGCCCCATGAATTATGTTGTTATCTGCTAGAGAGATGTCTAACAATAAAGGTATCAAACTTGGCTTATGCTTCGGATGCATATGTTTGAATATGGTGTAATTCTAGAAATGCTACGCGTTTGGGAAAATGCAATGCAAATGATATGCAAAAGAACACCACCAAGAAAGGCGCTGAGAAAATCCACAAACAAACTCTGCTGAGGAAGGCCCACAGAATGACTTCCATGAATATAACTTCCATTCTGCTGGGAATTGAGAAAGCCACCTTTTGGGAGATCGTCCCAAATATATGACTTCGAAGAATGCCTGTGACCATTGGACTTTGTTGAAGATATCAGCCACCGTTGATTTACTCGTCGAAGGAATCAACATTGATCTCTGCTTGGGTGGAGAAATCAATGACATAGATCCTGTCAGGGAATAGCCTTCAACCTTACTCTGCTACTGGTGAATAATCTTCATCTTACCCTACTGGGGATAAGTGCACCTCATTGCTGGCGGGATACTTCTGATTTGACAACACTATCCTGTGGGGAAAGCTCTACTAGAAAAAGGATCCGTCATCCTGTAAACGAAAAATAGACAAATAGAATGTCCTGTATGTGAAATGGCTATTTCAGTCACCATCCAAGTAAATCATTGTTTTTAACATGATTCACAAAGTCCCAAAGTTTTCACATGCAAAATTTATCAAAATATCGGGCGCCCCTTTTTGCAAACAAAATAGTAAAAAAGTAAAAACAAGAAATGGAAAGCTCTTTGAATGAATAATACTTTATTGATTGAAAAGGCCTGTCAGTAGGAAAATTACAACAGATGCAATTCCTGAAAAGAGGTAATTGCATAAAAAGTAAACTAAGGAATATACAAATGTAGTCAATGTGGAAACAAATAACCACCATGCGTCGATTCGACTATGACTCGTATGTTTTAGATGCCTCGCCAATGCTCTGCCTTCTGAAGAGACTGATTAAACGAATTTTTACCCTTCGGGATTTCCATAAGTCGAAATGCATTCACAGATCAAATACAAACCGTAGTCATTTGCTTTTAAAATCCCTAACTTATTCCTGGATTTCCCTTGCGGGTTTTTAATCCATCGGGATACCCATTTTTTCCAAAGTCGCCTTTTCTGGATACCCATTTTTTCCCCAGTTGAAGTATGTAGCGAAGTGCGATAACCATGTAAAGCAAAGGGAAACATCTCATGCCAATCTCTATAAGTCGCCACCATTTTCTGCATGATCCTCTTGATATTCTTATTTGCTGCCTCGACAGCACCATTCATCTTCGGACGATACAAAAAAGAGTTGTGGTGTTCAATTTTAAAACTCTGGCATAGCTCCTTCATCATCTTATTATTCAAATTCAAACCATTGTTAGTAGTGACCCATTATGGTATTCTATAACGGAAGATGATGTCCTTCTTTATAAAACGAGAAACCACTTACCTAGTCACATTGGCAAAGGAAGCTGCTTCCACCCACTTAGGGAAATAATCAATTGCTACCAAGATAAAGCGATGCCCATTGGAGGTAGTCGGCTCAATCTTCCCAATCATGTCGATGCCCCACATTGCAAAGGGCCAAGGAGATGTCAATACATTTAGAGGGCTCGATGGCACATGCATTTTATCAGCATAAATCTGACATTTATGACATTTTCTGGCATACTTAAAACAGCAAGACTCCATGGTCATCTAGTAATACCCTACTTTCAATAATTTTCTAGACATTGCATGCCCACCAGCATAAGTACCAAAAGAACCTTCATGGACCTCTCCCATTAGCAAACTTGCTTCATTTTCATCCACACAACATAGCAACACCATATTGAAGTTTCTCTTGTACAACACATCATCCTTGTTCAAGTAGAAGTTACCTGACAGCCTCCTCAGAGTCTTCTTGTCTTTACTTGATTCCCCAGGCGGATACTCTTGGGTCTTAAGGAAATTTCTGATGTCAAAATACCAAGGCTTCCCATATGACGCTTTTTCACTTACAAATATAAAGGTCGGCCTGTCAAGGCACATGATAGTGATTGTTGGAACTTCATTCCAGAAATTCACTTTATACATCAATGATAATGTTGCCAATGCGTCCGTCATCTGATTTTTAGCCCTCGGTACATGATGAAATTCAACCCTGTCGAAGAAAGGCAGCAATTTTCTTGCATAGTTCTTATAAGGCACCAAGTTGGCTTGACGAGTTTCCCACTCTCCTTTGATTTGATTGACGACTAAGGCTGAATCACCATACACATCTAGATTCTTGATTCTCAAATCAATATCTTCTTATAGACACATGATGCATGCTTCATACTCAGATTCATTATTGGTGCAAGCGAACATTAACCGGGTAGTAAACGGTACGTGAAAACCGTGAGGAGTTGTAATAATTGCCCCGATTCTATTGCCGTATGAGTTAACAACATCGCCAAAAACAAACTTCCACTAAGACCCAATCTCGGGACCCTCGTCAGGTAAAGGTTCATCACAGTCCTTCATCTTCAAAAACATTATATCTTCATCAGGAAACTCAAACCTCATCGGTTGATAATCTTCAATTGGATATTCAACAAGATATTCTGATAAATACTCCCTTTAATGGCCCTTTGGGAAACATACTGAATGTCGTATTCTGTCAAAACCATATGCTATCTAGCAATTCTTCTGGAAAGCGCTTTCTTCTCAAATACGTATTTGATCGGATCCATCTTCGAAATCAACATGGTTGTATGGTTTAAGATGTAGTGCCTTAAGCGTTTAGCTGCCCAAGCAAGTGCGTAATATGTCTTTTCTAGCATCGAGTATCTTGACTCGCAATCAGTGAATTTTTTACTCAATTAGTAAATAGTGTGTTCTTTCCTACCTATCTCGTCGTGTTAACCAAGCATACAACCCATCGAATTCTCAAGAACCGTCAAATACATAATCAAAGGTCTTCCCGCAACTGGAGGCATCAATATTGGAGGCTCCTGCAAATACTCCTTTATCTTCTCGAAAGCCTTCTGACAGTTTTCATTCCAAAGAACCGCTTAATCCTTTCTTAACAATTTGAAAATAGGATCAAAATTAGTTGTGAGGTGAGATATGAATCTCACAATGTAGTTCAGTCTCCCAAGAAAACAACAAACCTCTTTCTCTATTCTTGGTTCAGGCATTTCTTGAATCGCTTTTATCTTCACAGGATCCACCTCAATTCCTCTTTCGCTGACAATGAAGCCTAGCAACTTCCCAGATCTCACCCCAAAGGTGCACTTGTTAGGATTCAACCTCAGCTTGAACTTCCTTAACCTTTCAAACAACTTTAAAAGATTGACCAGATGTCCTTCCGCCATCTATGACTTCACAATCATGACATCAACATATACTTCGATCTCATGATGAATCATATCATGAAAGAGAGTCACCATTACCCGCTTGTAGTGGTAAAAAATCGTGAGTGTAAGCTATTGATTAGCTTAACTCAAAAGAACAAGAGTCGCCACCGCACTTTTATTTCATCCAAATAAAGGAAAGGAAAAAGAGCGAAAAAAACCAAAGAGTTCTAAAACAAGAACAAGAAACAGAGATCGGGGTAAGGGGGTTGGTTACGCAATGGGAAGGTGTTAGCACCCAAAACGTCTATAGTAATCTATAGGAGCCCTTTGAAATATTTACGTTTTTTGGTTTGAAAATGGTTTGTTTTAAAAGAGATTGGGGAGATGAGAAGAGAATTATTTTTTAGATTTTTGTGTTTGGAGAGACTTATCGCCTCATGCCTACGTACCCACAAAGTGCAATATAGGATCAAAACCTCGTAGTTCATGGTACAAATGACAAAAATTTGTTGGTTTTGATTGATTTTAGATGTAAAGACAAGTCGTCATTTTAAGGAGAAAACTGCGACTAGTCGCCCACAAGTATTAAGACAACATTTGCGTCACATAAAGATGGAGGATTTGCTTGGATTATCAACAAGACTATCACTCAACATCAACGTGGAAAATGTCAAAGTCTTAATAATATGGGGAATAGGAGAATTACATCTCAACTATAGAAATGAATCATGTCTAACTTTATGAAAAGTTTTAAAGTGAAAAAAGTGCATAAAGGCACAAAAAGAGTTGATGAGTTTTTGTATTTTTTATGTCTTTTGAAATTGGTCAAAGCATGATTAACATTGATTAACTTTTATTAAGAAGAACAAAATTCGAAAACCACTTGACTAAAGTTAAGGTTTTATTGCAAAAGCGGTTTTGAAGTTTGAAACCAAGAAGGTTTTGAAAGAGGGAGAAAGTTTTGAAAATTTAAGAAGGGGAGGAGATGAAGTGACTATCCTAGAAACCAAAATAAGAGCTAGAGGTAAGAAAGATCTAACCGACTTGTAGCACACTCCATAGCAAGCAAAAAGAATTCCATCCGATTTAAAGCATAAGCTAATGAGCGAGTCAAATAAAGGCTAAGATCCACAATACTCCAAGCATAGGAATGAGAGTCCTAATTCTAAGTCCAAAGGTCCATGAAGTCCGAGGTCTAAGAATAGTCCAAGAGCATAACCACAAAGTTAATAGTACCAAGTTTTTTTTTAGAGATTTTTTTATCCTTTATTAGTGTTTTGAACAAGGTATGGTCCAAGTGGACAAAAGAGAAATGACATAAACATAAACAAAGATATGATATGAAATGATAATATGGAAGCATAAAAGTAAAGAAATAAGGAATAAGAAGAGAATATAAACAAAATTAAACAAGGATATTGTTAGTGAATTAGTAATTAGTGGTTAGAACATATGAACAATGATGATTAATTCTTGCACTTTAGACCAAGGTTAATGAAAACTCATTAGAGGATTGATAGAATCAAAGCCTCCTAACGATGAGTTTCATAGGTAGTGGACTTAAGACAAGCAACTAATTATACTTGGACTTTCAAACATAAGTTTGAGCCACGAATGATCATTTTCCGATTACGGGACACTTTAGCACTATGTTAAGCAATCGTAATCGGGTTTATGTAGAAACCACGACTATCTGAGGCCGGTCAATAAAATGTTAGTGTTAACACATGTAAGAGAAGTGATATGTAAATCACTCTCCTAAAACATGCCACACAAAAAGAAAAGAGGTAGTGATCTCATCATAATCAAGATTTTTCATCAATTAATCCAAGGTAATCTATCACTATTCCAAAGTACGGAGAATTATCTCAATGATTATCCGGCCATAGATTTGAAATAATGAAGATTAAACAACTTTGATAATCAACAATCTATGATCCATAGATTTCATCGATCAAAAGAAAAAGAAGAAGAAGAACTAAACTGAAAAGAAATCACAATTTGAATCTTAAATCGATTAAATCATCATCAATATCAATCACCTATTTTAGTGGATAAAATCAACACTCAAAGTCCATTGATATTGATGAGATCTTATCAAAATTCAAGATCCAAAACAAAACAACAATTAATCCAAATTAATATATATTTTTTTAAATCAATTTTTAAGAGTTTTCTTATTTTTAAAATATAAAAATTAGTAATAAGAAAATGTTGAAAGGCCCATACGGCCCAAATTCTTTAAGAAAAAATAAAAAAATAAAAAAAATAATAAACAAGTGAAAATGAAAAACAAGGAATAGAAATCAGAAACATTGTCTTCCTTAAGCTTTCACACGCGACATTCGTTTAACACCATAGCTAGCAAAATCAAATCAACGCGACGGGATATGAAGATTACACAGAACGGATCAAGAACAAGAGCTCTTCACAACAGTGTAATCGATTTCAGAAAAACTTCAACAACAACTTCGAATCGAAAACACCACAGATCGATCCAATATACCTTCAAATCAAGATTCGTAAGCTTCTAATCTTCTTCTTCTACTCTTTTGAATGCGAAATGTTGTTGTGGTTGTTGAATGAAGTTAAAATATGGTAAGATTTTGTATGGAACGGTTGTGAACGAAAGAAGAATTGAATTGGGTGAAGAACGGTGAATTCGGAATTGATGGAGGTAATTTGGTTGAAGCTTGAAGATGAGTATTGATGAGTTTTCAGTAGAGGTTTTCTGGCTTTTCAAGCTTGAGAAAATGAGTGAGGTATGTGTTGTATTTATAGATGAGAGTGAGTGAGAAATGATTTGCCGTTTTGAAATTTTCACTGCGTTTTGGTTGCAAGTTATGCGTGACCCATGTGCTGAAACTTTCATGTCATTTTTGCAATTTTCCTTCAGCTTCTGTATGACGTGTTACTCTTTCTTTTTTGATTTCAGCTCAGATTTAAATTATATGACGTGGATTGGCTTTCATGGCTCGCTATTTCGCTTGAAAATATGGCTTGGATACGGTTTCTCTTCAATGGCTTTAGATATTGTAACTGCTGCTCCAATTTCAATCCTTGATTGATCCTTTTTTATCTTTAAAAGCTTAGAAATTCCACTTATATCGATATACTTATTATAACCTTGTCTATCTCCTTTTGTCCAGAAAGAGTTCAAACCAAGATCCTCCATATCAACATCAGCTGCAAAACTTTTACAGACATCAGCTATCGGTCGGTAACCTGTGCATCGACAAAGGTTACTTGCAATAGACTTTTCAGCATCAGAAACATTGATTTTTTGAAAAACCAGCTGGCGGCTCTGGAGAATCATTCTTATCAGTCTTTACAAGAGCGCCGAAGAGTGAAACGCACATTCCAGGAGTACAGAAGCCACATTGAGAAGCATGGAATCCAGCAAATCTTTGATGAATAGGATGGAATCCTTGTTTGCTATTTCCAATTCCTTCACTTGTTGTTATTGAACATCCATGTATACTACAAAGTAGAGTGAGACAAGAGCTCGCGCTGAAATCGTCGACTCTATCGAGTAAAGGATCATATTTGGAGATTAAAACTACACAAGCACCACAACCACCTTCACCACAACCAAGTTTGACACTCTTGAATCGAGTTTGAGTGTGCAAGAACTCAAGCAAAGTGGTTGACGGTTCAACGCTGGATAGCTCAAACTTTTCGCCATTGATAACAAATATCAAACTCGTTTGAGTGACATTCTTCTTCACATCCATGCTTCAATAACTGATTTTTAACTTCCATCAAAAGATCAACAGCTTCTGGTTCAGAATTATGCTTCATGTGAAAAGCAACTATCTGTTGTACAAGTTCCCTGCATGAATGAACAAGCATCACTTCTTTGCAAAGAAATTCTTCGTGGGGAAGTAAAGGAACCTTGTTACGAAGTGCATATCACGGATTCTCCACAGTTGAAGCCATGACTGAAGCCTGCAACACATTAGAAAGCATTTGCTGTTTGTTGGTGCATCAACAGTCGTTACTCCCCCTTTGGGTTGGCCAGATAACAGAGTGACTCCGCCAATAGCACTGTAAGCTACTCGTGTGGCTTGGAAAACAACTTCTCTAAACTCCCCTGCTTTAAGCTCTATTGCCTGTGCCAAAGGTGAGAAAGCATATTCCTTCAAAACAGGACGCAAATAGAACATTCCAGGAAAAAAACTATCAAATAGGAACGCCCCTCCAGTCCCAGATACTGAGTTGTTTCTGTAACCATCATCACCACCCAAAGATAACAGAACT
The DNA here is from genome assembly GCA_963859935.3 of Lathyrus sativus. Classification (NCBI taxonomy): domain Eukaryota; kingdom Viridiplantae; phylum Streptophyta; class Magnoliopsida; order Fabales; family Fabaceae; genus Lathyrus; species Lathyrus sativus. The sequence goes on from OZ012737.1 coordinate 178,269,931, forward strand.
GAAGGAATGAGCTCAACTTGTTTAAAATGATAGCCAGACTTTGAAGCCTGAACAGTATAACCAACATCAGCATACAGCGGACCTGCCACAAAGGAGCCATCATATACCGTATTATCTGTCGCAATTAGTTGAGCATCCGACTGAGCTTCTTCACCAAACAACGCAATAGCAAAGCTCTTGTGATTCTCACTTTCAATTATCTTCAACAGTCTACCTTGGACACTTTTGTTTGTCACAAACCTATATATGTTAACAACATCTTGTTGCCCAATTCTATGAGCTCTACTCATTGCCTGCAGGTCATTTTGAGGATTCCAGTCTGAATCAAATATAATGACAATGTCAGTCATGGCAAGGTTGATACCCAGACCTCCAGCTCGTGTTGAAAGAAGGAAGCAGAAATCATCACTACCAGGTGCATTGAAATGTTCCATTGCCTGTTGTCGGTAAAATGTCAACTTGATTCCAAAGGAAATGGACATGTATAAGCATCCCAATACTGGCCAAGAACAGAGCAACAAACAAGTTGCGAATTGGCTCAACTTGTTCAAGCGTATGTTGACCAAGATCCGTTGTTGATATCATTACTCCCGCGGCAAATGAACCTAGTTCAAGACTTAAACCCAGCTTATCACTACACCAAGCAACCATTAGACAAAATGCTACTGATGTTAATTGATAAAGTTCATTGGTCTGAGATGACAAGCTTATCATAAGCTTAAGGAACCAGGGTACGCAAGTATGAGATAATATTGACAAAACAACCAAAAATGCAATTAAGGTCAACAACGATTTACTCATGGATATTATTCCCTGAAGAACACCTGAGGTTCCATCCAAGACAGGAAGCAATGCAAAGAGCAAACCAACAGCACAATCCTGCAGAATCAGAGTTCCAATTATAACCTGACCATGAAGGGCATTCACGCTGTTCCTTTCCATTAAGAATTTCAAGACCACTGTTGTTGAAGACATGGATAAAAATGCACCAACAAATATTCCTTCAGATGGTTTGCCACCACATAACGAAGCTATTATTCCACACAAGCACATAAATAAGACAATTTGCAGCAGACCTCCGAGAATAGCCACCGCCCGAACAATTCGAAGCTTTATTGTGGAAAACTCTAAGCCCAATGAAAAGAGCAAAAAGATGACACCAAATTGAGCAACTATCTCAACTTGGACCATTTCACTGACAAAGCTCAAACCTCCTGGTCCAATGATGGATCCTGCTAACAGATATCCAGTCATTACCGGTTGTCCAGCACAAGCAAAGGCTATGCCACCACAGGTTGCAGAGACAATGACAACCACAAGATCTGATATCAATCTCAAGTCCAATTGTAGAACAGGATACTTTGACTTGGGATTGGATATGATAAAGACATTGTCCTTTCGATCAATTAAAGTTGGTGTTTCCTCAACACGGTTCTCACTGTCCAAATTGAAAACATCATGGAACTGAAATAACTTTTCTTCTTAATCCAGTTGTTTCAGTTTTGGAACTTTCAGATCCAGCCAAATCAATCAAATTAAGCTGAGAGAATATCACTCCATCATACTCATCGCCGTGGGCACTGCTTTCAACCATCAGTGTGAATATTGTGTGACTCCTGCTGCTAAAGAGATTAAAATTATTTGATCCAACATGACGATGCTCTTCTCCAGCAGCAATAAAAGAAAGTGCATGTCCAGGAGATAGAACAACCTCTTCCTTTATACCCTCAACATACGTTCCCTGTGAATCTTCTCTGACCCGTAAATTTTGACCAGTTGGGTCAAGCAAATCATTTATCACCTCGTTGTATATTTCTAGATATGACACTCGAAGTAGGAATTCTCTTCCCTTCTCCAAGAGGAATGTTTTGCACTTCCATGTATTTTGGAACTTCAATGATGCTTTATAATCACTTGGAAATGGCACACTTAAATGAACACTTACTTGCATCTCAATAAAAACATCTTGATTGAATATTCATCAAAATTGACTTGTACATACAAATCTCTGAATCTTCAGTTAAAACTGAATCATTTAGAATTTATCTGAATTAATCTCTGGGAAAATAAATCCATAGATGAACACAACCTGGACTGATGAACCTTGACCATAATAGTCTGGACCAAACTTTTCATAGAACACTGCTTGATAAACCACTGGATTTCAATACAAGACAATTTGACCTTGAACAATCACAATTCCTGAGAAAATAACCCACTGCCACAACCAATTTGCACTTGAAGCAATCTCTTGATAGTTTGACCAAGATGAGGTCAAACTTCCATTTGATTTAGACTTGAATGAATGTCCTTGCCATCAATCTCCTTGCAAAACCCTAAACACACAGAGAAGAAGAAGAAACAAGCAAAATTGCAAAAATATTTTTGGTATTTTGGTTAGAGGTTAGTAAACAGAAACAAACATAAAGCAAGTAAGAAATAACAGGGGTGTTGGAAGAACCAAAAAGTACGATCTTGTTTGTGAATGTAATGATGCAAATGAAAAGTGGGATCTTAGGGGTAAAAATTAGGGTATTACACCGCTGATAAGTCACCCCTGCATTTTTCAATCCAAAAGGCATAACTTTGTAGCAAAAAGTCCCCCACAGTGTGATAAAAGTAGTTTTCTCCATGTCCTCTAGGGCCATTTTGATTTGGTTATACCCATAGAAGCCATCCGATGAAGGAAAACACAAAGTATTGAGCAGTGTTATCAACCAAAACATTAATGTGAGGGAGCGGGAAATCATCTTTCAGGCTCGCTCTATTCAGATCTCAATAATCGACACACATCCTGACCTTCCCATCTTTTTTAGGTACAGGGACAATATTAGCGACCCACGTAGGGTAGTTGGTAACGGCAAGAAAACTAGCGTCCAACTATTTTTAGACTTCCTCTTTGATCTTGACTGACATATCAGGTCTGGTCCTCCTCAATTTCTGCTTCACAAGCGGACACTCTTCTCGAAGAGGTAGACGGTGAATCACTATATCGGTATCCAACCTTGGTATATTCTGATAAGACCAAGCGAAGGCTTCTTTATACTCACGAAGCATCGCTACCAATCTTCCCTTGACATTTCTTCCAATACAACCCCAACTCTGACTTCCTTCTTGTCCTCTTCAGTACCCAAGTTGGCGACTTCAATATCCTCCTAATGAGGCAGAATAACCATTTCCTCTTGTTTCAGAAGTCTGGCCAGTTCTTCAGGTAAGTCACAATCTTCATCAGTCTCTTCTTCAGCTTGGTAAATAGGGTTATCAAAGTCATATCGAGCCATAGCCAAATCTGGATCGATGGTATATGAGATGTGAAACCTGCATGATTGATGTTTTATGCTTATTATGATATGCAAACAGACACAAACACATTGCCATTTTTCTGTTTTAATTAAAACGTAAAGAGAAAAACAGGGATCAAAATATTTGAATGCAAAAAGGAAGTCTTTTCATTCATGATAAAAGTTTGAAAATAAACAGAGGGGCTCTACAAGGAAAAAGTCACTACGTCTTGGGCAAAACGTAGAACTAGACATAATCTAAAACAAACGAAAATTACTCTTCTGATGTAACTTGGATGATTTCCTTCACAATCTAGTTTCAAAGCTTCTGCCTAGGGACACACGGACGAATCCAAGCATCCATATCACAATCGTTGTCCCCTTCGTCATCCTCACACGCATTTATTATGTCAAATATAACCCTACCGCTGGTAAACCGAACAGGTCCTTTGTACTTTGGAGGATCCTTTGAAAGAGAAGAGGGACTATATCCCAAACCAAACTTGTCATGTTTAGCAGGAACATCAAGCACCTAGCCCCATTTCTAAGAAGACCCAGATTCCACTATAGCACGGGTTTCCTTGAATGACGACATTGAGACTTCTGGACCATTTAGCCTCTACAGGAGGCTTCTCCCGAACCTGCACAGTTTCAAATGCTTGGCAAAGCGTCTCGTGGATTTCATCGTCCAATTTCACATACATAAAGGATGATAGCTGACTGACCATAATGTCTTCCTCTCCACAAATAGTAACCACTTTCCCCTCCATTATATATTTCAATTTCTGATGCAATGTCGAAGTAACTGCCCCAGCAGAGTGTATCCAAGGCCGGCCGAGCAAACAGCTGTAAGCAGGCTGGATGTCCATGACATAAAACGTTACATCGAAAATTTCTGACCCCACCTGTATGGGCATAGTGATCTCACCAAACACCGACCTCTTAGAACCATCAAAAGCTCTCACAACTAAGTCGCTTGGCATGCAAATCAGCCGTTGAGTATCCAGCTTCATCAAGGTCTTCTTTGGCAGTACATTAAGGGATGAACCTGTGTCTACCAAGACATGAGACAACAGAGCCCCTCTGAACTCCATAGATATATGTAGAGCATGATTATGGTTCCTCTTGGTAGGGGTCAAATCCAAATCTGTAAAACCCATCCCATTTCCAGCATTCACATAAGCCACGACTCCTTCTAGCTGATTCACCGAAATCTCTTGCGGCACAATAACAGCGAGAGAATAGAAATCTTGGATGGCGTATGGTGTAAATGACCTACGATCTTATAATCACTTTTACGGATAAGCCTCATGAATTCCTCAGTATCCTTCACAAAAGAATCTTTGTCTACTTGTTGATGCATATCTTCTTCTACCATAGCCTTACCTTTACCCTTATCACTTCTATCAACATTAGTTTTAGGTGGAGAGAAAACACTGCCACTCCTGGTTATTCCCCCTGCTCCGATAATGTTTTCAACAGAAGTGCCTCCAAATGATGCCCCCACTAGCTCTTGTTTTTGCCCGTTGCAAAACACCTCTGCCCTATAATTCCAAGGAATGGCCTTGGTTCTTTCATAAGGTACTAGTCCTGGAGTAGTAATAATGACTGGAGTTAGCCTTGGCGGCGCTGAGATGTTAATCGTCCGGTATGGAATTGAAATCATTGCAACTTCATCCTGTTCATTATTAATCTCCTCAATCGCTTCTTCTCCCACAACCCTGTGAACTGTAAACTATCGTCATCAATTAAACTCTGAATATGACTTCTCAAAGAAACGCAACCCTATGGATGCACGACACATTTTGCACAACTCTCTAAACAACCCGGATAGACACCTCCCTTTAGCAGTTTGTCTTTTACGAAGCTCAAGGGCGTCTTCAATTCCGAAACATCAGTTATCAAGTTTAGTCTCTCTCTTTCAATAACAGCATTGGTTCTGGGAACCCCGTGATTTGGCATGGGGTTCTGATTTACATTGGGGGTTTCATTTGTGAAATTTATTGCTTTTGAGTCGAGTAAATCCTGAACCTTATGCTTAAATGCTTTGCAGTTATCAATATTATGGCCTGGAGCTCCATAGTGGAACTCACACCTAGCCTTTGCATCATAACCTGGAGGAGGTGCACCAGTGAGTGGCGCCAAAGTCCTCTTCTGAATAAGTTCTAATTGTAACAGGTGTTGCAAAAGTTGTGAGTAAGGCTGGAAGGCGTGTCAAACTGCCTATTGGCCATCCTTCCTCTATCTTGGTAATGACAAGGCACAATAGTTTGTTGTTGCGGTACATCCAGAATAGCTATATCGACAACTTGTTGTTGATGTTGATGTTGAGGTTGATACCGATGTTGAGGTTAATGTGGCACCCGGTTTCTACCTCTATAGGCTGATATAACATTCATATCCCCTTCTCTCTTCTTTGGGTTTCCATTGTATACTTTCTTCATTCCTCTTGATGAAGATCTTGCCCCACTCGGTATTTTTCCTGTCTTTATTTCGTTCTCCACCCTCTCTTCTGCCATCACCAAATCCGAAAAGCTTCCAGACATATATTTGATAAACTTTTCATAGTATGTTCCTGACAAGGTCACCATGAACATGTCAATCAATTAACGCTCCACCATTGGAGGCTGCACTCTGGTTGCTAACTCTCGCCGCCTCTGGGCGTACTCCTTGAACCCTTCATTATTCCTTTGTGAAAATTTTTACAATTGCACCCTATTAGGCACCAAGTCACTATTGTACTGATAATGATGCACAAATTCTTCTCCCAATTCTCTCCAGCTTCTTATATGTGTCTTTTCTAGACCCATATACCACTCCAAAGAAGGTCCTGAAAGAAATGCATCAAAAGGTTCTCATCATCCGAGTAGGCTGACATTTTCTGAAAATAAGCCCTAAGGTATACTCTAGGACAAGTCGTCCCTTTGTACTTATCAAAATCTAGTACTTTAAACTTTGGGGGAATCCTGAGCCCTAGCACCACCCCAGATCCGACATATCGAGTCCCACATGATTTTGGTTCTCGAAGGCTTTCATCTTTTCTTCAAGCAGTTTAAACCTCTTATCAACTTCTATGGTGAGACCCGCATCCAAGTCTCTCATTAAAAACACATCCTCCTGATCATCCTCTTCCCCATGGGGACCTGCAACTCCGTATACAGCGCCCATACTACCTCTAGCACTTGCTATGTGAATTCCTCCCTAATGACCTCCGCACGAAGGGTTAACCACAATCGGAATACCATTGATCTGAGTAGAACGCTCCATGTAGAACGCCATTACCATCCACCCGTGCTATTAGTGGTTGAACCAAAGTTCTCAATTGCTCTTGCCCATTGGCTACACTCTGCATCATCTCCATAAATTGCGCCATGATGTCCCTGGCCTCCTGCAGCTCATGTTGTACTTGATCCGTAACTCTCCGTTGATTCCCTCTTGTAGAATACCTATGGAAAACTGGATCTGGTATCCTGTTAACTGTTGAAGAAAACCAAACAAAGATAAGATTGAAGGCTCTAACAACACCTGTTATGCAAATGAAAATGATGATGCAAAATGCAAGCATGTATATGTGATTCAGGGAGATCTCCCCCTTGATTCTAGTTCCACAAATAAATAACAAAATAGGAGAAATAAATGGAAAAATCACAAGCTTCTCATAAATAAAATGAGAATGAAAGTCAACGTATATAAAACATCAGTAGGAAATACAACTGCCTACTATCTTAGGACCCCGTCTAACAGATTTGGGGATGGTCAAAATACAAGACAAGAAAGGAAAATAAGAAGTACTGCTGAGATACTGTGTCAGATAACTTTCATCAACCACTATAACTCCTGTGCCGAGTCTGAACTTCTTTTAGCAGCTCCTTTGTTCGGATGTTGAGGTCTTGCAACTAACTCCTGTATGAGCAGGTCTCTTCTTTAGATAACATCTTTCAAGCCTTGAGCATAGTCCTCCCAAGCATCCTCTCCAAAGGCATTTTCAAGTCTTGGTTTCTTCAATTCTTCCCTCACCTTGAGCTCCTCCAATGATGACAAGGTTTCTTGTAGTTTCTGATCACTTACATACCTACAGGATGATTTTGTTGAAACTTCTTCATCTTTGCCTTTGGGCTGCATCTTCAAATTGTCGATCTGCCTACGAAGTTCATCCTCTCTTCCCTTTTTAGCAGTTAATGTAGCGTTTTGTTGATCATTGAACTTAGATATTTCCAAGTAAGCTTTATCCAGTTCTTCCTTCTTATGCTTAAGGATACTATCAGTGTTTTTCAAATCCTAGCCAACTCGTTCTCACACCCGGATCTCTTCAACCAACTCCTTTTCCACCTTAACCAAAGCTTCCGTCTTTACCTTTGCTAAGTAAATAACTTCATTTTTATCACTCTTCAGTTGATTGATTTCCTTTTTTTAGCTCTTCATTTTCCCTACACGATTCTTCCTTTTCCGCCCATAGCTTATTGTATCTTTGAATATCCACCGTTGTAGGCTCTTCAATCATCAATGGGTATAAGGGTTCTTCAACAGGAAATGGCAACAGAATCTTCTCCACCCCCCTCTGAATCCGCTCCAAGTAAGGGTCATAAGCCCTGCAATCACCTTTGCCCAAAGAAAGTTTTCCTTTTTTATGAACTCTTCCCCATGCTTCTTCTATTCTCGCCAGAATATCATAGTCAGCCACGCCTGTGAAGTATAGAGATTCTTGCACTTCCTCCTCCTTCGGGGGTCCTCTCAAAGCGTATCCAAATTGTCTAACAGCAAGAGAAGGGTTGTAATTAATTCCCCTTTTTCTTCCTATTAGGGGTACATTGGGAAAGCTTCCACAACTAAAGATGATCTCCATGCCAAGCAGATCTCGATTAAACCAAATGATATCTTTAGCCTCCAAACCCATAAGCCTCTTCGACCATTCAGATGTAACCCTTGTATCGACAAAAGCTCCAACACGAGGAAGGTGATCTATAAACCACTTGTGGAAAAGCGGCGTACAACAAGAAACAGTCTTCCCTCTCCTCTTTTCATTCTTATAGTGCACTGAGTGACATAGGTCTCCAAGAAGAGTGGGTACAGGATTTTTTGAAACAAAAATGCCGAAACCATCCATATCGATGAAATTTGGTATATTGGGAAACAAAATAATTCCATATATGCACAGAGTCAGAACAGCGCTGAAAACCACCCAACAACCTTCTTTCGCGTATTTTCCTAGCTTTACCCACCAAGTAAGATAGGGTGAAGCCAGAAATTTCATTTCTATGAACCACATTATCCACCAAGTCGGACTTGCTCAAATAAAGAGCATTGGAAAATTTCTCCAGGTCAGGCTCTTCTTCTGTATGATAGAATGACACTTCATCTCAGACCGAAACCCCCAAAATGAAAGCGAACTCTTCCAAAGTAGGCACTAAGATATAATCAGGAAAGGTGAAGCATCGTAATGGAGGATCATAGAACTGCAGCAAAGCATGGATAACCCATTGCTCGTAGTTTGTAACTTTACGGACGAGGCCTAGAATTCTCCCATAATCTTTTTTGAAATCTTCAAGAATGCCATAATAGTCATAAAAATCAGACCAAATAAAGGTCATAACTCCGGTAGTGGAAATTTGTAGATGATGGTCTTCTTCAACTCCGGCTCTATGTTGATAGCAGATCAGATTACTAGAACCAAAGGGAAGACAAGAACCTAAGAACACACATACATGCAAATGTTAACATGCAAAATGAATATGCAAATGCAGACAGGGATCAAGGCATTAAAAACATATGCGTTGCTGACTAAATTAGACCAGAGTTTTGCTCCAATAAAAAAACTAGAAATCCAGAATACCAAGGTGACAGAATACCAGAATACCACACAAGTCCACACTAATCCCAGGTGTATACTTAAGTCGGGGTATTGGGCTTATCTCTCATGGACCAACCCACCCAAAAGCACAAAAGTAGTATGATATGATAACTATAATAAAGTGCAAAAAGTAAAATGCAAATGCAATAATATACAAAAATCATACAAATACAACATGCATATGCACAAATATACACACCCAAAAATAAAAAACAGACAAGCGCTAGGATTGACTCGCATAGGGAACCAGAGTCCCTAGTTGTCGCAACTGCGAAAAAGGTCCAGCGAAAACAAACAGAAGAGTCGCCACCGAACACTATTTATCCCAAAGAGAGGGAAAGGAAACAATATAAGAAAACCTAAAGGAAAGGGGAATACAAGGTCACCGCAACCAAATCTTGGGTTTAGGAGTCGGTTACGCAAGGGGAAGGTATGAGCACCTCTCACGTGCGTTGTACTCAACGGGATTCACGCTTGTTGTCTAATCAAAGGGTGAGTTATCTAAAAGCTACTTCTAAAATAGGGGAGGGAAAATAAAAAATGAGACTCGATAGGACATCGCCGCCATATGCCTACGTATTCCCTCGTGCAATGGGAAAGTCAAAATCAACGTAGTTCGGAAAACAACGGGTGATGGGGGCGAAGATTACTCGCCAAGACATTGTCGTCTTGTGCCTACGTATCCTCATCTGATATGAGAAATCAGAGCAAACATAGTTCGGGTAAGCTAGACCACTGGTTGGTTAAGTAGTTTTTATGAGTAACGTTAAGTTCTCATTCCAGCAGTTAGGGTCGATGCCTGTTTCCGGTAGAATGGAAAAGTAACATACTCTTTTCTGAAAATGATTTTAAGAAAAATCCCAAAGGATAAAAAGGTTTGAATTTTTGTTTAAGAGTTTTATAGAAATGAATTGAATTTGTTTGAGATTCACGTTGCACTAAAGACTATGACATAGGAGCGAAAGCATCGCATATCACCCAAAGAGCATACACTAAACACTCTAGACAAGTGAAGAGATATCCCTCACTCATCACTTCCCACATACTTAAGACTCGTGGCACATAACATTCACCATTCTTTATTAAGTGTCTTAGAATTATTTAAGAAAGAAGAGAAAACACAAAGAAAACACTAAAGGGAAACTAAAAAACCCTAATATTATCATACAAAGTGGTCCTAAAGTTTGGATGAAAAAGGAAGTCTACCTAATGTTATCATGCAAAGGATTGAAAGTCTAATGTATCTCCTACCTCGAATTTAATCGGAAATTAAGTCGAGCTAGGAATCCTAAGGGATCATGTGAATACAGAGGTAATCAACTGGTAAACGCGAAACATCGCAATCACAAACAACATCAAGTATCGAAATTCAAGTAAATATTCAAGAACGGAGTCATATCAGTCATCAAAACAAATATATATAAGTGTCATCAAAGAAATATTCACAAACACACTCCAAAATTAATTAATGACAAAGTAAGATAAACTCCAAAATCATATAGAAAAGGCTAAGATCAAAATCAAAGATAATTAGTTAAATTCTAACAAAAGTTAATCCTAAGTTAAAATTAAAATTAAAGTCTACTTAATTAAATCCTAATCAAAAGTTAAACCAAAACTAACTTCTAAACTAAAATCTAATTCTGACTAGATTAAATTAAAATAAAATTCAATCAAAATTATCAAGGTTAATTTCTACTTAAAATATAAAATCTAATTCTAATCCTAAACCTAATTATATAAAATCTAGTTAAGCAAAATTAATAATCCAAAACAATTAATCAAAATCAATTAATCAAAATAAATCTAAAGCTCAAAATCTATTCACCAAAATCTAATTAAAATGAACTAATAAAAAAGAATTTTAAAAACACAAAACCAAATAAAAACAGGGGTGCAACAAGAAATATGGAGGTACAAAAAGAATTATGGAATCATCATGGGCCATGAGGCCCATTCATCCATCATGAGTCAACGAAAAAAGAAAAAAAAGGCTTTTAAAAACCCGACCCATTACACGCATTGTGAGAGGTAGTGTTAGAACACAGATTGGTGTTTCTTTTATCTCAATGTTTTGATGATAACTTTTATGGAATTTTGTATTAAGAAAATATACACTCTAAAATTTATTCAAGTATTATTGTTTCAGGTATAAAATTGAAAACTCTTAAAGAAGCAAAATACATAAGTACAAGAAACTATGCAAGGCTCTGAAGCATCAGATGCAAGACTATCAGAAGATTCTAAAGCGCTGCCAGAAGGATCTGAAGCAGAAGCTACAGAATGATCTGAAGCGTTAATGAAAGAAGTGTATAAGAGTTGAAAGCTTTGATCTAATCAGACTCTGAAGTTCTTTTCACTGCAAGATCAGAGGCTTTGATAACCAGACTCTTATCATTAATATTCACGCTCTTAGCACATACTGCTGCATACTCTGATGAAGACTCTGATCAAGATTGAGACTCTGATATATTAAGATCTGATCATCTATCAAGGCTCTGAACATCTAAATTATTTTAGCTCTGATCATCTTAAAGTATTTCATACCTTTAAGCTTGCTACAAGTTCTGAAGTGCAGATTATGAAGACTTCATCCTGAAGGAAGCTTGTTGAAGAAGCTGTAAACTTGATTGGACGTGGTACTACTTCCAAAGTAACCAACAGCTATTTTGTCCAAAGAAGTGACGTGGTGCAAATCCCAAGGCTTCTACAACCATACCTTTCCTGCAGAAAGCATATCTCTGCCCATACTTTTTGGTAATGAAAAGTCTTATAATCTAATATTATATACAGCTACACATCACTCAAAGCAATTGGAAAAAGCTATAAAAGGAGAACTTCTACAACATTTTGAAGCTGTTAATTTCCTGCTCATCACTTGCTCATTGCTAGATCACTCAGAAAGAAATTCTCATACACGCTTGATTCACCAAAGAGAAAATATTACAAAGATCTTATTCATTTGATCTTTCATAAAACTGTATAGTTTTTGTTGTACTTAATCTTAAGTGTAAATATCACAGTTGTTATACAACTTATTAGAAGCATTCAAACACTTGTTAGTTTACCTTAATTTGTAAGAAGTTCCTTAAGAAGACCATGGTGTGGTCAGTAGTTCTTGAGAAGACTAAGACAGTTGTTCTTAGTGCTTACTATTGTAATCAGTTGATTAATAGTGGATTAAGTCCTTGTGGAGAAAGGCAAATCATCTTTGATAAGGTGGACTGGAGTAGTTGAGTTCAACGAACCAGGATAAAAATCTTGAGTTGTTTTTACTGCCATATTTCTTAAAACTCTTATTCAACCCCCCCTTGTAAGTGTTTTTCTCACCTTCAGTTGGCATCAGAGCTCCGGTTCTGTTTGTGCTATCACTTAACCGTGACCAGAAAAGATCCAGTGGGAAAAACTCTTGATACTCTTGGTTGATATACATTATGGCTGCTGAAACTTCAACACCCAACAACAACAAATATGAAGAGTCAGCACAAAACCTCCCATGTTTGATGGAGAAAAATTTGACTATTGGAAAGATAGACTAGAAAGTTTCTTTCTAGGATTTGATGCTGATCTTTGGGACTTAGTTATTGATGGATATGTTCATCCCACTGATGGGAATGGCAAGAAAGTTGACAGAAAATCAATGACTGAGGCGCAAAAGAAGGAATTCAGAAATCACCACAAGGCTAGAACTATCTTGCTAAATGTTATATCTCATACTGAGTATGAGAAAATAACCAACAGAGAAACTGCCTTTAATATATTTGAATCCCTGAAGATGACTCATGAAGGGAACTCTCAAGTTAAAGAAACCAAGGCTCTGGCGTTGATCCAGAAGTATGAAGCTTTCAAGATGGAAGAATCTGAATCTATTGAAGCAATGTTTTCCAGATTCCAGATTCTCACTGCTGGCCTAAAGGTTCTGGACAAGGGATACTCTACAACAGATCATGTCAAGAAAATAATCAGAAGCTTGACAACCAGATAGAGACTCATGGTCACTGCTCTGAAGCTGGCAAAGGATCTGAACAAGATTACGCTGGAGGAACTAATCAGTTCTCTAAGGAGTCATGAGATTGAACTACAGGAAGATGAGCCTCTAAAGAAAGGTAAGTCAATTGCCTTAAAATCTAATAAAGTTGTTAAAGCGTTGCAGGTATTAGAAGAAAGCTCTGAAGAGTCTGCTTCTGAAGATGAAGAAGAACTATCCTTGTTGTCCAGAAGAATCAACAAACTCTGGAAGAATAAGCAAAGGAAGTTCAAGAACTTTAGAAAACCAGATCAACACAAAGAATCTTCTGGACACAGAAGATCTGGAGAACACTCTGGATACAGAAGATCTGGAGAATCCTCTGGACACAGATGATCTGGAAAAAGAGAGGTTGTTTGCTATGAATGCAAAGAACCTGGGCACTACAAGAGTGAATGTCCAAAGCTTCAGAAGGAGAACCCAAAAATAAAGTCAGATCACAAAAAGAAAGTTCTGATGGCTACCTGGGATGACTCAGATGCATATGATTCGTCATCAGAGTCAGAAGAGGAATGTGCTAATGTAGCATTCATGGCTGACATTGAAGACAGTGCTGAATCATCTGGATCAGAATCAGAATCTGATTCTTAGGAGGTATTTGCTGAACTTTCTAGACAAGAACTTGTTGAAAGTTTATCTGATATTCTTGAAAACTATAGCAAAGTTAAACTCAAATACAAAACGCTTCTAAAGCATATTGAATTTGAGAGTAACAAGTTTGAATCAGAAATGGCTGAACTAAAAGCTGAAAATCTTCAATTGAAAAATAATTTAGAATCTGCTCAACTAAACTCTGATTCAAAATCTGAATCATGCTCTAAAAATATTTTACAAGAGTATGACTATAGTTTCAGGAAGTTTCTAACTAAAAGCCTAGGTAGAAGCAAAATGGCTTCAATGATCTATGGTATTAGTAGAAACTATAGAAAAGGTGTAGGATATAAATCTTTCTCTTATGAAGATTCAAATCCAAAATCTGTAGATAAACTGGATATCAAATATCCTCCTTTATATTCTCAGTTTACATTTGGTCACTTGAATGATATTAAACACACAAGTTCTAATCAGAACAAACCTGTGTTTAATAAATCTAAAGCTAATCAGAACAAGTCTTATGTTGAAAGACAGAAGTTCAGAAAAAGCTTTAAGGCAACTAACCAAAAAGGACCCAAGAAAATCTGGGTACCTAATGTTGCACCCTAAAATTTGACCAACCGATTCTCCTATCTGACTCGTGGTTTAAATTCATGTTCGCAAATCAGGCGCAGGATATTTGTGCACAAACAGAGGATATCAGATGTTACAGCTTGGTTTTCGTCCATCAGATACGGAAGATCCAGTCTAGATCATCAGGGTTTTATTTTCGGGGAAATGTGCGCTCCTCGGTGATTTTCAGCTTGCACAGTGATTTTGAGGATATTCTGATGCCCGGGGTTCTCTGTTCGATTCGATCTGGTCTCGTGCGCTCTTTCATAGGGGTCATTTGCATTTGTCTGCATTTTTAGGGTTTAATAGACTTTTGTGGATTTTTACTAGGCTTTATAGATTTTTCTGGAATTTAAATAGGGTTTTTGTATAGCTTAAATCTCTTTTTAGAATTTTATAGATTTTTAATAGCTTTTAAATCATTTTTAGGATATTAATAGGTTTTTTTAATAGTTTTAAATAGCTTTAATAGTTTTAATCTTTTAATATAGATTTTTTTTCTAGAATATTAAATAAATAGTTTTAGATATAATGTTCTAGAATAATAGTATGAATTTTTATAGATTTTAATAGGATTTTATTAGTAGAGTTTTAATTGTTTTAGATAATATAGAAAATAATATAGTTTTTCTTTTATTAATAATAGATTTTAATAGATATTAAATAATGGTAGAATTTTAATAGAATTAGTAGAAATTTAGAGTCAATTAGATCTTAATCATCTTTAGATTTAATTAGGTTAATATAGAGTTTAATTAGGTTAATTGAATTCATTTAGATTTAAATAGGATTTTATTAGTTGTAGTTTAATTAGGCTTAAATAGAGTTAATTAGAGTTTTAATCTTTCTAGATTTGATTAGGGCTTAATTTTTGTTTAGAGTTTATTAGTTAATCATTAGATTAATTAGTGTTAATTAGACATTAATCAGTTTTTTCAGTTTTTGGGTTTTTTTGTTCATTTTCGTATGGGCCAGAGTACAGTTTTTGGAGGCCCAGCATGCTAGTCAGTCCAATGCAGTTTTTTGTGCAGTTTTTGGCCAAGGAGTGACACTTGTCACTATAAGAAGGCATGCACGCGTCCCACTCAGGAGGCCCCACCACACAACTCAGAAGCTCCCCAGCTCGCGCCACGCGTCCCCCAGCTGGCCCCCACTCTCTCACTCTCTCTGTGCATGCGTGCCACGCGTTGCTCAGACTGATCTCCCCTCCGCCACTTGTCACCGTCTAACATTCACCGGAGCTTCGCCAGAAAACCCACCGGCGGCCATGCATCCGCCATAACCTCCCACCGCCGGTGACCCCCAACGTCTTCCGGCCACCGCAACGGCTCGCCGGAGATCGTTTTTCACCCAGAATTCCCAGAAGCGTTCCTTTCTTCATCTCCTTCCTCCTTCCACCTTCATCGGTACCTCGCCGGAAAGATCTTACTCGCCGGAAACCTCAAATAATTTCCTAGAATTCATCCATCCTCGTCACATCTCAAGAATAACTTCTCCAGAAATCGCTCAGACCTTCATCGTTTTGCCAGAAATTTTCCAGAACACGTTCAACGATCTTCATCTTCATCCAAAGGATTTCCAGAAACGTCTTCGTTCATCATCATCATCAAGAACCTCGTGGATCCGTCAACAACCTCCAACAACAATCACCTAATACATCCCCAGATCTGTACAAGATTCATCAGCTTCAAGACTTGTAAAATCTTCATCAAGGTCTCATCGTTGTTCATCACTACGAGGTGTTCTTCGCGCCATCAAACCTTCAGCAAATACCCAGAAATCTTCAAAGATCCCTTGTTCCCCTCGCATAAACCCAGGTTTGTCTTCTCTCCGTTATATCTCCATTGCAATTGATGAACGTAGCCTCGATTAGGGTAAACTGATTGGTTAGGGTTTGGGTTTGATTTGTGTTGAATATGAGAGAATGTTGAGGTTGAGATTGTTGTGTTGATTCGCTTGAGTGTGGTGAGGCGTGTGAAGTTTTGTTTGGGTTCTTTTCTTCCTGGAATCGAGTTGCAGAGAGAGGGTGAGGGAGAGGAGAGAGGATGACGGCTAGGGTTTGGGATTAGAGGGATGAACAGTGATCAGAGAGATTGAGGGGGATTAGGTTTTTGTGGTTAGGGTTTCATTGGGTTAGGGTTAGGTTTGGGCCAAGCCCAAACACGTTTTGCTGAAGCAACCCTCATTTCACTCGTACACCCCTCCCTGCGTGAGAGCTGGGAATGAATTGATGTGGGCCTTATGCCCAATTGCTGTCCACACCCCCCTGGGCGTAGGCCCAATGAAAATTGACTGGAAAACCTGCTAGTGTATACCCCCCTGCGTTTTTTATTTTATTTTCACTAAGTGATTTTCTGACCCACTGGGCCCTGCGCCCCTTTACTTTTAGCACCCCCATCTCTGGCCCAGCTTGCAATAATAACTGAAATTCATTGCTGTTAGCACCCCCCTCCATGTTATTTCAAATTTTGTTTTTATTATTTTCTTTTATTTTCTTTGCATATTATAAAATTCATAATAAAATGTAAATAAGTGATTTTTTAATTCTTCTTTTTTCTACCATTTCATCATAATGTCTAGAAAATTGTATAAAAATAAAAATGCCATTTTATTTTTGTTTGTTATTTTTTGTATATTTTCCATTTAATTGACTTTTTTTAATATTCTTTAGTGCATACATGTTGTTAGAAAATTCATAAAAAATAGTAGATTTAGTCAAATAATTCCGTTCCTTTTTCTGTAGACTCGTAATTCAGTGTAGAATTTTATAGTATAAAAACATTAGCTTAATCATGCATTTTCATTTTAATTGCATTTTTTGTATTGTTTGCTATTAAATAATCGGTCTGTGGATATGTCTGTGTTGCTGATTTTAGTTCTTTCATCTGGTATTGAATTTTGTTCTGATTTTTTAGCATGTTGTCATAGAGCCATGTAGGTTCCCCTTAGATTTTTGATAGATTTTTGTAGGATGTTCTGATATGATTTGTCTGAGCTTGAGGATAGGAGAAGTCTTGATGACTTCTGACTTTGAAGTTCAACTGTGGTTGAACTTCAGAGGTAGTTTCTTGTGGTTTGTTGGCCTGTGGGTTCTTCTTGAAGGTGGGAGCTGATTGAAGTCCTGTTGGAGCTTGCAGGGATGCAATGGATGGAGGCCTAGTCTAGGAGCTTGTTGTCTGTTTGTGAGGTTCGAGATCCTGAAGTTTGAAGGGAGTTTATGGTATTTTCCTGAGGAAGGCACTATGAATGACTTTCATTCTTTCTTCTCACCTCTTTCTCAAGTATCCAGTGATGTTGGAGCCAACTTGTGAGTTTAATTCCTCCTGAGGAGGAATGTAAACTGATCACATGTTGTTGAGCCACATGGGATACGATTCCTAAGTGTCAGCCTCCTAGTACTTTCCTGAGGAAGGTCCTATGGGTCTATTCACTTAGTTCCATTAGTTTATCTAGGATTTCTTAAGTATCCAGTGATGTTGGAGCCAACTTGTGAGTTTAATTTCTCCTGAGGAGGAATGTGAACTGATCACAGTTGTTGAGCCACGTAGGATACAATTCCTAAGTGTCAACCTCCTAGTACTTTCCCGAGGAAGGTCCTATGAGTCTGTTCACTTGGTTCCCTTAGTGCATATAGGTTTTCTCAAGTATCCAGTGATGCCGGAGCCCTCATGTGAGTTTAGTTCCTCCCGAGGAGGAATGTAAACTGATCACAGTTGTCGAGCCGCATAGGATATGACTCCTGAGTAGTAACCTCCTGGTACTTTCCTGAGGAAGGCACTATGAGCTTGTCTGCTTAGCTCCCTTCCTCTGGTAAGCTTGTTCTGAAGCTTGGAGACTGGGATTGATTCCTCTTGCTTAGGGTTTTGCTTAGAATTTTTGCTTAGATCTTTGCTTAAGGTGTTGTGTAGAGTTTTGTTTAGAGATAGATTAGGAGCTTGTTTCAGGTTTGTTAGGGGCCTTGCCCAGGAGTAGTTTCTCGTTTTGTAGATAGAGGCTTATCAGGTTAGCTAGCCTTCTCTTTGGATTGTTTGACTTGTATGATGTTATGTTGCATTAGACTTAGGTGTTCATCTAGATAGTTCTGAGTAGGTGCATCTTAGAAGTAGACTTTGTGTGCATGAGAAGTTGAGGTGGTCCTCCTTCTGCTTGTTTGTTATTGAGTGGCTTTGCTTGTTGGTATTCGGTAGAGCTGAGCTCCCTTGCCTCTGTGGTTTGCGGCCTTTGCGCCTTGTTGGTTTAGTTGTCGCATTCATGCATATTTCCAGTATTTCTTTACTGTGCAGTATTTCCTGTTTGCTGTTTAGTCCTATTGCCATGATCCCTTAGGAGCTCTGACTTCTCTGCTGCGAAGTTGTTATGATAGACATTAGGATGGTCAACCAGGTGTGATAGCAGTAGGTAGATTCCCCTTTCTCGGCTATAGTTTTAGGGTTTCCCTTTCCTTTCTGTAGGAGCTTTTGAGTAGCTTGGCCCGTAGTTAGCTGAACTACAGCTGCTCTGATTCTTCGTACCAGACGAAGATATGTAGGCATAGGATGCGATATCCTAGCGAGCACGCTAACGACTAACCTTTGTTCTCTCGCGGCTGTGCGATCGAGACTTTCCCGCTAACGACTAATTGTTATCCCTTTCTCCTGCCCGAGTGCATTTGAGACCCGATCGTAGTCGTAGGTTCCCGAGCCCTAGAAGCCCAGTTTGTTTTCTCACGGCTGTGTGAGAGCGCCAGTTTACCCGTAGTTAGTCGAACTACGTTTGCTCTGATCTTCCATACTGTGTGGAAGTACGTAGGCACAGGACGCGATGTCCTGGCGAGCAACCTTTTCCCCGTTAGACGTAGGAAGTCGAACTACGTTGACTCTGACTTTCCCATTGCACGAGGGAATACGTAGGCCCAGAACACCGTATGTTCTGTCGAGTCCTGTCCTTTTATTTCCTTTTCAGACCAGCCAGTAGCATAGATAGATAACACACCCTTTTACCTATAAACACCAAGCGTGGATCCCATCGAGTACGATGGACGTGAGGGGTGCTAATACCTTCCCCTTGCGTAACCGACTCCCGAATCCAGGTTTTGGTTGCGATGACCATACCTTTTCCCGTCTTTGCGAGGTTTACTTCGAGCGTTTCCTTTCCCGCTCTGAGGGATAAATAACGCACGGTGGCGACTCTCCTGTCAAGCCGGCGCCGATTTTCGCAGTAGCGACAGCTGGCGACTCTGCTGGGGATTTATGGCATCTAGGGACTTTTCCCATCCCTTATGCTGGGATCATTTCCCATCCCCTACGCGAGTCAATCCTAGCGCTTGGGTGTTTATTTGTTGGGTGTTGTGCATATTGTGTTTTACTTTTCTGCACTTTACTTTTCTGTACCTTTACCTTTCCGCATTTATTTTCCAGCATTATATTATTATGATTATTGCTGTGGGCAAAGGGAGGTTACTGTGAGTGAAAAGCCGGACCTGGGCTTGAGTACACACCTAGATATAGTTGCGGAGAAGTAGTAGACGAACCTGTCTGCTGAGCAGGCACAGTTCCCTACGAAAATCTGCGCTCAGACGAGATTCTTGCAGAGGTGCTCCTTTCCGGTCCTGAGGATCTGAGGGGAGTCCAGACGTGAGGGTTGTCGACTCTGGGGACCGATCATTTGGAAGTCAGCTAAGTGAGGCCTCTTCATGACTCGACGATGCCACTCCTTCTGGGAATCGTATCGTCATTCATGAAAGTCTGTGACGCTGATGACCGCATAGGATGCCGTACCTTTATCCGTGGATTAGGTCTATCATACCTGTGAGGGGGATCGGGTTATTGCAGGAAAACTGGCCTTCAGAAACCATGATTCAGTACCTTTATCAGATGGTGTTCTTGATTCATCTCCAGGTGTGTTGTCTGGGTCAGATGGGTTTCTTATCTGAGGTTGAGGATATTATCAGGTGGTATTCTCGTCAGATACAGAGGTTCAGATGGTTTTCTTACCAGGGGATTGATATTTTGAGTATCAGATGATATTTAGTGGCATGAGATTCTGGTGACCGTGTTGGTTTTTTGTTCTCGATCACAGAGATGTTCCTCTTCAGGCTACAGCATAGCCCCTGTGTTCGCAAATTGCATTATTTATCATATTGCATCATTACCATCTGCATTCAACTAACGTGTGTGTATTGCAGGTACATATTTTCCCTTCCAGTTCTGGTGTTTGTTCCTAGCAAGACATGGAAAACCTGAAGAGAGTATTGCCCTATAAGTTTCCGTCGCCGAATATCAGTCTATTGTTAGAATTGATTGCTATTGCTAAGAAGAGGGGAATGGGTGACTTCAGAAAGAGATATGGGAGGATTCTGACCTACGTTTATCAGCCATCTGCCTACGAGACCAGCGGCATCTATACTCTGTTACAGTTTTACGACGCGGAGCTCAGGTGTTTTGTATTTCCCGACTTCGTTTTGGCTCCTACCCTGGAGGAGTACTCTGCACTTCTGGATATACCGATCCGTGAGCAGATGCCTTTCTATCGTACGGACGCTGAGCCTAAGCTGGCTGAGCTTTCTGCCATCCTGTGCTTGAAAGAGTCTGAGCTGTCTGGGAAGATGATCAGAAGAGGAGACGTATGGGGATTTCCGTTGGATGTCTTGGTGGAGAAGGCTCGGGAATATGCCCAGAAGGGTAGCTGGGGTGTTTTTGACGTCATCCTTGCTGTATGTGTGTATGGCATCGTGTTGTTCCCGAACATTCCTGATTTTGTTGATTCTGATGCCTTCTATATTTTGACTGCGAAGAACCCGGTTCCTACTCTACTGGGAGATATCCACCATTCAACTCACTACCAGAATAAAAAGCGACGAGGAAGGAATGTGTCTTGCTGTGTACCTCTCCTATGCAGGTGGTTCACCAGTCATATGCCTAAGTCAGGCCCTTTTGTCACCTCTATCAATTCTCTAGGATGGCCCGAGCGCTTAATGGGATTGACTGCTGAGAACGTGGTATGGGTCAATAAAGAGGTATTCGGAGCTGAAGTCATACTCAAATGCGAGGGATTCCCGAATGTTCCGTTAATAGGAAGGAAAGGTTGTGTCAACTACAACCCTTCCTTATTGATCAGGCAATTTGGGTACATACCTCAAGGAGCGCCAAAGCCCGAGGAGATACAGGAATCTCTGTATCTCACCGGGGCAATTGGGAAAGAGATGCTGACCAAACTTGAGAAAGCCTGGAAAAACTTGCACAAGAGAGGGAAGCTTTCAGGTAGCAGAGGGGATACTCGAGTTCCTGGCCCGTATATGGAATGGATTCGTGAGCGAGCTGTGAAATTCCTTATGCCGTATCCAGCGGTTCAGCCATTGCATCCTTCTCCGGTGGAGGAGCCTACCCCAGTGGATATACAGGTGTACAAGCAGCTGATGGCGGAGAAAGAAGAGCTAGCAAGGGCTAAAGAGGCTTTAGAGCAGGAGAATGCCCAGCTTCGGCATGAAAAGATTGAAACAGGATATGTTTCTAAGCAACAGGCTGAAACTCTGAAACATCTGAAGACTACGTTATTGGAATTGACTGAAACCAAGAAGCGTCTGGAGTTAGATGTAGACTCAGTTAGTAGTGTGTTGGCCACTAAAAAGCAAGAGCTGGAAAGGGCCTACACAAAGCTAGCCAAGTCCAGAGAACACTGGGATCTCACTATGACCAAGCGCAAAGAGCGGGAAGAAGAGCTGAAGATACAGATTGCTCAGTTAGAAGAACAGGTCAAAGTGAAGAACGAAGAGCTTGAAGAGGAAGCCTGCCGCCGATACGAAGCCGAGCGCAAGCTGACAGATGCCATGAAGAATTTGGAAGATTTCCAGCATAGAGCAGATGCCAAGAGACCCAAACCTGGGGGCGGTGCCAATGATAAGGCTTGGGAAGACTTTGTCAGAGACATCCAAGGGACGGTCAGGAAGAGGGATCGGCTGATAGAAGGTTTGATTTATCAACCAGATCATGCAGAGACGAAGAAGATGGTCGAGGACTTCCGCAACCGTACCAGTACTTGATTTCTCTCTTGTATTCTGTATGTTGAGATCACCACCAGGCATGTTGGCTGGGATCCTCCTTATCGTATCAGCTGTATGAAGCATAGTTATCTTGACAAGACAGTTATTCTAATAAATATATGAGGGTTTTTCCAAATATTGTCTTTATGGTTTATCTCGTCTTGCTACCACTGACACTGGAATTGGAGGGAAAATATCTCCAATGCACACATGCACGTTAGCATTTGTTCTTGTATTTCTGTTTGCATAAATCATACTGCATAGCATTTCTCTAGCAGGTCAGAGCACTTATCCAGCCTTTGTTTTCACCAGAGGGTGATTCTCGGGGAATTGGTTGAGGCAAGAGTGGAGTGTTGAAGACGGCCAAGGGGCTGAAGCAGATTTGAGCAGAATCAAGCAGCATAGTCGGTTACAGGTAATTGGCAGCTATGGCTGAAGGCAATTTCCAGGCTCCTAACACTTTGACAAGGTTTACTATGGCGTCCAACCATCAGTATGATTCTATGGAAGACTTCCCGAACAATCTTACTGCAGCCCAAGTTGTGCAGCCTGCTGTTGAGAACCGAGATCGGCATGAGCAGTTCGTTGCCCGAAATGAACGTCCTCCGCCTGCCAACAATCAATGTGTTGCTTTCCCTGTGATGAATTACCGGAGAGATATTCCAATGGCTGGGATGGTAGATCCAAGAGCTCATGAGCACGACAGAAGACTCTGAGCATTGGAAGAAGGTATAAAAGCCTTAGAAGCAAAAGATGTTGTTAACCTGGATGCCGTGGCCATGTGTTTGGTCCCTGACCTCGTGTTGCCGTACAAGTTCAAAGTGCCGGAATTTGAAAAATACACGGGAGATAGCTGTCCAAAGTTGCATTTGATGATGTTCTGTCGAAGGATGACTTCGTTTGTGCGAAATGACCAACTAATGATCCATTGCTTCCAGTATAGCCTGACTGGGGCATCCCTGAGGTGGTATGTGCAGTTAGAGAGTAATCGGATTCGATCCTGGGTGGATTTAGCCAGAGCTTTCATGAAGCAGTACGATTACAACCTGGATTTGACTCCTAGTCTCGTAGATCTGCAAGAATTATCTCAGGCGGAGAATGAATCATTCAGAGGATATCTGCGAAGATGGAAAGAATTGGCTGCTAGTGTTCAACCACCGCTTCCGGAAAGAGAACTGGTTGACATCTTCTTGGGTACTCTGAAAGGCCATTATTTTGACAAATTGTTCAGTTGCACAAACTTTGTGGGCCTGATGAGGCTGGGAGAGATTGTTGAGAGAGGACTCAGGAGTGGAAAGTTTCGAGGTGTTCCTTACGTCCCAGTTAATAAGATTGAGTCAGTTGTCAGTTCTCAAGAAGAGTGGGAAGGAGATGACGCCACCTCAGAATCTCTAGCATCTCAGGATCAGTTTTCAGACACTTCAAGTCAACGATCATCCTATCGCCGATCGCGTCAGCACGCCCCACGAAGACCAAGGAAACCTGAAAGGCAGTTTACTCAGCTACCGGTGTCGTACAGTCAGTTGTTGCCAGATCTGGTCAGAAGTGGATTGATAGTGCTGAAAGAGACTAAGCCGGTGATTCCACCGTATCCTCCAGGTTTTGATGCCAGCGCCCGCTGTGAGTACCATGTTGGGGCACAGGGGCATTCCACCAATGATTGTAAGGTGCTTAGAAGCCAGGTTCAAGATCTGTTAGACTCTAGCCGTATTTGCATCACTCCTCAGGGTTCTGTTCAGATTAATGATTTTCCATCCTCCAGTTGTGTGGGTTCGTCAGTTAATGTCATGGAAGACTCCACAGGAAGTGTGTGCTCTGAAGATTGTCAATCAGAAAGTTCAGTTCTGTGGGAGAAGTTTCTAGAGGTTTTTGCGCCGGATGTCGCATCTGTTTTCTCTGCTTAAGCTGTTTAGCTTTTTGTGCACTAGTGTCTGCCGACCACCACCAGGATTGTTGGCTGGGGTCACTATATTCGTACTCATTTGTGCTTACGTGCTGCTTTTATTGGTTGTACATGTGGGGGAGATGTTTGTCTGTGTGCTTATAGCTTGAGTTTCTCTTTGTCTCGTTAT
The DNA here is from genome assembly GCA_963859935.3 of Lathyrus sativus. Classification (NCBI taxonomy): domain Eukaryota; kingdom Viridiplantae; phylum Streptophyta; class Magnoliopsida; order Fabales; family Fabaceae; genus Lathyrus; species Lathyrus sativus. The sequence goes on from OZ012737.1 coordinate 178,294,382, forward strand.
GAATATATGTTTGCTTTCTACGCTGCATTATCAGTTAACAGGTATATCAGAACCGTGGGTCTCATTTCCTCATAGTCTCAGTTTATTGCAGGAACTCCTTCAGAGATATGGAACAGAATCAGTTTGAATTGATTGAAGTCCAAAGCCAGCTGGGGCAGATGATGAGAGACATGCAAGAGATGCGTCTGGAGCAGAAGATTCTCAAAGAGGAGAACAGTCAGCTGAAGACCCAAATGGGCTTGATCATGGAGGTAGTCAAGAACGTGCTTAGGAAAGAAGACGATCAGCTATTTGAAGCCGCAATGAAGAAGCTCGCGCCACCCGTGCATGTGGAACCTGAGCAGCAGCAACAGAAGATACATCCGGCTCAACGGAGGATCCAGGAAGGGAAGCCAAAGAGAATGTTTGAGGCACCGCCTATAACATATGCTGAGCTCTTGCAGACCTTATTGAGGTTTGATCTGGTTGAAAAGAGAACGTTGGAACCACCAACGAGAGTGTTTCCTCATGGGTACGATGCCAGTAAGCAATGTGAGTTTCATTCTGGGGCATCCGGACACGACATCGAGGGTTGTCATGCTTTTAAGCACAATGTTCAAGACCTGATTGACTCGCACGATATTGAATTCACGCCGGGTGGCGTAGCTGTACGTATTGCTCCTGTCCCAGTTGATGCTAAGATGATGGATGTTTCTAAAGCTGCAGTGGGTCAGAAGCGTATCCTGGACTCCATGGCGTCAGAGTCTCCAGGCCCACAACTGTTGCCTATTCCTGGGGCAGATCTGAGAAAGAAAATGGCTAAGCATAAGGAGAGCGTTAATCAGTACATTGAAGGTCAAGAAACCGATGTCGCATTTGATACGAAGGGTGTTCAAGGGTCAACCCGATACCAGCAGCAGCAGCCTCAGCAGCAGAGCCAGCAGGGGTATAAAAGATATCAGAATCGGGGTCCTTTGGCAAATCGTCAGTTTGAAACTCCACCTATGCCATATGCACAGCTTTTGCAAACGCTACTTCAGCTCCAATTGGTTCATAAGAGGACAATGACTCCCTTAACAGGCACACCACCACCGGGGTATGATGCCAATGCTACTTGTGAGTTCCATACCGGGGCACCAGGCCATACGGTTGAGAATTGTAAGGCTTTTAAGCACAAAGTGCAGGATCTGCTTGATAGTGCAGCAATCAGCTTCGGGCCGGGGGGTCCTAGAATCATCTGAATGAAGGAGGAAGGGCTTTATAATTTGGTTGGGTCGTTGAAAGCAGATCAAGACAGCATCGAAGTATCTCTGGTAAAGATAGCTGGTTCAGCAGCAGGGCAGATGTGAAAGCCCGGTTCTCGGAAGCCAGCATTTTTCTTTGTTTTATCTTGTCATTTCTTTACATTTGTAGTTGCTTTCCTGTTTGAATTTGTAATCTTGTTTGTAAAACTTGTTGTTTTCATTCAATTGATGATAATGAAATAAATATGCACGTTCTGATTGAATCCATTCGTGTTCACTAACTGTTTTTACAAATGTCCAACGCTTGGTGAAGAAGAATTTAGGGAGGATGACGAAAATGACCGACATACAACTACCAATATTGTATGCTTTTGAAATAAAACCTGTTGATGATGTACAGGCATTGTTTCAAATCCCTAAACACCGGAGATATAAGGAAGATAATCCCTTGTTAACCCCTTTGAGCCTTGTAGTAGGAGTTTCTTTCTGTGAATGAAAAACCCTCAATCTTAACCTGGGGCAGGGTAGGTGTTAGCTAATTTGACCGAGCGTCCAAATTGCAAAAGGAGTGTCCGTTCGAGGATCAATCACACCTCTAGAGGTCGTGCCTAAAAGACCACAATGATTCAGTCAAGAGTGGGACAGCCACATCATTCCCCAAAAAGTCAGGCAACCAGTGTCACACGACTCGTCCGCAAAAAACGAAAACAGAAATCAAAAGCCCGCTAAGTCAAGAAAACTTCAAAACAAATGACTTAGGCAAAAATGAGGGCATCCCGCTGGACTTAAAAAAATCAAAAGAAACTCAAAAAGAGTCAGTCCAGGCAAAAGTTAGGGATATGAAAGAAAAAAGATGAAAGGATGACAAAAAAGAAATCCTCAAAGGAAATACGAGTCGTGTGACCACAAGTGTCAAAGACGAAAGAGTGAGTGGCTGTCACTCCAAAAACTCATAGTTTCTCGAACTATCACTCCTATCTTTCAGCCTCCGAGAGGTGAGCGCTAAGGTCGAATCAGCTGAACGTAGGATGGGAGAACATCAAGGAGAATGGGTGGGTTAAGATAAACTTTGAGCCTTTATCCTTCCTTTCAAAACCGTGAGCCTGACCACGTTACAACCTTCAAAAGTCCTAATTGAAGCAGGTTGTTTCGAAAGCACACTCCGGTAAAGGTCACGTCGATTCTGACTCCTAAAAAGGTTCCTCTTACCATGTTGGTACTGATGTTGATAAATGTTTTATGCATCATATGCCATAAACTGTTTTTCCTTTTCCCAGTGAACAGATTGGATGTCAAAGCTGTCATATGTGTTGCATTAATATGTCTTTTACGCAGAACAACTTGTTTTACTTGCAAGTAAGCGCTTGACAGCAGAAAAGCTTCCTACAGTGGAAAGTATGGTCAAGATAGAATGCAGAACGCCCGAATGTTCCGAGAGCAGGGGCAGGCTTTTATTGTGATCCCCAGTCAGGTCAGCTTTTCGAAGTCAATTATCCTGGGGCAATCAGGTTGAGATTCAGGCAAATACGGCGTAGTCAAGGGAACTACTCTGAATCAGATAATCGGGACAAGGTCATTGAAGTCAGGGGCTGGCCATCTTAAGAGCGCAGAGGTTGTTCTTTATGCGAGGAGCATTTGATGGGAAGCATCTCTCCGAAGCTCAGAATGCTGGGGCATGTTATATCAGACCATCAAGGCTCAGATTTGCAGATTTCCTTTCGAGGACTATCCCCCACAGAGGTCCCGTAGGCTGGGGCATATCAGAAGAGAAAGGATTGGTCTTTTCCGTATCAGCAGGGCCATACAAAGTTATTCGAGCAGATGCAGTCGATTTTCGAGAGCGAGATGAATGCGGGAAGTCGTGTTACTATCCCCTGACTCTTCACCCGGAGGCTGTGTATTCAGGAAAAATGTTTTCCAGCGTCAGTTGTACCTGACCCAGCAAGATAGTTTAAGAGCTCAAATCCATGTTTGCGATTACTGTGAGGCCCATCCGTGTTGGCGCATTAGCTTCCAGATCCGAGCTTCATCAGTACGCGGGAAGACTCCCTCCATTTTCTCCAGCAAAGTCCAATTTGTCATTGGCATGGATAAGCTATCCCTAGAGGAGTTTACTCATACTTGGCACATCTGCTATTTCACAGCGGAGTTAGGTTCCCCAGCAGGGCGTTACTTCGTCGATGATGTTCGGTTAAGTTCCCAATATCCCCAGCGGAGTTGATTTCACTCTCCCAGCATTTATTTTGCTGGGATAATTCAGTGATATCCAGTTTATCCCCAGCAGAGTTGGCCTCGCCTTCAGCATTTATTTTGCTGAAGTGGTTCTGTACCCAGCTCTCTCCGGCAGCTCGAGCCTGCATTGGCATATTGCATGCATTATCATATTTGCATCATACTTGCATATCATCGTCAAAATGCGTAGCATTTCCATCTAGAGTGGAGCATTACGCCATAGAAAGATTAAAGCATACGCATGTGCATAAGAAGCATAAGTCAGATTTTCTATCAGCTTCATATGGCGCGTGAATTACTCTGTGATCAGTTCAGGGGCATTTATCCAGCAGCAGTGTTCAGACAGTTCAGCAGATTATTTGTATTCCTGATCATACAGTAGCTGTGCTTTGATCAAGCAGTCATCTGATATCGACAGACTTTTCTTCCCGTCAATTCATATTGACGATGTGTTCCTCCAATAAGTGGATTGCTCCGTCTATCATTAGACGTCTTGAGTACGAATGTGGTTTTCTTTCCGTCTATCCTTAGACGATGTGAAGTTGCGGGTGATCGCAGTAGGGTTTCAAGAAGGGGTTTCCCCCAGGATATGCTTTCCTTCCCGTCTATCAGTAGACGATGTGAAGTTTTGGGTTGATTTTCAATGGGGTTCAAAATAGAGTTTCTATAGCAAGTGGCTTTCCTTTCCGTCTGTCAGCAGACGATGTGAAGTTTCGAGTTACTGTTCAGCGGGTTTCTTATTGCCAGATCATACGTATGATGAGGCGTTTCCCCAGCGAGTCTTCTCCGGCTATCCTTGGTTGTTGAGGGGTTTCAAAACGATTTTGGATATTGGTTTTCTTTCTGTTTATTGGATGAGATGACGTTTCAAGAGGGACTTTTCTGATCGTCGATCCTTATTGATGTCAAGGCTCTTCGAAGAATGTTCAGTTTTCGTGATTGTCGATTCTTATTGACGACATGGTTCTTTGAAAGTGGCTTTCTTCCCGTCGGTCCCTACTGACGATGTGGCCCCTTCAAGGATATTGTTCTTTCCATCAATTCCCGTAGACAGAAGGATTCTGAAATTCAAGGGATGGTGTTGAATTGCGTTATGGTGTCTTTCCGTCTATCTTTAGACGATGTGAGTATGGAGATTATGGTTTTCTTTCCGTCTACCCTTAGACGATGTGAATATTGATTTGTTCATCAATCAGGATGATCCCGTCTACCCTTAGACGATGTGAATATTGATTTGTTCATCAATCAGGATGATCCCGTCTACCCTTAGACGATGTGAATATTGATTTGTTCATCAATCATGATGATCCCGTCTACCCTTAGGCGATGTGAATATTGATTTGTTCATCAATCAGGATGATCCCGTCTACCCTTAGACGATGTGAATATTGATTTGTTCATCAATCAGGATGATCCCGTCTACCCTTAGACGATGTGAATATCGATTTGTGTCATCAATCAGGATGATCCCGTCTATCCTTAGACGATGCGAATATGGAGATTAATGGTGTCTTTCCGTCTACCCTTAGACGATGCAAGTACGGAGATTATTTCTTTCCGTCTATCCTTAGACGATGTGAGTATGTGATCAGGCTTTGTTCCCGTCTATCCTTAGACGATGAGAATTGATTTGTTCATCAATCAGGATGATTCCGTCTATCAGTAGACGATGTGAATTTGGAGATTATTTCTTCCCGTCTATCATTAGACGAGGTGAGTATTCAATCAGGGTGCCTTCCCGTCCATCTTTGGACGATGTGAGTATATTTCTCTTCCTGCCTATCAGTAGGCACTGTGAAAGAATCAGGTGTTTTGTTGCAACCCCAGGGTTTGTTATATAGGATATCACAAGTAATGGGCATTCAAATCAGGAGTGCTTTACCAGATGATTGATCAGTTTGGTGCCGTAATGACTGGACTCGGTTTTCAGGATTTTATTCCCCAAGCGGTTTACAATATATGCTCGCGGTTGGCAAATTTTCAGGTTTTATTTGTATTCAACCGTCTCGTACCTCTGAATGTTTGAAGGCTGAGCGCTCTTCAAACCCTTCAGGTCCAAGTCGCTTGAATAGGGGCAGCTGTTGCACCCTAAAATTTGACCAACCGATTCTCCTATCTGACTCGTGGTTTAAATTCATGTTCGCAAATCAGGCGCAGGATATTTGTGCACAAACGGAGGATATCAGATGTTACAGCTTGGTTTTCGTCCATCAGATACGGAAGATCCAGTCTAGATCATCAGGGTTTTATTTTCGGGGAAATGTGCGCTCCTCGGTGATTTTCAGCTTGCACAGTGATTTTGAGGATATTCTGATGCCCGGGGTTCTCTGTTCGATTCGATCTGGTCTCGTGCGCTCTTTCATAGGGGTCATTTGCATTTGTCTGCATTTTTAGGGTTTAATAGACTTTTGTGGATTTTTACTAGGCTTTATAGATTTTTCTGGAATTTAAATAGGGTTTTTGTATAGCTTAAATCTCTTTTTAGAATTTTATAGATTTTTAATAGCTTTTAAATCATTTTTAGGATATTAATAGGTTTTTTTAATAGTTTTAAATAGCTTTAATAGTTTTAATCTTTTAATATAGATTTTTTTTCTAGAATATTAAATAAATAGTTTTAGATATAATGTTCTAGAATAATAGTATGAATTTTTATAGATTTTAATAGGATTTTATTAGTAGAGTTTTAATTGTTTTAGATAATATAGAAAATAATATAGTTTTTCTTTTATTAATAATAGATTTTAATAGATATTAAATAATGGTAGAATTTTAATAGAATTAGTAGAAATTTAGAGTCAATTAGATCTTAATCATCTTTAGATTTAATTAGGTTAATATAGAGTTTAATTAGGTTAATTGAATTCATTTAGATTTAAATAGGATTTTATTAGTTGTAGTTTAATTAGGCTTAAATAGAGTTAATTAGAGTTTTAATCTTTCTAGATTTGATTAGGGCTTAATTTTTGTTTAGAGTTTATTAGTTAATCATTAGATTAATTAGTGTTAATTAGACATTAATCAGTTTTTTCAGTTTTTGGGTTTTTTTGTTCATTTTCGTATGGGCCAGAGTACAGTTTTTGGAGGCCCAGCATGCTAGTCAGTCCAATGCAGTTTTTTGTGCAGTTTTTGGCCAAGGAGTGACACTTGTCACTATAAGAAGGCATGCACGCGTCCCACTCAGGAGGCCCCACCACACAACTCAGAAGCTCCCCAGCTCGCGCCACGCGTCCCCCAGCTGGCCCCCACTCTCTCACTCTCTCTGTGCATGCGTGCCACGCGTTGCTCAGACTGATCTCCCCTCCGCCACTTGTCACCGTCTAACATTCACCGGAGCTTCGCCAGAAAACCCACCGGCGGCCATGCATCCGCCATAACCTCCCACCGCCGGTGACCCCCAACGTCTTCCGGCCACCGCAACGGCTCGCCGGAGATCGTTTTTCACCCAGAATTCCCAGAAGCGTTCCTTTCTTCATCTCCTTCCTCCTTCCACCTTCATCGGTACCTCGCCGGAAAGATCTTACTCGCCGGAAACCTCAAATAATTTCCCAGAATTCATCCATCCTCGTCGCATCTCAAGAATAACTTCTCCAGAAATCGCTCAGACCTTCATCGTTTTGCCAAAAATTTTCCAGAACACGTTCAACGATCTTCATCTTCATCCAAAGGATTTCCAGAAACGTCTTCGTTCATCATCATCATCAAGAACCTCGTGGATCTGTCAACAACCTCCAACAACAATCACCTAATACATCCCCAGATCTGTACAAGATTCATCAGCTTCAAGACTTGTAAAATCTTCATCAAGGTCTCATCGTTGTTCATCACTACGAGGTGTTCTTCGCGCCATCAAACCTTCAGCAAATACCCAGAAATCTTCAAAGATCCCTTGTTCCCCTCGCATAAACCCAGGTTTGTCTTCTCTCCGTTATATCTCCATTGCAATTGATGAACGTAGCCTCGATTAGGGTAAACTGATTGGTTAGGGTTTGGGTTTGATTTGTGTTGAATATGAGAGAATGCTGAGGTTGAGATTGTTGTGTTGATTCGCTTGAGTGTGGTGAGGCGTGTGAAGTTTTGTTTGGGTTCTTTTCTTCCTGGAATCGAGTTGCAGAGAGAGGGTGAGGGAGAGGAGAGAGGATGACGGCTAGGGTTTGGGATTAGAGGGATGAACAGTGATCAGAGAGATTGAGGGGGATTAGGTTTTTGTGGTTAGGGTTTCATTGGGTTAGGGTTAGGTTTGGGCCAAGCCCAAACACGTTTTGCTGAAGCAACCCTCATTTCACTCGTACACCCCTCCCTGCGTGAGAGCTGGGAATGAATTGATGTGGGCCTTATGCCCAATTGCTGTCCACACCCCCCTGGGCGTAGGCCCAATGAAAATTGACTGGAAAACCTGCTAGTGTATACCCCCCTGCGTTTTTTATTTTATTTTCACTAAGTGATTTTCTGACCCACTGGGCCCTGCGCCCCTTTACTTTTAGCACCCCCATCTCTGGTCCAGCTTGCAATAATAACTGAAATTCATTGCTGTTAGCACCCCCCTCCATGTTATTTCAAATTTTGTTTTTATTATTTTCTTTTATTTTCTTTGCATATTATAAAATTCATAATAAAATGTAAATAAGTGATTTTTTAATTCTTCTTTTTTCTACCATTTCATCATAATGTCTAGAAAATTGTATAAAAATAAAAATGCCATTTTATTTTTGTTTGTTATTTTTTGTATATTTTCCATTTAATTGACTTTTTTTAATATTCTTTAGTGCATACATGTTGTTAGAAAATTCATAAAAAATAGTAGATTTAGTCAAATAATTCCGTTCCTTTTTCTGTAGACTCGTAATTCAGTGTAGAATTTTATAGTATAAAAACATTAGCTTAATCATGCATTTTCATTTTAATTGCATTTTTTGTATTGTTTGCTATTAAATAATCGGTCTGTGGATATGTCTGTGTTGCTGATTTTAGTTCTTTCATCTGGTATTGAATTTTGTTCTGATTTTTTAGCATGTTGTCATAGAGCCATGTAGGTTCCCCTTAGATTTTTGATAGATTTTTGTAGGATGTTCTGATATGATTTGTCTGAGCTTGAGGATAGGAGAAGTCTTGATGACTTCTGACTTTGAAGTTCAACTGTGGTTGAACTTCAGAGGTAGTTTCTTGTGGTTTGTTGGCCTGTGGGTTCTTCTTGAAGGTGGGAGCTGATTGAAGTCCTGTTGGAGCTTGCAGGGATGCAATGGATGGAGGCCTAGTCTAGGAGCTTGTTGTCTGTTTGTGAGGTTCGAGATCCTGAAGTTTGAAGGGAGTTTATGGTATTTTCCTGAGGAAGGCACTATGAATGACTTTCATTCTTTCTTCTCACCTCTTTCTCAAGTATCCAGTGATGTTGGAGCCAACTTGTGAGTTTAATTCCTCCTGAGGAGGAATGTAAACTGATCACATGTTGTTGAGCCACATGGGATACGATTCCTAAGTGTCAGCCTCCTAGTACTTTCCTGAGGAAGGTCCTATGGGTCTATTCACTTAGTTCCATTAGTTTATCTAGGATTTCTTAAGTATCCAGTGATGTTGGAGCCAACTTGTGAGTTTAATTTCTCCTGAGGAGGAATGTGAACTGATCACAGTTGTTGAGCCACGTAGGATACAATTCCTAAGTGTCAGCCTCCTAGTACTTTCCCGAGGAAGGTCCTATGAGTCTGTTCACTTGGTTCCCTTAGTGCATATAGGTTTTCTCAAGTATCCAGTGATGCCGGAGCCCTCATGTGAGTTTAGTTCCTCCTGAGGAGGAATGTAAACTGATCACAGTTGTCGAGCCGCATAGGATATGACTCCTGAGTAGTAACCTCCTGGTACTTTCCTGAGGAAGGCACTATGAGCTTGTCTGCTTAGCTCCCTTCCTCTGGTAAGCTTGTTCTGAAGCTTGGAGACTGGGATTGATTCCTCTTGCTTAGGGTTTTGCTTAGAATTTTTGCTTAGATCTTTGCTTAAGGTGTTGTGTAGAGTTTTGTTTAGAGATAGATTAGGAGCTTGTTTCAGGTTTGTTAGGGGCCTTGCCCAGGAGTAGTTTCTCGTTTTGTAGATAGAGGCTTATCAGGTTAGCTAGCCTTCTCTTTGGATTGTTTGACTTGTATGATGTTATGTTGCATTAGACTTAGGTGTTCATCTAGATAGTTCTGAGTAGGTGCATCTTAGAAGTAGACTTTGTGTGCATGAGAAGTTGAGGTGGTCCTCCTTCTGCTTGTTTGTTATTGAGTGGCTTTGCTTGTTGGTATTCGGTAGAGCTGAGCTCCCTTGCCTCTGTGGTTTGCAGCCTTTGCGCCTTGTTGGTTTAGTTGTCGCATTCATGCATATTTCCAGTATTTCTTTACTGTGCAGTATTTCCTGTTTGCTGTTTAGTCCTATTGCCATGATCCCTTAGGAGCTCTGACTTCTCCGCTGCGGAGTTGTCATGATAGACATTAGGATGGTCAACCAGGTGTGATAGCAGTAGGTAGATTCCCCTTTCTCGGCTATAGTTTTAGGGTTTCCCTTTCCTTTCTGTAGGAGCTTTTGAGTAGCTTGGCCCGTAGTTAGCTGAACTACAGCTGCTCTGATTCTTCGTACCAGACGAAGATATGTAAGCATAGGATGCGATATCCTAGCGAGCACGCTAACGACTAACCTTTGTTCTCTCGCGGCTGTGCGATCGAGACTTTCCCGCTAACGACTAATTGTTATCCCTTTCTCCTGCCCGAGTGCATTTGAGACCCGATCGTAGTCGTAGGTTCCCGAGCCCTAGAAGCCCAGTTTGTTTTCTCACGGCTGTGTGAGAGCGCCAGTTTACCCGTAGTTAGTCGAACTACGTTTGCTCTGATCTTCCATACTGTGTGGAAGTACGTAGGCACAGGACGCGATGTCCTGGCGAGCAACCTTTTCCCCGTTAGACGTAGGAAGTCGAACTACGTTGACTCTGACTTTCCCATTGCACGAGGGAATACGTAGGCCCAGAACACCGTATGTTCTGTCGAGTCCTGTCCTTTTATTTCCTTTTCAGACCAGCCAGTAGCATAGATAGATAACACACCCTTTTACCTATAAACACCAAGCGTGGATCCCATCGAGTACGATGGACGTGAGGGGTGCTAATACCTTCCCCTTGCGTAACCGACTCCCGAATCCAGGTTTTGGTTGCGATGACCATACCTTTTCCCGTCTTTGCGAGGTTTACTTCGAGCGTTTCCTTTCCCGCTCTGAGGGATAAATAACGCACGGTGGCGACTCTCCTGTCAAGCCGGCGCCGATTTTCGCAGTAGCGACACCTAAGGATAAGATAATCTATGTTGCAGACATCCTTAGCAGCAAAGTCAAGAATCCAGTCATGGTACCTGGACTTTGGATGCTCACGACATATGACGGGAAAAAGGTCTATGTTCCAAAGTCTGGAGCTTAGATCTGGAGGAGATGTCAAGTTTGGAGGGAATCAGAAGGGCAAGATAAGTGGCTCTGGAACCATAGGCAATGGTAAAATTCCTTCCATAACTAATGTCTTGCTTGTTGAAGGATTAGCTCATAATCTATTGTCCATAAGTCAATTAAGTGACAATGGTTATGACATAATCTTTAATCAAAAGTGTTGCAAAGTTGTTAGTCAAAAGGATGGCTCAATCCTCTTTAATGGTAAAAGGAAAAACAACATTTATAAAATTAGTCTTTCAGAACTTAAGGTTCAGAATGTTAAATGCCTTATCTCTGTTAATGAGGAGCAATGGGTCTGGCACAGAATATTAGGTCATATTAATATGAGACGTATATCTCAGATTAATAAGCTTAATCTGGTCAGAGGACTTCCTAATCTGAAGTTCAACTCAGATGCTCTTTGTGAAGCATGTCAGAAAGGAAAATTTTCAAAATCATCTTTCAAATCCAAAAATGTTGTTTCAACTTCAAAACCATTAGAGTTACTTCACATTGATCTGTTTGGACCAGTGAAAACTGCATCCATCAGAGGCAAGAAGTATGGATTAGTCATTGTTGATGACTACAGCAGATGGACATGGGTAAAATTCCTAAAACACAAGGATGAGTCACATTATGTGTTCTTTGACTTCTGCAAACAAGTCCAAATTGAAAAAGATTTCAAAATTGTTAAAGTCAAAAGTGATCATGGTGGAGAATTTGAAAACAAACATTTTGAAAAATATTTTAATGAAAATGGCATTGCTCATGATTTCTCCTGTCCTAGAACTCCACAACAGAATGGAGTTGTAGAGAGAAAAAATAGAACTTTGCAAGAGATGGCTAGAACCATGATCAATGAGACTAACATGGCAAAACATTTTTGGGCAGAAGCAATTAACACAACATGTTACATTCAGAACAGAGTGTCTATTAAACCTATTCTGGAAAAGACTCCTTATGAATTGTGGAGGAATAGAAAGCCAAACATTTCGTATTTCCATCCTTTTGGATGTATTTGTTTTATGTTGAATACTAAAGAGAATCTTAACAAGTTTGATTCTAAAGCATAAAAGTGTTTCATGCTTGGATATTCTAAATGCTCTAAAGGCTATAGAGTATACAATACTGAGACACAGATTGTGGAGGAATCTATACATGTTAGATTTGATGATAAGCTTGGCAATCAAAAGCCAAAGCAGCTTGAAAACTATGCAGATGGAGAAGTTATTCTCACAGAATCTGAGAAACCAGAGGTAGAGAAAGCTCAAGAAGAAGCTACGCCAGATGCAACTACATTAGCTGCTCAGATGAATAACATGAATATTTCTGAAGAACCAATAGTTAAAGGATCATCCAGAATCAAAGCTTCTCATCCAGAAGAAATGATTATTGGGAAGAAAGATGACCTTATAAGAACAAGGTCATTTATCAGATCATCTGGAACATCACTTCTTGGGTTGGTGTCTATTATTGAACCAACATCTGTGGATGAGGCTCTTAGTGACAATGATTGGATACTTGCAATGCAAGATGAGCTGAATCAGTTTACAAGAAATGATGTGTGGGATCTGGTTCCTAGACCAAAAGGTTTCAACATTATTGGAACAAAGTGGGTATTCAGAAATAAACTAAATGAGCAAGGAGAAGTTGTTAGGAACAAAGCAAGGCTGAATTTGAAATGAGCATGATGGGAGAAATAAGATTCTTTCTGGGAATCCAAGTAAATCAGACTCCAGAATGCACATATATTCACCAGACTAAATATGTCAAAGAGCTTCTGAAGAAATTCAATCTGAATGAAAGCAAATTGGCAAAGACTCCAATGCGTCCTACAAGCACACTTGGTAAGGAAGAGGTAAGTAAGAAAGTTGATCAAAAACTTTACAGAGGTATGATTGGATCTCTCTTATATTTGACTGCTTCTAGACCTGATATTTTATTCAGTGTGTGTCTGTGTGCTAGATTCCAATCAGATCCTAGAGAATCTCACTTAACAACTGTTAAGAGGATTCTAAGGTATCTGAAAGGTACTACTAATGTGGGTCTGTGTTACAGAAGATCTGATGAGTATAAATTAGTTGGATTCTGTGATGCTGACTATGCTGGAGACAAAGTAGAACGTAAAAGTACTTCTGGAAGCTGTCAATTTCTTGGAAGTCATCTGATCTCTTGGTTCAGCAAGAAGCAACCCACAATTGCACTTTCAACAACAGAGGCAGAATATATTGCTGCTGCTAGTTGTAGCACCCAGATGCTCTGGATGAGAAGTCAACTGGAAGATTATCATATTTTTGAGAGTAACATTTCTATCTTCTGTGATAATACTTCTACTATATGCTTATCTAAAAACCCTATTTTACACTCTAAAGCTAAGCATATAGAGATTAAACATCATTTCATCAGAGACTATGTTCAGAAGGGAATTATCAATTTAAACTTTGTGGATACAAATCATCAGTGGGCTGATATCTTTACAAAACCCCTTGCTGAAGATAGATTTAAATTTATTCTGAAAAATATAAGTATGGACTTCTGTCCAGAATAAAATATTCATCAGATGAAATTTTTTTCCAGATGATAAATGTCTAAACTCTGAAGTATTTCTTCTTTTCATTTCTGTGTTTATTTATTTGTGTGTAAATCTGAACTAACAAGGCTCAGAGGATCTGAACGTTGCCTAACGTTTCATTTCTCAAAGAGTTTCAGAGGCACATGCAAGCAAACACGTGTAGCTCAGAATCTGGAAAGGTAGAGTGCACCATACTGAATTGACGTTTGAGGTATTGCTTTGAAAATCCAAAATCTCTTGATTTCCCCCCCTTCTGTTAGAATCTTAAATGCTTGATATGATTTTATTCTTTGCATTAATTGCTTGATATGATTATGTTTCACTTCATTCAATGCTTATGTGTACACGTGAGATCTTGTGTCTTTTTGCATGCTCTAAATTGCTCTATAAATTCTCGCAACACTTCAGAAATCACACTTTACACTCTTTTCACTTCTCATATGCATTTATGTCTTCTCTATTGTTTCCATCTCTTTTTAAAACCCAAAACTTCTCGTAAACCCAGACGCATCTCAAGAACATCAATGGCTTCATCATCTTCAACATCTGCTCAGATGCAAACCTCAACTGCTGCTGCATCATCTCCAAATGCTGATGCTTCATCTCAAATTGTTGTTGTGTACAAGGTACCTATGAGAACTCTTCTCACTCCAATCAAAGATCTTGAGGTTCTGTGTGAGAACTTTGTGGATTTTGAATCCATTAAAGAAAATGGTTTTGATCTCTACCCAACCATCAAAACTCAGAACTGGGAAAAGTATTTTGACAGGATGATGGGTCCTGTTTATCCAACCTTGGTGAAGGATTTCTGGATACACGCTCAATTTTGCCCTAAGTTCATTCATTCTTCTGTTCTTGGGAAGGAAATTGTTATCATTGAGAAGTTAATAAGACAACTACTTGAGTATAAGGAAACTGATGGAATCACAAGTATGGCTACTGATCGTGTGGATTTGGCTGACATTTTTCAAGAAGTTTGTGTTTCTGGGGAACCATCCAACAAGGTCAGAGATCTGAAGCTTGTCTACAGAATTTGGGCTAAGATTTTCATGAGTTCTATCTTTCACAGAAAATCTTCAAACTCGCCAGATTATGTCAACTCATAACAAATGTACTTCATGTTCTGTATGAGTAAAGGCAAGAAGGTGGATCTGTCTTATCTTCTGTTCAATCATCTTCTAAACCATGTCAAGGAAACAAGAGAAGAAGTAAGGGTTAAAGCTGGAAAGATCAGAAATTGGATCCCTATGGGAAGACTGATATTAGACATTCTAATAGAGAATGATCTTGTGAAGCATCTGACTGATGCTGGAGTGACAGGTGATCTGTCTTATGTTGTAGGATCTGTCACCAATGGGAACACTCTGAAAAGAATGAAGGTCATTTCAGAGCTTGCTGGAAAACCCAAGAAATTTAACTCTGAAGAAGTCAGCAGAAGGAGAATCCCTTTAGCAGATTTTCCTATGTTCAGTGTTGATGAACCTAGGAACATCATTCTGACATTCATTGCTGATTGTTTGAAGAATGGTATCCCTCTGCCTGCTAACATAGTTCAGAAGGAAGGAGAAGTATTGCCAAATCTTCTGAGAGAAAGGCGTAAGAAGAGGAAAGCTGAGGAAGGATCTGTTGCGCAGCCCAAGAGGAAAGCCTCTGATGCTGCTGACAAACCTGAGAAGGACAAGAAGTAGAAGGAAAATCCTCCAGAAGCTACCGTGGAAGAAATTAGAGAAACAATTCAATAGGTATTAACATCTGATCCCAAACCATCTGCCCCTTCACCCTCACCTTCACCTCCACCATCTCCTCCTCAACCATCTGAACCTCAATCATCTGAACCCATTTCATCTCCTCACACACATTCTCAACCATCTTCTGTTCAACAACAATCTGAACCTCCTCAACAGAAATCTTCTGAACAACAACCCCCTCAACAAACACAATCTGAACCACAACAACAACCATCTTCTGAACCACAAAAACAATCTGAACCACTCCCTTCTACTCAACCACCAGAAGAACCAACCATCCCAAATCCTGAACCATCTGTCCAACAATCATCTGAAGACATTCTGGATGTGCAACCCATTGCAACCATGTATGTCCTCTCTTCCACTTTATGTCATTCAACTGAATTATCTAATTCTGATGAATCTGAAGTCCCATCACCAACAAGCTTACAAATTCCTGATCCTTTTAAACCACTACCATTTGATCTACCTGCATCTGACAACCCTCTTCGCTTCAAATTAAACTTCACAGATTTTTTAATACCCTCATCTGATGTTGTTACATCAACACCATCTGATGGTGACACCTCAACTCCTCAACTCACCATACCACAAACATCCATACCACAACCATCTGAACCACAACCATCCATACCCCAACAATTTGAATAACCACCATCTGAACAACCATCATCTGATCACCCACCTCTTGAACAAAACCAAACACCTCCTGAACCATCACAACCAGTCACCATAGAAGACTTTCTGAACCCCAAACCCAGATCAGATGTTTCTACTCTGTTCAAGAATTTCAAGAAGGAAATACGTATGGGGATTGCTTATGTGGAGAAGGAGTTCATGGCTAGTATGGATCCTGCTGAATCTGAAGCTTCTTGGAACCGATTCATCTCTACGTTCAACTCTGCTGCATCTGATCTCAGAACACTTTGTGCTGATGATGCAAAGGCAAAGTTTGCTGAAATGGTCAGGCAGACTCTGCTAAGCATTATCATAACCCCAGTGCTTCTTTTGGAAGATGCTCCTGCTGAAGATTTTGCAATGATAGAAGATACTGTTGCATCTGACATGGAGATTGATCATCCTATGGCAACTGCATCTGCTTCTGAACCCTCTGCATCTGAGATGAAGACTGAGACTCCAGATGTTGTCCAAGAAGTCAAGGAAATTAGATCATGGATGATAAAACAGGAACAGACTACTGAAGAGATCAAGACTTGGATGGCCAAGCAAGAAGAGTCCACTGCTAAGATTACTGATCTTCTGACCTTGAATGCTTCTCGCCAGCCCTAGTTTTCTTTTTCATGTTTTTGCATTCTTGTTTTGCACTTATTTTCTATTGTTCTATTTTCTATCATCTGCTGTATGAACATCTTATGTTTTTTGTGCTATTTTGATCTGAATGAATCTGGTTGTTATGTTTTTCATTTATGTGTTGTGTTTTTCTCTTCTTCTATTATCTTTTCCGTCTTTAAGATTCTTTTTTATTATGACAAAAAGGGGGAGAAAGAGAATTTGATTGTTCAATCCATAATCAATACTAAAATGAAATTCAGACATTTTTTTAATCTAACATTGAATCTTAAGACTTTCAGATCTTATTATTTCATTTGACAAAAATGATCTGAAGTTACCCTGAGAATTATCCAACCAGGCTCTGATCCTTGAAGCAAATTTGACTCTGATTCTGGAAGATATACCAGAACTCTTCATTTGAAAGAAATCATCAGACTCTAATTCTGGAAAGCATCCAAACTCTGTTTCTTTCTCTCAACAAGGATTTCTACCAGGTTCTGAAATATACTCAAGCAAAAAGGGAAGTGTTCTCTTCTATTAGAGTATTCATTTTAGGGGGAGATTCTTAATCTCAGGGGGAGTTATATATTTTAATTCTCTTTATTGAACAAAATTCCCTATGTTTTGTCATCATCAAAAAGGGGGAGATTGTTAGAACACAGATTGGTGTTTCTTTTATCTCAATGTTTTGATGATAACTTTTATGGAATTTTGTATTAAGAAAATATGCACTCTAAAATTTGTTCAAGTATTATTGTTTTAGGTATAAAATTGAAAACTCTTAAAGAAGCAAAATACATAAGTACAAGAAACTATGCAAGGCTCTGAAGCATCAGATGCAAGACTATCATAAGATTCTGAAGCGCTGCCAGAAGGATCTGAAGCAGAAGCTACAGAATAATCTGAAGAGTTAATGAAAGAAGTGTACAAGAGTTGAAAGCTTTGATCTAATCAGACTCTGAAGTTCTTTTCACTGCAAGATCAGAGGCTTTGGTAACCAGACTCTTATCATTAATATTCACGCTCTTAGCATATACTGTTGCATACTCTGATGAAGACTCTGATCAATATTGAGACTCTGATATATTAAGATCTGATCATCTATCAAGGCTCTGAACATCTAAATCATTTTAGCTCTGATCATCTTAAAGTATTTCATACCTTTAAGCTTGCTATAAGTTCTGAAGTGCAGATTATGAAGACGTCATCCTGAAGGAAGCTTGTTGAAGAAGCTGTAAACTTGATTGGACGTGGTACTACTTCCAAAGTAACCAACGGCTATATTGTCCAAAGAAGTGACGTGGTGCAAATCCCAAGGCTTCTACAACCATACCTTTCCTGCAGAAAGCATATCTCTGCCCATACTTTTTGGTAATGAAAATTATTATAATATAATATTATATACAGCTGCACATCACTCAAAGCAATTGGAAAAAGCTATAAAAGGAGAACTTCTACAACATTTTGAAGCTGCTAATTTCCTGCTCATCACTTGCTCATTGCTAGATCACTCAGAAAGAAATTCTCATACACGCTTGATTCACCAAAGAGAAAATCTTACAAAGATCTTATTCATTTGATCTTTCATAAAACTGTATATTTTTTGTTGTACTTAATCTTAAGTGTAAATATCACAGTTGTGATACAACTTATTAGAAGCATTCAAACACTTGTTAGTTTATATTAATTTGTAAGAAGTTCCTTAAGAAGACCAAGGTGTGGTCAGTAGTTCTTGAGAAGACTAAGACATTTGTTCTTAGTGCTTACTATTGTAATCAGTGGATTAATAGTGGATTAAGTCCTTGTGGAGAAAGGAAAATCATCTTTGATAAGGTGGACTTGAGTAGTTGAGTTCAACGAACCAGGATAAAAATCTTGAGTTGTTTTTATTGCCATATTTCTTAAAACTCTTATCCCCCCCCCCCCTTCTAATTGTTTTTCTCACCTTCAGGTAGGTCATCATCAGAAGAATGAAAGGAACCCAACGAGGCTAACGTTTTGGAGAAAGAACAAACCGACAAGTATTTCGTTTAATCCAACCTTCCTCCGTATCGCTCGAATCAAGTTTGTTCCCAATTTATGGCTTCGCCTTAATATTTCTCACTTGTTTATGGATTCTTTTCTGTTTGTGGCTTATGGTTTGAAGTTGAGACGAGAATGATGAATGTTGAGGGGTGATGGGGTTGGGTTCTGTTTTTATCAACGACAATGGTAGTCACGCGGTTTGAGCTTTGTGCGGTGTTTATGGTGATGTGTGATGAAGGTTGCGGTGAGTCGTGAGTGTGGAAGGGAGTGTCGTTCTTGTATGGATGGTTGTCACATGATAGTTGATTTGGCTAAAAGGAGTGAGTTACCATAATGAAGAAGAGTGTTAGTTTTAGAGAGGTTCAAATGGATTGGTGGTGAGTTTTCTATGGGAGGAAAAATAGTATCGTTATTTCTGGATTGGTGAGTGAATATTTGTACGATGCACCGTGGATAGGGTTATGGACAAGAAGATACTAAAAATGCAGTAGGTTCAAAATGAAAAATGGTGAGATCCTTTTCTTTCGAGTTTTTTTGTTAATGTTGCTCTGTTGTTTAATATTTTTTGTTCCCTTCTGTGGATACAAATCGCCACATATCACACAAGTCTGCAAGACATTGGTTAATGCAGGTTTCGATGATGACAAATTCCCTGGATAGATTGGAAATCATGAGCTCCAGATCTACTAAACCAGATGCAACGTATCACCCACCATATCCTTTTACGCGTGTCTTAAAACGTCTGAAATGAATATACTATGTGTAGATAAAATGCAATCATGACCAAAGGCATGAAAGACTTCAACTGATGAATTTTTGCAGGTTTGCAGGACATGGGTCGACCATAGGGTCGGCGTATGCATCAGAAAAATTCTGCACTAGTCAGCACACAAGGCAATGCGTCGACCATAGGGTCGGCGCATGAAGGAACAACTTTCCAACGGGTCAGCGCGTAAAGGCATGAGTCGACCATAGGGTCGGTGCATAATGGAAATAGATTTCAACGGGTCAGCGCACGCCGAATGTATGGTCGACGCACACTGATGAAATTTCCAGATTTCCAAAACAGCTCAAGCCATGCGTCGATGCACAGACCTGTTATGGTCGACCGTTCGCACGGAAAATCTGTTTTAAAATACTTCCCTCTTATATTTGAAATACTGTTATGTCCAGAATTATGTTGGCACTATATATACTTGTTTAAACACTTGTGTCTACTAACATTTGATATTCTTTTGATTCATGTGTTCAAAAACAAGAAAGAGTGCAATAGGTGTCCAAGATTCATCATCTTCATCTTCAACATCTCACAACATTTCAATTACACACAATCATTTTTGAAATGGATTTGTGAGAGATTCAAGGTGATAAGGTTCGAGGCTTAGATTGGAGAATCAAGCTCGGGTTGAAGATTGTGACAGGTTCTTTCTTGAATAAAACCATTGGGGTTTTACCCTCCAAGATTGGTTTGAATTTTGGGGGTTTTTGGACGAGATTCTTCATCAACGGTCAATCGAGCGAAGGTGATTGTGAAGAGGTGTTCTTCACAAGTCTAGTAGCGGATTCGGTGATTTTGAAGGGAAGATCTCGGGTTCGATTTGGTGCTGTTGAGATCAGTCGGAGCCAAAGGTTTGAATAACAACGTGTTATTCAATAAGGAGGCTGGAGTCGGAGGTCCATCAACACAAATCGGAGAACTTGATTCAGCTTGAATCAAGGGGCAAGGAGTGAAGGCAACTTTCAACACATTGAGATTTCTGTTGTATATTTGCTGCTCAATCCTTGTATAAACTGTTCATTCAAATAGGTGATATCTATAAAATATATCTCAATTCTAGTTTTAGAATTGAGGGCAGACATACCCCGAAGCGAGGACGACGGGGGAACTGCCTCACCAAATTACTTGTCTTCTCTATTTTCAGCATTTACGTTATAGCTCAAAATAAGGAATTTTTGTGTAAGCTCTATTGTCAAAATTGTGATATAAATTGAGTAAGAGGTTAAAACTCTGTTTTTGACTCCAAAGTACAACAAGACATTGTACTAGGCTGGTTGGAATCACTTACTCAACATAAATATCACTTGGAGTGTTGGTGCACACCAAGTGTTTGACATATTGCTTGAACCAAAATTATCTTACTTGTGTATCTAGTTTTGGTTTGATTTTGAATCATTGGAACTAGGAATCCTTACAACTGAAATAAATAATTGATAAGTGGAATTAGTGTTGTGATTCTATTTTTCCGAATTGTCATTAATCCAAAGGCTTACGTATATCCGGTTTTCCAATAACCGTTCGTTTTAGACTATATTTTCCTCGGCCGCTTCCGCACTTAAAACATTTTTAAAACCAATTTTAAATTGGTAGCGCCGACTCAAATTTTAATTGGGGATCTATTCAACCCCCCCTTCTAGATCCGTGCCATAGTCTAACACCTTCATCTCTCTTTCCGGTTCGCTTTAAGAAACCAAAATCACTTCTTCACTAATCTTTTGATTTGTCTTATTATTGTGTTGTGTCCCTATCCATGACAGGTTTCGTAGCAAGGATTGTTTGGTGTGGAGAATGAGGTTTATGGTTTTTGTGGGTGTGTCGCGTATAGGTACGACTTGGCTAGAGCAGAACCTGTCATGACTTGGTCTTGGCTACAAATGTAATGCGTTTAGTTATGTTGTGTTGTTGTGAATTGTACCACGGTTTCGTGTGGCCTTGCATTGAATGCTTGTTTTGCAGGTTCTGTCGTACGACCACTTGCATAGAGGGAGATGACATCTTGAATGGCCACACACATAGCATGGAAAGCTTTGGGGTAAGGGTGAAGTTCACATTGTTGTTTTTTGTTTTTTTTGTTGGGAAATTGTAAATGGACTCATGACATCACTTTTTTGTAATTTAGTAATAAATGGGCTTCAATTCTTTTATGGCCTTTTTGATGCACTTGTGAATGAAAACGAAGACACTTTTTGTTTATGAGAAAAAAAAGATTTTGAAACATGAACTTGGAAATCAAAAATGAAAATGCAACTTGAATGTTAGAAATGACACTTGAATTAGATTGAGATGATCTTGGATTAAAAATTTGGAACTTGAATCTTGACCCTTGAATAAAAATTGAATGTTGGTTAGGAGTTGGATATTGAATTTTGAAATAGAAATTGAAACTTGAAAACTTCACATGAACTTGAATGGATTTTGAGTAGGAATTGATTACGAATTGAAACATGGAATGGGTAGATATGGACTTTAGTGAATTATGAGCCCAAAACCTATTTCAAACTTTTTTCACCAACATTCAATTAAACGCACACCATAGCCACTGAACAACTTGCAATAGAAACAACAACCATCTGAATGAGCCAGGCTCTGAATCTCCAATCAAGAAAACCCTGAATAATCTTGAATCTATCTGGATAAGTCCCCAGAAAGATAAATTCACAGAGTATCACCATTTGAACTGATGGATTATGATAAAATTGATAACCTCCACCCATGGCAACTTGAGTTTGGGTACACAACACTGTGAAAATAATCCAATGGTACAGATAATCCCGCAACTGAAGAGATTTCTTGATGGTTTGACCAAGATTAGGTCAAACTTCCATCTGATCTTAATCGTAACTGAACAACCACACTTGACCTAAACCATTCCATCATCCCTGATAACCCTGATCCATGATGAAAGGCTAACCCTAATCTCGAGCTGATTGAATATAAGCTTATCAACCAACTTGAATCAAAGAAATGAAGAAACCCTAGGCTCTTGATGCCTGACGAATTTTGAAGAATATAAGCCTGATATTTGATGATTTGATTCAGAGAAAACTCCTGATCCCATGTCTTAGAAGATCCATGTAAAGTATGATTACGAGCTATGACCTAATGATGATGCAAATGAACGCGAAGCAAAAGCCAGTTAATGTTAGAAAAAGGGAGGGAAAATTTTGGGGTGCTACACTTATTCTGAATTAACTGAACGTAGGATTGAAGATTATCAAGGAGAATGGGTGGGTTAAAATAAATTTTGAGCCAAAAAATCCTTTTTTCTGAAACCGTGAACCAGACCACGTTACAACCCTAAAAGTCCTAATTGAAGCAAGGTTTATTTTGAAGGTGTACTTCAAAGAGATAGCGTTCCTGACTCCCATGGGTTGTGCTAAAAAGATCTTTGTTGGTATTGCATGTGCATGATGTCATTCAAAAAGTCAGTGTCATATTTTCACTAGTGACTTGTTCACAAAGTTTGGCGATATCTTTTCAATAAAAACTTCAAGATTAGCATGTGTGTTGCATTAGAATTATCATTCTCGGAATAAACATTTTCTGCTTGCATACATGTATTTATCACCAATGAGAGTTACATGATGAATATCAGTCAAGAAGTTTAATTTTGCAAGGAGGAGATTTCTAGATAGAAATACTGAAGAGCATGTAGCCAAGAGGGTATGTTGAGCGTGAGCTTTCCCAAAAATTTATACTCAGGAGATGCCAACCTAAGGGAAGTTACGTCAAGAAATCTTCCCAAAGTTCAGTTAATACGGGGCAGTTATGTCGAGAAATCCCTCTAAAAAACGGTTAATCTGGGGCAATCAAGTCAAGATTCAGCAAATCATTCAAAGATCAATTAGACAGGGGAAAAATTACTTCAATGGCTCATTTTGAAACAGACCACTTTAAGAGCACAAAGAGTTATCCTCTCTAGAAAATAGTTAATCAGAGTCACCTCTCCGAGGTTCAGAGTATTGTGGCAGGATATCGCAGGATTCATGTTGATAGCCAATGCATGGCACCCCCAGTAGAGTTAAAGCTTTTCAGTGAAGTCTTTGATTTCTCCCTAGCAAGACCTTGAGAGTTCGATGCTTCCCCAAGCAGCAACAAAATTATCTCTAGTAGATAAGCTCCCTCCATGAAATGCTTATCTCCAGCAAGGGTAAAAGTCCAATGGTTGATGATATTTTACAATGTTATGCTTAGTATTATTCTTCAATAGGGTATTGGGATCCGTAATGTCTCCAGAAAAGTTGGTGTATTGGGTCATTGCCCCCAGCAGAGAAGTGAGTCTGGCATCATCTCATAGTGGAGTCAGCATCATCGCTGGTTATTATTTCTCTCCCTAGGTGAAAGCCCAATAGTAGGTGATTTCTCCAACAGGTCAATGTCCGATCGTCATTGACATTCCCCCAACCAAGGAAGTATCTTCTCACGGAGGGGTAGAAGATTAGAATCTCAGTGTTTTTTCCCCAGCAGTCATCTATTGTTCCTACTTTCCTATACAAGGGAAGTTTAGTTGGGTTCTCAAATCGAGTTATGACCCAGAGACATTTCGATTTTCATCCTCAACAGAGTTGGTTTCATCTTTTCAGCATTTATTTTGCTGGAGCGGTCCTTTTGCATATCATAAGCATCATTACATTGCATCCTTAAATGCGTAGCATTTCCATTTTATATGGAGCATTACGCCATAGAAATAAAAATCAAACATGCATGCAAAGCATAAGCCAGATTTGGTAACATGCACGAAGCCCAAATCATCTATTAATCAAGACAATGACATATCCCCAGCAGACATTCTCTCGATCATTTTTCTTTCTGGCAAGTCCCTTTGACAATGTGATGTTGGTTTTATTTCTGTCAAATCCCTTTGACGATGTGATGTTGGTTTTCTTTCTGTCAAATCCCTTTGATGATGTGATGTTGGTTTTCTTTCCATCAAATCCCTTTGATGATGTGATGTTGGTTTTCTTTCCGTCAAATCTCTTTGACAATGTGATGTTAGTCTTCTTTCTGTCAAATCCCTTTAACGATGTGTTTCTTCGGACATGCTTTCTTTTCGTCAAATCCCTTTGAGGATATGTTTCTTTGGGTATGTTTTCTTTCCCTCAAATTCCTTTGACGGTGTGTTTCTTTGAATAGGCTTTCTTTTTGTTAAATCCCTTTGATGATTTGTTTCTTCAGACAAACTTCTTTCTGTCAAATTCCTTTGACGATGTGGTTTTTTTGGATATGTTTTCTTTCTATCAAATCCCTTTGACGATGTGTTTCCTTGGACAAGCTTTCTTTCCATCAAATCCCTTTGATGATGTGTTTCTTATGGTATGTTTCCTTTCCGTCAAATCCCTTTGACGGTGTGTTTCTTCGGACAGGCTTTCTTTTCGTCAAATCCCTTTGACGATGTGGTTCTTTGGATATGTTTTCTTTTCGTCAAATCCCATTGATGATGTGTTTCTTCGGACAGGCTTTCTTTCCGTCAAATCCCTTTGAGGATATGGTTCTTTGGATATGTTTTCTTTCCATCAAATCCCTTTGACGATGTGTTTCTTTGGACAGGCTTTCTTTCCGTCAAATCCCTTTGACGATGTGATTCTTTGGATATGTTTTCTTTCTGTCAAATCCCTTTGACGATGTATTTCTTTGGACAGGCTTTCTTTCCATCAAATCCCTTTGATGATGTGGTTCTTTGGATATGTATTCTTTTTGTAAAATCCCTGTGACTATGTTTTTCTTCAGACATGCTTTCTTTCTGTCAAATTTGTTAACGATGTGGTTCTTTAGATATGTTTTCTTTTCGTCAAATCCCTTTGACGATGTGGTTTTTGGTTCCATTTTCTTTCCAATAAATCCCTTTGACGATGTGGTTCTCCGGTAAGGTGTTCTTTTTGTCAAATCCCTTTGACGATTTGGTTCTTGGGTTAACTGTTCTTTATTTGGGTATGTTTTCTTTCCGTCAAATCCCTTTGACGATGTGGTTCTTTGGGTATGTTTTATTTCCGTCGAATTCCTTTGAAGATGTGTGGCTGGGCTCAAATTACATTTCTCCCCCATGGAGTGCAAATTTTTGGGTTCTTTTTGTATTCAATCTCCTTCTACCTTGAATGTCTGAAAGTCGTTGCTATCATCCCTTCAGGTTTAAGTTAATTGAATATAGGCAGTTGTTGCACCCCAAAATTTTCCCTTTTGTTTTGATTGTAACTGGCTTATGTTTCTACATTTTGCATTTTGCATATCATGGCGTTGGCTCTTGAGACATGGGATCAAGGTGTTTCTATGGCTCAAGATTTTCTTTTATTGCAAGTTTTTAAACAGCAAGCATCATAGGCTTTGCCAGTTATTTTGTTTGACAATCAGATATTGGGTTTTATGTTTTTAGCAGGTTATTTTAAATGCATGGGACAGGTCACAAGTTATCTCAGGCATTTTCATAGGTGCAATATCAAAAGGCAAGTTGCAGAGGCTTAACGTGGCTCAGAACGGGTGGAAACAGACGTTTATGTAAGTTTCCCTCCAAATGGCGCAATTTTTCAAATTTTGAGGGGTTAATCGATTAACCCATTTGCACTAGCAAATGGTTAATCGATAAACCAAAGTAATTTTTTCCCAGATACGTGCATTTTCAATGCTGCCACTGTTGGTGTTCATTTTGATCATTTGTGAATTGGTTTTTGCATCAGTAGAAGGATCTAGAATCACTCCAATTTTGATTTAATTTCAAAACCAATCCAATTTCCCTCCAAATTTCCATTTCTAATCCCATTCCAATTTTCAAACCCTCACTCCAAACCACAATTTCACTCCTAACCAAAAGCTTATTTAAGCTAATTCACTCCAAACCTCACCATAATTGAGAACTCACACTCATTCACTCTCACTTTTCAGAACTTGCTCTCAAATTCTCTCAACTTTTTCTCATATCCCTCACACTCCAAAACTCCATTAGAGCTCTTTCACTTGAATTCTTTAATTCTTCATTGGAATCCTTAAATTCTAGAGCTTAACATCCATCATTCATCTCTATCAAATTCAATTCATCATTTGATTTTTGTTTGGATTTGGATATGGTTTTGGAAGCAAGCTTTTAACTGATTCTTGGTTCAACTTTGGCTTAATTTGACTCATTCTTCACTTCTCTTGCAAGAAAGCTCTTGGATCTCGAAGTTTTCTTGGGTTTCTAGCTTGGATCTATCATTTTGCAGTAGAACAACACTTACCAAAGCAAATCTCATCTTTGAAGGTTGGTTAATTCTAGATCCACTTCTATTTTGAGCTTATTTGGATAATCAAAATGTAGATCCTCAATTTTAATTGATTTTGATGATTTGATCTATGTGATTTGTGATATCAATGCTTGGATAAGTTTAATGGATGTTTGATAACTAGTTTTTGGTGTTAAATTCGTGCATAATTGATTACATGATCATTTGGATGATTGCATAATTGATTAATTGCTGGAAATGCTTTTGAGTTGCTGATTTTATGCTTCTGGTGCAGTGTTAATCGATTAACCAGTTGTAGTACAAAATTGGTTAATCGATTAACCAGTGTATTTTCTGCCATTTTCAAATGGTTAATCGATTAACACTGGACCAGAATGTGTTTTTTGGTTGTTTTCAAGCATGTTTTGATTTCTTTCCACCTCTAGCCTTCATGGATTGATATGATGCATTTGTGTGGACTATTTTTAACTAGTTTCATCATGCTTGATTGTTTGATTGCGATTCTTCGACACGCGACTTTTAGTTCTCGTTGATAAATGCTTGAAATGCTTATGTTGCTTGCTTGATGTGATGATCGTGTGTTTTGCTCATTTGTATCATGTTAATTATTGATTATTGATGATTATCTTGTTGGACCTGTGATGGATGTTTGTATTTACTTCCGATTCCGTTTTTCGCATGATCGATTAAATTGATTAATTAATATGAATTGCATGGTGTTCTTGTTGAATGCTTAATGATGCAAACTTGTTGAACATTTGTGTTTAATTGTTAATGCATGACCATCTTTGCTTGATACTTGTTCATGATTGATGCTTGTTCATGTTAATTGTGTTAAAGAATGCTTGCTATCCTGTTTTCTACAACTGTTTTGTTCTGAATGCATGCTGTTGTATGTTGTCCTTGCTTGGTGCCTTCCTTTTACACCTACTTTTTGTGCTAAATTAGTAGCTGTTAAATGCTGTTATGCTGCCTTGCTGGATTTTATTGTTGTTTTGTGCAGGAAGCGTTATTGTAGCTGCTGTTTTTGCCTCGTTTTCTTGTTTTTATCTTTTTCTTGCATGCTCCCTTAAGGCCTCTTAGTCCAACTTAATTTTCGATTAAGCTTAGAGTAGGATACACACTAGGAGTTTGATCCATGCATGATAACAATTAGGTTAGTCTCTTTTAACCTCAACCTTTGGTCCATCTTTTGCATGCTAAAATTAGGATAGAATTTCCTTTCGTATCCCGACCTTAGGGCCACTTTGCATGACAATGTTAGGACCGAGTTTTCCTTAGACCTTCCGTGTGTCTTTCTCTCTTCTCATCTCAAAACAGTTCTAACACACCTAGTAAAGACGATGAACATTGTGCGCCACGAGCCTTAAATATTTGGAAAATGATGAGTGAGGGGTCTCCTCTCGCTTGTCTAGAGTGTTTAGCGTACATCCCGTCTGGGGGCGATATGCGATGCATTCGTTCCTATATCGTAGTCTTTAGAGAAAAGTGAATCACAAAGCAAATCAATTCAATTCAGTAAAACTCACAAACAAAATTCAAACTTTTTATCCTTTGGGATTCGTTCTTCAAACTCGTTTTTAGAAAATAGTACGTTACTTTTCCGTCCTACCGCAAACAGACATCGATCCTAACTGCTGGAATGGAAACTTAACGTCGCTCATAAAAAATACTTAACCAACTTGTGGTTTCATTTTTCGAACTACGTTGACTCTGACTTTCCCATTGCACGAGGGAATATGTAGGCATAGGGCGGCGATATCCTATCGAGTCTCCTCTTTCTTTTTTTTCTTTTTCTTTGTTCTCGTTTCCATTTTGCAGCAGCTTTTAGATAATTCACCCTTTAATTAGACAACAAGCGTGGATCCCATTGAGTACAACGGATGTAAGGGATGCTAATACATTCCCCTTGCGTAACCGACTCCCGAACCCAAGATTTGGTTGCGATGACCTTGTCTTCTCCTTTTTCTTAGGTTTTCTTCGATTGTTTCCTTTCCTTTCTTTGGGATAAATAACATTCGGTGGAGACTCTTATGTTTGTTCCCGCCATGTGTTTTTTGTAGTTGCGACACTATGAAAAACCTGAATAGCAACTCTGCCCATGAACCATATGGATACCCTGTTAGTTTCTATCAAACTTACTGGGACAATGTTGGAGGAGATATATCTAAGGCCATTCTAAACATCCTCAACAACAATGAGAGCCCTGCCAGATTCAATCACACCCATATCTACCTGATTCCAAAATCTAAGAATCCTTCTAAACCCTATGGCTTTATACCTATTGTTATATGCAATGTTATTATAAAAATTATTACCAAAACTATTGCTAATAGAATTAAACTTATCCTTCCCCATATAATTAGTGAAAATGGAAGTGATTTTGTTCATACGAGGCTCATAAGTGATAATCTATGATAGCCTTTGAAATTTTAACTATATGAACAAAAGAACTACGAGAAAACAAGGTTATGTGGGAATAAAGATGGATATGGAAAAAGCCTATGATAGGCTTGATTGGAATTTTAACACTCTCCTTGATTTTGGCTTCCCTACTAAGATTACTAACACTATTATGTAGTGTATCAACAATGTGACAGTGTCTATGTTGATCAATGGCTACCCTTCACACAATATCACTCCCAATAGGGGCACAAAACATGGGGATCATCTTTCTCCATATATTTTTATAATTTGTGCTAATGTTCTCTCTAATTTTATTTAAAAAGCTCAAGAATCTAAGGACCTATCCGATATATCTATATCTTAGAAGGCTCATAAGATTACTCATCTATTTTTGTGTGTGCAGATGATAGTCTCATCTTATGCAAGGTAGAGGAGAAAGACACCAATAAGTTTCTAGAAATCATTAATACCTACCAAGAAATATCTGAACAGAAGATCAACCTTACTAAATCTGAGATGATGTTTAGTTCTAATACACCTCAAAAAACTAAATACTACTTATCTAAAGTGTTTTGTATTCCTATAGTGGATAAAATAAAGGAATGCTTGGGTCTCCCTACTCATGTAGGTCAAGATAAGAATCAATGCTTTAACTTTCTGGTGGAGAGAATTAGGAAGACGTTAAATATTTGGAAAGCTAACAATCTATCTTTTGTTGGTAGGGCTACTCTTATTAAAGTTGTAGTCCAAGTCATCCATGCTTATGTTATAACATCTTTTATGATCCCTAAAGGTATTTGTAAGAAAATAGATTTTTTGATAGCTAATTTAGGTTGGGGTTATTTTTAACATGGAAATAAGATACATTAAAGTAAATGACAAAAACTATGTAAGTCTAAACTGGAAGGTGGGCTAGGCTTCAGGTTTACATATGATTTAAAACAAGGCTATGTCGGCCAAACAAGTGAGGAGAATGTCCGTTGAACCTACTACTTTGGTGGCCATGTTGTTTAAAGATAATTATTATCCTAAGAGTGACATCCTTCAAGCTAAGATTAGTAGAAGTCCTAATTTCCTGTGGAGAAGTATCCAATAATGTATTTGGATCATTAAGAAGGGTAACATATGAAATATTGGAAACGGTTCTAAAATTAACATATTGGAAGACAATTGGATCCTTAACCCGTGTGGGTTTAAAGTCTTAACATAAAAGCATTTGGTCACAAGGGAAATTAGAGTTAGGGACCTCATGGATAGGGCTCTTGGTTGTTGGAACTAGAATGTCATTAATAGAACATTCCTTCTTATGGACAGAGATATCATCTCTAAAATACCTCATAAAAACCTAGAGGGGGGAAAATACCCTAGGATGGTCTGCTAGTAAAAATGGTCATTATAGTGTGAAATATAGATACTACTTAATTAAAGATTAGAAAGATAAAAGAGTGGAGGACTACTCTAATCATAAGGGGGACAGGGATCTTTGGAAGAAAATTTGGAGTAACCAAAATACCCGCAGACAAAAAATCCTAGTTTGTAGATTGATTAATGATATTCTTCCTACTAAAGATAAACTTAACAAGAAAGGGGTGAAGTGTGACCCTTTTTGTCATAGATGTAACAACATCATGGAATTCGCAAATCATAGTTTTATGATATGCAAAGAGGCTCAACTCACTTGGTTTGACTCTCAACTAAACTTAAATTTCTCCGCTAGTAACAATCAAGAGTTTGTGGATTGGACCAAAGACAAAGTCCCTATGATGAGTAAAGAAAGTCTAGAACTTTTCATCAATATTGTTGATAGTCTATGGAGGGCTAGGAATTTAGCTATTTTTGAAGAAAGACGCATACATGTTGAAGAGATCATAAATGCAGCTTCTTAAACCATGAAGAACTTTAAAGATGCAAACAAACGGACCAAATCCTTGAGCACCTTCCAGAATGAGAAAACTAAAATGGGAAACAATGAAAAAGGCTTGGTTAGAAATTTTAATAAGGAGTGACTCACTTAAAGTAAGGAATATGTGAAGACTTATCAACATAATAGATGACAAAGGAAGAACGGAAAGAAAGAAAATGAGCCTGAGAGTACTGAAAATTAACAAAAGATTAAATGTTAAACAAATAAAGGACTACATACGTAATCAAAAAGACAAAATGAAGAAACACATAACTTCAGAGCATAAGTTGGTTGCTAAGCTCAATCCCACCTCTAATCATAGCAAAGGTAACCCGAGGGATCTTAATAATACTTCTCCCTTCAAAAACAAAAATAACTCGAACCAACCCAATGATAAAAATGATAAGAAGAAAGCAAGGATGGAAGAAGAGCACATACTGTTGAATGTGACTGCAATGAAAGAGAGACAAGGTTCCAGCCTCAACATGCACAAAAGGAACAACATCGGAATTAAGATCTACGATTCTAATAAAACTCTATCATTAACAATCATGACTAAGTGATAAAGTTACCGGTTGGATCAAATGTTACACTGACGCGAGTTTGATTCAAGAAGGATATTGGGATTTAAAGATATCTTTCGTGATGAAGGGAATGTTTTGAAAGCTTACTTCAACAGAAGAATTAAAGATATTAACCCTTTAAAAGCAGAAATCCTAGCAATGAAAATCTTCGTTGACAAAGCGATTCAGAGCAACTACCAAAGGGTGGTTTTTTAGATGGGATAGTTTGGAGATGGTGAAAGTGATAAACAATGGAGAAGACATAGTTCTTAGAACGGCGATAGAAATGATGCATAAATGGATTTTAGATCAGAGAAGCAGAGAGACGATGAAGTTCACTCATACCAACAGAGACAACAATGAAATGACACACCACCTAACTACAGTATCATTGATGTCGGGTCATAGCAATTAGACCTATAAATATAATAAACTTTAACCCCACATTTGTATTAATGTTTGATTATTAGGAATTGATTTTACTATAAAAAAAACTTAAAAGTTTTGAGTTATTTATATAAAAAAAACATGTAAATAATTGAAATTAAAAACGACAACTTAAAAAAACAAACATATGTAAGCATTTTTAAAATAAAAATAAAAAATAAAACAAAAATGGGACATATGTCAAATTTTGGAATAAAGTTATAAAAATAATTTTGCTTGTTGTTTTCTTAAGTCATAGATGTCCACATTTGGGTTTGGCTCAGAAACCAATATGTTTTGATCGAGTCTACCTTATATAATCGATTTTGTTACATATGAATTTCAAAACTGTTATTAAATATATACAACATATTATAAATTTTCTTTAAAACAATATATTAAAGATAAAATTAATTAAATATTAAGTGTGTGTGCGCGCGTGAGCGAGCGTGCGTGATATTGACATATATATTTAAAAATTAATAATTTTTAACAATAATTTTTTTAAAAGTAAACTATATATATATATATATATATATATATATATATATATATATATATATATATATATATATATATATATATATATATATATATATATATATATATATATATATATATATATATATATATATTAAAAAGATGAAAAAGAACCAATCATGACCATATATCTCACTACATCATATTTATATTTTAAAATTCTTTTAAAAGACCATTGATTTTCTATTAGATAAGAGTCTTATATAAAGTTCATTTGTACCGATTGAATAATAAATATAGAATCATGTATGATACCATTTGAATTAAAGATCATTTTTTTTAATTTTAAAAAATTAAATTTTTTATTTAAAATTATTTAAAATATTTTTAAATTTAAGTCATTTCTTAAAATGTTGATATAAGAAAATAAAATTATAGTAAAAATATAAATAATCTTTGAAGAAAAAATATTTAAATTAAATTTTATTTGAATTTTTTAATATATTTTTTGTAATATTGTGCCACCAAATAAGACAAGGGCCTCCAAAAATTTTAAGTGATTTTTGTAATATTGGGCCTCAAAATAAAACAAGGGCCTCAAAATCAATCTCAAAATATTGCACAATATTACTCAGTTCTTTAACATCTTTGGAGTTTGCTGGCATATTTGGTTTGCAGATACTATTCTGGAGGTGGAAGCTGTTGTTTCTCAAGGCTTGGAGATTGATTTTGAGGCCCTTGTTTTATTTGGGGGTAGTGCAGTTTTTTTGGTTTGGTAAGGGGTTTCTCAGTCTGATATTTGTAGTTTTCTTTAAATGTTATTTATTCTGCTTTGTGTGTGCCATTCTTGCTGTATCTGTTGTCACTTGTTTGTATTTTCATTGGCATGCCTTGTCCCAAGTTATTAATATATCCTTTTTGCCTTTTAAAAAAAACATCTTTTGAGAGTCACACGGTCTCACGCTTCTCATTTAAAACGGGTCAACAGAATTAAAATGCTGCGTGTCGAATTTTTCTGTTTTGCACGAGAAAGCGTGTAACAGATTTAAGAACTTCACTTCTTTCCTTCTTTGGTGCCACCAATAATTACTAGTAATTTTGATATTCACCTAAATATTAGCAATAATAATAAAATTATGGGCGATTTTAAGGCCCAGCTGTGCCCAAGCGCTGTCTCAAGATTTTGTCTTCTTTTACTAAAAATTATGAAAATTGTGGCGGTTAAAAAGTTCTGTTATGGCAATTTAAACTGTCACAACTAACGAAAATGCATTGAATAAAATTGACCGTCACACAAAAATGCAATGATATACATAGAATAAAATGGCAATTTTTTTTATCGTGGATAATGGTAGTTTTGACCGCCATAAATTAAACATTTTTCACAATAAAAACATGAATTTATTTTACCTTTTTTTTATAAAATTAAGCATATATTATATCAATTTTTTTATATTATAATATTTAGATTCAACTACGTTACAAAAAGTGAAAACATTAAAATAAAAAATAAAGTTGTAATTTAAGACCAAATTAATCAAAAATAAAAAATAAATATTTAGGAGAAATAAAAATTAACATAAAAGTAGT
The DNA here is from genome assembly GCA_963859935.3 of Lathyrus sativus. Lineage (NCBI taxonomy): Eukaryota > Viridiplantae > Streptophyta > Magnoliopsida > Fabales > Fabaceae > Lathyrus > Lathyrus sativus. Next base: position 178,328,269 of record OZ012737.1, read on the forward strand.
AGCTATTAAAATTTAAAAAAAAACATGTACAATATTGTAAAAAAGAAGAGAAAAATAAATTTTATCCTCAAATGATATAAAAATATATTAAGTGTTCGATATAATATTTAAATAATTTCTCGTCTATTTTTGCATCAATTCTTTTACTTTATGATGTTAATTATTGTTATTGTTGATGATTGTTGTTGTTGGAGGTTGTGGTTTATGAATTATAGTGCTTGTTGTTATTGATTGTTTCACTTTACATGAGGTCCAATACTTTAATTTATGTTCACTTTATATGAATTATATGGTTCAGTTTATGTTAACTAAGAATTAGTGTTTTAAATTTAATTTGTAGTTATAGTAGTTAACAAATAAAATTCTTTTATTAACTTGCTACTAATTTTATAAATTATTATAAATCACATAAAATGATGTTTTATGTTAGAATCAATCTCAAATTAAATATGACTATGTTAGTTTTAAAATTATGCAAAAATCAATTATATTAAAGATCTTTTATTTTGATTGATAACTATTTATATATTATATATAATGTAAACGTGAAAAAATAACAAGTTTAAGACATCATCACTTAGAGCATCTTTATTACAGGTTTTTAATGGTTAAATTTTTTATAGTTAACAATGATTATAAAGAATTTGCATTGGAATGACTATGACATGATATTTAATTCACTAACTTTTAATTTCAGACAATTATATAGCTAATGTATGCTATTTATTTTGAAACATATAATATTTATTATTTATATTATTAAAATCTTGTAATTTTTTAAAACAACGGTTATATATTATTATTTATAATAAAATACAATTTTTATTATTTACAATTTTTTTGAGCAAAATTTTTTAAAGTACTTTTCGCAATTTTAATAATTAATATATTTTAAAAAAAATAATAAATATTTTATGTATTTTATTTAAAATAATTAATTTACCGATAATTTCAATAAAAAAATAATTTCAATTAAAAAATATAAAATATAAGATCAAGTTTTAGTTTTTTTATAAGCAACTATCATTGAAGTAAAAACAACTCAAATCAACTATAAATTTTTTAAATTCTACGAATCACTTTACGTCTATAAAAAAATATATTAGTTTACCAACATACCAACTAAAGATACTGTAAACAAATCTTGAACCATAAACTACTCACAAAAAATTTGAACGTGGAAAACTGCTCGCTCTCTCAATTTTTGAATCCAAAGTTAATTCAATTCCAAATTCCTACTCATCCATCAACCATGTCAACTGAAGCAAAACCCTCTGATCTTCATTTTCACTCCAGAAACCCTTCTATTCAGTACGTTCTTGAATTCTACATTATCGTTAATTTTATTTTGTTGTTCTGTTTCTAATGAGTGATGAAAGATTAACAACGTGATTAATTTAGAATTTAGGTTTCTTTTTAAGTTTTTGTGTAATTTCAAGAATTTTATTAATGCACTTATGTATGTATGAACAATAATTATTTGAAATTGAAACTTTGCTTGCATACATGTGTTGATTTTGAGTTTTGATTAAAATCTTTGATTTAAAGTTAGGGCTTTTAGGGTAGGTTAATCAAAATCATAATCATATGGAAGTGATTAATCTTACATGGATTAATTACGTTAAATTATCAGGGTTTCTAATCTTCAGGAACTTGATAATCAAAACCTAAAAAATTGTGCATTTTACTTAGGAATGAATTGTAGTATAATATTGCTTATTCTTTTGGTGCCTTGTTTTGATTATTGGAACAGTGAATATACATACACTCATATCAAAAGTTTCAAAATAATGGTCACGAGTATCGCGATTTCGGTCGTAGCGGTGTGAATACAGTTTTGTGTAACATTCTTTGAAGCTGTTAAAAGTCAAATTGGTCACGTTTCTGTGTAATTTTCATTGGTTTTCTGCACTTTTCTGTTATTTATATCTTTGTGGATCCACTTACTGTGTATGTGACCCATGTTATTTTCAGAACTAGCCAAATGCAGAATATAGCAAGTGAAAGCAAACCATTGAAAGACTCAAAGAAAAAGGTTTCAGTTTCTTTTACTCAAAATCAGGATGGAAAGAAAATGTTGAAGGAAAACAAATGCAAATCAAACACAAAATCTAACATGTGTTATTGTTCACCAACAACTCATGAAGGTTCATTCAGGTGTAGACTTCACCGAATCAGTGCACCAAAGAAATCAGTAACTGAGAAAACCAATGTGAGATGTTCCAAGTTGGCACATGTTGAGTTTAAGCCTCAACTGTCAAGGTTTGGGAGAGTTGGATCACATGATAGCTTAATCCAACTTTCTAGGTTGGGATCTTGAGAAATTAGCTTATTTGGATTTCCATCTACTTTGAGACTTTGTTTTTGGGTTGGTCTCAAACATGGAAAATTGGAAATAGTTAATGCTGGTAGATTTAATAGGCTCTGCATATAATTTTAATTTTTTACCCTTTCTGTGTAAAGGGGTGGTTTGAATTGAACTTGTGCTAAAACTTACTGTAAAGTCTATGCACTTTCACTTTTATTTGGATGGTGAAAGTTTACATCTATTTTGATTTGTTCTTTTGACTTTTAGTATGAAGTGCTAATGAGTAATTAAGAGTCACTTTCACTGACTAATCCATTTTTTATTTTTAATACTCTCTCCTAATAAATGAAATTACTTCAGAAAAATGCATCTACTAACACCTTTTTTTTTTGTATGAAAAATGTACTTCCATTATTTTCTTAGCTTTTGTCATTTTATTAAAGAAGTTATTTTAAGCTTTTGCAAATTTGTTTTATAATGAATTCAATAAATATGGCCACACACACCTTTTCTAGCAGTGGGTTGTGACATTAATTTCTCGTAGAGCTTTGAGGATTAGTGACTTGCGAATGCGACTTCTCACATTCTGAGACTTTTAAAGATGGGAAGACAGATGTCAGAGATATGATTCTCAACAAATAATTTGTAGTTAAAATTTAGTGCACCAGTAGCAGCACCAACTTCATCTTCACTATTAACAAGGTCTTATTTTTGACAACACAAAATACCAAAAATTAAGGAGGGAAATCCAATTGGAAGTTTAACAGCAAACATGGTTTCTCAAAGACATACTCGACAAAACCAAAAGGAGCCCTAATACCTATTCGATATAAAAGTTCGGCAAAACTTGGGGTAACACCTGATCCATGGTAGGAGGGAGCCCAATTAGCTACTCCTATCTTATACACAATGGTATATTTTATGCTCAAATTTAGGCAACTGACAAGCCTTTTGAAGACCAATCTTCATGCACTCGCAATGATTTTTAAAGATGGAAGACAATCAACTGTTGTTATTCTTCCTTTATCAAGATATTCATTAATAAATGCAGAAGAAAAGGCATACTGCCAGTGACCCCTTCATGCACCTTTATGCATTCGCCATTTTCAGCATCATTAATATATTTGTGCAAATTAACAATGAATTTCTTAATCAGTCTCGGATAAAACGGTCCAACATTCAATACATTTTTAGAAATTTGAGAGTCATTGAGAAGCTCCATAGTCTCATTGCATTTTTTAGCTACATCAGAAAGTTCCCTCTCAGAAGCAATTTTTCTAGGGAAGACAAACTTTCACCTGACCATGCTTTCTTTGGAGTGAAAAAAGATATTATCTAAGAGAACAAGAAAAATATTTTTGGGGAGCTTCTTCCCACCAATCAACTTCTTCACTCTTTTTGCAGCTGGTTCAACACCAAAACATTTTCATCTATAATGTCATACAAAAAGTCATTAACATTATCTTCAACATTCTGCTCCATAGTGGGCTTATAAGATTTCCATTTGGGTCACACACTCTTTAGTAACAAGCTTAGTAATTGCTTGAAGTCAATAATGCACAATCCAAGACCTTAGAGGGCCAATGAGTGTTTCAAAACTACTTTGAAGAGGGCCAATGAGGATTTCTAAATGCGGTCTAATACGTCAAACCAAAACCTAGAGACAATCTTAAGGGAGAACATTACATAGACTAATGGGTCTAAAATCACCGAGACATTGAGGTTCATCAGTTTTTGGGATCGAAATATAAAGTTATCTTGAGATTGGCTTGAATCCAATACTTAGTAGGTTATGGTCTTAAAGAGTAGGATCATGATAAACAACAAGATTATTAGCCATCACATATTCTCATCAATTTTGAGTGGAACCAAAAGTAAAGTTAAAATTATTCTTGATAATAGTTGTTTGCCACTGAGACATGGTGAAACTAAAATTTCTAGTTGGATTCTTGGAATGTAATACCTTTATCTCAAAATTTTAATATCTCTCAAATTTTTAGCACTTGTTTAAATCAAAAGTCAATACTTTTTGGTGTACACTCTGTAGAATTCCTCTTGAGATCCCAAATGCATATCCAACTTTGCTTTAACATGCTCAAAAGTTCATTGTTCCATTAGATGAAACCAAAATAAGTTGGTTTGGAACCATTGAACCTCACATAAGCTATCTCTTAAATAATCATTCTTTTTTTTCAAAAGCATGTTGATAAAAATATTAATTGGGCCAAGAATCTTTAGAACCAATCCATATCTTGTTCTAAACCTAAACATATAGTGATATATTTGTAAATGAATCATATAAGAGAGACTTGCAAGTCTTTTCCCCATGAGGCATCGCCCAGGCAGAACCTTTGTGTCATGAGGAACTCGTCTTTAGAAAAATGTGTACAATACCATTATCTCAACTACTACGAAAAGCATATACAACAACGGTTAAAAAAGGGATAACATCACGCGCGACCTGCCATTGATACGTAGGGTGTGATTGTATGTGCGCTACTTGCAATCACGGTATTATGACTGTTGTAGAAAACTTGAAAGCGCACTATATATGTGTTGCGGTGAAATTTGGATACCAAACTATTAATGAGCTTGAATCTTATTCATTTGCAACCGAACTTTGATTTGTCCAAAGGAAGGAATAAAGATCGAAATTCCCACAATGCAATGCAAATGCAAGCTAGAGAGTTATAGGTTCGGGGGTTGGTTAAACTTAGGGAAGGTGCTAGCATCCTAAGTTTCTGTAGTACTATACAGGAACCTCTTGTTTTATGTTTGTTTTATTGCTAAGGTTTATCTACTTAATGTTGAAAGACCTAAGGGTCTATTTTTAAGTATACTCGATAAGATATCGCATCTTATGCCTACATATCCTTACGGGAGTGGAATCAGAGTATCTGTAGTTCCCCTAAAGGGTTTGAGGAGTTCTTTGACTGTGGTCAAAGTTTCTACGGGATAAAGATAGTCGATTGATTGATTTTAGGAGAAAAGATGAGTTGTCATTTTAAGGGAGATTACTTTGATTTAACCACCACAACTTTGTAGGAAGATAGTCTTTGCATCGTCTTAAGAGAAGGGCTCAAGCACTCGGAATTTAATCGACAAGTATGTCACTATCTCTCTTAAGGCAAAGTCCCTACGAATTGATTGAATTGTTATGGGGTAGGAGTTTTATCTCGCTTAAGATGATTAACATCTTATTCTCTAATGTTTGAATGTTGTATTGAGTTGATTGAGTTTGTTTTTCTATGTTGTAAAAAGGCCCTTCCTATGGGTAGGATCTATCTTAGAAGATCGACTTGAATGGGATCAAGGATCAAAGGGGAGTATGATGCAAATGGGATGCACACACACAATTTTTTTAAGTTATGCGCAGATTCTTCCTTTGGACGTTATGCAATACGATAAGATAAATACGGTAAATGAAAATGCGGTAAAATAAAGACGATAAATAAATCCATACATAAACGCATGAAAGCGCTAAAGTGTGTGAATTGTGCATAGGTGAGTGGGATCGATGCGGAGCAAAGACGATCAAATTGATTACGATGTTGGTTGATTTTAGACGGAGTTGATTTAATTTTATGAGAAAATATATTGATTAGATTAACAAATTAGAAATGAATTTGATTTTAAGGAAATGTTGACTTAATTTTAAGAGAAAAGTTGTGTTGGATTTTCTAATAAAAGTTATATTAGTTATTTGAGTTGATTTGCAAGAAAACGTATTCTTGGTGGAATTGATTTTATAAAAAAGTTATATTAATTATATTAATAAAAAGGTTTTATTATTAAATATTTTAGCCATTAATACAAAAAGTTATTTAGAAAAAGAAAAAAAAAAGGTTTTTAAAAGTATAATAGGATAAATTATTTTGTTTAATAAAAAGTTTATTTAGAACATGAGCAAAAAAAAGATTATTAATTGAATTGATAAAATATGTAAATTAATAATGTTGAATTATTAATAAAATTGAGAGTTGATTATAAAAGTAGGTTTTAATTAAATTACATAAGACATAGTTAATTAATTTAAGGATTAATTATGAGGTTAACTTAAAAGTTATTATTTTAATAAAAAAAGGATTAAAGGTTGATTAATTAAAAGGTTATTATTATATTAAAACAGATTATTAGTTTAAAAAAAAGATTAATTAAGTTAATGAAGAGGGGCGTTGGATCTGGTGTTATGCAGACGTATGGTTTTACCGTGGGCTGCGCGATATGATCCGTTAGATTGTGATTTGTGGGCGACGTGCGGTGATTGTGACGATGGACCACGGTACTACCGTGGCCGTGCATGCATACCAGTTACAGCAATACAAAACATCAGAATAATTAAAAAATACAGAAAGCCAACGTGATGGAACCCTAATCCCAAAAGCGCTCGCTCGGCCCCCTCTCCCGATTCACTCCTCTCCGTTTCAATCTCCGTTTCACTCTCCCTCGATTCCTCGTCGCTTCGTTCTCCATTCTCGCACCTGAAACACCAATCGAAGCATCAACAGTTCAACAATTTTAACATGTATAAAGAATTTTACTGAAGGTTGGTGGCGGCGACAGAACGGAAGATGAAGCGTGAGCGGGTCCTTCCGACGGTTTTGCGGTTGGCTTTGGAAGTAACAATCTTCGATAGCTCAGAGAAAAGATGAGTTCTCCTTCTCTTTACGGTTTTTTGAGTTATTTAGGGTTTTAGGATTTTCGCGTGAGTTTTGTGGATTTCGTATTTCTTCTCTAGGTTTTCAAGCTGCGAATTCGTTCCCTTTTTATAGTTCTCAGATGAAATCTCTTGCTTAAAACCTTGATTGAATGCTTTGAATGTTGTGTTAAAACCTTCCATTTTGATTTTAGACAACATTTGAAAACCTTCTATTTTTGTCTGAATCATGTTAATGCCTGTTGATGAGAATCCCTTTCTGTGCGATTTTGTGATAATCACGTTAAAATGCTTTGATTGCTTGAAAATCTGCTAGCTGTCTTGAATAACATCACTTACCAAACAGGGGTACCCCTTTAATTGATTACTAACTCTGTGAATTATTGTTGGCAGGGGTGGATAGCAAATGATTTTGGGCCCAGAGAAATTAACAGCCCAGAGTGATTGCTGGTGAACTCAAAGCTGCAAATTCACTGCTGCTGATGTTGCAGTTGATGATAATTTGAGGGTAAGTCTGATTTCTTGTTCTGAAAACCAATCCTTCGATAAGCAAATGCGTATGGCCGAACTTGTTCTGATATCATTCTTGTTTGTTTTGTGTGTTGCTATGGAGTTACCCTGCTATGAACTCCAAGACCTATGCCTTTGCTCCCTTACTTCATGTCTGTAGCAGTTTGATAACTATTTCTCTGTTTAATTTCATATGCCTATGGTGATGAGGGTGCTTGGATGGCTGGACAACGGGAGTTGCTGAGAATTGTTCAAACGCGAAGCTTGAGGCCTGAGCTTCGAATATTTGCGCCCCCAAGCGTTCTTGAGCGATTCTCGACGTCCTGTGGCTATTGATTGAGGAGCCTTCTCAATTAGGAGGTAAAATGTGACAACTTCTATCTGGTTTTATATCGTAAATCAATCTCTGTTAAAACCCCTGAATGGTTATGCCATGGTACCCCAAAATGCGTTTTCCCACACCTGTGTATTAACTTCTGTCAGATTTTGCAGGTATTGTTGTTGTTGTGCCTATGATGATGGTTGAGGTCAAGACCAGAGGTGAAGGATAATTTGCTCAACTTGGTAACACTGAAGCAACGCCTCTATTTCGCAAGATGAAACAGCTTGAATACTACTGGACGGGTCTGATTGCAGCAGTTGTTTGAGAAGTTTTGATGCACTGATAGCACCTGCTAGAAACTCTGAGAAAGGTTTGAAAATAGAACAATTGGCCTTGAAACAACTGGTTTTGCAACAACTACTATTTCTACTCCTTCAATATCCATTATCTAAATGTTGTCTATCCCTTGCAGGATGTGCTTTTATTGGTTCTGTTTCTTCTTATATACAATAGCAACATTGTATAGGTTTATCTCATAGGTCTTTCATTATCTTCGTCTTGAATTATAATGCGAACTCTGGCGTGCTGTGAATTCATTTTATGTTATGAAATTGATCCTTTGTGTTGCGAAAGCAGGTTGCGAAAGCATGTTTGAGTCGTGTCGGCGGAAGTCTGAAGCTTGTTGGCGACTATCGAGCATGCTTGCTTCAGAAATGATGATGGTAAGTTGTTCGAAACACCTTCAAATTCCTCAGTTACTTTCCTCCTTCTTGATGTTGAAGTATCTCGTTTTATTGTTTTTGTAGGATAGGTACTGTTGTTTGCTGTTTCAATGAGAATTCACTTCCGCGACGAAAACGACATTCTCTGCTGATACAAATGATGTCTTCAACCTGAGCTGTTCTGTTACCAACTGGAGGCCTCTTGCCTTCATCATGCAGGTTCTCATATGGTTGGGGGTACACAACCAGGTCATGGCAATAAGCATATTCTTCAATGGAAAGCGTGAACAAGTCGTGGCCAATCGTCAAAGCTCTTGTCAAGACTGCTTTCATCTCTTGCTAACATGTCAAGAGATGACACTTGCTTCCGCCCACCGGCTTTTGCTAAGAATAGTAGATTTCTAACGTAGATGTAACTTGCTTTTATAAATACCATAACCTTTTGCTTTTGATGTAAACTCAATCCTGGACAGGGATATGTGAATTTGGCTTGGAATTTGATATGTAAATGGCACTGTTAGCCTTCCAGATCCCACATTAGTCATACTTGGAGTTTTGTGGACGTCTTGTACTTAATAAGATTTGAAATGTATTGAAAACAAATCATCACTTAGTTGTACTTCCGTTTTGCAATGATTAAAAAATATCCTTTGTCCAAACAGCCATACATAGAAAATGGTAGCTAGAAAATAATGACCAAAAAGTTGGGCTCCAAAAATGGAATTAACTTGGCTCTTCAGCCTGCATGAGCTTTTGAATATTTGCAAATGCATAAAGCTTGCGGACTTTGTAACTCGGTCGTAAAACTCTTGAGTCTTTGAATCACGAAGGCTTGAGTCTTGTTTTCCTAAATTCTTTTATTGAATTTGAACTTCAAAGTAAGGAAAACGAAATTGTGCAAGTCAACCTTAAAACTAGTGATTGATATAATAACGTCCTTATTTTAGCAATCCTTTGACATCATCTGAATGAACCGCCAACACTTTCCAACGCGAATGCCCAACACTATCCAGAATAAGCGGAAACCAAACACGAGTAGATTAATGGACATGGGAAGGCAGAGCTATTGATGTGGTTTGAATCCCTTTTTGTAGTCATAACGATATCTCTTGCAGAAGTTGAGCCTTACAATGACTGGTGCTCCTTGAATCTTTGAACTGAATCTAATAGACTTCTCCATATGCACAATCTTCTTAAACTAAGCTTAAATTCTGGAAAGGTGAACTTTGAACTCGAACGTATTAGTCACGTCCCTGTGATGCTTGGCTGTAAGAATTTATACCTTGACATTACTGCTCCTGCACAAACTGGTTAGTTATGATAAAATATGCACGAAAGAATGAGGAGATAATATGCAAGAAAAAGTGCACAATGAGGTGGAATCTTGAGGTCAAAAAATTAGGGTGTGACAATATGATCGTGTTTGTTATAACTAACCGTTGTGGTATATACATTTAGGTAAATAACATTTCATCACGGTTAATATAAATAACCGTTGTTGGAAGTACTCAGAATTTATTATATAATATGTAGATTTTTTTTTAATAAACCTCACAACAACATACAACCATTCAAATTGATGAAGAAGTATATAATCTGAAAATTAAACTATTCTTTAAAGCCAACTTAAGCAAGCCATTGTTTTTCAAATTGCATGCGTCTCATTATTCATTTCTCACTCTTTAACATATAGAATGTGGTTTAATGGTCTAAGTCCTTCATGAAATCAATTCCTTCTATTTTAGTTTAATTTAAATAATATCAATAAATTGTTGTTATTCAAATTAAACTATAAGAAAAGATATGGATGTGATGAAGGAATCAGGTCATTGACCCATATTCTATATGTTAAACAGCGTGAGATGAACGATGAGACATATGTAATTTGAAAAATATTGATTGATATAAGTTGGTTTTCAAATGCAACTTAATTTTCAGATTATAAGTTTCTATGTCAATTTAAATGAAATGTATTTTCAGTGAAGAGTTAGTGAAACAAACAATCTATATAGCATATAATAAACTCAACTTCATCTACTGTACAATGCATAACAATTTAAAGAATAAAACATTGTTAAGTGACAAGAAACTTCTTCCTTGTGACTTAGCAATGTTTTGTTCTTGTTCTTAAAACATTAATCAACAACAACAACAACATTCAACAACATTTATCAACAACATTTATCAACAACACAACAATATACAACAAATAAAAAAAATAAGGTTAAAGAACACAAGATATAATAAACAAAAAAAATTATGAAGTTCTGAGAACATTAATCAACAACAACATACAACATCACAATATATAATAAAATGTTTCAAGAACGCATATTTTTTGAAACTAATCATGGAACTGGAAGGAGTTATGAAGTACATCTAGTTTATGATGCTATGGAGAAGAAGTACAAGGTGAATGAAATTTACACAATAGGTTTATACTTCTTGTATTTTTTTCATAGCAACACAAACCATATGTACCATAGGCAAAGTATGCTATTTGTTAGGGTGGTGGATACGAACGAATCTGAAAAAATTAGGACATTCACAAAATGAAAAAATGAGAACTCGTTTTTAACAAGAAACGTAAACGAAGTTGAAGCATAAGTTTAATGAACGAACCTCAAAACTCAAGGTAGCGATGGGTGAAGATGAATCTAAAGGTTGAATTATGTTTAAATAGTGACATGGATGTTAAGGTTATGTTATGAGAGAGAAGAGAGTGAAATGTGTTAGGTTTTTTGTTGAGAGAAATGATTGTTATGTATTGAGCGATAGATACTTTCGCTTATATACTAAAAATTATCACTTTTCGTCACGATTGACATAGAAAAACCGTGATGCAATTTTCAAATTTAACAACGGTTGTATAGTAAAACCGTGGTTAAATAACTTTCAATATTTTATTTATTTATGAACTTAATGGTGAGAGAGTTATTTAATGTTTTTATTGTTATTATTCATTACTGTTGTTATTGTTATTTTTATTGGTCATGTACTATTTTTTTTTTGTAAACAGGAAAGATTATATAAAACAAAAATAAAGAAATTCTATTAAAATAAAACATAATTTTGTCAAGATCGGAACAATATCCCCTAGCACTAAAGGAATCTTCCCAATCTCTGACTCGCTCCTCACTACCCTCATCTGAGTCGTAGTAAAAAGTCTTTCTCGGCACCTTTCTCTTCTTCTTCTTCTTCTTCATCCTCTTCTTCTTCTTTTTCCTCATCATCATCTTCTTCTTTTTGGCCTTCCTCACCCTCAACCCATCCCTGACAGCAATCGAGAAAGATGGATGGATCTCCTCGGTTATCTGCTGATGCTGTTGTATTGTGGTGATTATTTGATTCTCAACAGTGACTTCTGTCGACCTATTTCTCTTAGCATTCTGAGATGGAGATGTTGTAGGAGCAAGGAAGTAAAGAAGAATAGTTTGAATAAGTGGAAATTCATTATATGAAAGTGTGCATTTATAGAAGAGGTTGAAGATGAAACATCTAGTGATTTAATGCTTGTAATGATTACTTCTAATGGTTGATATTCTTGAATGACTTGTGATCGTCTTGAGAAATGAAGAAAGATTTCAATCATTGTTGTATTTGTTTCTCTCTTTTGGGAAGAGCAAAGGTTGTATAACGGTTGAATATTAAAACCATGGTTAAATAGTTTTCAATTTTCTTATTTATTAATGAACTTAAGTGACACGCGCTTTTTTAATAGAAAAAATGGAAAAAAAGTAGTTGCTTGGATTCAAATCTTATAACACTTACTTTATCACCACGGTTGTTTACCTCAACCGTGATTAAATAACTTTCAAAAAAATAAAAAATATATCAGGCGCATCCAGTTTACGATATTACAACGGTGAAAAGCCTAACCCTAGTAGTATTAGTGTTACCGAAGGTGTATTTTGTAGTAGTGCTCGGAACTAACCACCCGGACAAAGTCACACTGTGTCTACATAGAAAGTAGGCAATCAAAAATCTCCTTCAGTCCTAGGAGAGCATTTACCATCCGTTAGGGTTTTCTGAACTCTAGATCCAAGGGTCTCTATAAATACCTCTTTTTTAACGAGAGGGGATATAATATCATACCCTTAGCATAATGTTGAAACACATAGAGTCTATCACCTCACATGAGATGACCCTCTCTCACCACCGTAAACAACATTGTATAGGGTCTCTCACCACTATGAGAAAGCCTTACCCATCATTAACTACAAAGGCTTATGAGTATCCCTTACCTGCATACAGATACCATGCAATCCTATACTTTTTGACAAGTACAGTGGCGTCCACCGTGGAGCCCTGATAAAACTAATAAAGGTCATACATTGCATTATAATTACCTCTCACAACCACCCCATTTCTTGTACCCAGACATTCCACTACATGGTCAACACGAGAGCTTCATCCCCTATGTCGGTGGTAGCAGTGATGACAATGTCTTAGAGGAGTTATGTACCGCCATGGATGGATTTATCCGTCAGAACCAGACCTTAGAGGACAAAGTCCTCCACATATAACAATGCTAACAAAAGACTAATCTAATAGAAGAGATGTAAGTGTTGGACCCCAACTATTTTTAGAGGAAATATGGGAAGAAAATGTCCCTAAAGGGTTTAAGCCTCCCTCTTTGAAAAAGTTTGAAAGGCATAGTGATCCATATGAACATGTCAGATCCATCAACACCCAAATGGGCATCATTGGAGGGATTGACTCCCAGAAGTGCAAATTGTTATTTGGCACCTTCGTCGATGCAACCTTGTGATGGTATGTTGGTCTAACCCGAGCCTCCATCGCTAGTTACCAGGAGCTGGTGAAAAAACTAGTACATTAGCTCACTGCTAGAAGACACATGAAGATGTCCATCACAAGTCTATTCAACATATGAGAGGGTCCCTCAGAGTCGTAGAGGGATTAACTTGCCTGCTTCAATGAAGCTACAATAAATGTTGTCCCCTATAACCAAGAAATGTTCATAGAGGCGTTCCAAAACAGTTTCAAGGCAAAACACTTCATCAAATATCCTTTCCAGAAGCTAGCTTATTCGTTGGCATAAATGGTCACTGTAACACCCGAGGCCGGAGAGGGAGAAGAGTGGTAGTAACACCCGAGCCTAAAGAGGTCAGGGAGTGGTTGCCCAAATTCACATCGAAATGAGAGGATACCAAAAAAAGATGCATCTTGTTGGTATAGGTAGTCCTAATCAATCCTTATAAGAACAATATACCATCACCCATAACATCAACATAAAGAAATTCAATTATGATTCTACAACTAAGATTGTCTCTTAAACTCCAACACCCATAACATCAACAAAGGATAAATTTCGTCAACACTTAATTCAAGATCATAGAATATCACCATAAAATTATTAGCAAATACTTCGAAATAAACAACATAAGAAATTAAGAAGCCAAGCGTCAACCCCAACCCAATGTTATATGAATCAGAATAGAACCTTTCCTACTTAAAATGAAAAACTGAAACGAACTCCAACAGCTAGCTTCCAGTTACTTCCTTGGAGTATACTCCCGAGTATCTGCGCATTACCCACGTGGAGGAAACATTCAAATAGAAGGGATAAGTAATCATAATCAATTATAAATGACATAAGTGAAATATAGCATACAACAAACATGTATAAAAATTTACAACAATATGTTACTCTACTCACAACCATCACATCATCATCATATACAAGGATAATATATAATTCACAATTCGCCATCCAACATCAGCATTCTCAACAGCAACCAATCAACAAGAATGCAATGCACTGACTCAATATGCATGTGGTACCAAGTTATGAACACTCAGGTTCATATCGCTCCCTATTCCATCATCATCATCAGATACAAGATCCCCACCATAGGATCTGGTTCACTCTTTAACCGGAGCACAACAAAATCGCTACCCCACCATAGGTAACACTTCACTAATTCCCCACCATAGAAATTAGCTACTCACACTTAATCCCCGTCTTTGGATTGAGGCAACAACATAATTAGAACCGAAGTTCCGACAACATGGATGCATGATTCACAACATGCAACAACAACACATACACATTGGCCCCTCTTCTGACCGTGTATGTAATCATCATAAACACATCATGCTTGTATTTGGACATTCACATTATTAATAACATTATCATAAATACAACATCAACATCACATCGTAACAACATCATCATAATAGTGTCAACATAGCAACATCATTATCACATAACATTAGCACAACAATACCACGATTCATTATTCAAACATGTAAACTAACACTTCATGAATACAGTAGGAATATAAATAGTATTTAAAAATTTCACTTATTAATACTATGTTATAGCTTTGAGTATTAGCTTTCTAACACTTCAAACAGTAGTCACTTGGATATGCGATTAAAAAGATATAATAAAAATTGTCGGAAGATAAATAAGTTTCAAGTTCAACATTTCTTTCAATATCAAAAGCATCAACTAATTATCATTATTAGCCTTTGGAAGTAATTTTATTTGATAGTAATTCGCGTTAGCTTTCCAACGCTTCGAACAACACTCGATTTGGACTTACGGTTACAAAGTTATGGCTGAAACAATTTTCCAATACCAATTCTAGGGATCTACTACGGCCGCACATAGCAGCGGCTACGGCCTGTAGTAATCCGATGCCAGAAACTCACTTTGGGCACGCCCCTGGTGCCAAAATCCAGAGGGTTGTTATACCCGTAACAGTGCCCAGAAAACCCTCATTTTTCTCGCAATTTTGTGATCTCTCTCTTATATTTCAGCCTTGCAAAAGACCCCAAACCCCATGTTTTGACCTCCAACAACCCAAAAACATGTCATTAAAATATACATACCCAACAAATCAATTAACATAATTTTTCATCACATCCATCATGATTCATTCATTCAACTCATGCCCTAAAATCATCTATATTCAACCCAACTCAAGAACACAATAACAATTCAATCACTAACCACTACCATTCATCATCAAACATGTATATTCAGCATTATCAACCTAAAGAAAAACTAAAAGCCTATTATACTCTCCCCTCATGCCAATCAAAATTGAAAACCATTACTCACTATTACCTTAGAATTCTTCTAGAAATTGCTTTCTTCAAAGTCTATGGATGGATGCTCTCTTGCTTTCTCCTTTTTCTCCAAACTTTTCATGTACAATTGAAACTAGTTCTCTATTCTCACTTTTTCCTCTTTTCTATTAGAAATGTTCTCCCAATCAGGTTTTTCCTATAATGCCCTCAACTCAACCTTGCTAATACCACTTTGTCCTTATTTTCTCTACACGTCTATTTCTTTTATTTAATTAAATAATAATATAAAACTATTATTCTGTTTACTATTTTAATTCCAATTAACTTATCAATTCCCCCATATAGGCTAGTTACTCAATTCCCCTCCAATATTTTATTTACTCCTCACTTAAGGGCACATACACCACCAACATACAATAATCGAAACATCATAAAAAGGCATATTCAACAAATAAAACATCAAAACATCTACTAGAAAAATTGGGGTGTTACAACTCTCCCCCATTTACAAAATTTTCGTTCCCCAAAATTACCTGAGGAAAACAGAGTCGGATACGACTCCCTCATTTTCTCGTCACGCTCCCAAGTCAAACTCCTACTAGCCGATCATCCCCACGCTACCTTCACCAAGGAAATCTCTTTATATTGCAACTGCTTCACTTCCCGGTCCTCTATCTGTATGGATGATGCTTCCACGATTAGGTTATCTCTCACTTATACACCATCCACCTGGATCACATGAGACGGATCCAGAATGTATCTCCTCAACTGATACACATGAAATACATCATAAAGATTAGCAAGCAGTAGCGACAAAGCAATCTGATAGGTCACCTCTCATATCCTCTACAAAATCTGATATGGACCAATAAAATGCGACGTGGGCTTTCTAGACTTCAAAGCTCGACCAACACTAGTTAGTGGAGTAACCCACAAAAACACATGATCTCCCTCTTGGAACTCAAGTGTTTTCCTCCTCTTATCATGGTAACTTTTTTGACGACCCTAAGATGCTTTCATCTTCTCTTGGATCATCTTGACCTTTTCATTCATCTGCTGAACAATCTCAGGTCCGAGCACCACACTCTCGCCTAACTCATACCAACATAATAGAGTCCTACACCTCCTACCATATAATGTATCATACGGTGCCATTCTAATACTAGCATGGAAACTATTATAGTAGGTAAACTCAATCAGTGGCAAGTGGCTATCCTAAGCACCTCCTTGTTCTAACACACAAGCCCTCATCAAATCCTTTAAAGACTAGATAGTCATCCCTGTCTGACCGTCCGTCTGCGGATGATAGACTGAACTCAACATCAACTTAGTTCCCAAAGCCTTATGCAAACACTCCTAAAACCTTGATGTAAACCTCAGATCTCTATTCGACACAATACTCGAAGGAATACCGTGCAACCTTACAATCTCATTAACATACACCTCATCTAGCTTCTGCAAGAAATGATTGATTTTCATCAGTAAGAAATGAGCCGATTTAGTCAATATATCCACTATCACCCAAATTGAATCATTGCCCTTCGAAGTCTTAGGAAAACCTGACACAAATCCATAGAGATGCTATCACATTTCCACTCTGGAATATTCAACGGTTGCATCAACTCGAAGGGTTCTGATGTTCAATTTTTTGACTTCTGGCAAGTTAAATAAGGATATACGAATTCTGTAACATCTTTCTTCATACCTGGCCACCAAAACAACTTCTTCAAATATTGATACATCTTTGTAGCACCGGGATGAATACTCAACCCATTTCGATGCCCTTCTTCAAGGATACTCTTCTTAATTTCTAGAACATCTAGAATACACACTATATCTCTGAACCTCATCACGTTATTCTCATCAACCTGAAAATCACCTTTGTTACCTTGGTTGATTAACAACAATCGGTCAATCAGACCCAAGTAGATCTTCTGACCTTCTCCAATCTCTTCCAGAATACCACACGTCAGCTTCAACATACCCAACTTCACACTGTTAGAAGTCTCGTCACATATTAAGCTCATGTCTCTAAATTGCTCAATCAGTTCCAACTCTCAAACTATAAGCATCAACATGTGTAAGAACTTCCTGATCAGTGCATCAGCTACAACATTAGCTTTACCAGGATGGTAACTCAATTCAAAATCATAATCTTTCAGAAGTTCGAGCTACCTCTTCTGCCTCATATGCAACTCTTTCTGATCAAAGAGATACTTCAAACTATTGTGATCACTGAACACTTCAAATTTGGAGCCAAAAAGATCGTGTCTCTAAATCTTTAACACAAAAACCACAACAACCAACTCTGAGTCATGTGTAGGATAATTCTTCTCATGAACTTTCAGTTGTCTAGAAGCATAAGCAACAACCTAACCATTCTGCATCAGTACACCACAAAGACGCATCTTTGAGGCATCACAATAAACCATAAAAGACTCGCTTGGATAAAGCAAAATCAGAATTGAAGCACTTTTCAATTTCTTCTTGAGTTCAACAAAACTTCCTTCACATGCAACATCCCACACATAAGCTTGACCCTTTCGAGTCAACTGAGTCAACAACAGTGCTAACCTCGAGAAGCCTTCTATAAACCTGCGATAATAACCAGCTAAGCCAAGAAACTTCGAATCTCAGTAGCAGACTTCAGAGTCCCTCACTGTAAAACAACATCAACTTTAGAAGGATCTACCGAATTCCACCACTCGAATTCACATGGCCAAGGAAGCTCACTTCCTTCAACCAAAATTCACATTTCAACAACTTGGCATAAAGCTTCTTCTCTCTCAACACCAATAACACAATCTTCAGATGTTCAACTTAGCATATATCAAAATATCATCGATGAAGACCACCACAAACTTATCCAGATACAAATGGAAAATCTGGTTCATATACGCCATGAACACGCCTAGTGCATTTGATACGCCAAATGGCATCACAATGTACTAATAGTGACCATATATCGTCCTAAATGTCGTCTTCAAAATATTATCTAGTTTAACACGAATTTGATGATAACCAGACCTCAAATTTATCTTGTTGAACACACACGGGCCAACCAATTAATCCATCAGATAATTGATCCTTGGTAGAGGATACTTATTATTCATAATCACCTTATTCAACTTCATGTAGTCCATACACAACCTCATATTGTCATTCTTCTTCTTAACCAACAACACATGTGTATTATTTTCCACTGAGTCATCCTCTTACTTAGCAGATAAAAACATCAGTTCCCCACTATCATCAAGCTCAGATCCACACTCTGAAGGCAAGTTGTAGATACCTTCAGGAAAAACATCAGGAATTACCCACCAATAGAATATCATTAGACATCACATTTCTCCCCATTCTCTGAGAAACAAATATCAACAATACCTGATCGTTCTCCCTCAAAGACATCCCAACTAGACCAACAGACAGGGATCTCGAATCCAAATCCTCTTTGTATTTAAGAAACTGCACCGACATACTAAAATAATTGTTAAACACTTAGTTTAACTCCAACCAATTCATTCTACGAAAAACATCAACTTGTTCCAACAAAATTTGTGCCCATCCTTAGGAAACACGTTAGGATACTCAATATACCACTTGCTCATCTCTAGCCAAAACATCTCCCTTCCCCTCAAAAGGAAGCAAACAACGAGAACACATGATCATCTTCCCTCAAGGATCAAGCAATTTTTCTAACCCACACCATCCTCAAATTCGACCTCTCTCTAGGTTTAGGAAAAAACACAACATTCTCAAAACAATTGAACTAGCCAACACTTCACAACTAAAACATCTCAGAGAAACCAAAGCTTTCACCCCACTTATTTCAATCCCATTTCTGCAGACAAACGATTAGAAAGGAAAGCAAACACAGACAATGTTTCACACACATGTCGCGTACTAAGGAACAAACAACATATTCTAAAAACCCCACAAAAATAACGATTAATTTAATCATATAAACACAACCATAAGGGTGCCACACTTCATAAAACATCATAATTATCCTACTCTATAACATGGGTGTCATACCCCAAATTTGTCCTACCTGTATAAACTTCATCTGTGCATCTGTCCACTAACTGCTATTCAGAAAAATCCAAATAATATGTTGCTTTAGCTTTTATTTTCTATTACTTAAGTCCAAGTTTGTTGCAAGGTTGAATTGGGTTTAAGCCAAGGTTGTCACTTGAGGTGTGTAAGAAGCATTGATTGAAGTTCAATTGGTTTTGACTTAATCTTAGTCAAATAAGAGTGTGCTTCATTATCAAGTTATTAGGCGGTGGCAAACTCATGTGCTTTATGGTTCATAATCATCAAAATCCCAGCTCATTTGTCAATTAGGATTTTATGCAATGTGTTGAAGATTCATATCTCCTAGTTTTAAGGCATAATTCATTTGGTTTATGATGTTTTCATCATTTTCAAGTCGATTATTAAAAGTTTGGATGAATGCGACCTCTATTCTTACTTCCATCCATTGACGAGCATGTTTTTGTTTAAGTTTAATCGAGAATTTCAAGTTAACAAGTCAAGTTATCATTACCAAATTTCAAGTTGTGGTTCAAATGGTGCTCATGATAATTTAGGGCCCGATTTAAGACAAGAAAGAATCTAAGGCAAGAAGTGAGGTGTAGAAAATGAGTCCATTTACATACAAAAGTCCAAAAATAATTTCATGATAATTCTGCAAAAAAATAAAAATCCCTTACATTGTAGAACCAAAGGCCCATTTACAAGGATGAAAAATTGCAAAAAAAATAATAATAAAAAACACATTACACAATTTTGGCCCATTATCATTGCTACAACCAAAGTAAAAAAAGAAAAAGAGGAAAAGAATAAAATTAAGCCATGACAAGCCTTGACAGAACTCCATGACTCACCCATATCAATTTGAACCATGCTTATCCACCACAGGCCTTTATTATGTATCAAATTTTTCAGCACACAAACCAAGCCATAACTTTCACGATCCAGTAACCATTATCCAACAAACTTTCAAATTGAGATGCCTAATATAAGCAAAACCGACCCACCTCTTCATTCTGCAACATGACTTTCTCTCACACATCACGTACAACCATCAGAAAACCAAAACTGGTGACAAAAAAAGAGACCCCACAACCAAATCACAACCTGCACAAACTTTTTTATCCGATTCATATGCAACAAAAACGAAAAACACACGATGAAAAAGATAGCAACAATTTTCTCTCTAGAGTCTTCCACAAATACCCTCATTTTCACTCAATAAATGGGATCTCTTTTTCACTCTTGGGGGGAGGGTCCTCTGAGCCAGAATTTTTTTGTTGAAATTACCCTCAAATCTCCAACCTTTAAATCAACATAACCTTCACCTTCTTTCCTTCAAACCTCTCGACATCCCTCAACCTTCCTCATCTTCACCCACCCTGGACCCGAAAAATCAAAATAGAAAAAGTAAAGATGAAAAAGAACGACAGATGAACCCAACCTTTCAACCTCCATCTAACAACATAACTCAATCTTCCTCTTCAATCATTATAAGCCCGTAACAACCCCCATACCAGAGACCCTTATTCAAACTCGTCGAACAACAAATCGCAGAGAAATAGAGATGGAGTGAACAACAAAAAACTAACCCATGACAAAAACAAAGACATAAAGAAAGGAGAAGAAGAGACAATTTTTGAAATCAACATGACCCAAACGCACAGAATGAACAAACCTGAGATGAAAAAGATCAAACTCACACGAGAGATTGCGAGAGATGAATGATTCGCGTCGTTTTCGTCACGATCTCATTTTTTATTTTTGTTGACACCAAAGAAAAAGGGTAAATGCGTTGATCTCTTGAACGAATCAATTAAGGATTTTGAGGAGTGAAGAGTATTTGGTGTGTGATGTGTGTCTGTGATTGAAATTTTCTGGACAGGTTCTTGTCTGACTTTAAAAATTGAGGGCGTCGATGTGTTGGTCACGAATCCATATTGTTGTTTAGCCTTGTTTTTATCTTTTAAAAAAAGATGGTGGCATTGGATTCAAGCATATTTTGTGTGGTCCCGTGATCCGCTGTCGCGCACAGATCTAAAACGAGTATTTTTAAAAAAACAGTAGTAACAGTAACGACAACTCGAGTATCATTCTCACAAGGATTCTTGTAATGAATTAACCAATTACAGTAAAAGTTTATGGGAGTTTTAAGTTTAGATTTATAAAACAAGAGAAAAAGTGATTATCAATTAAGCTAAAACGACTAATCCTACTGATTCGTATTCCGACTTATCATCGACTATTATAACACCAATCCCTAAGCGGCTTCAATCCTATTCGATTATGAGATCAGTTAGAGAAGCAATTATCAAAATCATACAAATTATGTTCCTGTTTGCCGAATTAAGCAAACGGTTAAGAATATGACGAGTTAACGAATTAAGCAAACGATAACACGCAATTAAATTTAGAAACATGCATACAATCGAATTTAATCAATTCTATCCTATGAACAACAATCGAATTAAGCAAACAATTCCAATCAAATTAAGCAATTGACTTCATAGAAAAGGATTGAAAGGAATCAAATTTAAATTGGTATTATAATAACCTCAAAGCGATGGAACCGTACACAACAGGATTTTCCCGTGGGAATTAGTTCTCCATCACAATTGTACAAAACACAATGAAATATGTAAAAAGAAGGTTAAGTGACAGTAGCACGGCTGCTAGGTATAAGAAAGCATCAACACTTCTGGTTTTAACCCAACTGGGTCGAAAAACATAAAAAACCCGACCCAAAACTAAATATTTCAAACGACAGATTTCGGGTCCTGACTTCACCGAATTATTTTAACATGCTACACTCATAATCATCTTCTGCCTCAAACATAAAATTGGTAGCTCTATGTCTTAGCTTTCCAACGCCTATTAGAACGCGCAAATCTGATTCTCACAGCTTCAGTTATGATTCAAACAGTGGACGAATATCAAATAACCGCTATAGCTGAAAATAAGCTGCGAAAATAAAATAAAGGTAAAAACAAACTTAAATATGAAAACACATTAAAATAGTAAAAATACTCAAATAAACTATATTAATGCCTAAGTATAACAATGGAAGAATGTGTATGAAGATGTACTGATCAAATTCTCCCACACTTAAACTTTTGCACTCCGAGCAAAATATTATCAAGACTCATGAAAAACAAAAGCATTTAGATACTTATTCTAGGCTGTAAACTCTTCTTCGGTCAAGATTGCATTGATAGGTACTAATTTTGCAAACTAAGGATATCGTAAGAACAAAAATATGCAATTGTGCGGTCATAAAGCTCCCTCCTATACAAACCATTCCAAATCATGTTATTATGCTTAAGTCTAACTTACTCATCCTTCTTTTTGCTCTCTTTATTTCTAATGCAATCACATTTAGTCCCTTATCTATTCACACACATGGTAAATAAGCTTGTTAGTGACTATGATCCATATATTTTCAATAATTCAAAATTAAACACTTTTTTTTGCTTTTTTTTTTAATGTTTCACAACCGTTAGCCTAAGTGACCGGGTGAGGGTCACCTAACTTAAAAGGCGGATTCCTATTTAGATTTCTGATTAAGCACGAGATCATTCACTTATTTGCATCAGCTTAATTACTTAGTGTGTGATTTCTAGATGATGCTGACTGCTAGATAAACTACTTAAGAGCTATTAAAGGATGAGAACTCAAGGCTATGTCATAACAAGTATTTAAATCGAATTCCATATTCGAGAAACTTAAGGTGTTAAAACGATACCGATCTTATGAATTTTTCCCAAGTCTTCACAAACTAACCTCAAATTAATCTATAGCCAAAAAATTTCAAAAGATACATTGTGTTTCAAAGTAAATTTTTTTTTTTTATATTTCATTTAAGAACAAAACCAAAACAAAACAAAGAAAAAAAATAAAAAAAAATGTTTCTCTCCCCCACACTTAAAATATACATTATCCTCAATGAAAGAACATAAATATAAAATAAGAGTGAGAGAAAGGAAATAACACACCCAAGTAGTCAAGGTGGATAGGTGATCACATAAGCAGCCTTTCCCAAAGAGAGATCTTCTGCAGACTCCTCTTTCAAAGTGGGGATGTCATACAATAGCTTTGGGTAGCATCCATTGAACTTGAAATTATTATTAGTGCCTTCTCCTTTTATTCTAGGATCAAAAAAGAATCTTTGATAAATAAAAATGTCGAATGGGCACGTGAATGTGATATCCTTTTTCCACAACATCAAGAATCAAAGGGGTAAGGGGCTCCCTCGCTAATTTTGTTCCATCTTCAATTGAGACTCTACACATACTCATGGATGGGCTAAAATCATTAGTGTCAACCAAGGTCCATCCAATTCCCTTCTTATGTTCCTGCAATAACTTTTCTTCCTGCTCAAATTGAAGCTTTGATGAATAATATAAATCCTCAGAAAGTGGTTCAAAAGGTGGTTGTTCAGTAGATTGATTGGTTGGGGCAGCCGGGATATCGAGAGCTTCAGCTGTATAAACAACTTCAACAACTCCATCTGTAGGAAAAATGTTAACCTACAAGGAAGCCTCAATCTCATAATAAAGGTTAGTTTCAATACAGTCATCATATGAGTAACTATCATCAAAATAAGATAATGATAGAAAATCAGTTGCAAACAAATCAGTACAAGTATCATCAACCAACTCAGAAATCAATTCAATATGAAAAACAAAATGCTCTTCTTCCTCATCAATCTTCTTACTTTTCAGTACTCTATGTGGAAAAGGAATCGGTGGTACATACTCTTTTTCAGGCTCAACAACAATGGAAGGTACAGGTTCGGGTTCAGGTGTGACCTCAACAACTTCTTTATTTTTTTTCTAGGGCTGGTTCTGCAACTTTTTCGAATCTTAAGGATATTGCGCTCACATTAGGGTTAGGGATATTAGGATTTACTACTATTTGGGTAGGTAGTTGGTTTGATCCTTGAGCTTTTTGTATGGCATTCATTGAAGTGGCAAGCTTTCCAATTTGTGTCTGTAAGGTCTGAATAATAGAATTTGTCCGTTGCTGAAATTAGAGATTATTTATAGTCATTTGCTTGACAAGGTCCTCTAGTGAAGGTCCAGAAGGTGCAAAGGTGGTTACTTGTGGAGGGTTATATGGTGGTGGTAATGTTAACATTAATTGTTGCTTCACTAAATAAGTAATCTCATCAAGTATGGATTCTAGAGCTTTGTTGTAAGAAGAAACCTGAATCTCATTCATACCTTTTGTTTGGACATAATTGTTTCTAGTTGTAAATTATTTGGAGTTGAGTGACATATTCTCAATCAAGGCTTTGGTAGCAGCCAGGGTCTTACCAACAAGTGCTCTATCACTAGCAGCATCTAAAATGTTTCTATCCATTGGTAGCAATCCCTCATAGAAATAATGGATAAGTAATTGTTCGGTAATCTGGTGTTGCGGACATCTGGACACTAATTGTTTGAATCTCTTCCAGTATTCGGACAATGATTCCATGTCAATTTGTCTAATACCACATATATCTTTTCTGATTGAGGCAGCTCTTGAGGCAGAAAAGTATCTCTGTAGGAAGAATTTCTTCAAATCGTTCCAGGTTGTGACAAAATTAGGCTCAAGATAGTAAAACCAATCTTTGGCAACTCCCTGTAGTGAAAGCGAGAAGGCTCTCAGCTTGATGTGATCTTCTGTGATTCCTTCAGGTCTCAAAGTTGTAGAGCACCCAACCTGGAATTCTTTCAGATGCCTATATGGGTCCTCACCTGCAAGACCATTAAACCTTGGCAACAAGTGTATTAAACCAGGTTTCAATTCAAAAGGTACAGTAACAACATGATATTTAATACATAAATCATTATACTTCATATCAGGAGCAGTAAGTTCTTTGAAAGTTCTTTGGTTAGCCATATTAAATTTAATAGGAAAATCAACAAAGAAAAAGAAAACAAAGAACTAACTCAGCAATGCAACAACAATTAGGAAAATACCAACAATGTCCCTATTTAGAAAAAGAATGGGAAAATAAAAAAGTGAATAAAATAAAATCAAAATTATCAAAATGTTACTAAAAATCAAATAAAATCAGAATAAATCTTTACAAAAAATTTTGAATTTTTTTTGAAAATATGAAAATAGAAATTAAATTAAATAAAATAGAAAAATAAGGAATTTGCGATTTTCAAGGTCAAAATCTTTTAGAATTCTATTCTAAAGGAGTATTGTTCGTCGATTCTTTTCGGATTTTTTGGAAAAATTCGGAGCAAATCGAAACAGTAGCTTCCAACTTACCTGATAGGCTGAAACGCTTACCCCTATTCTGCAACACTGAAAATTAATACACAAAAACAAAAAACAAAAAACAAAAAAACAAAAAAACAAAAAACTCTAAAATTAAAATTTTAAAATTGGTTAAAATCAACAAGAATCCCCGGCAGCGGCGCCAATTTGATCCGTTGTCGCGCACAGATCAAAAACGAGTATTTAAAAAAAACAGTAACGACAACTCGAGTATCGTTCTCACAAGGATTCTTGTAATAAATTAACCAATTACAGTAAAAGTCTATGGGAGTTTTAAGTTTCGATTTATAAAACAAGAGAAAAAGTGATTATCAATTAAGCTAAAACGGCTAATCCTACTAATTCGGATTCCGACTTATCATCGGCTATTATAACACCAATCCCTAAGCGGCTTCAATCCTATTCGAATATGAGATCAATTAGATAAACTCTTACCAAAATCAGACGAATTATGTTCCTGTTTACCGAATTAAGCAAACGGTTAAGAATATGACGAGTTAACGAATTAAGCAAACGCTAACACACAATTAAATTTAGAAACATGCATACAATCGAATTTAATCAATTCTATCCTATGAACAACAATCAAATTAAGCAAACAATTGCAATCAAATTAAGCAAATGACTTCATAGAAAAGGATTGAAAGGAATCAAATTTAAATTGGTATTATAATAACCTCAAAGCGATGGAACCATACACAGTAGGATTTTTCCGTGGGAATTAGTTCTCCATTACAATTGTACAAAACACAGTGGAATTCGTAAAAAGAAGGTTAAGTGACAGTAGCACGGCTGCTAGGTATAAGAAAGCATCAACACTTCTGGTTTTAACCCAACTGGGTCGAAAAACATAAAAAACCCGACCCAAAACTAAATATTTCAAACGACAGATTTTGGGTCCTGACTTCAATGAATTATTTGAACCTGCTACATTCTGAATCATCTTCTGCCTCAAACATAAAAGTTATAGCTCTATGTCTTAGATTTCCAATGCCTATTAGAACGCGCAAATCTGATTCTCGGAGCTCCAATTATGATTCAAAAGTGGACAGATATCAAATAGCCACTAAAGCTGAAAATAAGCTGCGAAAATAAAATAAAGGTAAAAACAAACTTAAATATGAAAACACATTAAAATAGTAAAAATACTCCAACAAACTATAGGAATTCCTAAGTATAACAATGAAAGAATGTGTATGAAGATGTACTGATCATCCCGTTAGCTATGTGGGCCATGAAGCCCATGGCAAATCTATGCCACCCTTCTTGCGATGTGTACCCGTATTCTTCTTTTTTTAGATGAATGGGCTTAAAAGCCCATGATGATTCCATTTTGTTTTAATATGTTTTTGCACACCCCTTTTTAATCTCAAGATGCTCCTCTCTATCTTTATTTATTTTCACTTTTGTTTTTCACTAAGTTTTTATAAGAAAATTTTATTGACTCTCTTGATTTATGTTGTTTTTTTTACTTATTTGATTTATCATTTCCTTTTTTTTTCTTCTTTTTTTCACTTCAATTTTATTTTCAATTTTATTATTGGTCAATGACGAAACCAAAAAGTCGTCACTAGTCAAATAATTGATAAATGATGATGAAACCGAGACCATTTCTATTTTCATTTTCTTCATTTTCTTAGTCATCTCGATTTTATTTTTATTCATTGATCGATGAAGTCTCTGGATTTATAAACATTAATTTATCGAAGTCGATAACCTTCACTATGTCAAATCTGTGGAAAATGACCATTTTGGTTATTTTCTATACTTTGAGATTGTGATAGGCTACCTTCGATTAATCAACACAGGTTTACGATTAAGACGAGATCGTTTGTCTTTTCGTCCGTGCGACACGATTAAATCGGAGAATGATCCTCAATATCATTTCTCTATCTTGTTTTTAGCACAAATATCAATTTACGCAACCTCCTATAGCTTGACTTTCATAATAAGTCGAGCTACGACGGTTTAGCGCTATATTTTATCCCGATTCAATTCACAAATCTACTGACCACTAACTTTACTTTCGGTTAATATACAACTGCTTTATTTTCAGTCAAATATACCCTTGATTTAATTTCAGTCATTATATCTTGATTTATAATATCTTGTTCATATACTTGTTAATATTTATCTTGATTATATTATTGTGAATATTATCTCGATTATATTGATATATATCTTGCCATATTATTCATAATTGTTCATATCCATATTCATATTATTCATCTCATTCTTATCTTATTCACATTTGCTTAAAACACATAATAAACTACCAAAACCTAAAAGCCTAAATTGGTGGACTGTTGGTTATTTGTCCGAACAACGGATTGTTGGACTTTGTCAGAAACCCTAGCTTGGAGTTTTGTTTAACTTTTGCTCAAGGCATAGTTTAGGACACTTCGCACACACACAACTTTCTCTTGTGCTACCCTACAATGAAACCATTTATTCCATGCAATCCCGTGTAAATCACATGTATCCCTCTCCATTTTTGATGTACGCATTTGTATTTCTTTGATTGTGGTTTGTCTTCTAGGAGCACCCTTAGGGACTAGCGTAGATTAAACCGTTTTCAAATTAATTCTCAATTCGTCATCGAGCCATTTTCAAACACCCCATTTAAGTCGAGTGCTCGTTCGCATTCTCCATCAACCTATTACACACACTTCCACATTTCATCGTGGTTTCGATATTGGGGGAATCCTCAGGGACTAGTATCATTTCTCACAACCTAACCCTTGATTCGTCGTCAATCCGGTTCCATTTTCAACCAAACCCTCGACTCTTCGTCGAGCCATTTTCAAACCAATTTCCATTTCACCACATTTTTTCATGAAAATAAAGTCAAACCCTTGATCCAACGTCAAGTGGTATTTTCAACTAAGTTGTAAGTCGAGTACCTTTTTCCTCGCAGTCCACCTCTTTTCGTAACGTATTCGATTCAATCTTTTATTCAAACTCTTTCCCTAATCAAATTAACGAAAGAAGAAGATTCTTGGAGTCTAGTATTCCTTGAATCTTCAAATGAATGGCTCTTGAGGCACACACCTTGGGTTGGCATTCATCCACCCTTTCGTCTTAAAACACCTAATTTCTATTCAAATATTTTCATAGTCAAACTTACGAAAGAAGGATATTCTTGGAGTCTAGCATTCCTTGAATCTTCGAATGAATAGCTCTCGGGGCATGCACCTTAAGTTGTTATTCATTCACTTTTTCAAATTCAAAACGTTAAATTGATCCTCAAACTCCATTCAATCAACTTCCTGAAAGAACTGAGTTCTTGGAATCTCGCATTCCTTGAATTCTTGAGTGACAGCTCTCGAGGCACTCCTCTTAGGTTATTTGTCAGTCAATCTTTCGTTTCCAACACAAACCTTCAAACTCAATTCAACCTATCTCCTTTTCGTGGTCGTCTCCACGCACTACGGATGCTCTAATTCTTCATTCTCGTCTGAATGTAAGATACATAGGCACAAGATTGTGATAATTTTGGCGAGCATAATTCCCTTCATCTTTTGTTTCCCCCTATTCTTTCCTGTAGTCGAACTACAAGAGCTCTGATTTCTCATTCTCGTCCGAATGAGAATACGTAGGCACAAGGGCCTCAATCCTTGGCGAGCACCCTATCCTATAACCACCCATTTCCCCTTAGCATCTTTATCCTTTTATCTTACTAATTCGCATTTATCATTGAGAAGAAAAAAATAAGCTTAGATAACGCCCATCGTAAATCGTACTAAGAGGTTCCCATTGAGTACAATGGACGTGAGGGGTGTTAATACCTTCCCCTCGCGTAACCGACTCCCGAACCCGGAACATTGGTTGCGATGACCCTATTTTTGTCCTTTCGTATTAGAGGTTTTCTCAATATTTTCCTTTCCTTTTTTGGGATAAATAAAGTTCGGTGGCGACTCTGTCGAACAACGTTTCCGCGCCTTTTGCATGAGGGTCGTATGTTTGAATGAACTTTTGAGGTGCGATAGTTGGCGACTCTGCTGGGGACTATTTGCTCCATTCAAGAGAGATTCGAGCCTATCTTAGGGTTTTATGAGGAGCGTTGTTTTTATTTTCTTATTTTCTTCTCGTTTATATATTTGTTCTCTTGTGGCTTTCTTATATGCTTGTTATCCTGCTTATTGGATCTTGGGATGACATCATGAGTAAGGCTCTACACCCGAGCTTTGGTAAAAGCAGATAGAACATATAGTTTAGAATTGGTAGTCGAGTAGTGTTAGTCCCCAAGGACTTGCTCCTTGTGTGCCTAGCATGAAATCTCCCCTAGAGGAGACCTATTCGTAGATCTGGTTGTAACACAACTAGCCTGTTGCACAACTTGATTAATGAAGGGTCCGTGATTCTGGGAACTCTTTTAGCACCAATTCTAATATTGGTGGTCGTGTAGTGTTAGTCTCCAAGGACTTGCTCCTTGTGTACCTAACATGAAGACTCCGCTCAGGAGAGACCTTGTCTCCATTATCATCGTAATACAGCTAGCCTGTTGCATGACACTGATGTGATTAGTGTCTGTGATCCTGGGAACTATATCCATCAACATAGAAACTATCTCGTGAGTGGATTTATGGGTAAAGAATTTAGATCTTCTCGTATAGGGTTCACCTGTAAGGTTTCTTTGTTCAGAAACTGTGGTTACTTACCCATTACAGTGTCTAGCTTCAGATTTGTTCGAAACTATGATGCTGCAATCCTGGATCTTGCATCTTACATTGAATATCATTTGCATTGCATTACATCTGTTGTGCATCTTGCATTTTCATTCCTCCAGCAGAATCTCATTTCTCCTTCCTTCATGTCCAGTAAATCAAACTGGTTCCTCGATACCAGTACGCAACTAGAGCCAACACAAGATGAATAATGGAGCAGATTCAACAAGAACAAGTCGCCTTCAGAGAAGAGTTGGACTCCATCAAAGGAAAGATTGACCAGATTCTTGAAGCCCTCCTCACAACCAGAAAGGAAGAAGAATAGTGTGAAACTGTTGTCGTCAACAACAATGGTTAGGTGCAAAGGTCTACCTCAAGACTCTTAGTCCCTGTTCCCAACCCCTACGGGATGCCAATGAACTTCACTACCGTAGCTGAAGGAACCACTTCTCAACCAATGCCAGTGCTTGGAGTTACTGTTGGAGCCATCCCGCAAGCCCAACTTACTGTTGTTCAGATCCCCGTTCCTCATACCGAAGATAACCTATTGGACTAGTATGACGATGTGCAAAACTATCATGCTGCTATTCCCATTGCTAGTCCTGTTGCTACCCAGGATTCAGAAGCTATCAAAATGTGTCGCGATCTAGCTAAAAAACTTCGAGTCATGGAGGGGCACAATTCAAACTCTCTCAGTGCTTTGAAGTTGTGCTTGGTGCCTCCCAAGTTCAAAGTGCCAGAATTTTCAAAGTATAAAGGCCTTAGCTGCCCGAACATTCATCTAAAGATGTATTGTTGCAAAATGGCTGCCTATGCTAGAGACGAAAAGCTGATGATTCATTGCTTCCAAGACAGTTTGACTAGGGCATCACTCGAATGGTATATGCAGTTGGAGCGTAATAGTGTGCGCACTTGGGCTAAGCTAGCTGATGTATTTGTCAAGCAGTACAAATATAATACTGATCTCGCTCCTAACCATACTCAACTTCAGAGTATGGCTCAGAAGGACAGCGAATCCTTCAAGGAGTACGCGCAACGATGGAGAGAGCTAGCTGCAAGGGTGCATCCACCACTTGTTGACTATGAGCTGATTGACATATTCATGGGTACCTTGCAAGACCAATACTATGAAAAGCTAATCGGTAGTGTCTCTGCTGGATTCTCTGACTTGGTAATCGTCAGTGAGAGAATTGAAGAAGGATTGAAGAGTAGAAAGACCCAAGGAGGTTCTAGCAGCCAGGCTGGTGCCAAGAAGCCTTTTAACAAATTCAAGAAGAAAGAGGGTGAAACAAATGTTGTCTCAGTGCAAAAAGGGCAAGCTCCTCAACAAGCTACCACTCCTATGCCTTATCAAATCCCCTACTATCAGTATCCGTATATTGCTGCTGCATAATATGCTCCAATGCCTTATCCTTCATCTGTTCAAGCAGTTCAAGCTCAAATGCCTCAGTAGCAGGCTCTTCAGCAACAGTCCTACAATCAGCAAGGATATCAGTATCCTCCTCAGCAACAACAACTGCAAGCCACTCAACAACAGCAAGGTGCTCGCCAACAGCGTCAACCTAATCAGCAGAAGACGTGGAGGCCAGATAGAGTTTTTGATCGTCTGCCAATATTGTATGCTAACATATTTGCTCAATTATTGAAGAAAAATTCCATTGCTTTGAGAGATTTAGCCCCTTCAACTGTCATTCCTACCGAGTATGATGCAAAGGCCCATTGTGACTTTCATAAGGGTGCTCCAGGTCATACAATCGAGAACCGTAGAGCTTTCAAGCATAAGGTTCAAGACATGATTAACAAGAATTCTATCAACTTCAATGGGAAGACTCCAAACGTCAATAACAATCCAATGCTGCCGTCAAACTAGTGCCAGCTACAAGTCAAACCAAATCAAATCAAGTCAAGTCAAGTTCACCCCCAGGGAAGGTAGTCATGTTGCCATTTCATCTTTTGCATTCTTGTATTTTGTCTTTATTTAAGTATTGTACGCTTTAAACATTGTCATTTCGTATTTGGTTTTTATTAATGTACCATTTATGCATATTTTGAATTAGTTATGTCGTATTCACTCATTATTTTCACTTATCACAAATCACAGACACATATTTTGTTCACTTCACACTCTTTATCAATTGTTGTTTAGCATGATTGAAGGGAGGATGATGAAAACGAAATACCTATGATTGCAAAAATGTATGTTATCAGACAGAATCTCGTCGATGATGTACATGCATTGTTTCAAATCCCCAAACACTGGAGATACAAGGAGTTAATCCCTAGTAAACCACTTCGAGCTTAGAAGTAGCAGTTTCCTTCGGATCTATAAACCCTTACACTCAACCTGGGGCATGGTAGTATTCAGTTAATCCAATTTCACACTCAAATTACAAAGAAAAAAATCCAAAGACATGATGGTTGTTCATCAAAGACCCATGACTTGTTAGTCACCATCCTCCAACAAAATTCAAAAAAAAAAATCAAAAGCCTGCTAAGTGGAACACCTCAAAGGGGACTTAGGAAAAAATCGAGGCAATCCCGATGAATTTGACAAGAGAAATCAGTCCATGCAAAAGTTAAGCATCAAAACAAAATCAAAAGAGGCTCTCGAAACCCTCATTCAAAAATGAATAAGATTCAACGGCCACCATATTAAGATCAAAAGGGTCACTGACATCCATCGAAACAAAATAAGGTGACTGCCATTTCGAACATACCTTGAATCATCAAGCTTACACCGTCAAAACAAATATGCACATAATTAACTGAACGTAGGACCAGAGATCATTGTGAAGAAGGGGTGGGTACAAATCATATTTTGAGCCTAATATCCTTTGTTTCCTAAACCGTGAACCAGACCATATTATAACCTTCGAAAGACCTAATTGAGGCGGGATTATTCTGAAAGCATGCTATTGCAAGGTTGCATAAACTGACTCCTCACATATATGCTAATCATCAGCATCAGTGTCATTATCCTTGTTATGTTTTTCACACCAAGTAAATTAGCACAACGCCTGGACTAACGATCCATTCATCTCACACTATCACAACACTCTAATCAATAAATGACTCTTTTTTAAAACTTGCATGAACTTTGCATTAAGATTACTATTTGTGAAAGTGCAAATTTAACGACAAATCAGTGCTTGACATCAAAGACATTCCAACAATGGGGCAATCAAGTAAGAACTTGACTACCAGTGGGTGACACAAAGCAAGGTTACCTCAAAACCCACAGGCTGGGGCAAATCATTCAAAAGCTCAATCAGGGGCAAGCCATCTCAAAGCATCAAAGTTCAGCTGCAACTTCAGAACTGGTTAATCAAGAGCTGACTATTACTATGTTCAAATTGGGGCAAGAGCAGGTCACCCTGACCATAAAGCAGAGTTGCAATATTCTCTGAAGCGAGTTCACGATAAATCATCAAGTGATCATACTTGGAGCATAAAAAGCATCTTTGTCTCTTCAATCAGGGTGTCTTCGGTGAACTGCGTGTCGAGGAAATCAATCCCTCCCACCACCCAAAGTCCAATCCGCATTGGCAACTACGGAAAGTCCGCCACGCTAGTACCTTTTGTATCCAATCACCCGTCTGTAATCATACGCATCATATGCATCACATTCTCTATCATAAGCACCATCTTGCATCATATGCATACTTCAAAACCATATTATATTCCCTAGCACTTACATCTTCGTGCATCAACATTTACATTTGCATTTCCATTTGATATGGAGCATCATTTTATCATCAAGCATTCATATATGCAAGTCAAGGTTCAGGATCAATCTCGAGATTTTCAAGACCGTTTTTAGCCTATCCAGGAGAAGTTTATTTAAGGTCGTGGGCGTTCCCCACGAAGTTGTTTCAACCTTGTGGTTGATGAGATTTCAAAAGCAAGGTTCAGCCTAGTCAGGGGAATGTTATTCAAGACCTTTTGTTGAGCAAGTTCAAAAAGTAAAACTCGGCCCAACTAGGGGCATTTTCTTCAAAGTTCATG
This sequence comes from Lathyrus sativus, assembly GCA_963859935.3. Taxonomy (NCBI): domain Eukaryota; kingdom Viridiplantae; phylum Streptophyta; class Magnoliopsida; order Fabales; family Fabaceae; genus Lathyrus; species Lathyrus sativus. The sequence continues at coordinate 178,362,830 of OZ012737.1, forward strand.
AGCGTTCCTCATGAAATTATTTCAATCTTTTGTGGTCAAGACTGTGATCTCCAGGAAAGTTGGTGGGTGTTCCTCATTATATTGTGTTCTCAACCTTTTGTTGTTGAAATTTGCGTCCCTAGCTCAACCAGTAGCATCTTTTCTCCGACTCAGTGGGCGGTTCCCGTTGATTTGTTTCAATCTAATCTTCCTCTTGGGTGTTCCCCAATGAGTTATCTCCAGCAAACTTGACCTTTTGTCGATTGCCTTACTATCATCCTTTTGGTGATAGTCGAACCTCGTCGGTTCATCCTAGCCTGCATCCTTTTGGTGTTGGTTGAATCCAAATCTGGGAAGTTCCTATCATCCTTTTGGTGGTAGCAACTTGTGTGTGTATATTCGGTTCATCATCCTTTTGGTGCCAAATTGTGCGAGTGTCGTTCTATCACTTTTTGGTGGTAGCAACTGGTGTACGTGTGTCACTCCATCATTCTTTTGGTGATGGGTCTGTCATCTTTTTGGTCCCAGATTGTGCGAGTGGTCCTCTACATCCTTTGGTGTCAGGGCTGTGTGTGTGAGTTTGCTCCATCATCCTTTTGGTGATGAGTCTGTCATCCTTTTGGTGCCAGATTGTGCAAGTGTTGTTAAATCATCCTTTTGGTGGTAGCAACTTGTGTGTGTGAGTTCACTCCATCATCCTTTTGGTGATGGGTCTGTCATATTTTTGGTGCCATATTTTGTGAGTGTTCCCTACATCCTTTTCGTTTCAGGGTTATATGTGTTTCGCTCTATCATCCTTTTGGTGATGGGTCTGTCATCCTTTTGGTGTCAGATTGTGCGAGGCTTCCCTACATCCTTTTGGTGTCAGGGTTGTGTGTGTGAGTTTACTCCATCATCCTTTTAGTGATGGGCCTGTCATTCTTTTAATTCCAGATTGTGCGAGCGTCGTTCTATCATCCTTTTGGTGGTAGAAACTTATATGTGTGAGTTCACTCCATCAACCTTTTGGTGATGGGTTTGTCATCCTTTTGTTGCTAGATTGTCTGAGTGTTGCCTACATCCTTTTGGTGTCAGGCTCTGTGTGGTTTGCTCTATCATCCTTTTGGTGATGGGTCTGTCATCATTTTGGTGTCAGGGTTGTGCGTGTGTCGCTCCATCATCCTTTTGGTGCCATATTGTGAGAGTGTTCTCTACATCCTTTTGGTGTCAAGGCTGTGTGTGTGTCACTCCATCATCCTTTTGGTGATGGGTCTGTCATCCTTTTGGTTCCAGATTGTGCGAGTGTTCCATTACATCCTTTTGGTGTCAGGGTTGTGTGCTTCGCTCCATCATCCTTTTGTTGTTGGGTCTGTCATCCTTTTGGTGCCAGATTATGCGACTGTATCCCTACATCCTTTTGGTTTCAGGGTTGTGTGTGTCGCTCCATCATCCTTTTGGTGATGGGTCTATCATCCTTTTGGTGCCAGATTGTGCGAGTGTTCCCTACATCCTTTTGGTGTTAGGGTTGTGTGTGTTTCGCTCCATCATCCTTTTGGTGATGAGTATATCATCCTTTTGGTGTCAGATTGTGCGAAGGTTCCCTACACCCTTTTTGTGTCAGGGCTGTGTATGTGTCGCTCCCTCATCCTTTTGGTGATGGGTCTGTCATCCTTTTGGTGCCAAATTATGTGAGTGTTCTCTACATCCTTTTGGCGTCAGGGATGTGTGTGTGTGTCGCTTCATCATCTTTTTGGTGATGGGTCTGTCATCCTTTTGGTGCCAGATTGTGCGAGTGTTCCCCTACCTCTTTTTGGTGTCACGGTTGTGTGTGTTTCGCTCCATCATCCTTTTGGTGATGGGTCTGTCATCCTTTTGGTTCCAGATTGTACGAGTGTTTCCCCCACATCCTTTTGGTGTCAGGGATGTGTGTCTGTTGCTCTATCATCCTTTTGGTGATGGGCCTGTCAACCTTTTGGTGCCATGTTGTGCGAGTGTTCCCCTGCATCCTTTTGACGTCAGGGTTGTGTGAGTTTGCTCCATCATCCTTTTGGTGATGGGTCTGTTATTCTTTTGGTGCCAGATTGTGTAAGGTGTCCCTACATCCTTTTTGTGTCAGGGTTATATGTGTTTCGCTCCGTCATCCTTTTGGTGATGGGTCTTACATCCTTTTGGTGCCAGATTGTGTGAATGTTCCCCTACATCCTTTTGGTGTCAGGGCTGTGTGAGTTTCGCTCCATCATCCTTTTGGTGATGGGTTTGTCATCCTTTTGGTGCAGATTATGTGAGTGTTCCATACATCCTTTTGGTGTTAGGGCCGTGCGTGTCGCTCCATCATCCTTTTGGTGATGGGTCTGTCATCCTTTTGGTGTCAGATTGTGCGAGTGTTCCATTACATCCTTTTGGTGTCAGGGTGTTGTACCCCAAAATTTTCCCAACCTTTTCTTTACTTGGCTTGTGTTTCATTTCATTTTCGCATTTCTACATTTGCATAACATTTATGTTCGAGGCAGGGGATCAAGGTTTTCCGTGGCTCAGATTTCTTTTAGTGCAAGAGACTGAACAGCGAGCATTAGAGGCTCCGACGTTTATTTTACCCAAAAATCAAGCGATCAATTTTATTTTATTTTACAGGACATTTTCAGAGCAGGAGACAGCATGCAGGCTATATTAAGCATTCTCACAGTTGGCATATTCAAGAACAAGTTTCAGAAGCTTAACAGAGCATAAAACGTTTGAAAAAAGACCAATGTGCAGGTTTCCATCCAAAAGGCGCCAAAATTCAAATTTTGAAGGTGTTAACCGATTAACCAAATGGTTAATCGATTAACCAAGTCAAAATCAAGTCAAATTTGAAGTTTTGAAGGTGTTAATCGGTTCACCCATATGGTTAATCGATTAACCAGTGCAAATTTCAGCTATGTACGTGAATTTTCAAGTGAAGCCACTTTGGGGTCAATTTTTATCACTTGTGAATTGTTTTTAAACTAGAGGAATGACCTAGAGCCACTTAAAAATTTGGATTAGTTTTCAAATTAATCCAATTCTCTCCAAATCCCCACTCCTCATTCCAAAGCAATTTTCACAAACCACACTCCAAGCCTCATTTGGATCCAAGCCTAAGGGGTATTTAAATGATCTACTCTAAACCTCACACATCTAATCCTCATAATTTCAATTTCATTTTAGAATTCATTCTTACTCTCTCAATTTTCTCTCAACTTCTCCATTCCCAAACCTTCACCAAAGCTCTTCTTTGTTTGAATTCATTGATTCTCCATTGAAATCATTGATTTCTAAGAGCTAAACCTTTATCCATCATCCTCATTGAATCAATTTCTTCATCCAATTTTCGTGCAAGTTTGGATCTGAATTTTGAAGTTGCTTTGAAAGAGCTTATTTGGACTATTTTGGCTTAATTGTGGTGGATCTTCACTCCTAAAACAAGAACACACTTGGATCTTCAATAATCTTCGGGTTTCTTGCTTAGATCTGCTTAATTGGAGTAAATCAACACTAACCGAAGCAATTCTCCGCTTCGTAGGTTGGAATTCTTGATCCTACTTTAATTTTGATCTTATTTGCATAATTCTCACGTGGATCTTCATTTTTGATTGATTTTGCTATTTTGATTCATATGATTTGTGATCTTGTTGGTCTAATGTGTTTACATGTTTATTGGATCACTGTTTGCTGGTTTAAATTCGTGCATAATTGATTATGTGATGATCCGGATCATTGGATAAGTGCTTATATGCTGAAAATGTTGTTCTGTTGCTGTTTTTCTGCTTCTGGCACAGTGTTAACCGATTAACCAACACAAATATTCAAATTTTAAGCCATTTTTCAATGGTTAATCGATTAACCCCTGGTGTTAATCGATTAACACTGTGCCAACAAGCCTGTTTTGCCGTTTTTCTTGCTTGTTTTGGTGCTCACTCACTTCGAATCTTCATAGATCACTACGATGCATTAGGAGTGAGATGTTTTGGATATATGTCGTTGTTCTTGATTGTTTAATCATGATTTTATCGACACACGTGTCCGTTTTCCACTTGAATGCACACTTTCTTAGTTGTTGTGCAAGGTGATGATGTGCTTGCATGTTCATGTTTGCTTGCCTTCTTTCTTCCTTCTTCGTTGCATCTCTCATATGCATGCTTGAGGTTGAGATGTGTTTGTGGAGGCTACTTCCCCACACTTTTTTCCTCCCTCACTTTCATTCTAATCGTGCATTACATGTTTGTATACTTGCATTATATTATGCTTTCTTCTTCTCCTTCTTTTGTTTGTCTTTGCCATGTTCCCTTAGGACCTCTAATCTTTCTTGTTTAAGAGAGATTATGATAGACCTTAGGCTTGAATCCATGCATGATAAAATTAGGTAGCATTCCCTTTTATCCCAATCATAGGTGCATTTTGTATGAGAACATTAGGTTGAGTCTTAGTCTCCCTTTAGAGTGTCTCTCTCTTCTCATCTTCAAACTTTCTCAAAACATCTAATAAAGGTTAAGGATTATTGTATGTTACGAGCCATAAGTACTTGGGAAATGGTGATTGGGGGGCTTCCTCTCAATTATCTAGAGTGTTTAGCGTATGTCCTCTGGACGATATGTGACGCATTCGCTCCTAGGTCATAATCTTTAGTGCAACATGACTTATAAACAATAATCAATGCATTTCTTCTCTAAAAAACACAAAAACAAAATTCAAATCATTTTATCCTTCGAGATCTTAATTTGGAAAACCTTTTTCATAATGAGAGTTTTGTTAAGTCTTGGTTCTACCGCAAACAGGTAACGCCTAACTCTCCAATGGTCGAGCAACATACACCTAACTACTAGAACTAAGTTTTAACCCTACTCGGGTAAAACATTTTGAACCAACCGGTGTTCTCGTTAGCCCGAACTACGCCTGCTCTGATTTCTCATACCATATGAGAATACGTAGGCACAAGACGACGATGTCTTGGCAATCAACCTTCCCCCACCTTTCACCCTTAGTTAGCCGAACTACGTTGACTCTGACTTTCCCATTGCACGAGGGAGTACGTAGGCATAGAGCGGCGATGCTCTATCGAGTCTCTTTTCTTTTCTTTTATCCCTGAGTTGTAGCTTAGATAGTAAACACCCTTTTAGATAATCAACAAAGCGTGGATCTCGTCGAGTACGACAGACGTGAGGGGTGCTAACGCCTTCCCCTTGCGTAACCGACTCCCGAACCCGAGACATGGTTGTGATGACCTGTCTTTTCCCGTTTTTGTTAGGTTTTCTCTGATTGTTTCCTTTCCCTCTTTTGGGATAAATAACGAACGGGGGTGACTCTTCTTCCATTGGCGTCCCCTCTTCGCAGCAATGCGACACAGGGTTGTGTGTGTTTCGCTCCATCATCCATTTGATGATGGGTTTGTTATCCTTTTGGTGTCAGATTGTGCGAGTGTTTCTCCACATCCTTTTAGTGTCAGGGCTGTATGTGTCGCTCCATCATCCTTTAGGTGATGGGTCTGTCATCCTTTTGGTGCCAGATCGTGTGAGTGTTCCCTATATCCTTTTGGTGTTAGGGTTGTGTTTTTTTTGCTCCATCATCCTTTTGGTGTCATATTGTGTGAGGGTTCCCTACATCCTTTTTGTGTCAGGGTTATATGTGTGTCGCTCCATCATCCTTTTGGTGATGGGTCTTACATCCTTTTGGTGCCAGATTGTGTGAATGTTCCCCTACATCCTTTTGGTGTCAGGGCTGTGTGAGTTTTGCTCCATCATCCTTTTGGTGATGGGTTTGTCATCCTTTTGGTGCAGATTATTTGAGTGTTCCCTACAACCTTTTGGTGTCAGGGTTGTGCGTGTCGCTCCATCATCCTTTTGGTGATGGGTTTGTCATCCTTTTGGTGCCAGATTGTGCGAGTGTTCCATTACATCCTTTTGGTGTCAGGGTGTTGTACCCCAAAATTTGCCCAACCTTTTCTTTACTTGGCTTGTGTTTCATTTCATTTTCGCATTTCTACATTTGCATAACATTTGTGTTCGAGGCAGGGGATCAAGGTTTTCCGTGGCTCAGATTTCTTTTAGTGCAATAGACTGAACAACGAGCATTAGAGGCTCCGACGTTTATTTTGCCCAACAATCAAGCGGTCAATTTTATTTTATTTTGCAGGACATTTTCAGAGCAGGAGACAACATGCAGGCTATATCAAGCATTCTCACAGTTGGCATATTCAAGAACAAGTTTCAGAAGCTTAACAGAGCTTAAAACGTTTGAAAACAGACCATTGTGCAGGTTTCCCTCCAAAAGGCGCCAAAATTCAAATTTTGAAGGTGTTAACCGATTAACCAAATAGTTAATCAAATAACCAAGTCAAAATCAAGTCAAATTTGAAGTTTTGAAGGTTTTAATCAGTTAACCCATATGGTTAATCGATTAACCAATTCAAATTTCAGCTCTGTACGTGAATTTTCAAGTGAAGCCACTTTGGGGTCCAATTTTTATCACTTGTGAATTGTTTTTAAACCAGAGGAAGGATCTAGAGCCACATAAAAATTTGGATTAGTTTTCAAATTAAGCCAATTCCCTCCAAATCTCCACTCCTCATTCCAAAGCAGTTTTCATAAACCACACTCCAAGCCTCATTTGGATCCAAGCCTAAGGGGTGTATAAATGATCTACTCCAAACCTCACACATCTAATCCTCATAATTTCAATTTCATTTCAGAATTCATTCTTACTCTCTCAATTTTATCTCAACTTCTCCATTCCCAAACCTTCACCAAAGCTCTTATTTGTTTGAATTCATTGATTCTCCATTGGAATCATTGATTTCTAAGAGCTAAACCTTTATCCATCATCCTCATTGAATCAATTTCTTCATCCAATTTTCGTGCAAGTTTGGATCTGAATTTTGAAGTTGCTTTGAAGGAGCTTATTTGGACTATTTTGGCTTGATTGTGGTGGATCTTCACTCCTACAACAAGAACACACTTGGATCTTGAAGAATCTTCGGGTTTCTTGCTTGGATCTGCTTAGTTGGAGTAAATCAACACTAACCAAAGCAATTCTCCGCTTCGTAGGTTGGAATTCTTGATCCGACTTTGATTTTGAGCTTATTTGCATAATTCTCATGTGGATCTTTATTTTTGATTGATTTTGCTAATTTGATACATATGATTTGTGATCTTATTGGTCTAATGTGTTTACATGTTGATTGAATCACTGTTTGCTGGTTTAAATTCGTGCATAATTGATTATGTGATGATCCGGATCATTGGATAAATGCTTATGTGCTGAAAATGTTGTTCTGTTGCTGTTTTTCTGCTTCTGGCACAATGCTAACCGATTAACCAACACGAATATTCAAATTTTCAGGCATTTTTCAATGGTTAGTCGATTAACCCCTGGTGTTAATCGATTAACATTGTGCCAGCAGGCCTGTTTTGCTGTTTTTCTTGCTTGTTTTGGTGCTCACTCACTTCGAATCTTCATAGATAAATATGATGCATTAGGAGTGAGATGTTTTAAATATATGTCGCTATTCTTGATTGTTTAATCATGATTTTGTCGAAACGCGTGTCCGTATTCCACTTGAATGCACACTTTCGTAGTTGTTGTTCAAGGCGATGATGTGCTTGCATGTTCATGTTTGCTTGCCTTCTTTCTTCCTTCTTCGTTGCATCTCTCATATGCATGCTTGACGTTGAGATGTGTTTGTGGAGGCTACTGCCCCACACTTTTTTCCTCCCTCACTTTCATTCTAATCGTGCATTACATGTTTGTATACTTGCATTATATTATGCTTTCTTCTTCTCCTTCTTTTGTTTGTCTTTTCCATGTTCCCTTAGGACCTCTAATCTTTCTTGTTCAAGAGAGATTATGATAGACCTTAGGCTTGAATCCATACTATCGCATCGCTGCGAAGGAGGGGCCGACAAAGACAGAAGAGTCACCACCGTTCGTTATTTATCCCAAGGAGAGGGAAAGGAAATGATAAGAGAAAACCTAACGAAAAGGGAATAAGATAGGTCATCGCAACCAAATCATGGGTTCGGGTGTCCGTTACGCAAGGGGAAGGTATTAGCACCCCTCACGTCCGTCGTACTCGACGGGATCCACGCTTGTTATCTATCTAAAGGGCGTTGAACTATCTAGCTACAGGCCACAAAGACAAAAGAAAAGAAGAGAGACTCGATAGAGCATCGCCGTTCTATGCCTACATATTCCCTCGTGCAATGAGAAAGTTAGAGTCAACGTAGTTCAGGAAACTACGGGTGAAAGTGGGGGAAGGTCGCTCGCCAAGACATCATCGTCTTGTGCCTACGTATCCTCGCCTGTTATAAGAAATCAGAGCAAACGTAGTTCGGGCTGACACGACTACAGGTTGGTTCAAGTGTTTTAAACCGAGTAGGGTTAAACAGTGGTTCCAACAGTTAGGGACGATGCCTGTTTGCGGTAGAACCAAGAGTTAACAACACTCTTTTTATGAAAATGATTTTCCAATTAAGATCCCGAAGGATAAAACGATTTGATGTTTTTGTGTTTTGTGTTTTTTAAGACAAGAAGTGGATTGAGTTATGGTTTGAAACTCATGTCGCACTAAAGACTATGACTTGAGAGCGAATCCGTCGCATATCACCCAAAGGGCACACGCTAAACACTCTAGATAGTTGAGAGGATGCCCCCAACCATCATTTCTCAAATACTTAAGGCTCGTAGCGTACGGCAAAAATCTTTCTTTATTAAGTGTTTTGAATTGTTTAGGAGATAGGAAGAGAAAGACATAGACTAAGGGGGATCTGGACCTTAAAGTTGTCATGCACAATGCTCCTAAAGTTATGATGAAAGGGAAGAACTACCCTAAAGTTATCATGCATAGGATTGAACACCTAATGTCTCTCCTACTCCCATCCTAAACGGAGGGACTAGGAATCCTAGGGGGATCATGGCTAAAGGCCAAGTAAACACTAAATAATTCACTCACAAATGAAATGAGAAAGAAAATAAATTGATTGGAATAAATAATAAGCCACAAAGCACATGAAAAATAAAATGATAAAATAAAACAAAAATAAAATAAAAATGATGGCAAAATAATTCCACACATTAAAATATGAGAATATGATTTTTCTGGATTTTTTGATATTTAAAACTATTTTTAAAAAGAATAAAAGTTAAATAATAAATAAATAAAAATAAAAGAAATAAAATAAACAAAACACTAAAAATAAGAAAGTGCCCTCCTAAGGCTTGAACCCAAGACCTTGGGGCTGCATGCACAAAACTATGCCAATCCTGCCAACCACAAACGCGTGAAAACAATTGGAAAGGAAAAGAAAAAAAGTTAAAAACAAAGAAAATAACAAAAATACGACAAAAAAGCCCCCGCTGGGGTCGAACTCAGGTTTAGGCGCATGATAAGGTACTTAAGGCAAGGCAATTAACCACTGGGGTGGCGATACATCCGTTGTATCAAGCCATCCCATCTCAATATGTACCAAAACAAACACGGAGGCTGGGCAAAGTTGAAGGCAAGACCAAGGCAAATTGTATCATACGGTTTCAATCCAAACTCTCTCAATTCTTATCCAAATTCAGTGAAATAAAAGTCTATCTCACTTGTTTTTTCATCATGAAGAGGATGGTATCAACCAACCTTTAAAATAATGCACCTAACTAAAAACATGACTGGTCATGCAAAGCAAGGTTTTGACAATGCGTTTTGACATTCAAAGATTAATACATATGTTTTTAGAGATATATGAAAGTCTGAGCAACTTGTAAACATGATATGGAAAGAGTTCTAACAGCAAGTTTGATTAAAAACACTTAGAATAAAAAAAAGGCTTATGAGTTGTGATTGAAGAAATTGGTGTTTTAAGACAGATTTTCAAATCAACAGTATCAATGATCTCATGACAGTGGACAAGTTGTTAAACTTCACACACACAAACACATTGCAATGGTTAAAAAAAAGGCACCTGATGATATTAATGGTTTACGAACCTCAAAGCAACATGCTGACAGAATTAACACATCAACAAATTCAAAACAGTTTGTGAACAACAAGTGTAAGAGAAAGCCAACAATCAATCTTTTCAAAAGAAAACAAACAAACCAAGTCGTTGGCTGGACTAGATCACAACGGGAATGCCTAGCCACTATTAAACATATTAAGACAATTTGAACAAAGCAAAAAATGCAACACAATGCAAACATATATGTATCAACCAAATATGAATTAGAACAAAGTCTGATGGGAATCTAAGTTGGTCCACCTCTTAACAAATCTGGACAGTAAACTAAATGAAGAGCCAAGCATTCTTATATTATCAAATTTGGAGCTTAGTCTTGTTATGGTTTCAACAAGGCACTCATGACAGCAATCAAACTGAACCAGCAATGTACGCACGAAGGAAACTTCTAAGCACTAAACTAGACCCTACCTAGACTGCTTAAAAACTGTCACCAGGCAAAACATGTGCATGTGTTCCAACAGTTGGCATAAAACAAAGATACATCAAAAACAGTTGGCATCATATGAAAGATTTGAACAATCCTAAACATCAGGCCCAGGCATCATACATTCTGTCAGCAGCCCTTAAACAAGGCAAACTAAAACAGTCCCAAATCTTAATAATAGTAGGCTTTTGGATGCCATATTCTTGATGCACCAAGAGCAATAACCCTAAAGTCTTAAAGCCCTTGATAAAATCTACCAACCTCTCCTAGACTGTCTAAAACACACCTCCAAAGAATGACCAAACAATCCTAAGTTCAAAACCAAACTTAACTTGATTCCAAGACTGCTCCAAAACCAACAACATAAATCTAACAACCTCTTATAATCTAAATCTGAATTAACAAACCCCAATTCTTAAGCAAAGTTATGACAGCATAGAAAACTATCCTGAACATGCCACAACTCAAGGGTAGAACTGGTACTAAAACAAGACCTTGACATGACCATGCCAAGCCTTAACGAATACAAACCAACACAAAGAGTTCATCAATTCTAAGCACTTAACATGTGTTAACAGATCCAACCTTAACACCAATTCCAAAAACAGCCTGCTGCATAAACTTTAATAACAGTCTCATGCACACCACAAAATGTTAGGCAAGTCCAAGTATGCACTAAGTGAATCCCCCTAATGAGAGACAACAAGCATAACAATGCTTGAGATCTAAGCAGCTAACCTAGGCCTCTCATATTAACAGCTTTCAAAACAGTTATGTATGCTAAGGAACACAAACTTGACATATCAATGTCAACAATACACCACCTATCTCAATAGGACACATCAATACTTACACAACAACAACCCACACACATATTGTTCTCAGTTGTAATCCAATAACACTTGTACATCTCAAAAAGAATCAACCATTCTAGCACCAAAACCCCTAGCACAACATGCCAACAATCATGAATCATTTCAACAGCAGCACACGAATCTCAAAGTTCAAAAACCTAAAACTGGACAACATCCTTAATTTTTCATTAATTTGATGAATTCCAAATGAAATATGCCTTTACAAAGACACGGTACTCAACAGCAGATCATGGAAAACAGGATGAAAACTCAATTGAGCCAGAAAGTTTTGGTAGGAGCAGCAACACATTATAATGTTAGGTCAAACAAACTGATCAATACATATATGACAGGGCAGCTGCTACTTCACCAACAGGTTTTAATATGAAAAATAGTTTTATCACAGTGGTGAACCAATGAGTAGACAAACTTCAAACAGAAACATGACAGCATATCAATGTATCATGTTTCAACAACATACACCAAGGGCAAAATAACCATGTTCTTACAAAAGCAACACATACACATGTTGACCTAAACTGCAGCCTAGCAATACTTGTATGCCTAAAGAATTGACAGTTTTACAACTAAACATCTACAATCAGTAAAGCCACATTTAAACAGAAACAATAGCAGGTTGACATAACAATGCCAACATCAAACATCAATTCATTATACGGCTTCAAATGACAGTTACCACTTCATGATAGCAAGCACAACCAGTTTAAATTACAACAGTTATGAGCTTACCATATTCAAGGCATTTTGACAGCATAACCACTATTTATCATAAAAATGTCCAAACCAACCAACAACATAAACATGATGCATAATGAGGAGGTTTAGGACTACATACCTCTTGTAGACCTCCTTGAGCAAGCTAGCAGCAAGATACCCCTCCCTCCTTTGAGCTAACTTTGAAATTCTGTCCTTTTGGAATAGCAAGTGATCTTTAGGGCAGTTTGAGGGTTGTGTTATGGAGAGTATGGAATGGAAAGAAACTTGGGAAATGGTTTAATATTGAGAGAAATTCGCAGGCTTGGATCAAAGAATGCAAAAACTCAACTTCTGATTTTTGCACAAAATGGTGGCTAGGGTTTGCTCAGCTGCTCCTCAGCTTAAATATGAGGTGAGAAAAGGGTTTTGGGGGTTTTACCATGGTAAAAGAATAATGGTGCATATATGAGATTAATTGATATTTTGATTCAATGGTGGATTGTGCAATGGTACATGAGCAGGCCTGCATCCTCTTGCCTCCTGTTGTTTTCTGTTTGAGTGGAAGGAGAGAATAAAGGCAGCATATGGCAGTTTTTGTCCATTCCTTGTTTTTGGTAAGAATTTCAAAAATGAGCAAAAATGGTACATTGGGTGTTGGTTCATTTTTGGCAATGTTTGGCATGCTCCCAAATCAGCATCATGCGCATGAAAAGAGAAACATGAGTGTGCTGCACAAATGAGTGAATCTGAAAATCATATATTTCATCTTTTGAAAAAAGTGTTCAACACACCAACTTTGAGCAATGATAACTTTGTGCACACAACTTCATTATATGGTGAAACTAGAAGCACTATATACCCATGGGGGTATATATATTGAAGATGAAACCAGAATCATCATTCTTCTAAAGACAATCGCAAAAAGCAAGAGACGCAAGCAAGCAAACAAGATCAACAAAGATCAAGAGAGTATCATCGCATACAACTTTATCAATCAAAGCTTCGTCTACAAGCTACAAGTAAAAATGGTGATTCATGGAACGGTATAACATTTTTACTTTAGAAAATTTATACAAGTGTTCTTTAAAAACCACATTACACTACACCACTTACCTAATACTTTCAAAATTATTTTAAAATACTTGTTCTAATTGAAATTAAGTATTTTTACAAAAACCTTCAGTGTTAACCGATTAACCATATGGGTTAACCGATTAACACAATTTAAAATTATGTTTTTGGGACTTCATAACAGTGTTAACCGATTAACCATATAGGTTAACCGATTAACACTTGTAAAATTTCAAATATTTAAACGTTGGAAAGGTGTTAACCGATTAACACTGTAACAACAAGCAAAAATAGCAGCTTTTCATGAAGAATTGCATTCTTCTATTTTTTCCTACTGGCTATTTTTTCTGTCCCAAAGTCATACCTTTTTGGAAAGGTTTTTCACTCTTATAAATTGATTTCAATTTCAAATCAAAAAAAAACCTTCAAGAAACAAATTAATCAAATTACTCTTTGTCTTCAACCTTTTGAATTTTCATTAAGTGTTCAAATCATTTTTTGAAAGAAGCATTGAAATAACTTTCACACTCTCGCAACCTTCTTTCACAAAGAACACTTGTATATCTTATCTGAGTATAATTTGTTTCGAGAAAAAGATCAACCTTGAAGATTGATAAACAACTTTCCATCAATTATTTTATCAAGAACATTTTGTGTTTTACCTTGTTGTCCAGGACTGTTGGAAACAAGTGAAGTGTATTGAAGAGGATTGTTCTTAAACACTTTGATTACCTATAGGTTTAGATAGTAAGCATCACTTTGGATGTGATTAGGTTGTACAATAATTCTGAACTATAGTGAAATTCTCTTTCGGGTTGAAAGGGGAGTGGAGTACCTTTGGAGTGTGAAGGGAACCACTATAAATCTTCTTGTGTCTCTTTTTCTTTCTGCCTTTACTTTCAGTCATAACATAACAACAAGAAAAAGAACCAAGGAGCCTTAACAAGATTGCTAATAATTTTTGAAGATCCTAATTCACCCCCCCCCTCTTAGGCGCAGTTACTACTTACACGATGCTCTCTTTTATTTAGCGAATGCCTGCTTGGATTAGCAGATGATCAAATGTTATTGAGCCGGCCTCCAGGTTCGATGCCTGTTTTTTATTTAACAGATGCCTGGCAGCAATGTCAGACCTTCTTATCAATTGTTATTGATTCGGCCTTCGGGTTTGATGCTCGCTTTTATTTAGCGAATGCCTGCTTCGATTAGCAGATGATCACTTGTTATTGAGCCAGCCTCCGGGTTCGATGTTTGTGGTGTTACGCAGATGCCTGATGGTGATATCAGACGATCTTTCCGAATTAGTGTCATTGCCTGCATATTAGCAGATGTTTCTTCCGACTACGTGTCGATGTTCTAGATTAGTAATCAGTTAGTTTGTTGCCGTTGCAATTGGATTCAGTTATTTCCGGAGATTTTTGTCCCCGTAAACAAGTTTATTCAGTTTCAATTTCATTCTACGGTTATGAAATTTCCAGGTTCTTTGGTATTCAACCGTCTTTTACCTCGAAGGTTTGAAAGTCGTTCGCCTTTCATCTCTTCAGGTCCAAGTCACTTGAATAGGGGCAGTTGTTGCACCCCAAAATTTGACCAACCTCTTTTCTTAATCTTTGGCTTATGTTTCATTGCATTTTTGCATTTTTGCATTTGCATAGCATAGTTCTTACAGGGGATCAAGTGTTTGTATGTGTCCTATCCAAGAGGAGAGCCTTATTGACCACAAGCTCAAGCAGAGGCACAGGTACAAGCCATCAAGTGGGTATTATTATCATGAAGTTATCAGAGCCTCCTAAAGGGGAGAGGTGTGCCATATCTCATTGTCAAAGGACCATCAGAAGGTTGTCAAGGGGTCCATGAAGATTTATCATTGGTGTATCATGAGTTAGGGGCTTGTTGAGTACCTCAGAGGTCATTGTGGAGTGGGAATGGTCATTCAGTTCATTTGCACAATGCTTAGGCAAAAAGGGTGAAATTAGGGTTTCACTTTTAATCAGGATAAATTTGTTTTTAGGAGCAAGACTTGTTTCCATGGTCTTCCATATGCCCTAAGGTGTTTGGGGATGGGAGATTGACCATCAATTTTAATCAGAAGAGTTTCAATTGATCATTCAATTGAAAATCAAGAGATTTGGGGAAAAACTCAACTGTACAGTGAAAAAGTCAACTCCTGACTTTTTAAGGTCAAGATCATGATCCTTAAGTTCAATATGACCAATGGATAGAATTTTATCAAGAAAAGTCAAGGGAATCATGAAAAATCAAGAGTTGTTGAAAGTTGCCATTTTGGGATTTAGGGTTTTAGAAACTTTCTATTTTTGGAAAGTTTCATGGTTCAAGCAGCCATCTTCAAGGCCATTTTTATTCATTATCAAGGTTTCAAATGGACTTGGCTAAAACATCAAAGTTGTTCCTTGTATTTCAAGCTTTCTTTTGAGTACCAATTCATAATCATATGATACTTGGAGCTCAAGTTATGATCAATCAAAGTTGAGGATTTCAATGACTTCAAAATTGGCAAGTTCAGGCAGATTTTTGGACCCACTTTGCAAGCCAAATTTTATCACTTTCATGATGTCAAAGGAAACTTTGTCCCAAATGAAAGTTATATATCATGTTCCAAGCTTTCCAAAAAGTCCAAGAAGTCCTCAGTATGATTTGTGAAGCTCAAGTTATGGATGTTCAAAGTTGAGAAAAAATAAGCCTAAATCCATAACTTAAACTTTTTTCTAAGTTATTTATGGACAGCTTGCATGGCCTAATTTTCACCATCATTTTTCATGGTCTTCCAATCCTCAAATCAAGATGATTTTAACATGAAATTTGTTTTACTCCATGCCTTCTTTCATTTGAGCACAAGACCTATGGGTATATAGTGTAGGTATCTTGCCTTGCATACCAAGCTTGTATGAGTTGTCTTCATCAAAACACAAAAGCCTTAAAGCTTGATTCTACACATCGAACCCGAAGGCCGGATCAATAACAATTGATCATATGCTAATCCAAGCAGGCATTCGCTAAATAAAAGCGAGCATCGAACCTGAACGCCGGATCAATAACAATTGATAAGAATGTCTGACATCGCTGCCAGGCATCTGTTAAATAAAAAACAGGCATCGAACCCGAAGGCCGGATCAATAACAATTGATCATCTGCTAATCCAAGCAGGCATTCGCAAAATAAAAGAGAGCATCGAACCCGAAGGCCGGATCAATAACAATTGATCATCTGCTAATCCAAGCAGGCATTCGCTAAATAAAAGCAAGCATCAAACCCGAAGGCCGAATCAATAACAATTGATAAGAACATCTGACATCGCTTCCAAGCATCTGTTAAATAAAAAACAGGCATCGAACCCGGAGGCCGACTCAATAACAATTGATCATCTGCTAATCCAAGCAGGCATTCGCTAAATAAAAGCGAGCATTGAACCCGAAGGCCGGATCAATAACAATTGATAAGAACGTCTGACATCGCTGCCAGGCATTTGTTAAATAAAAACAGGCATTGAACCCGAAGGCCGGCTCAATAACAATTGAGAAGATCATATGACATCGCCGTCAGTCATCTATTTATAACAAAACAGGCATCGAACCCGAAGGCCGACTCAATAAAGATTGAGAAGAAAATCTGACCTCGCCGTCAGTCATCTATTTATAACAAAACAGACATCGAACCCAAAGGCCGACTCAATAACAATTGGGAAGATAATCTGACCTCGCCGTCATTCATTGACATCAAGTCGGTAAAAGCATCTGACCTCGTCGTCAGGGTGAAGAAATCCTTTGGGGAATTATGAACTTGAATAAGTAAATCTTGTTAGGGAGAATGATAAGATGTATACATCTGTCAATGATTCTGCTGGAGGTCTGGATACCATACAGGCTTGAGAAATAAACCAATAATTGCTGGAGATACACCTGAAAACAAAGAGGTAACAACCTGGCTTATGTTTCACATGCATATGTTTGAATATGGTGTAATGCTCCATACAAAATGGAAATGCTATGTGTTTGGGAGGATGCTATGCACGATGCAAGTGCAAAGGAACCACCCTAGCAAAATAAATGCTAAAGAGAGGCAACCAAACTCCGCTGGGGAAAGACTAGACGCTCTAGTACGAACGAACTCATGCTGGGGAAAACAAGCCTTGGATGGCCTTCGAGAAAACTTTCGGGTAAAACTGCTCTGATAAGCACAAATCCACTCCGCTGGGGATCAAAATCAAACTCTGCTGAGGAAAACGTCCCGGATGGCCTACCAGAATACAACACTTCTGGGGAACTAACAACTCGGCTGGAGACAAAAACTCCATTCTACCGGGGAAATCAACCCTGGATGGTCTGCCAGAATATAACATTCCGGGGAACAGACAACTCTGCTAGGGATCAAAATCAAACTCTGTTGAGGAAAACGTCCCGGATGGCCTACCAGAATACAACTCTTTTGGGGAACTAACAACTCAGCTGGAGACAAAAACTCCATTCTACCGGGGAAATCAGCCCTGGATGGTCTGCCAGAATACAACATTCTGGGGAACAGACAACTCTGCTGGGGAATCAAGGCAGACTGCTGAGGGATGGCTCTATTCTGCCAGAGATTCTGCTTTGCTGAAGATTTAATTTGCTATCTGTTAGGGATTATGAATAAGATCTACTGGGGAACCGTCCCAAGCTCTTTCTGCTGAGGAGGGAGAATAACAATCTCTGAGTTAGTCCTACTCTATGGGAAAAAAATTAACTCCGCTGACTTCGCTGGGGATTAGATAAGGAGGGAATCGGCATCGAGCGCCGCTTGGGAAAAATGAGAAATAAACTCAACAATAACAATTTCCGCTTGGGGAATGAGTCAATGACCTAGACTCTGAGGAGAAAGGAGCCAGTCATTCAGACTCTGTGGGGAAAATGAAATTCTGAATACGTTCCACTGCTGGGGATAATCCTACGCCTACTTGTTGGAGATGATCATACTTTGTTGGAGACATCAACCTCGACCTGCTGAGGATAACCTTGATTGTATGAAGCTTCAACCTGCTGGGGAGATATTTCTAACCTGACGTCTTCACCTTGTAGGGATAGAGACGTAGCAACTCCACTGGATGTGCCAAGTGTGATCGGGCTTTAGGTTTTTTGTGGAAGGTCAGGTACAACTGAGGTTGAGAAATGCTCTATCTGGATACAAGTTTGATGTGGGTCAGGGGATAATTTCTATGACTTCCTGACATTCGTCTTGAACTTGAAGGTTAACTAAACCTGCTTGAATAACTCTGATAAGCTCTGAAGATATGGAGAGGAATGCGTCTCTTTTGCTTCCAATTTTTCCCCAGCCTGTGGGACTTATGTAAAACTTTCCTCGAAAGGAAACCTGAAATTTTTGTACTCTGACGGTTTAATATGAACTGCCTCAACATTTTGAGCCTCTTCAAGTTAATTGTCTGCTGGATAAGGAGGGCTTTCGTGCTCTTGGGGTAGCTTGCCCCCGCCTCGCAATGACTTTGCCCCTGACTGGCTAATTTGGAGAAGTGCCTCTGACTTCGAGAGATTTATCGAATCTCGACCTGATTGCCCCAGATTAAAGGACCTTAGGAAATGGCGTCTTTGACTGGCCTTCGAGAGATTTGATGAATCTCGACCTGGTTGCCCTAGATTAACTGAATCTTGGAATGACTGACTCCTCTTATGTGATCCTTTGGCATGTCCCTGCATGACGGAGCTCTCAGAAGCTTTGCATGTTATCTCGATCAAACTTCGCATTGTAGAAACTCTCCTGATGTCAAGTGCTTACTCGCAAGTAAAACAAATCGTTTTGCAAATGATAATATTAATGCAATGCATATGACGGTTTTGAAATCCAAGTCTGTTCACTGGAAAAAAGTTGTAACATAGTGAATGAATCACTTATCAGAATGTCAATATCAATACCCACAAGGTAAGAAGAATCCTCTTAGGAGTCAGTTTCGACGCAATTTTTACCAAAGTATGCTTTCGAAACAAATCTGCTTCAATTAGAACTTTTGAAGGCGGTAACTTGGTCAGGTTCACGGTTATAGAAAGAAAGTATATAAGGCTCTAAGTTTGTTTTAACCCACCCATTCTCCTTAATGTTCTTCAATCCTATGTTCAGCTAATTCGACACAAGTGTTCACCTCTCAAAGGTTGAATGACAGGAGTGATGGTTCACGAAACCACAAGTTTTTTGGAGTGACAGTCACTCGCTTTTCGTCTTTGGTGTCTAGAGTCACACGACTTGTTCTATATCGTTTTTCTGATTTTCCTATTTTTTCCTGGACTAACTCTTTTGAGTTTCTTCTCTCGAAGTCCAGCGGGATGCCCTAAATTTTGCCTAAGCCACTTGCTTTCAAGTCATCGACTTAACGGGCTTTTTGTATATTTTTTCTTTTTCTTTTGATTTTTTTTCGGGAACAAATCGTGTGACACCAGCTTGTTTGACTCGTTGGAAGAATTGTGACTGTCTCACTCCTTGGATAACCACTACGGTTCTTTAGGTACGACCTATACAAGTGTGATTGGTCCTCGAACGGGAACATTCCCTTCTGCAATTTGGATGCTCGGTCAAATTAACTGACACCTACCCTACCCCAGGTTAAGATTGAGGGTTTTTCGTTTTCAGAAAGAAACTCCTACTACTAGGCTCAAAGGGGTTAACTAGGGATTAACTCCTTATCTCTTCGGTGTTTAGGGATTTGAAACAAGTCATGTACATCATCAGCCGAGGTTTATTCAAAAGCATATAATCAGAAGCTTACGTCTTTAAACTTAGTCATCCTCCCTCAAAGAATTCCGCTTAAACAAGCGTTTGACAACAATTAAAAAACATTGAGTGAACACAAATGGATTTAATAAAAACATGCATATTCATCTCATTATCATTATCAATTGAAAACAAACAAGTTCTACAGATAAGATTTACAAATAAGTTCGCACTTTAACAGAAAAGAAACTACAAATGCAAGAAAATGACATGATAAAAAGAACTGCCAACTTTAGGGAACTGGGCTTTCAAGTCTTGATTTGCTGTTGAACCAACCATCTTTAGAATTGCTCGTTGAAGTCAGTCTGGTAATCTTCTGAACATCTGCTCTCGGTAAATCCCTCCATAACATTAACTGCTGAACCCATCTGGATGGATGAAGAAAGATCGTTGATCTGAATACCCTGAGGTGTGACAGAGAACATGTTGGAGTCAAGCAAAGTCTGAATCTTTCTTTTCAGCACCTTACAGTCTTAGGTTGAATGTCCATGTGCCCCAACATGGTACTCACAATGGGCGTTGACATTAAAACCGGGTGGATACGACGGAATCTATGGATTAATCTTCTTCGGCACTATCAATCCACCTTTGATCAAGTCTGGCAACAACTGGCTGTACGACATTGACAGCTGGGTGAAATGCCTTTGTGGATTCCTTGGTCTTTGTCGGGCGTGCTGACGCGGTTGATGATAGTGTGAATGTTGACTCTGGAAGGGAACAGATATCTGATACACAGACCCAACATGTTGTTGACTACGAACAGTTAAAACGCCTGAAGATCGAATCTGAGGTATCGGGGACTTCCCTCGTTCAGGTGCTTTCATCCTCAGGCTTGGCCTAGGAACATGCAACAACTGTCGGCATGGAGACTCTGAAATCATAGATTGCGAGACATACTCCTGACCTGATGCAACTTCAAGGGAGAGAATAGGAACATCCACCTCTTTTGCAGTGAAGGGAACTAGACCACCTGGTATGCTTACCCCGCCCGTCACAAACTCAACTGCCTTTGAATCAATTAAGTCCTGAACTTTATGCTTAAAAGCTTTGTAGTTCTTGATATTATGCCCCGGTTCCCCAGAATGGAAATCACAATGGGCACTTGCATCATAGCCTGGTGGTGGCTCACCAATAAATGGTGACATAGTCCGAAGTTTAACCAAACAAAGTTGAAGCAAGAGTTGCAACAAATGAGCATAAGTCAAAGGGATCCGGTCGAAGATTCTGTCAGGCTGCTTCGACCTCTGAATACGCATTACTCTTAGCATTGTCCTGGGCAACAAGAGGTAGCTGCTGACGGGGAAAATCTGGGACCTCATGTCGTGCAGGAGATCTTTGAGGCATATCATGCTTTGGGAGAGCTTTCACAAGTAAGGGTGGTATAACCATTTCTGCTGCAACTTCAAGCACCTGATCGCCCTCCTTTCTTAGCACATTTCTTACCACTTTTGTGATCAGGCTCATCTGAGTCTTCAACTGATGAACTTCCTCCCTAAGCATCTTCTGATCTAAACACAAAGCTTGCATGTCCATCATGAATTGTCCCATCTGGCTCCGGACTTCCTTCAACTCCACATGCATTTGCTCCATAGTCATCTTCTGTCTTTTCTACAAGTTGATGTCTAAATTTCTAGTGGAAAAAACTGGATCAGGACAACAAAACCCAACCACGAACGCCTGCTATGCAAATGAAATGCAAATGCCATGCAATGCAATATGAAATGCAACAAACACAGGATCAAGGTTGTTGTGTTGTTGACGAAGACGAACCAGCGCTTCGCTTTGATGAGAAAACCAATACATCACTAGCACAAGAATCCCACTGTAACTGTTCACACTGTTAAGATAAACGGGTAGGATGGAGGTCAAAGTTTCCTGCAAAACCCCCCCACTCACAGGTGTGAACTTATCTCTGATAAGGTCTGGCATCTTATGCGGTCATCAGCGTTACAGACTTTCGAGAAACAATGATACGTTCACCATTTCTGGTTTGGCATCATTGTCTCACAAAGCGGCCTCACTTAGTTGACTCCCAAGTGATCGATCTCCAGAGTCGACAGTTTCATGATCTAACACCCCTCCCGACTAATGTACATGATAGGATGTCTTCAAAAGAAAACCTCGTCTGAACGCGAATTTCGTGGGACTAATGCATGCTAAAACATATAGGTCCGTCACTACTTTCCACTCTAATGCTATGGTTATTCTCAAGCCTGGGTTTTGGCTTATCTTTCAATGGAACATCCCCACCCACAGCACAACAAAATGATATATATATATATATATATATATATATATATATATATATATATATATATATATATATATATATATATATATATATATATATATATATATATATATATATATATATATATATATATATATATATATATATATATATATATATATATATATATATATATATATATAATGCTGAAGATAAAATGCACTAAAGCAATAAAAATGCAAACACATATACACATATATACACACCCAAAGACAAAACACACAAGCGCTAGGATTGACTCGCATAGGGGATATGAAAAGTGCCCAGCAGAGTCGCCAGCTGTCGCATCGCTGCGAAGGAGGGGCCGACAAAGACAAGGAGTCGCCACCGTTCGTTATTTATCCCAAGGAGAGGGAAAGGAAACAATCATAGAAAACCTAACGAAAAGGGAATAAGACAGGTCATCGCAACTAAATTTTGGGTTCGGGAGTCGTTTACACAAGGGGAAGGTATTAGCACCCCTCACGTCCGTCATACTCGACGGGATCCATGCTTTTTATCTCTCTAAAGGGTGTTGAACTATCTAGCTACAGGCCACAAGGACAAAATAAAAGAAGAGAGACTCGATAGAGCATCGCCTCTCTATGCCTACATATTCCCTCCTGCAATGGGAAAGTCAGAGTCAACGTAGTTCGGGAAACTACGGGTGAAAGTGGGGGAAGGTCGCTCACTAAGACATCGTCGTCTTGTGCCTACGTATCCTCGTCTGGTACGAGAAATCAGAGCAAGCGTAGTTCGGGCTGACACGACTACAGGTTGGTTCAAGTGTTTTAAACCGAGTAGGGTTAAACAGTGGTTCCAGCAATTAGGGACGATGCCTATTTGCGGTAGAACCAAGAGTTAACAACACTCTTTTTATGAAAATGATTTTCCAATCAAGATCCCGAAGGATAAAAAGATTTGATGTTTTTGTGTTTTGTGTTTTTTAAGACAAGAAGTGGATTGAGTTATGGTTTGAAATTCATGTCGCATTAAAGACTATGACTTGAGAGCGAATGCGTCGCATATCACCCAAAGGGCATACGCTAAACACTCTAGACAGTTGAGAGGAGGCCCCCCAACCATCATTTCTCAAATACTTAAGGCTCGTAGCGTACGATACAAATCTTTCTTTATTAAGTGTTTTGAATTGTTTAGGAGATGGGAAGAGAAAGACACAGACTAAGGGGGAACTGGACCCTAAAGTTGTCATGCACAATGTTCCTAAAGTTGGGATGAAAGGGAAGAACTACCCTAAAGTTATCATGCATAGGATTGAATACCTAATGTCTCTCCTACTCCCATCCTAAACGGAGGGACTAGGAATCCTAGGGGGATCATGGCTAAAGGCCAAGTAAACACTAAATAATCCACTCACAAATGAAATGAGAAAGAAAAGAAATTGATTGGAATAAATAATAAGCCATAAAGCACCTGAAAAATAAAATGATAAAATAAAATGAAAATAAAATAAAAATGATGACAAAATAATTCCACACATTAAAATATGAGAATATGATTTTTTTGGATTTTTTGATATTTAAAACTATTTTAAAAAAGAATAAAAGTTCAATAATAAATAAATAAAAATAAAAGAAATAAAATAAACAAAACACTATAAGTAAGAAAGTGCCCCCCCTAAGGCTTGAACCCAAGACCTTGGGGCTGCAGGCACAAAACTATGCCAATCCTGCCAACCACACGCGCGTGAAAACAATTGGAAAGGAAAAGAAAAAAGTTAAAAAAAGGAAAATAACAAAAATAAGGCAAAAACGCCCCCGTTGGGGGTCGAACTCAGGTTTAGGCGCGTGTAAAGGTACTTAAGGCAAGGCAATTAACCACTGCGGTGGCGATACATCCGTTGTATCAAGCCACCCCATCTCAATATGTACCAAAACAAACACGCAGGCTGGGCAAAGTTGAAGGCAAGACCAAGGCAAATTGTATCATACGGTTTCAATCCAAACTCTCTCAATTCTTATCCAAATTTAGTGAAATAAAAGTCTATCTCACTTGTTTTTTCACAATGAAGAGGATGGTATCAACCAACCTTTGAAATAATGCACCTAACTAAAAACACGACTGGTCATGCAAAGCAAGGTTTTGACATTCAAAGATTAATACAGATGTTTTTAGAGATATATGAAAGTCTGAGCAAGTTGTAAACATGATATGGAAAGAGTTCTAACAGCAAGTTTGATTAAAAACACTTAGAATAAAAAAAGGCATATGAGTTGCGATTGAAGAAATTGGTGTTTTAAGACAGATTTGCGAATCAACAGTATCAATGATCTCATGACAGTGGACAAGTTGTTAAACTTCACACACACACATTGCAATGGTTAAAAAAAAGGCACTTGATGATATTAAAGGTTTATAAACCTCAAAGCAACATGCTGACAGAATTAACAAATCAACAAATTCAAAACAGTTTGTTAACAGCAAGTGTAAGAGAAAGCCAACAATCAATCTTTTCAAAAGCAAACAAACAGACCAAGTCTTTGGCTCGACTAGATCACAACTGGAATGCCTAGCCACTATTAAACATATTAAGACAATTTGAACAAAGCAAAAAATGCAACACAATGCAAACATATATGCATCAACCAAATATGAATTAGAACAAAGTCTGATGGGAATCTAAGTTGGTCCACCTCTCAACAAATCTGGATAGTAAACTAAATGAAGAGCCAAGCATTCTTATATTATCAAAGTTGAAGCTTAGTCTTATTATGGTTTCAACAAGGCACTCATGATAGCAATCAAACTGAACCAGCAATGTACACACAAAGGAAACTTCTAAGCACTGAACTAGACCCTACCTAGACTGCTTAAAAACTGTCACCAGGCAAAACATGTGTATGTGTTCCAACAGTTGGCACAAAAGAAAGATACATCAAAAACAATTAGCATCACATGAAAGATTTGAACAATCCTAAACATCAGGCCCATGCATCATACATTCTGTCAGCAACCCTTAAACAAGGCAAACTAAAACAGTCCCAAATCTTAATAATAGCAGGCTTTTAGATGCCATATTCCTTATGCAACAAGAGCAAAACCCTAAAGTCTTAAAGCGCTTGATAAAATCTACCAACTTCTCCTAGACTGTCCAAAACACACCTCAAAAGAATAACCAAACAATCCTAAGTTCAAAACCAAACTTAACTTGATTCCAAGACTGCTCCAAAACTAACAGCATAAATCTAACAACCTCTTGTAGTCTAAATCTAAATTAACAAACCCCAATTCTTAAGCAAAGTTATGACAGCAAAGAAAACTATCCTGAACATGCCACAACTCAAGGGTAGAACTGGTACTAAAACAAGACCTTGAAATGACCATGCCAAACCTTAATGAATACAAACCAACACAAAGAGTTCATCAATTCTAAGCACTTAACATGAGTTAACAGATCCAACCCTAACACTAATTCCAAAAACAGCCTTCTGCATAAACTTTAATAACAGTCTCATGCACACCACAAAATGTTAGGCAAGTCCAAGTATGTACTAAGTGAATCCCCCTAATGAGAGACAACAAGCATAACAATGCTTGAGATCTAAGCAGCTAAATTAGGCCTCTCATATTAACAGCTTTCAAAATAGTTCTGGATGCTAAGGAACACAAACTTGACATATCAATGTCAACAATACACCACCTATCTCAATAGGACACATCAATACTTACACAACAACCGCCCACACACATATTGCTCTCAGTTGTAATCCAACAACACTTGTACATCTAAAAAAGAATCAACCATTCTAGCACCAAAACCCCTAGCACAACATGCCAACAATCATGAATCATTTCAACAGCAGCACACGAATCTCAAAGTTCAAAAACTTAAAACTGGACAACATCCGTAATGTTTCATTCATTTGATGAATTCCAAATGAAATATGCCTTTACAAAGACATGGTCCTCAACAGCAGATCATGGAAAACAGGATGAAAACTCAATTGAGCCAAAAATTTTTGGTAGGAGCAGGAACACATTATAATGCTAGGTCAAACAAACTGATCAATACATACATGACAGGGCAGCTGCTACTTCACCAACATGTTTTAATATGAAAAACAGTTTTAGGACAGTGGTGAACCAATGAGTAGACAAACTTCAAATAGAAACATGACAGCAGATCAATGCATTATGTTTCAATAACATACACCAAGGGTATAACAACCATGTTCTTACAAAAGCAACACATACACATGTTGACCTAAACTGCAGCCTAGCAATACTTGTATGCCCAAAGAATTGACAGTTTTACAACCAAACATCCACAATCAGTAAAGCCACATTTAAACAGAAACAACAGCAGGTTGACATAACAATGCCAACATCAAACATCAATTCACCATATTGCTTCAAATGACAGTTACCACTTCATGATAGCAAGCACAACCAGTTTAAATCACAACAGTTTGAGCTTACCATATTCAAGGCATTTTGACAGCATAACCACTATTTATCATAAAAATGTCCAAACCATCCAACAACATAAACATGATGCATAATGAGGAGGTTTAGGACTACATACCTCCTGTAGACCTCCTTGAGCAAGCTAGCAGCAAGATACCCCTCCCTCCTTTGAGCTAACTTTGAAATTCTTTCCTTTTGGAACAACAAGTGATCTTTAGGGCAATTTGAGAAAAAGTGTCTACAACTTCTCTTTTTTGCAAACAATTTGAGGGTTGTGTTTTGGAGAGTATGGAATGGAAAGAAATTGGGAAATGGTTCAATATTGAGAGAAATTCGCAGGCTTGGATCAAAGGATGCAAAAACTCAACTTCTGATTTTTGCACAAAGTGGTGGCTAGGGTTTGCTCAGCTGCTCCTCAGCTTAAATATGAGGTGAGAAAAGGGTTTTAGGGGTTTTACCATGGTAAAAGATCAATGGTGCAGATCTGAGATTAATTGATATTTTGATTCAATGGTGGATTGTGCAATGGTACATGAGCAGGCCTGCATCCTCTTGCCTCCTATTGTTTTCTGTTTGAGTGGAAGGAGAGACTAGAGGCAACATATGGCAGTTTTTGTCCATTCCTTGTTTTTGGTAAGAATTTCAAAAATGAGCAAAAATGGTACATTGGGTGTTGGTTCATTGTTGGAAATGTTTGGCATGCTCCCAAATCAGCATCATGCGCATGAAAAGAGAAACATGAGTGTGCGGCATAAATGAGTGAATCAAAAAATCATATATTTCATCTTTTGAAAAAAGTGTTCAACACACCAACTTTGAGCAATGATAACTTTGTGCACACAACTTCATTTGCTTAGGTCTTGTGCTCAAATGAAAGAAGGCTTGGAGTAGAACAAATTTCATGTTAAAATCATCTTGATTTGAGGATTGGAAGACCATGAAAAATGATGTTGAATATAGGCCATGCAAGCTGTCCATAAATAACTTAGAAAAGATTTTAAGTTATGGATTTAGGCTTATTTTTTCTCAACTTTGAACATCCATAACTTGAACTTCACAAATCATATTGAGGACTTTTTGGACTTTTTCGAAAGCTTGGAACATGATATATAACTTTCATTTGGGACAAAGTTTCATTTGACATCAAGAAAGTGATAAAAATTGGCTTGCAAAGTGAGTCCAAAAATCTGCCTGAACTTGCCAATTTTGAAGTCATTGAAATCCTCAACTTTGATTGATCATAACTTGAGCTCCAAGTATCATTTGATTATGAATTGGTACTAAAATGAATGCTTGAAATACAAGGAACAACTTTGATGTTTGAGACAAGTCCATTGGAAAGCTTGATCATGAAGAAAAATGGCCTTGAAGATGGCTGCTTGAACCATGAAACTTTCCAAAAATAGAAAGTTTCTAAAACCCTAAATCCCAAAATGGTAACTTTCAACAACTCTTGATTTTTCATGATTCCCTTGAATTTTCGTGATAAAATTCCATCCATTGGTCATATTGAACTTAAGGATCATGATCTCGACCTCAAAAAGTCAGGAGTTGACTTTTTCATTGCATAGTTGACTTTTTCTCCAAATCTGTTGATTTTCAATTGAATGATCAATTGAAGCTCTTCTGATTAAAATTGATGGTCAATCTCCTATCCCCAAACACCTTAGGACATATGGAAGACCATGGAAACAAGTATTGCTCCCAAAAACAAATTTATCCTGATTAAAAGTGAAACCCTAATTTCACCCTTTTTGCCTAAGCATTATGCAGATGAACTAAATGACCATTCCCAATCCACAATGACCTCTGAGGTACTCAACAAGCCCCTACCTCATGATTGCACAAATGATAAATCTTCATGGACCCCTTGACAACATTCTGATGGTCCTTTGACAATGAGCTATGGCACACCTCTCCCCTCTAGGAGGTTCTGATAACTTCATGATAATAATACCCACTTGATGGCTTGTACCCGTGCCTCTGCTTGAGCTTGTGGTCAATAAGGCTCTCATCTTGGATAGGACACATACAAACACTTGATTCCCTGTAAGAACTATGCTATGAACTACAAAAATGCTAAAATGCAATGAAACATAAGCCAAAGATTAAGAAAAGAGGTTGGTCAAATTTTGGGGTGCAACACATGCATGATAACATTAGGGGGCATTCCCTTTTATCCCAATCATAGGTGCATTTTATATGAGAACATTAGGTTGAGTCTTAGTCTCCCTTTAGAGTGTCTCTCTCTTCCCATCTTCAAACTTTCTCAAAACATCTAATAAAGGTTAAGGATTGTTGTACGTTACAAGCCTTAAGTACTTGGGAAATGGTGATTGGGGGGCCTCCTCTAAATCTAGAGTGTTTAGAGTATGTCCTTTGGACGATACGTGACGCATTCGCTCCTAGGTCATAGTCTTTAGTGCAACATGAATTACAAACAATAATCAATGCACTTCTTCTCTAAAAAACACAAAACAAACTTCAAATCATTTTATCCTTCGGGATCTTAATTTGGAAAACCTTTTTCATAAGAAGAGTTTTGTTAAATCTTGGTTATACCACAAACAGGTAACGCCTAACTCTCCAATGGTCGAGCAACATACACCTAACTGCTAGAACTAAGTTTTAACCCTACTCGGGTAAAACATTTTGAACCAATCGGTGTTCTTGTTAGCCCGAACTACGTTTGCTCTGATTTCTCATACCAGATGAGAATATGTAGGCACAAGACGACGATGTCTTGGCGAGCAACCTTCCCCCACCTTTCACCCGTAGTTAGCCGAACTACGTTGACTCTGACTTTCCCATTGCACGAGGGAGTACGTAGGCATAAAGCGGCAATGCTCTATCGAGTCTCTTTTCTTTTCTTTTTTCCCTGAGCCGTAGCTTAGATAGTAAACACCCTTTTAGATAGACAATAATGCGTGGATCCCGTCGAGTACGACGGACGTGAGGGGTGCTAACACCTTCCCCTTGCGTAACCGACTCCTGAACCTGAGACATGGTTATCGATGACCTGTATTTTCCCATTTTAGTTAGGTTTTCTCTGATCGTTTCCTTTCCCTCTTTTGGGATAAATAACAAACTGTGGCAACTCATCTGTCATTGTCGGCCCCTCTTCGCAGCGACGCGACATATGGTTGTATGTGTTTCGCTCCATCATCCATTTGATGATGGGTCTGTTATCCTTTTGGTGTCAGATTGTGTGAGTGTTTCTCCACATCCTTTTGGTGTTAGGGCTGGATGTGTCACTCCATCATCCTTTAGGTGATGGGTCTGTCATCCTTTTGGTGCCAGATTGTGCGAGTGTTCCCTATATCCTTTTGGTGTTAGGGTTGTGTTTTTTTGCTCCATGATCCTTTTGGTGATTAGTCTGTCATCCTTTTGGTGTCAGATTGTGTGAGGGCTCCCTACATCCTTTTTGTGTCAGGGTTATGTGTGTGTCGCTCCATCATCCGTTTGGTGCCAGATTGTGTGAGTGTTTCCTACATCCTTTTGGTGTCAGGGTTGTGTGCGTGTCCCTCAATCATCCTTTTGGTGATGGGTCTGTCATCGTTTTGGTGCCAGATTGTGCGAGTGTTCCCTTACATCCTTTTGGTGTCAGGGTTGTGTGTGTTTCACTCCATCATCCTTTTAGTGATGGGTCTGTCATCATTTTGGTGCCAGATTGTGCGAGTGTTTCCCCATATTCTTTTGGTGTCAGGGTTGTGTGTTTGTCGCTCCATCATTCTTTTGGTGATGGGTTTGTGATCCTTTTGGTGCAAGATTGTGCAAGTGTTCCCTTGAATCCTTTTGAAGTTAGGGTTGTGTGAGTTTGCTCCATCATCCATTTGGTGATGGGTCTGTCATCCTTTTGGTGCCAGAATGTGCGAGTGTTCCCTACATAGTTTTGGTGTTAGGGCAGTGTATGTGTCTCTCCAACATCTTTTTGGTGATGAGTCTGTCATCCTTTTGGTGTCAGATTGTGCGAGTGTTCCCCTACATCCTTTTGGTGTCAGGGCTGTGTGAGTTTCGCTCCATCATCCTTTTGGTGATGAGTTTGTCATCCTTTTGGTGCCTGATTGTGCGAGTGTTCCCTACATTCTTTTGGTCTTAGGGTTGTGTGTGTGTCGCTCCATCATCCTTTTGGTGATGGGTATGTCATCCTTTTGATGTCAGATTATGCGAGTGTCCTCTATTATCCTTTTGGTAATGGACCCCTACATCCTTTTGGTGTCAGGGTTGTGTGTGTGTGTCGCTATCATCCTTTTGGTGTAAGGTCTATCATGCTTTTGATGCCAGGTTGTTTCTGTTATCATCCTTTTAGTCATAACGATTTGTGCAAGTTAGTCAGTGTCCACTTGAGGATCGACATTGATCTGTTATTTTATTTCCCAAGCATTTCTTTCTTATTGGACAAATTCAGGGTTTTCGTCATATCTAATTGTCTTATACCTCGGAAGAATGAACGCTGTAGCAGTTCATCTTACTCGGCCTGAGCGAATTAGATAGGGGCATCTGTCATACCCCAAAATTGTCCTACTTGTATAAACTTCATTTGTGCATCCGTCCACTAACTGCTATTCAGAAAAATCTAAATACGTTGCTTCAACTTTTATTTTCTATTACTTAAGTCCAAGTTTGTTGCAAGGTTGAATTGGGTTTCAGACAAGGTTGTCACTTGAGGTGTGTATGCAGCATTGATTGAAGTTCAATTGATTTTGACTTAATCTTAGTCAAACAAGAGTGTGCTGCATTATCAAGTTATCAGGTGGTGGAAAACTCACGTGCTCTATGGTTCATAATAATCAAAATCTAGCTCATTTGTCAATTAGGGTTTTATGCAATGTGTTGAAGATCCACATCTCCTAGTTTTAAGGCATAATTCATTTGGTTTATGATGTTTTCATCATTTTCAAGTCGATTATTAAAAGTTCGGATGAATGCGACCTCTATTCTTATTTCCATCCATTGACGAGCATGTTTTTGTTTAACTTTAATCGAGAATTTTAAGTTCGCAAGTCAAGTTATTATCACCGAATTCCAAGTTGTGGTTCAAATGGTGCTCATGATAATTTAGGGCCCGGTTTAAGACAAGAAAGAATCTAAGGCAAGAAGTGGGGTGTAGAAAAGGAGTCCATTTACATACAAAAGTCCAAAAATAATTTCATGATAATTCTACAAAAAAAAAATAAGAATCCCTTACATTGTAGAACCAAAGGCCCATTTACAAGGATGAAAAATTGCAAAAAAATATAATTTAAAAAAAAACACATTACACAATTTTGGCCTATTATCATCACTACAACCAAAGTCAAAAAAGAAAAAGAGGAAAAGAATAAAATTAAGCCATGACAAGCCTTGACGGCACTCCATGACTCACCCACATCAATTTGAGTCACGCTTATCCACCACAGACCTTTATTACGTATCGAATTTTTCAGCATACAAACCAAGCCATAACTTTTAAGATGCAGTAACCACTATCCAACAAACTTTCAAATTGAGATGCCTAATATTGTGCAAGCAAAACCGACCCACCTCTTCATTCTGCAACATGACTTTCTCTCACACATCATGTACAACCATCAGAACACCAAAACTGGTGACCAAAAAAGAGACACCACAACTAAATCATAACCTGCACAAACTTCATTATTCGATTCATATGCAACAAAAACGAAAAACACACGATGAAAAATACAACAACAATTTTCTTTCTAGAGTCTTCCACAAATACCCTCAATTTCACTCAATAAATGGGATCTCTTTTTCACTCTTGGGGGGACGGTCCTCTGAGCCATATTTTTGTTTGTTGAAATTACCCTCAAATCTTCAACCTTTAAATCAACATAACCTTCGCCTTTAAACCTCTCGACATCCCTCAACCTTACTCATCTTCACCCACCCCGGACCTGGAAAATCAAAATAGAAAAAGTAAATATGAAGAAGAACGAGAGTAGAACCCAACCTTTCAACCTCCATCTAATAACACAAATCAACCTTCATCTTCACTCATTTTAAGCCCGCAACAACCCCCATATCAGAGACCCTTATTCAAACTCCCAAAACCACAAATCGCAGAGAGAAATAGAGATGGAGTAAACAACAAAAAGCTAACCCATGACAGAAACAAAGACAGAAAGAAAGGAGAAGAAGAGAAAATTTTCGAAATTAACATGACCCAAACGCACAGAATGAACAAACCTGAGATGAAAAAGATCAAAATCACATGAGAGATTGCGAGGGACAAATGATTCGCGTCGTTTTTGTCACGATTTCATTTTTTATTTTTGTTTTTCTCCAAAGAAAAAGGGTAAATGCGTTGATCTGTTGAACGAATCGATTAAGGATTTTTAGGAGTGAAGAGTATTTGGTGTGTGTTGTGTGTCTGTGATTAAAATTTTCTGGATAGGTTCGTGCCTTTAAAAATTGAGGGCATCGATGTGTTGGTCACGAATCCATATTTGTTGCAGTGAGAATAGGATATCAAATTATTGATTAATTTGAATCACAAATCTTGAATTCACAACCGGTCTTTGATTTATCTGAAGGAAAGGTTAAAGAAAGAAAAACCTAAATTGCATTGTAAACACAATGCGGGGAGATCTAGGGTTTGGGGGTTGGTTATACCTAAGGAAGGTGTTAGCATCCTAAGCATCTGTAGTATCCTACAGGAACTTCTTGTTTTATATGTGTTATTTGGTATCTATCTGTTAAAGGTATGCTAAAGGGTTGAAAGGAGACCTAAAGGGTTAGTCCTAAGTATACTCGCAAAGAAATTGCATCTTGTGCCTACGTATCCTAACGGGAATAGAATCAGAGTATTTGTAGTTCCCCTCAAAGAGGGTGAGGAACTTCTTGACTGTGGTCAAGGTTCTAGGGGGATGTAAGTGTTCATAGCGAGACACTTACGTGGAGTGCGGGAAATCCAAGTCTAAGTTGATGTTGAAAGATAGATAAGATGAGTAAGCATGTAAGTATCCACGGCGGGAACTTAACATGGAGTACGTCAAATCCTATCCTAAGGCTAGGATGAAAGTGTAGAAGAGAATGTCCATGGCGGGACGCTACCTGGAGCACGACGACTCCAATCCTACGTTGCAAAATATTAACAAGAAGTTAGTTGTTAGCGGGCTCTCCAAGACATCACATCTTGTGCCTACGTATTCTCATCGAGAAATTAGAGCGTTCGTAGCTCCCCTCAACGAGGGTGAGGAGATTCTTGATTGTTGTCAAGGTTCTTGGGGGAGGTAAGTATTCATAGTGAAATACTTACTTGGAGTGCAGCGACTCCGAAACTACATTGAAATTGAAAAAGAGGTAAGTAAGTATCCACAGAGGGAACTTACATAGAGTGCGGCGACTCCGATCCTAAGGCTAGGTTAAAGGGTAATAAGAGAATGTCCACGGTGGGACGCTAAGTGTGAGTACAACGACTCAGATCCTAAGGTTATGATAATAGGTAAGAGCTAGAATTCTCTAATATTGACATGGTAGTCAACAAGAATAATCTTCTTTTGGAATATAGGCTTAGTAAAATAAATAAAAAAAGATCCTCAAAAACGCTAAAGAGTGGATAACAATATGTGAATATGTAAATCAAGCACTCAAAATATAGGACATCATAGTCAAGATTTGTTCCTAACCAGATGCATCGAGGGTTACGTTCAAAATGAAAATAAAAAATGAATTAAACTCGGACTGATGAATTCATGATTAATTTAATGAATAAGTCTAAACCCAAAATTAGGCTATAAATACAAGAATATATAAATATTTCTAATTTTTTTTATACATATTTTTGCTAAAATGAAATTATGAAAATTAAAGAAAGTTTAAATTAAATTAAATTAAAACCAAAATATTTTACTTTAAAATAAGACAAAACTTTTATTTCTATTTTTTTAAATATTTATTTTTATTGTATTTATTTTATTATTGTTTTTTTATTGTATTTATTTTATTATTGTTTTTTTATTGTTTATTATTATTTATTTTTATTCTTATTATTATTTTATTATTTTTTATAAAAAACGGTTGGGCCAAGCCCATGTTTCAAAAACACAAAAAAACACAAAAAAGTGGGAAAATAAAAATAAAAAAAACAACACGTTGGGCCGGTGGCGGTCAAGCCCATCGGACCCAACCCGAATCAATGAAAAGCAATGACACTAGGGTAAAAATGAGAACCCTAATCCTCTTCCAAATCGCGACTGCCCTCTCTCCTTCCTCGATCTTCTTCATCCTTTCACCCCTCATTTATTTTCTTCTTCATTCGTTCCTCTCTCTCTCTCTCTCTCTCTCTCTCTCGCTTTTCCCCTTCCGATTTCACTTTTATCTTCCTCTCTCTCTCTCTCGCTTATATTCTCATTGTTTCTTCTTCTTCTTCTTTTCTGTTCATCCTTGTTTTCCTTTCTCTCTCCATTTCACTTATTCCCTTGTTAAAAGCAAACAAACATCAATCGCAAACAAAAAAAACATGATGAAAAAGGTGTTACCTGAACTTTCGTGAGGCTCAGTGGGTTCGCGGAGGTACAAATGAACCAACGATTGATGCTTGGTGGTTGTACTGTGGACGGCCGATGATGATACGTCGCTTTCGACGTCGTACAAAATATGGAAGTAGGGGAATCTGAGGCTATTTCTGGGTGAACCTCTGAAGATTTCGATGCAAGCGGTGACAATGTCGGCGACGCTTTCTAAGATAAGTTCTTCTTTTTCTTTGGATTTTAAACGGTGTATGTGGTGTTCTGAATTTGTGGTTTTTGCATGTGAACTTAGGGTTTAGGTTTGTGTTTGTGTTTTCCGTGTTTGTGAATGACCTCCCCCCTTTTTGTGAATACATTCTTCCGATTTATAAGCTCAAATAGCTTGTAGTTGTATTGACTGCATAACACGAACCTTCCATTTTTGTTTGGACGTGTTTGAGACATGTTGGAACACTTTTGGAATGTTATGAATGTTGTTTGATTGGATTCAGAAACTTGCCATAACTATTGATTATGTCTGTGATATGTTGTCATCTTGTTTTGGAAATTAATCAGAAAATCCTTCACTTTGAAAAACGTCTTGATTATGTTGGCTATTTGAATATGTTCCTGTTTTTTTCTTGAACTGTTTGGTTTTAATTGTAATTGTCATGAGTGTGATGACTTTGTTTTTGTTATGTTCAGGACTGTCACAACTTTCATCTCAACAATCATTCTATTCGAGTGAACGGTATCTAACAGAGTCACAACAGAAACGGCGTAACAAACTCTCAGGATGGATTCTCATGGGTAACTTAAAAATCGGGTAAACTTCTTCCTCTATATCCATTACCTTCAGTATGATCATCATTATTTCCAATACTTGCAGGACATTTTAGGCTTTAAATTTTTGAATAAGAGTTTTAAATAATATGGCAATAAAAACAACTCAAGATTTTTCATCACTTTGAGTAATGTGCAGCTGAGTATTATATTGAGATATAAGACTTTTCATCACCAAAAGGTATGGGCAGAGACATGCTTTTTGCAGTAAAAGTATGGTTGTAGAAGCTTTGGGATTTGCACCACGTCTCTTCATTGGACAAAATAGTCGTTGGTTACATTGGAAGTAGCACCACATCCAATCAAGTTTACAGCTTCTTCAATAAGCTTCCTTCAGGATGAAGTCTTCATAATCTGCACTACAGAACTTGTAACAAGCTTAAAGGAATCAAATACTTGAGATGATCAGAGCTCAATGTTTGAGATGATCAGAGCTTGATAGATGATCAGAACTTGATCAGAGTCTTCATCAGAGTATGCAACAATATGTGCTTTGAGCGTGAATATTAATTTGATTAGAGTCTGATTATCAGAGCCTCTGTTCTTGCAGTGAAATGAACTTCAGAGTCTGATTTGATCACACATTTCAACTCTTCATATAATTCTTTCAGATACGCTTCAGATCATTCTGCAGCTTCTGCTTCAGATTCTTCTGGCAGCGCTTCAGAGTCTTATTTGATTGTCTTGCATCTGATGCTTCAGAGTCTTGCGTAGTTGCTTGTACTTATGTATTTTTCTTCTTTAAGAGTATTCAATTTAATACCTGAAACAATAATACTTGAACAAATTTTAGAGTATATATTTTCTTAATACAAAATTCCATAAGAGTTATCATCAAAACATAGAGATATAAGAAACACCAATCTGTGTTCTAACAATCTCCCCCTTTTTGATAATGACAAAACATAGGAAATTTTGTTCAATACAGAGAATAAAATATATAACTCCCCCTGAGATTAAGAATCTCCCCGTAAAATGAATACTCTAATAGAAGAGAATACTTCCCTTTTTGCTTGAGTATATTTCAGAACCTGGTAGGAATCCTTGTTAAAATAAGGAATTAGAGCTTGGATGCTTTCCATAATCAGAGCCTGATGAATTCTTTCAAATAAAGAGTCTGGTTTATCTTCTAGAATCAGAGTCAAATTTGCTTCAAGGATCAGAGCCTAGTTGGGTAATTCTCAGGGTAACTTCAAAGAATTTTTGTCAGATGAAACAATAAAATCTGAAAGTCTTAAAATTCAATGTTAGTTAATACTATGTCTGAATTTCATTTTAGTCTTGCTTTTGGATTGAACAATCAGATTCTTTTTCTCCCCCTTTTTGTCATAATCAAAATGATTATAAAAGACAGAAAAGATAATAGAAGAAAAGAAAATAACACATAGATGAAAAACAAAACAGTCAGATTCATTCAGATTCAAACAGAACAAAAGATAAGATGTTCAGTCAACAGATGATTGAAAATAAAACAACAAAAAACAGAAAACAAATAACAGAAAACAAGTGCAAACAAGAATGCAAAAACATGGAAAAGAAAACTAGGGCTGGCAAGATGCAATCAGGGTCAGAAGATCAGTAATCTTTGCAGTAGACTCTTCTTGCTTAGCCATCCAAGTTTTGATCTCCTCAGTAGTATGCTCTTGTTTTACCATCCATGATCTGATTTCCTTAACTTCTTGGACAACATCTGGAGTCTCAGTCTTCATTTCAGATGCAGAAGGTGCAGAAGCAGATACAGTTGCCTTAGGATGATCAATCTCCATGTTAGATGCAGTTTGAGGATCAGGAGTATCTTCTATCATTGGAGCAGTATCTTCAGATGAAGAATCTTTAGCAGGAGCATCTTCCAGAAGTAGCACTGGTGTTATGAGAATGCTTAGCAGAGTCTGTCTGACCATTTCAGCAAACTTTGCCTTTGCATCATCAGCGCAAACTGTTCTGAGATCAGAGGCAGCAGTGTTGAACCTTGAGATGAATCTGTTCCATGAAGCTTCAGATTCAGCAGGATCCATACAAGTCAGACACTCTTTCTCTACAGAAGCAATCCCCATACGCATTTCCTTCTTGAAATTCTTAAACAGAGTAGAAGCATCTGATCTGGGTTTGGGGTTCAGATAGTCTTCTATGGTGACTTTTTGTGAAGGTTCAGGGCTTGTTTGAGTTTGTTCAGGAGGTGTTTGATCAGATGGTGGTTGTTCAGATGGTTGTGGTATGGTGAGATGAGGTGTAGAAGTATCAACATCAGATGGAGTTGATGTAACAATATCAGATGAAGATGGTAGAAAGTCTATGAAGTTAAAATTGGAGCGAAGAGCAAGGTGATGAAAGTGTTGTTCAGAAGCAGGTAGGTCAAATGGTAGTGGTTTATAAGGGTCAGGAATTTGTAAACAAGTTGGTGAGGGAACTTCAGATTCATTAGAATTAGATGATTCAGTTGAATGACATGAAGTGGAAGATAAGACATACATGGTTGCAATGGGTTGCACATCCAGAATGTCTTCAGATGGTTGTGGGATAGAGGGTTCAGGATTTGGGATGGTTGGTTCTTCTGGTGGTTGAGTAGAAGAGGGTGGTTCAGATTGTATTTGTTGTTGTGGTTCAGATGATGTTTGTTGAGGGGGTTCAGATTGTATTTGTTGAGGGGGTTCAGATGGTTGATGAACAGAAGATGGTTGAGAATGTGTATGAGGAGATGAAATGGGTTCAGATGTATGTGGTCCAGATGTATGAGGAGGAGATGGTGGAGGTGAAGGTGAGGGTGAAAGGACAGATGGTTTTGGATCAAATGCTAATACCTGTTTAATTGTTTCTCTTATTTCATCCAAGCTAGCTTCTGGAGGATTTTCCTTCAGCTTCTTGTCCTTCTGAGTCTTGTCAGCAGCATTAGAGGCTTTCCTCTTAGGCTGTGCAACAGATCCTTCCTCAGCTTTCCTAGTCTTGCGCCTTTCTCTCAGAAGATTTGGCAACACTTCTCCTTCCTTTTGTACTACGTTGGCAGGCAGAGGAATACCATTTCTCAAACAGTCAGAAATGAATGACAGAATGATTTCCCTAGGTTCATCTGCACTGAACATGGGAAAATCTGCTATAGGAATCCTCCTTCTGCTGACTTCTTCAGAGTCAAACTTCTTAGGTTTGCCAGCAAGCTCTGAGATGACCTTCATCCTTTTCAGAGTATTCCCATTAATGACAGATCCTACAATGTAAGCCAGATCCTCTGTCAAACCAGCATCAGTCAGATGCTTTACAAGACCATTCTCTGTTAGAATGTCTGATATCAGCCTTCCCATAGGGATCCAATTTCTGATCTTTCCAGCCTTAGCTCTTACTTCTTCTCTTGTTTCCTTTATGTGGTTCAGAAGATGACTGAACAGAAGATAAGGCAGATCCACCTTCTTGCCTTTACTCATACAGAACATGAAGTACAGTTGTTCTGTGTTGACA
This sequence comes from Lathyrus sativus, assembly GCA_963859935.3. Lineage (NCBI taxonomy): Eukaryota > Viridiplantae > Streptophyta > Magnoliopsida > Fabales > Fabaceae > Lathyrus > Lathyrus sativus. The sequence goes on from OZ012737.1 coordinate 178,402,078, forward strand.
TAGTCTGGAGAGTTTGAAGATTTTCTATGAAAAATAGAGCTCATGAAAATCTTAGCCCAGATTCTGTAAACAGGCTTCAGATCTCTGACTTTGTTGGATGGTTCACCAGAAACACGAACTTCTTGAAAAACATCAACCAAGTCCACACGAGCAGTTGCCATACTTGTGATTCCATCAGTTTCTTTGTACTCAATCATCTGTCTGATTAACTTCTCAGTAATAACAATTTCCTTTCCAAGAACAGAAGAATGAATGAGCTTAGGGCAAACTTGGGCGTGTATCCAGAACTCTTTCACCAATGTTGGATAAACAGGACCCATCAACCTGTCAAATTACTTTGCCCAGTTTTGAGTTTTAATGGTTGGTTTGAGATCAAAACCATTTTCTTCAATGGAAGCAAAATCCACAAAGTTTTCACACAAAACCTCAAGATCCTTTGTTGGAGTGAGAAGAGTTCTCACTGGTTCCTTGTATACAACATTATTTGGAGATGATGCAGCAGCATTTGGAGATGACACGGCAGCAGTAGAGGTTTGCATCTGAGCAGATGTTGAAGATGATGATGCCATTGATGTTCTTGAGATACGTCTGGGTTTACGTGAGGTTTTGGGTTTTGAGAAGAGATGGAAGCAATAAAGAAGACAGAAATGCATATGAAAAAAGTGATGGATGGTGGAAAGTGTGAAGTGTTGTGAGAATATATAGAAAAAAATTTTGGACAAGCAAAGGTTACACAGAATCTCACGCGTACACAAAACAATTAATGAAGTGAAAATAATCATATCAAGGAATTATTGCAAAGAATAAAATCATTTCAAGCATTTATGATTCTGACAGAAGGGGGGAAAATCAAGAGATTTTGGATTTTCAAAGCAATACCTCAAACGCCAATTCAGTATGGTGCACTCTATCTTTCCAGATTCTGAGATACACGTGTTTGCTTGCATGTGCCTCTGAAACTTCTTGAGAAATGAAACGTTAGGCAACGTTCAGATCCTCTGAGCCTTGTTAGTTCAGATTTACACACAAAGAAATAAACACAAAATTGAAATGAAGAAATACTTCAGAGTTTAGACATTTATCATCTGAGTAAAAATTTCATCTGATGAATATTTTATTCTGGACAGAAGTCCATACTTATATTTTTCAGAATAAATTTAAATCTATCTTCAGCAAGGGGTTTTGTAAAGATATCAGCCCACTGATGATTTGTATCCACAAAGTTTAAATTAATAATTCCCTTCTGAACATAGTCTCTGATGAAATGATGTTTAATCTCTATATGCTTAGCTTTAGAGTGTAAAATAGGGTTTTTAGATAAGCATATAGCAGAAGTATTATCACAGAAGATAGAAATGTTACTCTAAAAAATTTGATAATCTTCCAGCTGACTTTTCATCCAGAGCATCTGGGTGCTACAACTAGCAACAACAATATATTCTGCCTCTGTTGTTGAAAGTGCAATTGTGGGTTGCTTCTTGCTGAACCATGAGATCAGATGACTTCCAAGAAACTGACAGCTTCTAGAAGTACTTTTACGTTCTATTCTGTCTCCAGCATAGTCAGCATCACAGAATCTAACTAATTTATAATCATCAGATCTTCTGTAATACAGACCCATGTTAGTAGTACCTTTCAGATACCTTAGAATCCTCTTAACAGCTGTTAAGTGAGATTCTCTAGGATCTGATTGGAATCTAGCACACAGATAAACACTGAATAAAATATCAGGCCTTGAAGCAGTCAAATATAAGAGAGATCCAATCATACCTCTGTAAAGTTTTTGATCAACTTTCTTACTTACCTCTTCCTTACCAAGTGTGCTTGTAGGATGCATTGGAGTCTTTGCCAATTTGCTTTCATTCAGATTGAACTTCTTCAGAAGCTCTTTGACATATTTAGTCTGGTGAATATATGTGCATTCTGGAGTCTGATTTACTTGGATTCCCAGAAAGAATCTAAGTTCTCCCATCATGCTCATTTCAAATTCAGTCTGCATAGACAAAGCAAACTCCTTTCCCAGCATAATATTGGTAGATCCAAAAATAATATCATCCACATAAATTTGACAAATTAGTAAATCTTTCTTAAATGTTTTACAAAAAAGAGTTGTGTCCACTTTGCCTCTGATAAAGTTCTTTTCCAGAAGAAAATTACTTAATCTTTCATACCAAGCTCTGGGAGCTTGTTTCAAACCATAAAGAGATTTTTTGAGTTTGAAAACATGATCTGGAAATTTATCACTTTCAAAACCAGGAGGTTGATGGACATAAACTTCTTCTTCTATAATACCATTTAAGAAGGCACTCTTAACATCCATCTGATATAGAGTGATGTTATGTTGTGCAGCAAATAAAATAAGAAGGCGTATAGATTCTAACCTTGCCACTGGAGCATAAGTCTAAGTGTAATCAATTCCTTCTTGTTGACTGTATCCTTGAGCTACTAGCCTTGCTTTGTTCCTAACAACTTCTCCTTGCTCATTTAGTTTATTTCTGAATACCCACTTTGTTCCAATAATGTTGAAACCTTTTGGTCTTGGAACCAGATCGCAAACATCATTTCTTGTAAATTGATTCAGCTCATCTTGCATTGCAAGTATCCAATCATTATCACTCAGAGCCTCATCCACATATGTTGGTTTAATAATAGACACCAACCCAAGGAGTGATGTTCCAGATGATCTGATAAACGACCTTGTTCTTATAGGGTCATCTTTCTTTCCAATAATCATTTCTTCTGGGTGAGAAGCTTTGATTCTGGATGATCCTTTAACTGTTGGTTCTTCAGAAATGTTCATGTTATTCATCTGAGCAGCCAATGGAGTTGCGTCTGGCGTAGCTTCTTCTTGAGCTTTCTCTACCTCTGGTTTCTCAGATTCTGTGAGAATAACTTCTCCATCTGCAGAGTTTTCAAGCTGCTTTGGCTTTTGATTGCCAAGCTTATCATCAAATCTAACATGTATAGATTCCTCCATAATCTGTGTCTCAGTATTGTATACTTTGTAGCCTCTAGAGCATTCAGAATATCCAAGCATGAAACACTTTTGTGCTTTAGAATCAAACTTGTTAAGATTCTCTTTAGTGTTCAGCATAAAACATATACATCCAAAAGGATGGAAATAAGAAATGTTTGGCTTTCTATTCCTCCACAATTCATAAGGAGTCTTTTCCTGAAGAGGTCTAACATACACTCTGTTCTGAATGTAACATGTTGTGTTAATTGCTTCTGCCCAAAAATGTTTTGCCATGTTAGTCTCATTCATCATGGTTCTGGCCATCTCTTGCAATGTTCTATTTTTCCTCTCTACAACTCCAGTCTGTTGTGGAGTTCTAGGACAGGAGAAATCATGAGCAATGCCATTTTCATTAAAATATTTTTCAAAATGTTTGTTTTCAAATTCACCACCATGATCACTTCTGACTTTAACAATTTTGAAATCTTTTTCAGTTTGGACTTGTTTGCAGAAGTCAAACAACACAGAATGTGACTCATCCTTGTGCTTTAGGAATTTTACCCATGTCCATCTGCTGTAGTCATCAACAATGACTAATCCATACTTCTTGCCTCTGATGGATGTAGTTTTCACTGGTCCAAACAGATCAATGTGAAGTAACTCTAATGGTTTTGAAGTTGAAACAACATTTTTGGATTTGAAAGATGATTTTGAAAATTTTCCTTTCTGACATGCTTCACAAAGAGCATCTGAGTTGAACTTCAAATTAGGAAGTCCTCTGACCAGATTAAGTTTATTAATATGAGATATACGTCTCATATTAATATGACCCAATCTTTTGTGCTAGACCAATTGCTCATCATTAACAGACATAAGGCATTTAACATTCTGAACCTTAAGTTCTGAAAGACTGATTTTATAAATGTTGTTTTTCCTTTTACCATTAAAGAGGATTGAGCCATCCTTTTGACTAACAACTTTGCAACACTTTTGATTAAAGATTATGTCATAACCATTGTCACTTAATTGACTTATGGACAATAGATTATGAGCTAATCCTTCAACAAGAAAGACATTAGTTATGAAAGGAAGTTTACCATTGCCAATGGTTCCAGAGCCAATTATCTTGCCCTTCTGATTCCCTCCAAACTTGACGTCTCCTCCAGATCTAAGCTCCAAACTTTGGAACATAGAAATTTTTCCCGTCATATGTCGTGAGCATCCAGAGTCCAGGTACCATGACTGGAGTCTTGACTTTGCTTCTAAGGATGTCTGCAACATAGATTATCTTATCCTTAGGTACCCAGATTTTCTTGGGTCCTTTTTGGTTAGTTGCCTTAAAGCTTTTTCTGAACTTCTGTCTTTCAACATAAGACTTGTTCTGATTAGCTTTAGATTTATTAAACAGAGGTTTGTTCTGATTAGAACTTGTGTGTTTAATATCATTTAAGTGACCAAATGTAAACTGAGAATATAAAGGAGGATACTTGATATCCAGTTTATCTACAGATTTTGGATTTGAATCCTCATAAGAAAAAGATTTATATCCAACACCTTTTCTATAGTTTCTGCTAATACCATAGATCATTGAAGCCATCTTGCTTCTATCTAGGCTTTTAGTTAGAAACTTCCTGAAGCTATAGTCATACTCTTGTAAAATATTTTTAGAGCATGGTTCCGACTTTGGATTAGAGTTTAGTTGAGCAGATTCTAAATTATTTTTCAATTGAAGATTTTCAGCTTTTAGCTCAGCTATTTCTGATTCAAACTTGTTACTCTTAAATTAAACATGCTTTAAAAGCTTTTTGTATTTGAGTTTAACTTTGCTATAGTTTTCAAGAATATCAGATAGACTTTCAACAAGTTCTTGTCTAGAAAGTTCAGCAAATACCTCCTCAGAATCAGATTCTGATTCTGATCCAGATGATTCAGCACTGTCTTCTATGTCAGCCATGAATGCTACATTAGCACATTCTTCTTCAGACTCTGATGACGAATCAGATGCATCTGAGTCATCCCAGGTAGCCATCAGAACTTTCTTTTTGTGATCTGACTTTCTTTTTGGCTTCTCCTTCTGAAGCTTTGGGAATTCACTCTTGTAGTGCCCAGGTTCTTTGCATTCATAGCAAACAACCTCTATTTTTCCAGATCGTCTGTGTCCAGAGGATTCTCTAGATCTTCTGTATCCAGAGGGTTCTCCAGATCTTCTGTGTCCAGAAGATTCTTTGTGTTGATCTAGTTTCCTGAAGTTCTTGAACTTCCTTTGCTTATTCTTCCAGAGTTTGTTGATTCTTCTGGACAACAAGGATAGTTCTTCTTCATCTTCATAAGAAGACTCTTCAGAGCTTTCTTCTATTACCTGCAATGCTTTAACAGATTTATTAGATTTTAAAGCAATTGACTTACCTTTCTTCAGAGGCTCATCTTCCTCTAGTTCAATCTCATGACTCCTCATAGAACTGATTAGTTCCTCCAGCGTAATCTTGTTCAGATCCTTTTCCAGCTTCAGAGTAGTGACCATGGGTCTCCATCTGATTGGCAAGCTTCTGATTATTTTCTTGACATGATCTGCTGTAGAGTAACCCTTGTCCAGAACCTTTAAGCCAGCAGTGAGAATCTGGAATCTGGAAAACATGGCTTCAATAGATTCAGATTCTTCCATTTTGAAAGCTTCATACTTCTGGATCAGCGCCAGAGCCTTGGTTTCTTTAACTTGAGAGTTCCCTTCATGAGTCATCTTCAGGGATTCAAATATATCAAAGGCAGTTTCTCTGTTGGTTATTTTCTCATACTCAGTATGAGATATAGCATTTAGCAAGATAGTTCTAGCCTTGTGGTGATTTCTGAATTCCTTCTTTTGCACCTCAGTCATTGATTTTCTGTCAATTTTCTTGCCATTCCCATCAGTGGGATGAACATATCCATCAATAACTAAGTCCCAAAGATCAGCATCAAATCCTAGAAAGAAACTTTCTAGTCTATCTTTCCAATAGTCAAATTTCTCTCCATCAAACATGGGAGGTTTTGTGCTGACTCTTTCTTCATATTTATTGTTGCTAGATGTTGAAGTTTCAACAGCCATAATGAATATCAACCAAGAATATCAAGAGTTTTTCCCACTGGATCTTTTCTGGTCACGATTAAGTGATAGCACAAACAGAACTAGAGCTCTGATGCCAACTGAAGGTGAGAAAAACACTTAGAAGGGGGGGGGGGGGGGGTTGAATAAGAGTTTTAAATAATATGGCAATAAAAATAACTCAAGATTTTTATCCTGGTTCGTTGAACTCAACTACTCCAGTCCACCTTATCAAAGATGATTTGCCTTTCTCCACAAGGACTTAATCCACTATTAATCAACTGATTACAATAGTAAGCACTAAGAACAATTGTCTTAGTCTTCTCAAGAACTACTGACCACACCTTGGTCTTCTCAAGGAACTTCTTACAAATTAATGTAAACTAAAGTGTTTTAAATGCTTCTAATAAGCTGTATCACAACTGTGATATTTACACTTAAGATTAAGTACAAATAAAACTATACAGTTTTATGATAGAACAAAAGTATATGAACTTTGAGAGTGTTTTCACTTTGATGCTTCAAGCGTGTGTATGAATATTTCTTTTTGATTGAGCTAGCAACTTCTAAATGTCATAGAAGTTCTCCTCTTATAGCTTTTTCCAATTGCTTTGAGTAATGTGCAGCGGAGTATTATATTGAGATATAAGACTTTTCATAACCAAAAGGTATGGGCAGAGACATGCTTTTTGCAGTAAAAGTATGGTTGTAGAAGCTTTGGGATTTTCACCACGTCTCTTCATTAGACAAAATAGCCGTTGGTTACATTGGAAGTAGCACCACGACCAATCAAGTTTACAGCTTCTTCAACAAGCTTCCTTCAGGATGAAGTCTTCATAATCTGCACTACAAAACTTGTAACAAGCTTAAAGGAATTAAATACTTGAGATGATCAGAGCTCAATGTTTGAGATGATCATAGCTTGATAGATGATCAGAACTTTATCCGAGTCTTCATCAGAGTATGCAGAAGTATGTGCTTTGAGCGTGAATATTAATTTGTTTAGAGTCTGATTATCAGAGCCTCTGTTCTTGTAGTGAAATGAACTTCAGAGTCTGATTTGAGCACACCTTTCAACTCTTCATATAATTCTTCCAGATACGCTTCAGATCATTCTGCAGCTTCGGCTTCAGATTCTTCTGGCAGCGCTTCAGAGTCTTATTTGATTGTCTTGCATCTGATGCTTCAGAGCCTTGCGTAGTTGCTTGTACTTATGTATTTTGTTTCTTTAAGAGTATTCAATTTAATACCTGAAACAATAATACTTGAACAAATTTTAGAGTATATATTTTCTTAATACAAAATTCCATAAGAGTTATCATCAAAACATAGAGATATAAGAAACACCAATCTGTGTTCTAACATGAAGGACAAACTTGAATTTGAAAATTAATCTTGACTCTGAATTTTGTGCTGAATCTTGTAATGAATGAGAACAAATTGAACCCTTAACTTCTACGTTTTGATTTAGGCTTAGATTCTTGGACCCGAACTTTGCAATTTTATGAAGAAGCAATGAATTAAGACTTACGAGCTTGAAGAAAAAACAATATTGTAGCTTGAAGGCACCAAATCTTGAATAATGAATCCACATAATTCTTGGATTCCATTTTGAGAACTTACCAAAATCCGATCCTCAACTTAACTTCAAACTATCACCAAGAAAATTTCCAATTCTTTTCCTTAGGATCAAAGGCCAAATTAATTTAACTTATTGGACATAAACAATGTTAAACTTGAATTAACGCAGATCTAAAAACCACAACCATGTAAATCAGTGAAGTCTTAATTCATGCCACGAAGATACATTTATCACGTCCTTAAATAATCATGCTTCGAATCATTGGGCAGGAAAACTTCTGATACCTCTTGAAGACAAATTGGTTATAGAGCCTTCATGACTTATGAATCTTCTACAACAACCTAAACTTCACAAACAAACAAAACTGATAAAACAGACAAACCGGTTAGTTATGTATGAATGATTGATCTAGAAATGATATGCAACATACAAGGAACCTAAGGGAAATTTTTTGGGTACAACAATATTGTTGTTTAGCCTTGTTTTTTTCTTTAAAAAAAATGGTGGCATTGGATTCAAGTATATTCTGTGTGGTCCCGTTAGCTATGTGGGCCATGAAGCCCATGGCAAATCTCTGCCACCCTTCTTGCTGTGTGTACCCATATTCTTCTTTTTTGGATGAATGGGCTTAAAAGCCCATGATTATTCCACTTTGTTTTAATATGTTTTTTCACACCCCTTTTTAATCTCAAGACGCTCCTCTCTATCTTTATTTATTTTCACTTTTGTTTTTCACTAAGTTTTTATAAGAAAATTTTATTGACTTTCTTGATTTATGTTGTTTTTTTTTACTTATTTGATTTATCATTTCCATTTTTTTTTCTTTTTTTCACTTCAATTTTATTTTCAATTTCATTTTTGGTCTATGACGAAACCAGAAAGTCGCCACTAGTCAAATTATTGATAAATGGTGATGAAACCGAGACCATTTCTATTTTCATTTTCTTCATTTTCTTTGTCATCTCCATTTTATTTTTATTTATCGATCGATGAAGTCTTTAGATTCGTAAACGTTAATTTATCGAAGTCGATAACCTTCACTATGTCAAATATGTGGAAAATGACCATTTGGGTCATTTTCTATACTTTGGGGTCGTGATAGGCTACCTTCGATTAATCAACACAGGTTTATGATTAAGACGAGACCATTTATCTTTTCGTCCGTGCGACACGATTAAATCAGAGAATGATCCTTAATATCATTTCTCTATCTTGTTTTTAGCACGAATATCAATTTACGCAACCTCCTATAGCTCGACTTTTATCATAAGTCAAGCTACGACAGTTTAGCGCTACATTTTGTCCCAATTCAATTCACAAATCTACTAATTACTAACTTTACTTTCCGTCAATATACAACTGCTTTATTTTCAGTCAAATATACCCTTGATTTAATTTCAGTCATTATATCTTGATTTATATTATCTTGTTTATATACTTGTTAATATTTATCTCGATTATATTATTGTAAATATTATCTCGATTATATTGATATATATCTTGCCATATTATTCATAATTGTTCATATTCATATTCATATTGTTCATCTCATTCTTATCTTATTCACATTTGTTCAAAACACATAATAAACTACCGAAACCTAAAAGCCTAAATTGGTGGATTGTTGGTTATTTGTCCGAACAACGAATTATTGGACTTTGTCAAAAACCCTAGCTTGGAGTTTTGTTCGACTTTTGCTCAAGGCATAGTTTAGGACACTTCGCACACACACGGCTTTCTCTTGGGCTACCCTACAACGAGACCATTTATTTCGTGCAATCCCGTGTGAATCACATGTATCCCTCTCCCTTTTCGATGTACACATTTGTATTTCTTTGATTATGGTTTGTCTTCTAGGTGCACCCTTAGGGACTAGCGTAGATTAAACCGTTTTCAAATTAATTCTGGATTCGACATCGAGCCATTTTCAAACACCCTTTTAAGTTGAGTGCTCATTCGCATTCACCATCAACCTATTTCACACACTTCCATATTTCATCGTGGTTTCGATATTGGGGGCACCCTCAGGGACTAGAATCGTTTCTCACAACCTAACCCTTGATTCATCGTCAAGCTGGTTCCATTTTCAATCTAACCCTCGACTCATCGTCGAGCCATTTTCAAACCAGTTTCCATTTCACCAAGTTTTTGCACGCAAATAAAGTTAAACCCTTGATCCAATGTCAAGTGGTATTTTCAACCAAGTTGTAAGTCGAGTGCCTTTTGCCTCGCAGTCCACCTCTTTTCGTAACATATTCGATTCAATCTTTTATTCAAACTCTTTCCCTAATCAAATTAATGAAAGAAGAAGATTCTTGGAGTTTAGCATTCCTTGAATCTTCGAATGAATGAATCTTGAGGCGCACGCCTTGGGTTGTCATTCACCCACCCTTTCGTCTTAAAACACCTAATTTCTATTCAAATATTTTCATAGTCAAACTTACAAAAGAAGGATATTCTTGGAGTCTAGCATTCCTTGAATCTCCGAACGAATAACTCTCGAGGCACACACCTTGAATTGTTATTCATTCACTCTTTCAAATTCAAAATGTTCAACTGATCCTCAAAATCCATTCAATCAACTTCTCGAAAGAACTGAGTTCTTGGAATCTCGCGTTCCTTGAATTCTTGAGTGACAACTCTCGAGGCACTCCCTTTGGGTTGTTTGTCAGTCAATCTTTCGTTTCCAACACAAAAATTCAAACTCAATTCAACCTATCTCCTTTCCGTGGTCGTCTCCACAAACTATGGACGCTTTGATTCTTCATTCTCATATGAATGTAAGACACGTAGGCACAAGATTGTTATAATCTTGGCGAGCACAATTCCCTCCATCTTCTGTTTCCCCCTATCCTTTCTCGTAGTCGAACTACGAGAGCTCTGATTTCTCACTCTCGTCCGAATGAGCATACGTAGGCACAAGGGCCCCAATCCTTGGTTAGCACCCTATCCTATAACCACACATTTCCCCTTAGCATCTTTATCCTTTTATCTTACCAATTCGCATTTATCATTGAGAAGAAAACAAACAAGCTTAGATAATGCCCATCGTAAATCATACTAAGAGGTTCTTGATGAGTACAACGAACGTGAGGGGTGCTAATACCTTCCCCTCGCGTAACCGACTCCCGAACCCGGAACATCAGTTGCGATGACCCTGTTTCTGTCCTTTCTTCTTAGAGGTTTTCTCGATATTTTCCTTTCCCTTTTTTGGGATAAATAAAGTTCGGCGGCGACTCTGTTGAACCGCGTTTCTGCGCCTTTTGCGCGAGGGTCATATGTTCGAATGAATTTTCGAGGTGCGACAACGGGTTACACAAAAACATTCATTAATTCAAACATACTCATATATGAGGCTTTTATGACGTCAAGTTCTTTTAATAACAACACATCAGGTTCAACATAAAGAAATTCAATTATGATTCTACAAATAAAATTAGGTCTTAAACTCCAACACCCATAACATCAACAAAGGAGAACTTTCGACAACACTTAATTTAACATCGTAGAATATCACCATGAAATTAATAGAAAATACTATGAAATAAAAAACATAAAAAATTAAGAAGACAAACGTCAACCCCAACCCACTGTTACATGAATTAGAGCATAATCCTTCCTACTTAAAACGAAAAATAGAAACGAACTCCAACAACTAGCTTCCACTTACTTCCTTGGAGTCTACTCCTGAGTATTTGCGCTTTACCCACGTGGAGGCAACATTCGAACAAAAGGAGTAAGTAATCATAATCAATTATAAACGACATGAGCAAAAGATAGCATACCAAAAACATGTATAACCATTTACAAAACATGTTACTCTACTCACGACCATCACATCATCATCATATACAAGGATATTATATAATTCACAGTTCGTCATCCAACATCATCATTCTCAACAACAACCAATCAACAAGAATTCCATGTTAATACAATGCACCGACTTAATATGCATGTGGTACCATGTAATGAACACCCAGGTTCATATCGCTCCCTGTTCCAGCATCATCGGATTCAGGATCCCCACCATAGGATCTGGTTCACTCTTGAACTAGAGCACAACAAAATCACTACGCCATCATAGGTAATGCTTCACTAATTCCCCACCATAGGAATTAGCTACCCGCACCCGATCCCCATTATAGGATTGAGGCTACAACATAATTAAAACCGAAGTTCCGACAACATGGATGCATGATTCACAACATGCAACAATAACACATTCACATTGTCCCCTCTTCTGACCATGTATGCTACCATCAACATAATCATCATAAACACATCATGCATATATTCATACATGCACATCATTAACAACATTATCATAACAACATCATTATAATAGTGCCAACATAGCAACATCATTATCACATAACATTAGCACAACAATACCACGATTCATTATCTAAACATGTAAACTAACACTGCATTAATACAGTAGTCATAGAAATAGTATTTAAATATTTCACTTATTACTACTATGTAATAGCTCTGAGCATCAGCTTTCTAACACTTCAAACGACTCTTCACATGGATATTGGGTTAAAAATATTTTTAAAAAATCCTCAGAAGAAAAAGCAAGTTTCAAGTTCAACGTTTCTTTCATTTGATAGTAATTCGCGTTAGCTTTCCAACGCTTCGAGCGACACTCGATTTGGACTTACGATTACAAAGTTATGGCCAAAAAATTTTGCATTACCAATTCCAGGGATCTACAACGGCCACGCGTAGCAGCGGCTACAGCCCGTCGCAATCCTATGCCAAAAACTCACTTTGGGCACACCTTGGTGCTAAAATCCAGAAGGCTGCTACGACCACTCGTAGTAACTACTAGGGACCGTAGCAGTGCCCAGAAAACCCCATTTTCTCGCAATTTTGTGTGATCTCTCTTATTTTTCAGCCTTGCAACAGACCCCAAACCCCATGTTTTGACCTCTAACAACCCCAAAACATGTTATATCATATATTACATGAATCAAGTGAAAGGAACACATTACAACATCAAGATATACATAACCAAAAACTCAATTAACATAATTTTTCATCACATCCATCATGATTCTTTCATTCAACTCATGCCCTAAAATCATCAATATTCAACCCAATCAAGAACACAATAACAATTCAATCACTAGCTGTTGCACCCCAAAATTTGCCTAACCTTTCTTTACCTAGCTTGTGTTTCATTGCATTCATATTAGCATTATCATCTGCATTTCATTGACATGTATGCAGGAGATCAAGAGGTATGACTACCAATAAAAGGCTATGAAGCTATCTAAGAGGCTTATTCTAGTGTTCAAGGCTTGATATCCTTATCAGAGAAGTTAAAAGATCCTCAGAGAGAGGGTTGAAGCCAAGTGTGTAGGTCTCCTAACTTGAGGGTTATGGGAAGTCATCTGATGATGCTGAAGCCATAGAGTTGGACTTGAGACCTTGAGAGAGATCTTAATAAGTATTGAGATCATCTTGAAGCCTAGACAGGTCATTATGCAAAGGATATGAAGATATACCCAAGATTGGTACAACTAGGGTTTCATCTGGTCAACCCTAAGTCAACTGATGATTTGAGGAAGGTTGAGACCTAATTCAAGAGCCATGTGATCATGGATTGATGTGTTAAGATGCCTAAGGGATGATTCCAAGGTCAACTTATCATGGATCAAGAGTGTGAGGAGTTTCTAGGCTAGGGTTGCTATGCTTGACAGTGTAAAATCCCCTGGTTTGATGCCTAACTTCAAGACCACTTAACTCAAGATGTGATTTTCATCTCACCTTGACCCCAACATGATTGTTGTAGAGCATGATCTTATCTTTAATTTTAGTACTATAAGTCCTTGACAGGGTTTATAGAACTCAAGTTATGAGCCAGACAAGTTACACGTCATCTGAGGCATGTGAATTTGGAGCTTGAAAGTTACCCAACTTGCATGACACTTTTTCCCTATAAGGATGATTCCTATGAACTTTTGGTCAACAGGAATGTTGTTCCTTATCTTCTTAGCTTTCTAGAAAGTACTAGAAGTCCATGTTTGGATTTGTAGAACTCTAGTTATGAGCTTTACAAGGTAAGGGTATTTTGGGTATTTGGAAGTACAAGTCATTTTTGGTTATGGGTCCATTTCATCAACTTAGGCACCTTAAATGAAGATTTGATCAACTTGAAAGTTGTTAAAAATAGTGTTTTTAGTCCAACCATGACCCAAGCATCCATTGATATGGATTGAATATGGAAGAGTATGAAGAAATTTGGAGAAAAGATCATTAAAAGGCATTTATGAAGGAAAAATTCAAAATAAATCACAATGGTTCAAAACTTCACAAGTTTATACATTTTCTGATTAGAAATGACATTTTAAAGAGATTGGCAATTTTACATTTGGGATCTGAGTCCTAATTCATGGACTTTATGTGGATTACTTAGAATGGAAGTAACATAATCAATCTTGACCATAAGATCAATTCAAGCACTCAATCTGAGCCATTCACATCCAAGGAGTGTTGTGCAAGCTATTGAAGCAAAGTTTGAGATGAAACAGAGCCAGTACACGCGAATTCCATGGTTGTTCATTGAAGGAAATGGAAATTTTGGATTCAGCAATTTGGGCCATGATTGGGCCATGTTAGGATGCAAATACATTCTATTTAAGTTCATAATCGTGTTCAAATCATTTTTTGGAAGGAATTGGTGAAGAATTTAGTTGTGGTAGTTAGAGATTGGAGATCAATTGAGGATTTCAAGATCAATTGAGGATTCAGTTAGCACCAGGATCATTCAGTGAACGTTTCTGCAGCATTTGAAGTCAAGAATCACACTGCAACTACCTCAATTGCAAGCTTTTTTCTAGGTTTTTATCTTTCACCATTGCTCTTGATTTAGGCATGTTTAGACTGAATTAAGCATGTGGTTAGGTTGTAGATACAACATAGATCGTTTTAGGATTGGAATTGTGAAGTTTCGTGATGATTCATGATGAGATGCAAATTTTGTTGAGGCTTATATCTAGATGATTCTTGAGGATTAAGGTGAATTAGATGGTGATTTTTGATCCTTGAGAGGTGAGGAACATTTCTGTGTAATCAATTTGGAGTTTCGTGACACTTTTGGAATTGAGTAATTTTCTGTTGAGCATCGTGTTTCAAGATCCACGAGGAATTAATAGAAATGGAGTGGATCTTGATGACCAGTGAGAAGAGACGAGTGGATCCATGTATTTTTCTTTGAGTTTCGTGGAATTTGATTACAGAGCTTGATGGCTCTCGCCGGAGAAGACGGTGGAGCTCTTCTCCGGCCACCATGACTGGTTTTCCCTCCTTGTACCAGTTTGAATTGAAGATGATGAACATGAGTCGTTGGATCTGATGGATTTTTTGACTGAGTCTTGGCATTTGATGGACAAGGTTTGGTCTACTTAGGATTTGGTGAGGTGGCATGAACAAAAGCGTAGGATGAGGCTACTTTTCCGTTGAATGGATAGGATTAGGCTGCACCATAGGGCTTAGTCAACTGAGACACACCTTGGCATTGATCAAAACACACAGCTTCATTAAATGAGCTGGCACGCGCGCAGCTGTTGGATTAATTGACTAGTAATTAGATCCTGTGGTTCTAACATTTTCTGAGTTTCTTTATTTCTTTTATTGATTTTATATTTTCTTTTAATTGATTTTTCTTGTTTAATTCGTAATAATTAGAATAATGATCAGAAAAATATGAGAAAAATATGTGGTTGATCCTTGTGGAATTTCTGATTTTTCCATGCTTTTGGATTTTAATTTGGTGTTGTTTTCAATTTAATGTCCATTTTTCTATTTTTGATAATTGAATAAAAATGCATAAAATGACTTGTTGCTTGCTGATTTTATTACCAATTCATGCTTTTGAATTTGATGTTGATTTTTGGCTGGCTGGTTATAGACGTGTTGATGATGTTATAGGATTTTTGTGGTGATTTTTAGATGATTCTAAGATTAGTTTTGAACTAGGTTTTTAGAGCTTTCCCCACTTGAACCTTCATTTGACACCTTTTGGTTTAGAATTTCCCTAGTGCCCTTAAAAATTGATTTAAACTCTGTATTTTTTACCTTAGGTTCCCAATACATTTAGGATCCCTTAGGAAAATTTATAGATTTTTAGTAATTGATTTACTATTTTAGTTAGATTTTATATCTAGGCTGTGTTTAGGTTGATTCTAGCATAGTACTTCCCATAGATGAGCTTCAAAAGTGACCTTTAGTTCATGATAAGTTTCCAAACCTTTTCTGATGGTTTAGTATACATGTTGATGTATTTGTAGATTGAATCTCAAGGTTTGATTTGGTGTTTTAGTTCCCTTTACAAAGTTTCTTTTAGGGATTGTAGAATTAGGGAATTTTAGAGCTTTAGGAGTTGCTCCCTTTTTTACAAATGTGGTTTGCTTTGATTTGCATTCCATTTCCTATCCAATGATGCAAGGTTCCTTGTGGGAGCCTAGTCCCTCCTTTGGAAGGACTAAAGTCCTACCATAAAAGGTAAAACCTTTGAGGATACCAATCTCACATGAGTGGTTGAGTGCCTTGAGGGATTCCATTGGTTTCCCTCCTGCTTCCCCTCATCATGCAATGATCTTTGTGTTGATTCACATCATCTCTTATTGGATAAAGTTGAATCTTGAAGATGAAGTCCTCATTCCCTTTTCTCCTGATGGATGACTTGGACTAGAAGACAGACTGTTGGGCTGCTTTGCTGCTGAAGTTTTGGTGTGCTGCTCTGCTGTGCTTGTTGTTTGACTGTATTTGTATGACTGTTTAGTTTGTGTGTTGCATTAGAATAGGGTTCCATGTAGTTGATACTAGGCCTAAGTGCATTGAAAGGTTGAGCTTGCCTCCCTTTGCTTGTTTGCATAAGAGGTTGAGTCTGTCTCCCTCTGCTTGTCTGTTACTGTTTGGCTTTGCTTGTTGGCTTAAGGTTGAGTTTGCCTCCCTTGCCTGTGTTGTGTGTTTTTGCTTGATTTCTCTAGAGGTTGAGTGAGTCTCCCTCTGCTTGTATTGCTGCATTTCATGTGCATATTTACTGTTTATCTGTTTTACTGATGTTTAGCTGATGCTTTATCTGTTGTCTATTTCCCACTTGACATGATCCCCTAGGATTCTCACTTCCTTTGATAAGGAAGTGATGATTAGAACTTTAGGTTGAAACCTATGCATGATAACATCTAGGAGTTCCCTGTTTTAAACCTCAACCATAGGATGAATCCTTGGCATGACAACATTAGAACTTGATAGTTTCCCCTTAGTTGTGTCTGTTCTCTTCTCTCTTCAAACAAATCAAAATACAGTAATAAAGATTAACTGATGTTGTACGTTACGAGCCTTAAGCTACTTAGGAAATGATTGCTGGAGGTTTCCTTCCAATAATCAGGATGTTTAGTATGGTACCCTTTGGGTGACATGCGACGCATTCACTCCTAGGTCATAGTCTCTAGTGCGATATTAGTTGCAAACATCCATAAAAGACAGTTCTTCCGTAAAAGACAGAAAACAAACTTCAAACCTTTTTTGCCCCGTGGGCCCATAACTCAAAGGAAAGCTTTTCTGAAGAAAAGAGTGTCGTTAACTCCCAGTTCTACCGCAAACGATAATGCACGAGTCTCTGACGAGCAAGCTGCATACACCAAACTGCTGGAACTGTTCGTTAACCCTACTCGGAAAAACAGATGAATCTGAATCCCCGTAATCCGTATTACCCCGAACTACGTAAGCTCTGATCTCTCATATCTTTTGAGAGTACGTAGGCACAATACTGACGTATTGGCGAGCCACCTTCCCCCTACCCGTAGTTAGTCGAACTACGTTGACTCAGATTTCTCATTCTCTGATTAGAATACGTAGGCATAAAGCGCGATGCTTTGCTGAGTCATTTTCTTTTATTTTCAGACCAGCCTTGATAGGTAGATAGTAAAACCAACCCGTCAGATAAACACAACAAGCGTGGATCCCATCGAGTACGATGGACGTGAGGGATGTTAATACCTTCCCCTTGCGTAACCGACTCCCGAACCCAGACATGGTTGCGATGACCTTGTTTTATACCTTTTCGTCAGGTTTTTCCGATTGTTTCCTTTCCCGTTCCGAGGGATAAATAACGAAAGGTGGCGACTCTTCTGTTTTGCCGGCACCTTATTTTTGCGGAAGCGACACTAACCACTATCATTCATCCTCAAACATGTATATTCAGCATTATCAACCAAAAGAAAAACTAAAACCCTATTCTACTCTCCCCTCATGCCAATCACAATTGAAAACCATTACTCACCCTTACCTTAGAATTCTTCTAGAAACTATTTTCTTCAAAGTCTATGGATGGATGCTCTCTTGCTTTCTCCTTGCCCTGGACTTTTGTCCTTTTTCTCCATACTTTTCATGTACAATTGAAACTATTCTCTATTCTCACGTTTTTCTCTTTTCTATTAGAAATATTCTCCCAAGAAAGCTTTTCCTATAATTCCCTCAACTCAACCTTGCTAATACCACTTTGTCCTTATTTTCTCTACACATATATTTCTTTCATTTAATTAAATAATAATACAAAACTATTATTCTATTTACTATTTACTATTTTAATTACAATTAACTTATCAATTTCCCCATATAGGCTAATTACTCAATTCTCCTCTAATATCTCTTTTACTCCTCACTTAAGGATATATACCCCTATAACATACAACAATTGAAACATCATAAAAATGCATATTCAACAAATAAAACATCTACTAGAAAAATTAGGGTGTTACAGGGAGCCTTGGATCAAGAAAAGGAAAAAAAGGCATTTGTCATACCCTAATTTTTAACCCTAATATCTCACCTTCATTTGCATCATTTGCATAGCATCAACCACTTTTTGTGTTTGTTTTATGTTTTACTAAATACGCATTGTTTGCTTTGCTCATTAGTTAGGGTTTTGCATCAAGAAGTTCAAGAGATTGGTCAATCAGGTATTAGTGTGATCCTCAACACCTCAAGATCCTCTACTCATTCATGGTGATCAAGAGTTTCCTTTCATCAACAATCAAGTTTGAGTTGGCTTCAATTCAAGTTCATCAAGTTTTAATCCATCATGTGCTCCAAATTAGGGTTTTGGTCAAAGTCAACTTAATGTTAACTTTTGACCAAAACATGATCTCATGGATTGAAAAATGATTCAAAGGCTTTAAATACATATTTTTGGTCCATTCATATGATTAAATTGGCTCAAGAAGTTGGCATGTTGATAGTTGAAGAATTTTGATTCAGCTGATGAAAAGTCAATAGATGCTCAAAGTCATAGTTTGACTTTTGACATTTTTGGTCAACCATAGACTTCTCAAGTCAAGAATCATGAAAATGTAGAAAATTATTGAGTTTGATTAAGTTAAATCAAGAAAATCAAGAAAAGATCAAAAGTTGTCAAAATTAGGGTTTTGGAAATTTCCCTAAGTACAAAAATTTATGATCAAATCACAAACTTTCCAAGGTTGTAACTTCCTCCTCAAGCATCCATTTGAAACACTTGAGGGAAATTAAAGATAACATTTGATACTACAAGTTGATGAAAATTTGAAGCCAAAATATTCCTTGAAGTGGAAGAAATTGTGGTGAAAGTTGAGGTTTCAAGTTGTTGCAAATCTCAAAACACTTAAAAATTTTTCTAAGTTTTTAACCTTTCCAAGTGCATGACTTTATGGTCAATTTGTGAACAATCCAAGCAACCATTCTTGATGCTTGAGGGCTGCATTTAAAGAGCATAATTCCTACTTTATCATGGTGGAAAGTTTGATCCAAAAAGCTCTTGCCAATTAAGAGAAATGGGAGGCCAAAGTTAGGGTTTCACATTGTGAAGGAGTGCAAGATTGGCCGATTTTTCTAAGTGTTGTAGATCAGTTTGTTCCGTACGAGTTTGAAGCCACTTTTGGACACTTTCTAAGCTTTTCCTCTACTTGTCATGAACATAAAACTTGTTCCTTTATGTACCAACTTTACAAAGATGTCATTTTTGTGCAATTTAAACCTTTACAATAAGGAAAAAACCTGCTGGAAACTGTCCACTCTGATCAAGATTCTTGGCATTATGTGAAAAAGAAATTTTGGTCAAAACTTTCTACACAAGTTGTAGCTCTGATCCAACTGAATTCTAATACCAAAATCAAGTCATCATAACCTAAAATGAGAGTTGAAAATGTCCATTACATTCCAAAGTCCAAAGCATAACATGTGATACCTTTTGCAACTTTTGTGAATTGATCCATACAAGCCAAATTCCAAACCTTACATCTGATCAAGCCATGCTCCTAACCTAATTCAAAAACACTACAAATGCAGTTGAACCTCATAACCACAGTACACAAGCAAGAGCACAGAAAGTAACATAGAGCTAAAAATTCAAAAACACCATTGAAGCTCAAATTCGAAAATCACAACCTTTGCATTTTCTTTCCATTTTCTGTTCACCAACATCATCCATAAACCATAAGAAAGCAACTGTGTGCACAAGAACATAGCTGTAACACCTCAAACACCACAATCCAAACCTCACTTTCACTTCTGTAAATCAATTTGGGAAGAACAATCTAAAAGGTTCCAATCAATTCCAATCACACCATTTCACTCCTGAGAACTCAAGGAATCTAAAGACATCTTTATTTCATTTCTGCAAGAGCATTTGAAGGGGCAACAAACTCACTCCGTTAGGTAACATTTTCATCTTTTGGTTCTCATGCTTAGAAGCATCTTTTTGACTCATTATTGTTACTATCATGCTCGTTTTGATGTTGTGAATGAAACCCCTAAGCTTTTGTCCTTTGATTGTTGTTGTATGACATTTAATTTTGTTTTGAAATTCTAGAGTTTTTCTGGTTTTAGATTAAATGCATGAGTTAGAGGCAGTTTCAATTCAAACTAAGACCATATTTGGATTCCTTGTTAAATTATTAGTGAAATAGTGTATTCACTTGTCTCATTTGGTTCATGTTTGATGAAGTTGCAATTTTGAAAATTTGAGATGGCTGGAGGAAGAAAACGACAATCTGCGCATATTTTCCATTTTTAAAAAGTAGTTTTAACATATATTATTTTGTTTGATAATGTTAATAGTCCAAAGGGCCTAACACCTTGGTTAGAAGGTTTAGGTGGTAACCTTGAGGGTGTGGGTTCAACACCCAACCCCCCTCTTTTTCACCCTTTTCCTTGTTTTTCTTATTTCCTCTTTTATTTTATTTTTTTTTCTTTTTTTCTTTTATTTCCATTTTTTATTTTATTTTATTCAAGTTATTTTACACTATTTAATTTATTTATTTTAGTCCAAATATTAAAAACCAAAAAATATTTATTTATCCTTTTTGATTATTTATTTTATCATTTATATTTTCATATCTAAAAAAACCTAAAAAATATTTTATTATTTATTTGATACTACTTATTTTAGGATTACATGTCCTTGATTATGCTATTATTTCTTGATAAAGTTCATGATTGACTATTATATCATTATTTCATGTGATTAATGCCATGATAATGAAATGTCTTGGTTGATGTTTTGTTTGGATTCTTGAGACATGTGTGTTTGCATGACCTATGTATTGGTGGTTGTTTTATCCTTTGGTCATGTATTAGGGTTGAATGTCTTGATGATTATGACCATGTTACTTGATGTCGGACCTCATTGTTTGTGTGCTTCTATTGATGCTTGGTTTCATTGTTAATTTTTTGTTTCTCTTAATGTCATGCTTTGATGTAAACCTACACCATGTATTGATGTTTTGCCTTAAGACTTGAAGAGTAGTTCTGGGATGTTGATTCTTGATACATGTACTTTTCATGTTTGATCTTGATGCATGCTTAGGGTTTTAAATTGAAGTTACTTTAGATACTTTGTCTTATGAGGTTGTGTTAATTAAATGCCTTGATGCTTGCCTTGTGCACGAGTTGTTATCTATTTATGAGCTTTGTTTGATACATGAAACTTGTCTAATGATGCTTAATCCTTGATTATTTCTTGCTTATGCCCGAGTTTAAATCCAAGGGAAGGGATTATAGTTGACTTATTGTCATGTGCATTTGCATAGTGTGTCTTGTTGCATCCTTCACCGGGATTTGGATTTGGAAAGCAAGAGAGGCCGATACTTCTATGTTGGATAAGCTGGTTTGGGGTCTCCACCGGGATTGTGATTCCTTATGTGTCCAAAATTTGAAGCATAAGTACATTAGTGAAGAAACATTCCTTAATATGAAAAAGAAACTTGGATCATCCAGTCATGTGGGTTTAGAAGAGTATCAGACTGACTCCGACGAGCAATTCTGAAGAGGGCTAGTTTAGTAGCAAACCAAGATGGGAGAGCCCAGTTCCCCGAAGCTGGCAATCTTTTTATCATGTCATTTCTTTGCATTTGTGTTTTCTTTTCTATTAAAGTGCAAACTTATTTGTAAAACTTATATGTTTTCAATTGAAAATTATAATGAAATGAATATGCAGGTTTTGATTAAATCCATTCGTTTTCACTCAATACTTTTATTGATGTCGAACGCTTGTTTAAGCGGAATCCGAGGGAGGATGACAAAGTTGAAAGACGCAAAGCTTCCGATTGTATGCTTTTGAATAAAACCTCTGCTGATGATGTACAAGCATTATTTCAAATTCCTAAACACCGGAGATATAAGGATGATAATCCCTTGTCAACCCCTTCGAGCCTAGTAGTAGGAGTTTCTTTCTGAAAATGAAAAAACCCTCAATTTTAACCCGAGGAAGGGTAGGTGTAAGCTAATTTGATCGAGAGTCCAAATTGCAGAAGGAGTGTTCTCGTTCGAGGATCAATCACACCTGTAGAGGTCGTACCTAAAGAACCACAGTGGTTATCCATCAGCAACCAATGACTGAGACATTCACAATTCCTTCAACAAGTCAGATAAGGCAGTGTCACACGATTTGTTCCAACAAAAAAAGAAGAAGAAAGAGAAGAGAAAAAATAAAAAGCTCGCTAAGTCGATGACTTAAAAACAAGTGGCTTAGGCAAAAAAATTAGGGCATCCCGCTGGACTTCGAAATCAAAAGATATACTCAAAAGATTCAGTCCAGGCAAAAATAGGGAAATCGAAAAAATAATGATGAAAAACAAGTCGTGTGACTCCATACACCAAGAACGAAGAGCGAGTGACTGTCACTCCGAAAACTTGTGGTTTCCTGAACCATCACTCCTATCATTCAACCTTTGAGAGGTGAGCGCTTGTGTCGAATTAGCTGAATATAGGACTGAAGAATATCAAGGAGAATGGGTGGGTTAAAACAAACTTTGAGCCTTATATCCTTTCTTTCTTAACCGTGAGTCTGACCATGATACAACCTTCAAAAGACCTAATTGAAGCAGGTTTGTTTCGAAAGCATACTTCGGTAAAGATTGCATTGAAACTGACTCCTAAAAGGATTTTTCTTACCCTATGAGTATTGATCTTGACATTCTAATATGTGATTCATTCACTATATGTCACAACTTTTTTTCCAGTGAACAGACTTGGATTTCAAAACTGTCATATGCATTGCATTAATATTATCTTTTGCAAAACGATTTGTTTTACTTGCGAGTAAGCACTTGATACCAGGAGAGTTTCCGCAGTGGAAAGTTTGATCGAGATAAGATGCAGAGCGCCTGAGTACTCTGTTGAGCAGGGGCAAGCCATATCAAATAATGATCATCACGGGAGTCAGCCACCCAAGATTCAATTAATCTGGGGCAATCAGGTTGAGACTCGATAAATCTCTCGAAAGTCAGAGGTATCTTCTGCACAGATCAGCCAATCAGGGGCAAAGTCATTGCAAGACTGAGGCAGGCCACCCCAAGAGCACAACTCCTTATCCAGAAGGCAACTTATCTGAAGCACCTCTCTGAGGTTCATGATGCTGAGGCAGTTCATATATAACCATCAGGGTACAGAGATTTCAGATTTCCTTTCGAGGAATATTTCTACAGAAATCCCACAGGCTGGGGCAAAATTGGAAGCAAAGGAACAGTTCCTCTCCATATTTTTAGAGCTACTCAGAGCTATTCAAGCAGGTTCAATTAACCTTCAAGTTCAAAACGAATGTCGGGAAGTCATGTTAACCATTCCCTAACCCTTCAACCATAAACCTTGTATCCAGACAAGACATTTTCCAACCTTGTATCAGACAAGCCGCTTTCCAACCCTGTATCCAGACAGGACGTAGGGATGGCAACGGGGCGGGTCGGGGCGGGTTTTACTATACCCGCACCCGCACCCGCCTCCATGTAACACACCCGCCCCGCCCCCAAACCTAATCGGAGGTAAACATTTACCGCCCAGACCCGCCCCCAGTAGAGAACGGGTGCACCTGCACCCGCCCCGCCCCCACCCGAAAAAAAATTAATTTCTTTTTAATTGCAATAAAAATTAATAATTTAATTAAAAAATTAATTATTTTAATAGATTATTTATTTATTTATTTATTTAAAAATTTAATTAGTAAATAAATATTAATTTGATTAATTTAATTATTTTAATTGTAATAAAGATATTAATACTTTAATTAAAAATATAATTAATAAATGAATATTAAAATAAGTAAAATAAGAGAATTAAACTTAAATGTATTACTCGGGGGCGGGGCCGTGCCGGGTGCGGGCGGGTCTTAGTGTCTCCCCGCACCCGTACCCACTCAAACTGGGTTTTTCCCGCTAATTTTGGGGCGGGTCCAGGTTTTTTTGCCATGCCTAACAGGATGTTTTCCAACGTCAGCCGTACCTGACCCCTCACAGATAACTTAAAGTCCAATTCCTATTGGCAACCACCAGAAAGCCCAATCCCTATTGGCGCCTCATTTCAAAATCCAATTCCCATTAGTACCAAAAAAATTTCACCTTCGAAAAAACCAATCACCGCCAGGTTTTTCTTATCTTGCCCAGCAAAAGTCTAATTATACTTGGCACATCCAGTTATCCCCAGCGGAGTTGGTTTCATCTCTTCAGCATTTATTTTGCTGGAGTGGTTCTTTTTCATCCAACTTTCCTCGGCAGCCCGAGCCTGCATCTGCATTTTGCATATAGTTAGCATCTTTGCATTTTATCCTCAAATGCGTAGCATTTCCATTTTGTATGGAGCATTACGCCATAGAAAAAAATTCAAACATATGCATGCGAAGCATAAGCCAGTTTTTATTAGCCTTCCATGGCAACCTGAATCAACTCTTCAATCAAGATAGTGATATATCTTCAGCCTGGTTCAATCAACTCATCTGCTTGCTTTCTTATGGGATCCAGATCATACGTTGTGCATACTTTATCCATCAATCCTCTGATGATGACATCCCCAACAGATTTTCTTTCCGTCAATTCCTATTGACGATGTGTTTCTCCGAGCAGATTTTCTTTCCATCAATTCCTATTGACGATGTGCATCCCCAGCAGGTTTTCTTTCCGTCGATTCCTATTGACGAAGTGGTTTTGAAGTTCGCCGAGGTGTTCTTTGGATGTGTCTTCTTCCTGTCTACCATTAGACGATGTGATTCCGGATTTTTTTTCTTTCCGTCAATTCCTATTGGCGATGTGGTTCTTTGATATGATTATCTTTCCGTCGATTCATATTGACGAGGTGTTTCCCTGGATATGGTATCTTCTTCCCGTCTACCATTAGACGATGTGACTTTGGATATTTTTCTTCCCGTCTATCATTAGACGATGTGACTTCGGATATTTTTCTTCCCGTCTACCATTAGACGATGTGACTTTGGTATTTTCTTCCTGTCTATCATTAGACGGTGTGACTTCAGATATTTTTCTTCTCGTCTACCATTAGACGATGTGACTTTGGATATTTTTATTCCCGTCTAGCATTAGACGATGTGATATTTTGGGTATGATGTTTCTTCCCGTCTAGCATTAGATGATGTGGATCTTGGATATTGTTTTCTCTCCGCCTATCCTTAGACGATGCGAGTTTTGGATATGGTTTTCTCTTCGTCTATCCTTAGACGATGCGAGTTTTGGATATGATTTTCTCTCCGTCTATCCTTAGACAATGCAAGTTTTGGATATGGTCTTCTCTCCGTCTATCATTAGACGATGTGAGTTTTGGATATTGTTTTCTCTTCGTCTACCCTTAGACGATGCGAGTTTTTGGATATTGTCTTATCTCCGTCTATCATTAGACGATGTGAGTTTTGGATATTATTTTCTCTCCGTCTATCCTTAGACGATGCGAGTTTTGGATATTGTCTTCTCTCTGTCTATCCTTAGACGATGCGACTTTTGGATATTATTTTTCTTCCCGTCTAGCATTAGACGATGTGAATTTTAGATATGATGTTTTTCTTCCCATCTAGCATTAGACGATGTGATCTTGGATATTTTTTCTTCTCGTCTAGCAATAGACGATGTGAGTTTTTGGATATGGTTTGCTTCCCGTCTATCATTAGACGACGTGATCTTTGGATATGGTGTTCTTTCCGATGACGTATGATCGGACCCCAATTGCATACATCCCGACAGACTGCAAATTTCCAGATTCTTTTGTATTCAATCACCTTCTACCATGAATGTCTGAAAGCGGCTGCTTTTCATCCCTTCATGTCTAAGCTGTTTGAATAAGGGCAGCTGTTGCACCCTAAAGTTTTCCCACCAACTTTCTAACTTTGACTGGCTTTTGCTCCGCATTCCATTTACATATCATTTAGGTAGATCATTTCTCGCATATTGCCAGTGTTATCTGCCGGATTGAATTTATCAGGATTTCAGCCGCTTTACTCGCATTTCAGGCGTTTTAAAACAATTCAAATGAGAAGTGTAAGTGCTCTTGATTGGCTGCATTTTGTGGCAAAATATTAGTGTATGTATGAATGTCATGTCTGATGTTGATACATTCATAATATGGACTGTGCAGGGTAAGTTAACTAAGCTAACTATAAGTTAAGTTGGATGTCATACTCAATGTTATGACATAGGTCGTATGACATCAAGCGCAGGTTTGTTATTCTGGTAGTTAGAACTCAGGAAACAAATCAGAAGCTCAAGCTGGAATGCAGGAGACATTTGAGAAGCCCTAGGGGAACTAATATGTACCTGATTAATGTGGCAAGCGTGCAGATTACTGAAGAGAGGTTTTATTATAGATAAAACCTAATTTATGTGCCCAGGCCCAAGGATTGATCTGCTATTATAAATAACAGGAGAAGCACTCCTAGAAGGCAGCTGTTAAAGATAGAGAAATAAAGAAATCACCATAGTGGTTTAGAAGTGAAGAGGTTGTCCTTCACGATTGTGTCTTAGGAACACTTGTAATCCAAGAAACTGTTGATTGCATTGGTTAGGTAGTTTCTAGGATGTGTATCACTCGAAGCTGTTAAGCAAGAGTGTGTGTCACTTGATCAAAGCTTTGAAGCAAGATCAAGGTGTGTGTAGTTGAAGTGTTTCTTCTTACTACTATTTAATTTGTAAATGTTTTTGGATATCACTGAGGTGATTGTAGGGAGTGAGTGGGTATACTCAGGTCTAGAGTGTCTCTAGGATAAATTGTCATTGGGTAGGTCTTAAGTGAGGAGTGCAAACTAGAGGTTTGACTCTGAATTAATTCTATTGATAGTGAAATTTCTCCCTGGCTTGGTAGCCCTCAGATGTAAGTGTGTCGCACTGAACTGGGTCAATAACCAACTGTGTTATTTACTGCTTTATAATTACTACATGATAGTAGGTCTGTAGTGAATGTCACAGTGGATGTTATAACTTCTGTGGTAACATCCATCGTGGGCTGGCTAGAATTTTCAATTGGCATCAGAGCAGGCACCCTGCCTCTTTATTCTGGGTGAGATCTAGGGAAATTAAATTCTGGTACTATGGATAAAGATATTGGATTCACCAATAGACCTCCAATTCTGGATGGTTCTAATTATGACTATTGGATGCCTAGGATGATTGATGTCCTATGGTCCTTAGACAACAAGGCTTAGAGAGCTGCAAACTCTGGATGGGAACATCCTGTGAAGACTGACAAGGATGGAGTATCTGTGCAAATTCCTGAAGAGGAATAGACCAAAGAGCAAGAGGCATTGGCTCTTGTAAATTCTAAAGCATTGAATGCACTCTTCAATGGTATAGACAAAAACATCTTCAGACTGGTCCACCACTGTGAACTAGCAAAGGATGTTTGGGACACTCTCAGAACCACGCATGAGAGAACTTCCAAGGTAAAAATGTCTAGATTTCAAATGCTAACCACAAAATTTGAAAGTCTTAGAATGAAGGAAGATGAGACCATTCATGACTTTTACATGAATGTTCTTGAACTAGCTAACACCTCAGGAGCTTTGGGAGAAAAGATGGCTGAAGAAAAGCTTGTAAGGAAGATTCTAAGGTCATTACCTAAAAGGTTTGCCATGAAGGTAACAGCCATTGAAGAAGCTCAAGACATATGCCACATGAAGGTGGATGAACTCATTGGTTCCCTCCAAACCTTCGAGATGGAGATGTATGATCAGACTGTGGAGAAAAAGAGCAAAAGTATAGCTCTTGTCTCAAACACTGCTGAGGCTTCAGATGATGAAAAAGAGGAAGATCTATCAGATGCAATAGCCATGCTTGGAAGACAGATCAACAAACTGGTCAAAAGGATAAATGCTAAGTCTAAACCTTATTCCAAAAGCTTGCCTGCTGACAAAGAAAAATCTGAAGATAAAGCCAACCAAAGCAGAGGAGTACAATGCCATGAGTGTGAGGGATATGGACATGTTAGAAACGAATGTCCCACATACCTCAAAAAGAAGGGAAAAGATCTAACAGTCACTTGGTCTGATGAAGATTCTGACAGTGGATCAGAAGGAGAAACGTCCAAACATGTTACTATTCTAAACAGTGTGTGTGTATCTGATGGTGACTCAAGTGAAGAGGAGCTAACTTATGATGAACTAGCTGAATCATATAAGAAGTTGTCCATCAGAGGCACAGAGTTGTACCAGCAAGGAGAGCATCAGAAGAAGCTCATCAAAGAGCTAGAAGCTGAAAAGAGAGAGCTTCTAGCTACTATAAACTCACTCCAAGGAGAGGTAAAGGAGTTGAAAGGAGAAAAAGAGCAAATGACAAAATCCATAAGGATGCTCAACTCTGGAACTGACACCCTAGAGGAGATTCTTCAGAGTAGTCAGACTGCAGGAAATATGTCTGGTCTAGGATTTGTTGAAAATCAAAATCCTGTCTTGAAACTCAAGAGGTTGCAACCTGAGATTCAAAAATTACAAAAGATGTCACAGTCAAAGTTACAACATCCTCCACACAGAAATTGGAATCAAGTCAAGAGACAATTCCAAAGGCATAGATGCTACCACTATGGAAAACTTGGGCATATAAAAGTTGTGTGTTTCTGGCTGCATGGATTTCCTAGCCAAAGCAAGACCAAACAAGGTAAGTATGGAAAAATACAGCATCATGATACACATGGAAAAAGACAGCTTCATGCCAAGCCTAGCAAGAGGCAGCGTCAGGCTAAGAAAGAAGTGCATAACAAGAAAAATCAATCGATTGCCAAGACTGTTGCACTAGTAGTACACATTTCTCCAAGGTTGCCTACCAATGAAGATTGGCACTTTGACAGTGGCTGCTCCAGGCATATGACTAGAATTGAGGATTTGTTGATCAAACTCAAACGTCATTCATCTAGTCATGTAACCTTTAGGGATGGAGCTAGAGGAGAAATCACAGGTGCTGGACAACTTGACAGTCCCAAAGCTCCAGAATTGAAGGATATCCTGTTAGTTAAAGGACTAACTATTAACCTAATAAGCATAAGTCATCTATGTGATCAAGGGTTAAAAGTCCACTTTTCCAAAGACAAGTGTGTGGTGATCAATGAAGAGGGTTAGGAAGAAATGAAGGGATCTAGATCCAAGAATAACTGTTACCTATGGGAGCCCAGCAGTAACATAAATGGATTGGTAAATGAAGAAAAGGATCACCTAGGGCTAGAGAAAAGAACCAGGTCCAAATCATCAGCAAAAGGATCCTCAAAATATGCTTCAGAAAGAAGGACAGGTTGTAAGAAAAGTCAGGTGGGAAGGCTAGACAAGAAGGGATACCCAAAGATTGGTCATCAGGTAAAGCTAGATAGGCTATATTGGAACCTGATGGAGTCCATGGAAGCTACCCTGCAAAAAAGAAGCAATGTCACTCCTGATGTCATGACCTTGTTCTGTGACATCCAACGCACCATTCAAACAAGTCCTGGTGAGTCCAAAGGAGGCATGTTCAGGGGTCACTCATATAAAGGGCAAGGGATTGGTGCAATGCCAGATACGGATGCAATGAATAGGACTGAAATTGGTGCATGTAGGGTCAAGGCCCATAAAAATGATTTACAGAAATTAAGGCCTTTAAGTAATGGTGAGTTATAGTAATTAATGAGAATAGAGAATTATAATTTAAAATTCAATCATTTACTGATTGGTCAAAACATTAAGTTCCCTCCTCATTTGCTATATCACCTAGTGAGCCCCTCCATGTCAACCTTCTACTCAACTTGGTCCACTATCGAACTGTTCATCTTCCCTACAACCTTCAACAAACGGAAACCCCTAATTCACACGATCAACGTCATGTACAATGTCTCAATATTCACCAAATTCCTCTCCCTCCAAGAACATACCCACCAATGAGTCTGAGATAGGAACTGAGTCAAGCAACCCTGACTCAGTGCTTGAAATAGCACCCCTGCGCATGATGACTCCAGAAGGGGTTCTAGTAAAAAAATCCAAGGAGCCAACATGCAAGAAGGTCCAAGGACCTCGTCTCAGGTAAAAATCCTACTCCGGCAACCTCTGATGGTAATGATGATGGAGCCAAGAACACGCACATCATCATTGTTGGCATGGTAGCTAGGGCTCTGAACATCCCTATTTCACCCAGCAATGAGGGGTCTGGTCCAACTGTGCATGATCGAAGGGATGTTATGCCCAATGTTGGAACCTTGAAAGACTATACTTCAGAAGAGAAAAATAATGGTATAGGCTCGGATGGTGGAGGTGATGAAGTACAAGACACCAAGAATGCTGAGTTGGTGGACCTTGATGAATACTCTGATAATGAGTTAATTGCAAACATCAATCCGGGCATAGCTAAAAGGCTTATGAAAAGGAAAGATAAGAAGGTGGCTGAATAAGTTCTCCCCAAGAAAAAGGCAGTTGAACAGACTGTTGAGCAAGACAACCTCACAGAGAAGAAGACAGTTGAACATGACACTCCCTCACGGAAGGCTAGGACGAAAAGAAGACCAGTTGGACCTTCCAAAGCCTGGAGCAAAGTGGTCACCAAGAAACGAAAGGCTGACTCTAGTACTGAATCAAAGACTGAGTCTGATGTTGCTGAAGATGTCACTGACATTCAAAACAAGAAGAAACCCTCCAAGAGCAAGCTGGCTGAAAAGGTCCCTGAAGTCCCAATTGACAATATTTTATTTCATTACCCCTCGTGTGTAAATAGGTGGAAGTATGTTGTTCAGAAAAGGCTGGCAGTGGAAAGGGAGCTGGGACAAAATGTGCTTGAAAGTAAAGAAATCATGAGACTCATTAATGATGCAGGACTAATGAAAACAGTTAGTGACTTCTCTTTATGCTATGAGCTACTTGTCAAAGAATTCATAGTTAATCTCTTAGAGGAATGTGCTGACAGGAAATCTAAAGAGTTTGGCAAGGTGCATGTAAGAGGGGAGTGTGTTAGTTTTACTCCATCAACAATCAATAAATATTTGGGAAGATCAGATAGAGCTCGTCCTGAAGTAAATGGTTCAGAAAACACAATATGCCAAGTGATAACAGGCAACCAGGTACAAAGATGGCCATCCAAAAGAAAGCTAGTTGCCAGCAAATTGAGTATCAAATATGCTATGTTGCATAAGATTGGAGCAACAAATTGGGTGCCCACAAACCATAAATATATTGTGGCAACTGGTCTTGGTAAAATCATCTATGTTATTGGGACCAAGGCCAAATTTGATTTTGGAACATATGTGTTTGATCAAACTATGAAGCATACGGGCAGCTATAGCATCAAGGGTCCCATTGCATTCCCTTCCCTCATATGTGGCATCATTTTGAAACAGTTTCCCAACATTCTCAAAAAAACTGATGTTGCAAGCAAACGAGAAAGCCCCTTATCATTTCATCCCAAGCTGTTTCTTGGAAATCATGTCCTTGACCTTGTTGCAACATCAACTGAGACATCACAGTCTACATCAACAAAAGCAGAAGTTATTGTCAAGCTAAAAGAAACATGTCAAGAGATGGATGCGAGGAAAAGAACTCTTGAAGCACTAATCAGGACACTTGAGCAAAATGACAAGGCTGAGTTCACTGATGAGGACAGGCAAAACGATGGTGCAGAAGAGAGTGATCATCAGGACACTGATTCAGAAAGAGAGAGAGAGAGAACAATGATGAAGATGGATCCCCTGAGGCTGAGGAGAAGAGTGATAGAGAATCAAACAAAGGTAGGTCCAGTTCTGCATCTGAAGAAGAAGAATGACTTATGCTGATAAAGTACTGTGAAGCTCATGCTGATTGAGCTGGTTTTATGAACTGTTGTTGATGTTTGTTTTGAGTTATTTTGGGCAGACCTACGTGCCAGCAAGAATTGCACTGGATATGTAGTGCTCTCTATGAGCAGTTTTGTAATGTAACCCCAAACATATGTATTGGTACATTTTATGATCTATGCTATGTGTTAGTTGGATCTTAATTTGTGGCTAAAAAGGGGGAGAGAGTGTTAGATAAAATCATGAGCAGGTACAACAGATGGAAGACTTGGTTGATAACCAATGAGTACCACAGGTTTGTGGTAGTGGTAGTAACAGAAGGTGGAAGAATAAGACAGACATGAGTTGTGCTTAAGCATATGCACCATGGTGCATATGATATTAGGATGTACAGGGGTAACTGCAGGTGCTGCTAATGAGATATGTGTGTGTGATAATAGCTATTTGGGTTGTTACTGATGTGATATGTATGCCATGTATGCTAGAACTAGGAACTATGTGCAGGAGAAGAATAAAAGCATAGTGCATCCCTTCAGGGGGAGTAGCACAACTGTGTGACTTCAGAATGTTATCCTGAAGGTCATAACATCCAAGCAGGCTGGATTCATATGTGTGACTGTAGGTTGTTTGCAGGAGAAGTGTTCAACTGATGTGCATCAGTTGAGGGGGAGTAACTCTGAGTGTTACTCACTCAGCAAAGAATGACACCTGTAGTGATAACTAACAGGTGGCTAACAAAGTGAGTGTTAACAGGGCTGAAAGCCAACTGTGAGGAGTCTGAGAGCTTGAGCAGCAAGTGACTTACCTGCAAGACAAGTCATAGGTTAAGTCTTCTGCTGTGTGTAAATATCTGGTGTAAGTACAGAGTGTTTTAGCCAAAAATTTGCCAAAGGGGGAGTTTGTAAGTGCTCTTGATTGGCTGCATTTTGTGGCAAAATATTAGTGTATGTATGAATGTCATGTCTGATGTTGATACATTCATAATATGGACTGTGCAGGGTAAGTTAACTAAGCTAACTATAAGTTAAGCTGGATGTCATACTCAATGTTATGACATAGGTCGTATGACATCAAGCGCAGGTTTGTTATTCTGGTAGCTAGAACTCAGGAAACAAATCAGAAGCTCAAGCTGGAATGCAGGAGACATTTTAGAAGCCCTAGGGGAACTAATATGTACTTGATTAATGTGGAAAGCGTGCAGAATACTGAAGAGAGGTTTTATTATGGATAAAACCTAATTTATGCGACCAGGCCCAAGGACTGATCTGCTGCTATAAATAACAGGAGAAGCAATCCAAGAAGGCAGCTGTTGAAGATAGAGAAACAGAGAAATCACCATAGTGGTTTAGAAGTGAAGAGGTTGTCCTTCACAATTGTGTCTTAGGAACACTTGTAATCCAAGCAACTGTTGATTGCATTGGTTAGGTAGTTTCTAGGTTGTGTATCACTCGAAGCTGTTAAGCAAGAGTGTGTGTCACTTGATCAAAGCTTTGAAGCAAGATCAAGGTGTGTGTAGTTGAAGTGTTTCTTTTTACTACTGTTAATTTGTAAGTGTTTTTGGATATCACTGAGGTGATTATAGGGAGTGAGTGGGTATACTCAGGCCTAGAGTGTCTCTAGGTTAAATTGTCATTGGGTAGGTCTTAAGTGAGGAGTGAAAACTGGAGGTTTGACTCTGAATTAATTCTACTGATAGTGAAATTTCTCCCTGGCTTGGTAGCCCCCAGATATAAGTGTGTTGCACTAAACTGGGTCAACAACCAACTGTGTTATTTACTGCTTTATAATTACTGCATAATAGTAGGTCTGTAGTGAATGTCACAGTGGATGTTATAACTTCTATGGTAACATCCATCGTGGGCTGGCCAGAATTTTCAAGAAGTTCCATGTTAAAATCAAGCGAAAGTTGCTCTCTTCCTGGTAATTCAGTCTGTGCTGATAGTTTTGACGCAGTTCGGTGTTAGCCCGTTTTTCCGTTTCTTTTTCCATGGCATTTTGTGATTTTATTGCTATTTTTGATTTATTTTTAATAGTTTTAAATTTTAAATAAATTAATTTTATTAGAATTAGGAATTAGATTTTTTGTATAGAAATAGATTTTTAGAAATAGTTGGAAAATAGTTTTAGTTTAATTAGGTTTTAGAATTATAATTTCATTAGAATTAATTTCATATTAGTTTTAATTAGATTATTATTAGAATTAGTTTAAGTTTAGAATTTTATTAATCAAGTTTTTTAGTTGGATTAGTTATTTGTTTGTTAGAATTAATTAGGTTGTTTTAATTAAACTAGGACTAAGTATGTGCAACATTTATCATTTATCATCAGATTTAGTGCAGCTTAATATTAATCAGGATTAACGAAATCAGTAAAAAAACAAATACAACTAGCAGTACACATGTCATATTCCTGAGTATAAAGTTCCTATTCACTTTCTCCTTCCACACGAAAACCTAGAAGCTGTCGGACCCCCTATCTACTGTTCATGACCATCTTCCTCAGAGAAATAGAAATCCGACCGCTTTCTCCTCCAAACACCATTCCTAGAATCATCATTGTCTTCATCCCTTCCTCCCTCCATTTTCGGCGAACGCAACACCATTTCCCTTCTTCGCAAACCCATTCAATCAACAAACATCTTCAACCATTAACCATTTCCTGTTAACCTCCATCAAAACCTGCAAATCTTCAACCAATACACATTTCATCCTCACATTCACGATTCAATATCTCTCAATCCAAACCCATAAATTTTCTTCCTCTCCCCTATGACGGAAACCCATCCTAACAGAACCTTCTTATTCCTTTCTTCGTACCACCACCACCATCCTTTTGACGAACCATCTTTTTCACCAAAACCCCACGAGCTCAAACATACCCCAGAAACCCCATTAAAACTCGTCCAGACGCTCCATTCTCAACATTCATTTCCTTCGATTTCATCACTTCTGAAAATGACAAAATCCATACCCATCATCCTCTTCCTTCAAAATAACCCACGACCATTTTTGAACCCCAACCCGGAAACCCATTTCTGTTCTCCACCATTCACAAACACATCAACAACAACCATCGTTAATCAACCTTCACCAAACCCAAGTCCAACTTCAAATCTAAACTCAGACTCTCCATCTTCACTTTAAATCAAAGAAACTCATAACAGAGAATTTTTAAATAAAAAAAAAGAGAACGAAAATGGAGAGGAGAGTTTGACACTGTGAAGGGAAGTAAGGAGGTTTCAGATATTGATTGCAAGTTGACGATGAGTTGTTTGACCGTGCGTGATAGGAAGCATTTTGTTTGGATTTCATGTTAAAAAGAATAATGGTATTTGTTGTGGTTTTGGGTTGTGGGCTTTGTCCCGTTTTTTATGAGTTTACCCCCCCCCCCCCCCCCCCCCCCACACACACACACACACACACCTTTGCTGTCTTGCAACTTGAACAAGAATGGTGATGGGCCTTGCCCAAATGATCCATAGACTTCCAATCTCACCCCCCTGTTTAATTCTGTACCCCATTCGATTTTATTTTTTTCATTAAGTTTGTTAATGTATTATATTTATTTAGTTTTTAAGATTTGTAATATATTTTTGTAACATACTTTTTAAATAGTTTTTTTTCTAAAGTTTATAATATTTTATATTTTTAGTTTCTTTGGAGATTTTTAATATGTGTTTTTATTTTAAAAGTTAGATTTTATTTCTTATTTATCATTGAGCATTTTATTCCACTTTGATCTTTTTGGTCGATGACGAGACCTCTATTGCTTTTCTGTCAAATTATTGGTGAGAAACGATAGATCCAAGACCAACTTTCTTTCTCCTTTCTATTTTCGACTGTTTATCCATCTTTGGTTATTTTCACTGCTTTTTGGTCTATGACGAGACTTCCGTAATCCATTACCAGTCAAATTATTGATGAATAGCGTTGGTTCCGAGACCACCTCTTTTATCTCCTCATTTCTTCTTCTTTTCGATTTTATTTTGACTTTCCGTGATCGATGAAGTGTTGTATCCGTAAGCATCGAATTTATCGGAGTTGATAACCTTCCCGATTTCAAATCTATGGAAGATGACCATTTAGGTCATTTTGTTTACTTTGGGATCGTGATAGGCTACCTTCAATTAATCGACATTATGTTTGTGATTAAGACAAGATCCCACTGTTTTTGGTCCGTGCGACACGATTCAATTAGAGAATGATCCTTAATATCATTTCTTTATCTTGTCCATAGCACAGATATCAATTACGCGACCTCCTATAGCTTGACTTCCATTCATAAGTCGAGTTACGATGGTTTAGCGTCACATCGGACCCGATTCGGTTCACTTGACCCTTTCGAACCGCATTTCAAAACATCATCACCAAGGATCAAAGAGGAGATTAGAAGTTTAGAAATAAAGCTTGCACACAATTTCAAGGGTCAACGGAACCACTCTGTTCGGTAACTTTCCTTACTTCAATCTTTTAATAAACCGTGATGAGTGTTGTGAGCTATTAGTGTTAGATATGTAGGAAATGATGAGTGGGGAGCCTATTCTCTCTCGTCTAGAGTGTTTAGCGTATACCCTTTGGGCAATATGCAATGCATTCGCTCCTACGTCTTAGGATTTAGAGTGTGCGTCCCGATCCGATCCGTTCCCTTTTCTCTCGCCCCCGTGCGATCGAGATCCCTTTTTCTCTCGCCCACGTGCGATCGAGACTGTTTTTTCGTAGTTAGCTGAACTACAACTACTCTGATTTCTCATGCCAGATGAGAATATGTAGGCGCAAGACGCGATTTCGTGGCGAGCACACTAACGACTAATTTCCCTTTTCTCTCGCCTCTGTGGGATCGAGACTTTCCTGCTAATGACTAATCTCCCCTTCTCTTGCCTCAGTGCAACCGAGACTAGCCTGTTGTTCCGACCCTTTTCTCTTGCACCCGTGCGATCGAGAAAACCCCTTTTTCCTGTAGTTATCCTGAACTACGTTTTGCTCTGATTTCTCATACCATATGAGAATACATAGGCACAAGATGCGATGTCTTGGAGAGCAACCTCCCCCGTATTTTTTCGAACTACGTTGACTCTGACTTTCCCATTGCACGAGGGAATACGTAGGCATAGGGCGGCGATTTCCTATCGAATCTGTTCTTTCCATTCTCTCGTGTGCCATCCTTTAGATAGTTTTTCACCCATAGATTTAGACAACAAGCGTGGATCCCGTTGAGTATAACGGACGTGAGGGGTGCTCATACCTTCCCCTTGTGTAATCGACTCCCGAACCCAAGATTTGGTTGAGATGACCTTGTCTTCTCCCTTTTTTGTAGGTTTTCTCTGATCGTTTCCTTTCCCTCTCTTTGGGATAAATAACGAACGGTGGCGACTCTTCTGTCTTTGTCGGCCCCCTTTTCGCAGCGATGCTACAGGTGCACTTGGCCACGATCTAGAAAGTTGTTATGCTATCAAGCACCTCGTAAGAGAGTTAATGGAAAAGAAGATCCTGTCTTTTGATGATCCTCAGCCAAATGTTAAGAGCAATCCTCTGCCTACCCATGGGTCTATTAACTCTACTGATGAGCTATCTGAGGAGAGCCTAATTCTTGATGTTTCCCAGATTAAAACTCCTCTCCGGATTTTCCATTCAAAGTTATTTGAAGTAGAATTAGTGAATGTTTGCCATGATGATTGCACAAATTATGATGTCAGTGTCAAAGGTTGCATGTTGGTTCAAAATGATGTTCAGAATTTGATCAACGATGGTTTCCTACAAGTGGTTAGCAGAACGAAGGATGAAGTGGATGTGATTGAACCCATCTTCAACTTGCCAGAACCAGGCGCTAAAGTACCCGTCTTCCATTTGCCAAAGTCCAGTTCTGCGGTACCTATTTTCAGTACACCAAAGCCTGTGTTCAACATGCCAGAATCTGTTGTTGCTTCTACAGTCAATCAACCGAAGTCGTTGATCATTCAAAAACCTAGTCCTTTTCACTTCAGAGACTCTAAAGATGTACCTTGGAAGTATGATGTGACCATGATTGACAAGGAATCCGGGAAGGTTATTCCGAGGGAAGAATTGAAGAGTGTTGGTGAAGATGTGACTAATATAGCTGGGGCAAGTAAGATGACACGAAGTGGTCGTATTTATACTCCCTGTTTCAACGAGGCTCCGCCTAACGAAACTATTACCATTATGCCTGCCAAAGACAAAGGGAAAGAAGTCGTTACAAATGATGAAGATTCTGAGTTCCTGAGGATCATTAGAAAAAGTGATTACAAAGTTATTGATCAACTTCACCAGACTCCCTCTAAGATCTCAATCTTATGTTTGTTGATGAATTCACCTACTCATTGAACTGCGTTGCAAAAGTTGTTGACTGAAGCTCATGTTGCCCAAGATATTACTATTGGTCAATTTGATATTGTGATTGTGAATATTACTTCCTGTAATACTCTTAGCTTCAGTAATGAGGAGTTACCAAGGTAAGGTCAGAATCATAATCGTGCTTTACATGTGTCTGTGAAATGTCAGTAAGATGATTTATCAAGGATACTCGTGGATACCGGTTCGTCTTTAAATTTTTTGCCTAAGAGGGTTCTTACAAAGTTAGTTTACAAAGAAACTGAGATGAGACCTACTTCTTTGATAGTCAAAGCTTTTGATGGTTCTTGCAGAACTGTAATTGAAGAAGTTGAGCTACCGATTTTGATTGGTTCGTATGTATTCAATATCACATTCCAAGTACTGGACATCAATCCTAATTACAGTTGTTTACTTGGAAGGCCATGGATCCATACTGCTGGTGCCGTAACTTCAATATTACATCAGAAGATGAAATTTGTGGTTGATGATAAATTGGTCATTGTACATGGTGAGGAGGACTTGATGGTAAGCAACCTATCCTCATTCCGTTATATAGAGGTTGACGAAGACGCTTTAGAAACTTCTTTCCAAGCACTCGAGATCGCCAATGTTGTTTTATTGGAAGTCGAAGAAGCAGTGGGCAAGAGTAATCCATCTTTCGCATCTTTCAAGAGTACTAGATCAAACATCGAAGGAGGCATACTTGAAGGTTAAGGAGAGGTGATAGATGTCAAGACAAAGGTGAATCGCCATGGGTTAGGTTACAAACCAACTAACGATAGAGCTTTTACAACTGCCAAAGGTCGCCCGAAGACTGTGCAGGAAGTGTTTGTCAGCGGAGGTTTCCAGGTCAATGCTATCGAAGATGATAATGAAGATGAAGACTTGAGAAACTTGGTATTCAAAGTGTGATGTAACTTTGGACAATTGGGAAGCAGTAGAGATCCCAGTGATTTTTCCCTTCTCAAAGTAATTTATTTGTCTTTTATTTGTTGTTTTCAAAATTTTGCATAGTTGTGCCCAAGGCTATTGGATTATTTTGTAGGGCCACGTTTTCGCTTTCAAATGATTATCAATAAATGCATTTTGTTAAATTCCTGCTATTTCATTTACCATTTTTTCGCTTTTTACCTTTTAAAAAAAGAAATTGGCAATCTTTCAAAAACTAAAAACAACATCTTTCTCTTGCATTTTCCTTTGGTGCATTTAATAAAATAAGCCTTCCTAAACATGCAAAAACTATCCCAAACCTTGTTGAATCCTATGACCCTGCTTTCACTCCTAACTTTGATTCGCCCATTTATCAAGCTGAATATGAGGGTGAGAAGGATTTTGAAGTCCCCAATGAACTGGCAAGATTGGTTGAGTATGAGTACACTGAACTTCAACCCCACAAAGAGCAAGTAGATTTAATTAATCTTGGCACCGATGAAGAAAAGAAAGAGGTCAAGATTGGTACAACTCTTGGGACTGATGTCAAGTAGAGATTGGTCAAGCTTCTAGAGGAATATGTTGATGTGTTTGCATGGTCGTATCAGGATATGCCCGGTTTGGACATTGATATTGTTGTTCACAAGTTGCCGCTCAAACCAGAGTGCCCGCCCGTAAAGCAGAAACTTCGAAGAACAAGACCTGACATGGCTTTGAAGATTCGAGATAAGGTTAAGAAATAACTTAACGCATGTTTTCTAACAGTTGCAAAATATCCTGAATGGGTAGCTAACATAGTGCTAGTACCTAAAAAGGACGGTAAAGTCAGAATGTGTGTAGACTACAGACAAGGATTTAAACAAGGCAAGCCCAAAGGACGATTTCCCTCTACTGCATATTGATACGCTTGTGGATAATACAGCTAGCTTTGCAGTTTTCTCTTTTATGGATGGTTTCTCCAGTTATAATCAGATCAAGATAGACCCTACTCATAGAGAAAAGACTACATTCATTACCCCTTGGGGAACCTATTGCTACAAAGTTATCCCATTCAGTTTGAAGAACGCAGGGGTAACATAT
This sequence comes from Lathyrus sativus, assembly GCA_963859935.3. Lineage (NCBI taxonomy): Eukaryota > Viridiplantae > Streptophyta > Magnoliopsida > Fabales > Fabaceae > Lathyrus > Lathyrus sativus. Next base: position 178,442,583 of record OZ012737.1, read on the forward strand.
CAAAGAGCTATGGTCACTTTCTTTCATGACATGATGCATAAAGAGATCGAAGTTTATGTTGATGATATGATTGCTAAATCCCAAAATGAGGAGGACCATTTGGGTCATTTGCTGAAACTGTTTGAACGACTCAGGAAATACCAGTTGAAACTGAATCCTGCTAAGTGTACTTTTGGTGTTAGATCTGGGAAGTTACTTGGATTTATCGTCAGCCAACGAGGAATTAAGGTAGACCCGAATAAAGTCTGAGTCATTCAAGAAATGCTAGCTCCGCAAACTAAAACACAAGTCAGATGTTTTCTTGGGCGCCTGAACTATATCTCCAGATTCATTTCCAAGATGACTGCTATCTGTGAGCCAAAATTCAAGTTACTCTGCAAGGGTCAGATTATCGATTGGAATTCTTATTATCAGCAAGCATTTGAGAAGATCAAGGGTTATTTGCAAGAGCCTCATATCTTGATTCCTCCTGTTTCTGGAAGACCACTTTTCATGTATCTAACTGTTCTCCAGAAGTCTATGGGTTGCGTACTGGGTCAACACGATAACACTGGATGAAAAGAACTTTCCATCTACTATTTGAGCAAGAAGTTTACTGATTATGAAAGCCGATATTCACTGTTGGAAAAGACTTGTTGTGCTTTGACATGGGCTGCCAAACGTCTCAGGCAATACATGATCTGTCACACTACTTTGTTGATCTTGAGAATGGATCCAATAAAGTATATTTTTGAGAAGCCTGCTCAGATTGGAAGACTTTCCCATTGGCATATGTTGTTATCCAAATACGACATCCAGTTGTCGCTACTCGGAAAAATGCATCGCGCAACGATGGGGAGACGAAAAGAAAGGACAGAAAAGTCACCACCGAACTTTATTTATCCCATGAGGGGAAAGGAAAATATAGAGAAAACCTTAAGAAAGAAATGGATAAGATGGTCTCGCAACCAAGAACAGGTTCAGAATCCGGATATGCGAAGGGAAGGTATTAGCACCCCTCGAATCCATCATACTCAATGGGAACCATTTGCTTGTCGACGTGTGAACTTATTTGCTTAAATATTATGCTATAAAAGAGTGTTCCAAAGGGGGAGAGCAAAGGGATTGAAACAGGAAAATGAGAGGTTAGGAGGAAAGAGAGAATGAGGAAGAAAAGAGAAAGAACAGACTCGGTAGGACTTCGCAGTCCTGGGCCTACGTATTCTCAAAAAGCATGAGAAAGTCAGAGTCGACGTAGTTCGGGGGCTACGGACATAGGGGGAATGTACTCGACAAGGATTGTGGCCCTTGTGCCTACGTATCTTTACTTAAAAGAAGTAAAGAATCAGAGCAGCCGTAGTTCGGCCTACGGTTTGTTAATGTTTTTATGGATGATGTTATCGTGCATATTCTAGCAGTTTAGGTGTTTTGTTGCTCGCATGTGAGGAGACTTAAGCGTTACCTGTTTGCGGTAGAACAGACGTAACATATCCTTTTTGAAATGATTAGGTTTTCGCCATGCGAGGCAAGATGTCACATTTGATTGGTTGAATTGTTTTCAGGGGCGAGATAAGTCCTAGGATAGTAACCCCTACGGGTAGTACCCAATTTCTTTACCTCAGAGTTTTTGTTATAAAAATGGTGTGGCGAACGTAGCGTCTTCGTATTGAAAGACAAGTATCAAGCCCACACACACTACAGTGAGTATCCTGACACTCGAAGAGGAAGAAGACTACACCTAATCCTCTCTCTTTAATTCAATGCAAAGAGAACTTCATTCTCTTATTAAAGTGTTTTTGGTTTTGAATGGTAAGTGCTTTTGCGACAGAGAACCCTACGATAAACATCAGCACTCGGGATAGGAGAAGGCCTATGCCTAACCACTCCACGACCATTCAAGTTTTTGTTATGAAAAGAGTTTGAAAATTCACTCGGTATGGAACCGAGGTTGTAGGTGAGGAAGGTTGCGAAAGGAAGTTACGGAAAGAGATAGATGGTGAATAGAGTCACGTCTTCGTATCAAAAGACGAGTATCGAGACCACCCACACTACTGTGAATATCCTGATATTCAGAGAGGAGGAATTCTACACTCAATCCTCTTTCTTTAGTTCGATACAAAGATAATTTAATTCTCTTATTGAAGAGATTTTAAAATGGATTCGGTACGGGACCGAGGTTTTTAGGAGAAAAGGATTGAAAACGAACAAGCGTCTTTGTATTGAAAGACGAGTGTCGAGACCACCCACACTACAGTGAGCATCCCCACACTCGAAGAGGAAGAAGTCTACCCTTAATCCTCTCTTTTTAATTCAATACAAAGAGATATTGATTTTCTTGTTGAAAGGTGTTTTTTTTAAATGGGCTAAAAAAGCCCAAATAAATAAAATGAGAATTAAAATAAAAGAGAATAAAATCGATCATTAAACAAAAAGATAAAATTCTTAGGATCTTATGAGTCTTAAAGTTATTTTTTAAATAAATGAAATGGAAAAAAGAAAAGAACAAAAAATAAAATACAAAGAGATAAAAATAAAATAGAACAAGCATTAAAAATAAGAAAGAGGCTCTACCAAGGGTATAACCCATGACCTCAAGGCTCAAGAGTCAAAATCTTACCAAACCAACCACTTATACGCGTGTGACAAGAATGGTAGAGGAAAGTAAAAATAACAAAACATGAAATAAAATAAAAGATTTAAAGCAAAAACGCCCCCAGCAGGGGTCGAACACAGGACATGGGCATGGCAAGGTAAAGTTTCAACCACTGGGGTGGCGATACATCCATTGTATAACGCCACCCTAATTGTATATGTACCAAAGGATGTGAAATCTCTGGGCAAGTCTCAAGGCAAATCAAGTGAAAATCCAAAATATGTTTTGATTGCAAACTATTCAAATCTTAATCAATTTTAATGAAACAAAAGCCTAACTTGCTTGATTTTTCCTGAGGATTACAATGATTAAAATCAAATTCTCAAAGGATGCCCACAAAATAAAATTTGATGGCTCACGCATAATGGAGCTTGAAATGCGTTTTGGACAATGATGACCAAAACTAATGAGTTTAAAAACAGGCGAGGGTCTGCACATAATTCAAGTACATCACAGATCCAATTTTAACCAACAAAGTAATCCAAATTGTTATTGTAGCGAGATGGTCCTATGAGTTGCAACCATAAGTTTGGAGATGCACTTGAAGATCAAAATTTACAAACTGATGCAATTAGTGGTAGGAGGTGGTTTGAGCAAATTCTAAATTTGATATGGAATGTGTTTCAACAGACAGTTGGATCAAAAGCACTTAGGATGAGAAATTGACATATGAGTTTCATCAAAGAGCATGAATTATACATAAACCAAGACAAAGTGATTATAATGGGTGAATTCAAGACCAACAATGGTATGCTCATGTTTGAAATATGTTACTCATGGATTAAGTTCAAAGAAGGAACTCATTTCCACATTGAATCAAGATATGACTGTCAAGTTGCAAAAATGTGTTTTGAGGAATTCTTTGTACATAACCAATGTGTTCAGCAATGAGCCAACACAATGTGTTCAATAATCTGTAACAGGTTATGACCTTCAATACACAAGATGCAATAGCCTTAAAAATGAAGCTTGATGATATCCAAGGGTTAAAACAGCAACTGACTAACTTTGAACCAAAACTCATCAGTGAATAAAGCAAAACCTTGTGACAACACTCATAAGAAGAGCAAGCAATGAGGATCTGGATGAGCAGTAATAAATCAAATTGCCTCAAACCAATGCTCTCCATAACTGTCACTAACTCAGAATGACAATACCACACACATCAATGTTCAAAATCAAATAATGAGCCTCACTTCTTCATGTGCAAGTCATTGATTCAAAACAGGTTTTGTTTATAAAAATAAAAAGTTGTTCATAACCACAACAGTGACCAACTCATCTTGCTTGAAACAGAAGCAAATACCAAACTTAGCATGACAATGCACACACCAGTTTCACATAATGCCTTGAACAACATATTGGCATAACATCTAGACAGAGGCAAAAACAACATGTTGGAAACAATCACTGCCAACCATCAAACTGTAGGCCTAAAACAAATACTTTTAAGACAGTCCATAATGTAAAACACAAAAGCTAGACATATCCACATTAATAAAAACAGTTCACCATAACAGTTGCAAAATCCAAGGATAATGAAGGCAACTTTGGTTATAACAGATCTACACATTCAACACTAAGTTTTTGTGACAGTTACAAATTGTCAAAGTAAACACAAACCAAACTGCAGTGTGAGCAACAGATCTCATCAGCCAGTAATGAGTTGGTTCTAAGTGAGTTCTAAGAGTTTAGAATGCCAGCCTGATGAGACACCAAGTTGATGATCCTCCCAACAACATGGACAGTAGACACAAAACCAAATCACAATCATACTAAGTCAAACAAGGTCTGAATCTCCAACCTGTCATGAACTCCAATTGGTAACAGCTCTTAAACCAAAAAGCATACCAGCGGGGAGAGCTCATGAGTCCTACCAATCTAAACCGAAACATTAACCTCAAATGAAAGTCATAGCACAACCAACTTTTATCCAATGAGGAACAGATACTGATAGTAGCAAGGTATGAGTCAACAACTCAGATTTCAAAACAATGTTTGACAATATATTTGCAACTGTCATAATCCATGACTGCTCCAAGCATATATGAAGTCACAAATCCATAACCAAAACAAGGAACCAAACTTATGCAGTATCACATTCTGACATTACAATGCTAAGTCAAACTAGTGTATGCTTAAACAAAAGGTTAATAACTCTAAGCAAGTCATCACAAGTTGACAAATTCCAACTCAAAACAGTTTTGGTGGACAGCAATAAAACAATAACTTGACATAACAATGTCAACCCTAAAACTCATCATCTGTTTCAACAACAAGTAGAATTTTTGCAAAAAGAAATAACATACACATATTGCCATAAAGACAGCCATCAAGCTAACACACAAACATCTGGTATGAGGGCCAAGTTCTAACAGCAGAAGCACAAACTCAAGCAAGCCAAGAGCAAGGCAACAACATGAAAACGATAACATCACAACTCACTCAAAACTCAACCATTTTTGACAAAATTTAGGTCTAACTTGTGTGAAATTTGACAAGGAACACAATGGCAATATTAGTATTTTCAGATACTGCACATAAATTAAAATTCGATAGCAGCTGCAATGTGAAAGTTTGAAGTGCATTTTAAAATCAAAGGACCAAACCAGATGCATTTAAAGTCATGTAATGGCCTGAGCAAGTTTCAAATATACAAATCATGGATTCTAGATGCAAAGATCTCACAAAAACACATCCAAACAAGATTTGGTATGCAAGTTGCAAGGTGAAGCTTATGAAATGCAATATGGCAGCTATAGCTCAACACAGAAAGAATTATGATCAGATGAAGATATGCACAAGTTGTAAATACATGGTTCATGGATTCTTGATGCAAAGATCACACAAAAACAATTCCAATCAAAAACTGATATGCAAGTTGCACAAATTGCCTTGGAAATGCAATATGAAAGCCACAGCTCAAAACAGAAGTAGTTATGATGAGATGAGGGTATGCACAAATTCCAAATATATTATTCATGGATTCTAGATGCCAAGACCAATCAAAAACAACTCCAAACCAAAACTGGTGTGCAAGTTGCAAGAATTGTTCACAAATGGCTTGAAATGCTATTTGGAAAAATGAGCATAGTTCATAAGGCAGCAGACATATTCATCTCAGTTATCATACATAAAGTGATTCATAGATATCAAATCATGGATTCAACCAACTTGCAACAACATAACAGCCTAAGGGGTGAAGGCTTCCAAAATAGAAACTGGCAGTGAGCTTGCCTCTTGATCAAAACCAAATACTCATGACAAATACTAAACATATACACACAACTCATACCAAGGCAAGTTGATCTCAACACAAATTCTACAAGACATGATTTACAAGGTTGAGCATAGATCAAACAGCATGACAGTAAGTTTGGTTATCAAAATAGCATGCATACTCATATGGTTTTTCATACCAAGACAGATTGATCTTAACAAAAGGACCTAACAAGCTAAACATGGCAGAATGGTTTTGCACAGCCAACAATATCAACAGAAACAGCAGTCAATCTTGGTTATCACAACACCAAACCAACATACCAATTCATAAAAAGCCTTAAAGAATGAAAATCACAACTCCATTGGTAAACAAAGACAGATCCTAACAAGAGATCATATTCTTAGCAGTAAGAGATGCAAGAAAATAATTAGCAACAAACCAACATGCTTTGGACTTACAAACAACAAAAGAGCAAGATTTGGCATTTGTTGGAATCAAAGGATTACATGGCAATGGTTCAAGGAATTAGACAGTTTATGCAGCAGGTATGGATTTTTCATGGCAATGCTAGCACAATCATCAATTAACCCTAATACTCCTAATGCACATGCCAACTTATTGACCAATGATGCTCACAAGCACATTTGAGACAGAATGCACACATGATTTACAAAGCACCAAGACATACACATAGGTCAATTCTCATACATATCAAAAACATGAATACAGCACAAATTGCAAGAAAGACTTAACATTGAGATAGCAGCACATGAAGTGAAAACAGAACTGGCAGCAAACTTGCTTGCCAAAACAGCATAGGCCCACAAATGACTACAAAACCATGATATGAACAAATCATGCTTGCAAACACAACCCTATTATAATGCCTAAGTGATGACAACTATTGATGCACAAATGATAAAGTCACTCTATCCACCAACAAGATGCACATGAAAAACACATATATCAAGTTAACAAATATAGACCAGACACCAAGCAATAGTTCAAACCAACCATAAAGACATACTTAACATGACAATGGTAAGGATCAAGTTTCAAGGCAAAACATCTCATAACAGTCACAAGCATATGACATCAAAATATGGTATCGGTCATCAACATCACATGAGTCATCCCAAATCCAACAGGACCAAAAAACTTACAAGCACATTCAAAATATGTTATAGACCAAGTTTGAGCATAAAAATGATTCAAAAGTATGCTAGAAATGAAAATGACCTATGAGTTGAAAATGCACACGATTTTGAAAAATGCAAGAACAGAAATGTGCAGAACCAAAACCAAACTAGTTTCAAATGATACAAACATCACATAAACACATATATGAGGGTTTCTAACCAACATGCCATCAAACAGATCAAGACCTAAAAATGTTGCTACAACAGAAGCATCATCATCATTCACAAAGTAAACAAAATCAAAACAACATTAAGACAAAACAGTTGCAACTTGTCCTTCATATAACACACATGACATAAAATGGCACTTAAGAGAGTCTCAATGTTCAACACATAGCAGCACAACATATTGATGTTGATCATAGGAGCAATATACATTAATGAGCAAATAAGCCAAAATGGGACAAATTCAAACATGAACTGCATTGTATTCAAAACAAATTGTAACCACTAATGCACATAAAAAAAAATCATGACAGTTTAAAGAAGGATAGTAACTACCAACCTATTGTAGACTTCCAAGCAAGTTTGTGCTGTATGAAAAACCTTGAAGCCTCCAAATAAGATCCAATCCAATGCCTTGATGAAGATGACAAATTTTCTTGCACTTGAAGTAAACAAGTGAATCTTGGACCAGAACTTGAAACAAGTGATGATGATGATATTTCAGGTTATGGACAGTTGGTATATCATAAACCTAAGGTGTTTGGAGGTTTACAATGATCAAAACAGGCCTGGTATGTGATTTGGCAGATTTTGTATGTGAAGTCAAACTTTCCTTGGTTGAAAGTTAACTTTTGGGAAAATGAGGTTTTTGGCTGGTTTAAGAGTTTGAGCACCTCCCACACATCATTTGTGGATTGTGTGGATGGTTTGTGGTGATTTTGAGTGGGTGAAAATGATTTTGGAAGGTGTTTTGCTCAAGGCAGATTTTTGGTAGTTTTGGAGTGGTTTTCTTCACTTGTAAGAAAATGCAAAGCAAGATGAGAGCAAGGGTTTTCTCTTGGGTTTTAGAGTGCTCTGGTGTCCCTTTCAACATAGAGGAAACCTCTATTTATAGGCAAGAAAAGGTTTGGGCAGATTTGTCTTTTGGCATTTTGGAGGGATTTTTGGAAAATGCAATTTTGTTCAATATTGTGGACAGCTGCAAATCCAAGCTCTTGGCTCTAGTTTATGCATAAATCAAGTGACATGAATGACAAAGAAGTGACTGAAGTATGGCTAGGGAGTAGGAGGACTACAGTTGCAAGATTTCATAAAGTTTTTTTTCCCTTGATTTCTTTGATTAAAATAATGCCAACTTGCCCCTTACTTACCAAATCCATCAAATCCTTCAATTTTCTGCATATCAACTCATCATACTCTCTAAATATTAGATAGAAACATGATCCAAGGGTTGAGAATACCTTAAGTGATCAAAAGGTGAGTTTGTGAAAAAAAGAAAAATGGTGGACTCAAGTGTTGAAACCTCATCTTGTTGAATTCGTAACTCTCAACTCATAAGGGCTATGGAGGAGTTCTAGTACATTTTGGAAAGCCCTCATGAAGCTCTAAAACTTTAATGTTTTCATGATCTTCATATTCCAAGTGGAACTAGATCAAAAATCCACTCAAAGTTGCTGAAAAACATGCCTAAAAAGTCTAATACTTAGAACTTTTCTAAGTTATTTTTCCCTCTTGTAATGACTTTGGCCATAACTCCAAATCTATGCATTTTCTGCTCATGGACCAATGTGGGAATTTTTTAGGACTTGTCAAGAGCTTTCCAATGAGCTTTGAACCAAATCAATTGGATGTGTGGTTAGGGAGTTATGGTCTTGCCCCTTTCAAAACCCAAATTTCCCGATATTTCGATTACTCCTCCATCCTTGATCCAGTGGTCATGAAACTTCATGGGCAGGTGTAATATGGCATTAGGAACATTTTTGCTTCACACTTTGAGGTCAAATTCCTTATGGTTGAAGAGTTGACTTTTTGATCAACCGAACGATCGATCGATGACTACCGAGTCAACTATTGATGTTATGGGTCTTTTGAGGCCTTGAAACTTCTTGAGTAGACTTCAATAAGCCATATGAACTTCGTGGACCATGATCCCACCATTGGAGTACCATTTAAATCAAAAACTACAGTTGACTTTTTCCCCAAATCTCCTGATTTTCAATTGACTGATCGATTGAAGCTTTTCTGATTAAAATTGATGGTCAATCTCCCATCCTCACACACCTTAGGACACATGGAAGGCCATGGAAACAAGTCTTGCCCTTAAAAACAAATTTATCCTAATTAAAATTGAAACCCTAATTTCAACCTTTTTGCCTGGGCGTTGGGTAGATGAATTGGGTGATCATTCCAACTCCAGCATGACCTCTAAGGTACCCAACAAGCTCCTACCTCATGCTCACACCAATGATGAAACCTCAAAACTTCTTGACAATCCTCTGATGGTTTGTACCAATGCCTTTGATTAACAAAAAAAATAGTATGGGCAAATTTAGGGTATGACAGATGCCCTTATCTAATCGGCTTAAACCTGGTAAGACAAAATGCCACGCCATTCATTCTTTCGAGGTAAAAGATGATTAGATATAGAAGACCCTGAATTTGTCCGAAAAGAAAGGAACTGTTTGGGAATGAAATATAGGATATCTTGCAAAGGTCGCTAACACCAAAAGGATGTTAACAGAGAAAAATTGACACCCAAAGGATGACAAACCTATCACCAAAAGGATGATAGTACACTCACACACACTGCTTTGACATTAAAAGAAAGTAAAAGACCCACTATCAAAAGGATAGTGGAGTGAAGCAAAATCAACCTTAACACCAAAAGGATGTAGGGAATCCATTACCAAAAGGATAATGGAAAATACGATAGTCATGACATCAAAAGGATATCAGACCCATCACCACAAGGATGATGGAGCGAAACAAAATCAACCCTAACACCAAAAGGATGTAGGGAATCCATTACCAAAAGGATAATGGAAACTACACTAGTCAAGACATCAAAAGGATATCAGACCCATCGCCAAAAGGATGATGGAGCGAAACAAAATCAACCATAACACCAAAAGGATGTAAGGAATCCATTACCAAAAGGATAATGGAAAATACAATAGTCATGACATCAAAAGGATATCAGACCCATCGCCAAAAGAATGATGGAGCGAAAAAAAATCAAACCTAACACCAAAAGGATGTAGGGAATCCATTACCAAAAGGATAATAGAAAAAACGCTAGTTATGACATCAAAAGGATATCAGACCCATCACCAAAAGGATGATGGAGCGAACCAAAATCAACCCTAACACCAAAAGGATGTAGGGAATCCATTACCAAAAGGATAATGGAAAATACGCTAGTCATGGCATCGAAAGGATATCAGACTCATCACCAAAATGATGATGGAGCGGAGACGCTAGTCATAACACCAAAAGGATGTTAGACCCATCACCAAAAGGATGATGGAGCGGAAACGAAATCAACCCTAACACCAAAAGGATGTAGGGTATCCATTACCAAAAGAGTAATGGAAAATACGCTAGTCATGACATCGAAAGGATATCAGACCCATCACCAAAAGGATGATGGAGCGAAACAAAATCAACCCTAACACCAAAAGGATGTAGGGAATCCATTACCAAAAGGATAATGGAAAATACGCTAGTCATGACATCAAAAGGATATCAGACCCATTGCCAAAAGGATGATGGAGCGAAACAAAATCAACCCTAACACCAAAAGGATGTAGGCAATCCATTACCAAAAGGATAATAGAAAAAACGCTAGTCATGACATCAAAAGGATATCAGACCCATCACCAAAAGGATGATGGAGCGAAACAAAATCAACCCTATCACCAAAAAGATGTAGGGAATCCATTATCAAGAAGATAATGGAAAATACGCTAGTCATGACATCGAAAGGATATCAGACCCATCACCAAAAGGACGATGGAGCGAAGACGCTTGTCATAACACCAAAAGGATGTTAGACCCATCACCAAAAGGATGATGGAGCGGAAACGAAATCAACCCTAACACCAAAAGGATGTAGGGAATCCATTACCAAAAGGATAATGGAAAATACGCTAGTCATGACATCAAAAGGATACCAGACCCATCACCAAAAGGATGATAGAGAGAAACAAAATCAACTCAAACACCAAAAGGATGTAGGGAATCCATTACCAAAAGGATAATGGAAAATATGCTAGTCATGACATCAAAAGGATATCAGACCCATCACCAAAAGGATGATGGAGAGAAACAAAATCAACTCAAACACCAAAAGGATGTAGGGAATCCATTACCAAAAGGATAATGGAAAATACGCTAGTCATGACATCAAAAGGATATTAGACCCATCACCAAAAGGATGATGGAGCGAAAAAAATTCAACCCTAACACCAAAAGGATGTAGGGAATTCATTACCAAAAGGATAATGGAAAATACGCTAGTCATGACATCAAAAGGATATCAGACCCATCACCAAAAGGATGATGGAGCGAAACAAAATCAACCCTAACACCAAAAGGATGTAGGGAATCCATTACCAAAAGGATAATGGAAAATAAGCTAGTCATGACATCGAAAGGATATCAGACCCATCACCAAAAGGATGATGGAGCGGAGACGCTAGTCATAACACCAAAAGGATGTTAGACCCATCACCAAAAGGATCATGGAGTGGAAACGAAATCAACCCTAACACCAAAAGGATGTAGGGAATCCATTACCAAAAGGATAATGGAAAATATGCTAGTCATGACATCAAAAGGATATCAGACCCATCACCAAAAGGATGATGGAGCGAAACAAAATCAACCCTAACACCAAAAGGATGTAGGGAATCCATTACCAAAAGTATAATGGAAAATACGCTAGTCATGACATCGAAAGGATATCAGACCCATCACCAAAAGGATGATGGAGCGAAACAAAATCAACCCTAACACCAAAAGGATGTAGGGAATCCATTACCAAAAGGATAATGGAAAATACGCTAGTCATGACATTAAAAGGATATCAGACCCATCGCCAAAAGGATGATGGAGCGAAACAAAATCAACCATAACACCAAAAGGATGTAGGAAATCCATTACCAAAAGGATAATAGAAAAAAGGCTAGTCATGACATCAAAAGGATATCAGACCCATCACCAAAAGGATGATGGAGCGAAACAAAATCAACCCTAACACCAAAAAGATGTAGGGAATCCATTACCAAAAGGATAATGGAAAATACGCTAGTCATGACATCGAAAGGATATCAGACCCATCACCAAAAGGATGATGGAGCGGAGACGCTAGTCATAACACCAAAAGGATGTTAGACCCATCACCAAAAGGATGATGGAGCGGAAACGAAATCAACCCTAACACCAAAAGGATGTAGGGAATCCATTACCAAAAGGATAATGGAAAATACGCTAGTAATGACATCAAAAGGATATCAGATCCATCACCAAAAGGATGATGGAGAGAAACAAAATCAACCCTAACACCAAAAGGATGTAGGGAATCCATTACCAAAAGGATAATGGAAAATACGCTAGTCATGACATCAAAAGGATATTAGACCCATCACCAAAAGGATGATGGAGCGAAACAAAATCAACCCTAACACCAAAAGGATGTAGGGAATTCATTACCAAAAGGATAATGGAAAATACGCTAGTCATAACATCAAAAGGATATCAGACCCATCACCAAAAGGATGATGGAGCGAAACAAAATCAACCCTAACACCAAAAGGATGTAGGGAATCCATTACCAAAAGGATAATGGAAAATAAGCTAGTCATGACATCAAAAGGATATCAGACCCATCACCAAAAGGATGATGGAGCGAAGACGCTAGTCATAACACCAAAAGGATATCAGACCCATCACTAAAAGGATGATGGAGCGAAACAAAATCAACCCTAACACCAAAAGGATGTAGGGAATCCATTACCAAAAGGATAATGGAAAATATGCTAGTCATGACATCAAAAGGATATCAGACCCATCGCCAAAAGGATGATGGAGCGAAACAAAATCAACCATAACACCAAAAGGATATAGGGAATCCATTACCAAAAGGATAATAGAAAAAACGCTAGTCATGACATCAAAAGGATATCAGACCCATCACCAAAAGGATGATGGAGCGAAACAAAATCAACCCTAACACCAAAAAGATGTAGGGAATCTATTACCAAAAGGATAATGGAAAATACGCTGGTCATGACATCGAAAGGATATCAGACCCATCACCAAAATGATGATGGAGCGGAGACGCTAGTCATAACACCAAAAGGATGTTAGACCCATCACCAAAAGGATGATGGAGCGGAAACGAAATCAACCCTAACACCAAAAGGATGTAGGGAATCCATTACCAAAAGGATAATGGAAAATACGCTAGTCATGACATCAAAAGGATATCAGACCCATCACCAAAAGGATGATGGAGCGAAACAAAATCAACCATAACACCAAAAGGATGTAGGAAATCCATTACCAAAAGGATAATAGAAAAAAGGCTAGTCATGACATCAAGAGGATATCAGACCCATCACCAAAAGGATGATGGAGCGAAACAAAATCAACCCTAACACCAAAAAGATGTAGGGAATCCATTACCAAAAGGATAATGGAAAATACGCTAGTCATGACATCGAAAGGATATCAGACCCATCACCAAAAGGATGATGGAGTGGAGACGCTAGTCATAACACCAAAAGGGTGTTAGACCCATCACCAAAAGGATGTTGGAGCGGAAACGAAATCAACCCTAACACCAAAAAGATGTAGGGAATCCATTACCAAAAGGATAATGGAAAATACGCTAGTAATGACATCAAAAGGATATCAGACCCATCACCAAAAGGATGATGGAGAGAAACAAAATCAACCCTAACACCAAAATGATGTAGGGAATCCATTACCAAAAGGATAATGGAAAATACGCTAGTCATGACATCAAAAGGATATTAGACCCATCACCAAAAGGATGATGGAGCGAAACAAAATCAACCCTAACACCAAAAGGATGTAGGGAATTCATTACCAAAAGGATAATGGAAAATACGCTAGTCATAACATCAAAAGGATATCAGACCCATCACCAAAAGGATGATGGAGCGAAACAAAATCAACCCTAACACCAAAAGGATGTAGGGAATCCATTACCAAAAGGATAATGGAAAATAAGCTAGTCATGACATCAAAAGGATATCAGACCCATCACCAAAAGGATGATGGAGCGGAGACGCTAGTCATAACACCAAAAGGATGTTAGACCCATCACCTAAAGAATGATGGAGCGGAAACGAAATCAACCCTAACACCAAAAGGATGTAGGGAATCCATTACCAAAAGGATAATGGAAAATATGCTAGTCATGACATCAAAAGGATATCAGACCCATCACCAAAAAGATGATGAAGCGAAACAAAATCAACCCTAACATCAAAAGGATGTAGGGAATCCATTACCAAAAGGATAATGGAAAATGCGCTAGTCATGACATCGAAAGGATATCAGACCCATCACCAAAAGGATGATGGAGCGAAACAAAATCAACTCTAACACCAAAAGGATGTAGGGAATCCATTACCAAAAGGATAATGGAAAATAAGCTAGTCATGACATCGAAAGGATATCAGACCCATCACCAAAAGGATGATGGAGCAAAACAAAATCAACCCTAACACCAAAAGGATGTAGGGAATCCATTACCAAAAGGATAATGGAAAATAAGCTAGTCATGACATCGAAAGGATATCAGACCCATCACCAAAAGGATGATGGAGCGGAGACGCTAGTCATAACACCAAAAGGATGCAGACCCATCACCAAAAGGATGATGGAGCGGAAACGAAATCAACCCTAACACCAAAAGGATGTAGGGAATCCATTTCCAAAAGTATAATGGAAAATACGCTAGTCATGACATCGAAAGGATATCAGACCCATCACCAAAAGGATGATGGAGCGAAAAAAAATCAACCCTAACACCAAAAGGATGTAGGGAATCCATTACCAAAAGGATAATGGAAAATAAGCTAGTCATGACATCAAAAGGATATCAGACCCATCACCAAAAGGATGATGGAGCGGAGACGCTAGTCATAACACCAAAAGGATGTCAGACCCATCACCAAAAGGATGATGGAGCGGAAACGAAATCAACCCTAACACCAAAAGGATGTAGGGAATCCATTACCAAAAGGATAATGGAAAATACGCTAGTCATGACATCAAAAGGATATCAGACCCATCACCAAAAGGATGATGGAGCGAAACAAAATCAACCCTAACACCAAAAGGATGTAGGGAATCCATTACCAAAAGTATAATGGAAAATACGCTAGTCATGACATCGAAAGGATATCAGACCCATCACCAAAAGGATGATGGAGCGAAACAAAATCAACCCTAACACCAAAAGGATGTAGGGAATCCATTACCAAAAGGATAATGGAAAATATGCTAGTCATGACATCAAAAGGATATCAGACCCATCGCCAAAAGGATGATGGAGCGAAACAAAATCAACCATAACACCAAAAGGATATAGGGAATCCATTACCAAAAGGATAATAGAAAAAACGCTAGTCATGACATCAAAAGGATATCAGACCCATCACCAAAAGGATGATGGAGCGAAACAAAATCAACCCTAACACCAAAAAGATGTAGGGAATCTATTACCAAAAGGATAATGGAAAATACGCTAGTCATGACATCGAAAGGATATCAGACCCATCACCAAAATGATGATGGAGCGGAGACGCTAGTCATAACACCAAAAGGATGTTAGACCCATCACCAAAAGGATGATGGAGCGGAAACGAAATCAACCCTAACACCAAAAGGATGTAGGGAATCCATTACCAAAAGGATAATGGAAAATACGCTAGTCATGACATCAAAAGGATATCAGACCCATCACCAAAAGGATGATGGAGCGAAACAAAATCAACCATAACACCAAAAGGATGTAGGAAATCCATTACCAAAAGGATAATAGAAAAAAGGCTAGTCATGACATCAAAAGGATATCAGACCCATCACCAAAAGGATGATGGAGCGAAACAAAATCAACCCTAACACCAAAAAGATGTAGGGAATCCATTACCAAAAGGATAATGGAAAATACGCTAGTCATGACATCGAAAGGATATCAGACCCATCACCAAAAGGATGATGGAGCGGAGACGCTAGTCATAACACCAAAAGGATGTTAGACCCATCACCAAAAGGATGATGGAGCGGAAACGAAATCAACCCTAACACCAAAAGGATGTAGGGAATCCATTACCAAAAGGATAATGGAAAATACGCTAGTAATGACATCAAAAGGATATCAGACCCATCACCAAAAGGATGATGGAGAGAAACAAAATCAACCCTAACACCAAAATGATGTAGGGAATCCATTACCAAAAGGATAATGGAAAATACGCTAGTCATGACATCAAAAGGATATTAGACCCATCACCAAAAGGATGATGGAGCGAAACAAAATCAACCCTAACACCAAAAGGATGTAGGGAATTCATTACCAAAAGGATAATGGAAAATACGCTAGTCATAACATCAAAAGGATATCAGACCCATCACCAAAAGGATGATGGAGCGAAACAAAATCAACCCTAACACCAAAAGGATGTAGGGAATCCATTACCAAAAGGATAATGGAAAATAAGCTAGTCATGACATCAAAAGGATATCAGACCCATCACGAAAAGGATGATGGAGCGGAGACGCTAGTCATAACACCAAAAGGATGTTAGACCCATCACCTAAAGAATGATGGAGCGGAAACGAAATCAACCCTAACACCAAAAGGATGTAGGGAATCCATTACCAAGAGGATAATGGAAAATATGCTAGTCATGACATCAAAAGGATATCAGACCCATCACCAAAAAGATGATGAAGCGAAACAAAATCAACCCTAAGACCAAAAGGATGTAGGGAATCCATTACCAAAAGGATAATGGAAAATGCGCTAGTCATGACATCGAAAGGATATCAGACCCATCACCAAAAGGATGATGGAGCGAAACAAAATCAACTCTAACACCAAAAGGATGTAGGGAATCCATTACCAAAAGGATAATGGAAAATAAGCTAGTCATGACATCGAAAGGATATCAGACCCATCACCAAAAGGATGATGGAGCGAAACAAAATCAACCCTAACACCAAAAGGATGTAGGGAATCCATTACCAAAAGGATAATGGAAAATAAGCTAGTCATGACATCGAAAGAATATCAGACCCATCACCAAAAGGATGATGGAGCGGAGACGCTAGTCATAACACCAAAAGGATGTCAGACCCATCACCAAAAGGATGATGGAGCGGAAACGAAATCAACCCTAACACCAAAAGGATGTAGGGAATCCATTACCAAAAGGATAATGGAAAATACGCTAGTCATGACATCAAAAGGATATCAGACCCATCACCAAAAGGATGATGGAGCGAAACAAAATCAACCCTAACACCAAAAGGATGTAGGGAATCCATTACCAAAAGTATAATGGAAAATACGCTAGTCATGACATCGAAAGGATATCAGACCCATCACCAAAAGGATGATGGAGCGAAACAAAATCAACCCTAACACCAAAAGGATGTAGGTAATCCATTACCAAAAGGATAATGGAAAATATGCTAGTCATGACATCAAAAGGATATCAGACCCATCGCCAAAAGGATGATGGAGCGAAACAAAATCAACCATAACACCAAAAGGATATAGGGAATCCATTACCAAAAGGATAATAGAAAAAACGCTAGTCATGACATCAAAAGGATATCAGACCCATCACCAAAAGGATGATGGAGCGAAACAAAATCAACCCTAACACCAAAAAGATGTAGGGAATCTATTACCAAAAGGATAATGGAAAATACGCTAGTCATGACATCGAAAGGATATCAGACCCATCACCAAAATGATGATGGAGCGGAGACGCTAGTCATAACACCAAAAGGATGTTAGACCCATCACCAAAAGGATGATGGAGCGGAAACGAAATCAACCCTAACACCAAAAGGATGTAGGGAATCCATTACCAAAAGGATAATGGAAAATACGCTAGTCATGACATCAAAAGGATATCAGACCCATCACCAAAAGGATGATGGAGAGAAACAAAATCAACCCTAACACCAAAAGGATGTAGGGAATCCATTACCAAAAGGATAATGGAAAATACGCTAGTCATGACATCGAAAGGATATCAGACCCATCACCAAAAGGATGATGGAGCGGAGACGCTAGTCATAACACCAAAAGGATGTCAGACCCATCACCAAAAGGATGATGGAGCGGAAACGAAATCAACCCTAACACCAAAAGGATGTAGGGAATCCATTACCAAAAGGATAATGGAAAATACGCTAGTCATGACATCAAAAGGATATCAGACCCATCACCAAAAGGATGATGGAGCGAAACAAAATCAACCCTAACACCAAAAGGATGTAGGGAATCCATTACCAAAAGTATAATGGAAAATACGCTAGTCATGACATCGAAAGGATATCAGACCCATCACCAAAAGGATGATGGAGCGAAACAAAATCAACCCTAACACCAAAAGGATGTAGGGAATCCATTACCAAAAGGATAATGGAAAATATGCTAGTCATGACATCAAAAGGATATCAGACCCATCGCCAAAAGGATGATGGAGCGAAACAAAATCAACCATAACACCAAAAGGATATAGGGAATCCATTACCAAAAGGATAATAGAAAAAACGCTAGTCATGACATCAAAAGGATATCAGACCCATCACCAAAAGGATGATGGAGCGAAACAAAATCAACCCTAACACCAAAAAGATGTAGGGAATCTATTACCAAAAGGATAATGGAAAATACGCTAGTCATGACATCGAAAGGATATCAGACCCATCACCAAAATGATGATGGAGCGGAGACGCTAGTCATAACACCAAAAGGATGTTAGACCCATCACCAAAAGGATGATGGAGCGGAAACGAAATCAACCCTAACACCAAAAGGATGTAGGGAATCCATTACCAAAAGGATAATGGAAAATACGCTAGTCATGACATCAAAAGGATATCAGACCCATCACCAAAAGGATGATGGAGAGAAACAAAATCAACCCTAACACCAAAACGATGTAGGGAATCCATTACCAAAAGGATAATGGAAAATACGCTAGTCATGACATCGAAAGGATATCAGACCCATCACCAAAAGGATGATGGAGCGGAGACGCTAGTCATAACACCAAAAGGATGTCAGACCCATCACCAAAAGGATGATGGAGCGGAAACGAAATCAACCCTAACACCAAAAGGATGTAGGGAATCCATTACCAAAAGGATAATGGAAAATACGCTAGTCATGACATCAAAAGGATATCAGACCCATCACCAAAAGGATGATGGAGCGAAACAAAATCAACCCTAACACCAAAAGGATGTAGGGAATCCATTACCAAAAGTATAATGGAAAATACGCTAGTCATGACATCGAAAGGATATCAGACCCATCACCAAAAGGATGATGGAGCGAAACAAAATCAACCCTAACACCAAAAGGATGTAGGGAATCCATTACCAAAAGGATAATGGAAAATATGCTAGTCATGACATCAAAAGGATATCAGACCCATCGCCAAAAGGATGATGGAGCGAAACAAAATCAACCATAACACCAAAAGGATATAGGGAATCCATTACCAAAAGGATAATAGAAAAAACGCTAGTCATGACATCAAAAGGATATCAGACCCATCACCAAAAGGATGATGGAGCGAAACAAAATCAACCCTAACACCAAAAAGATGTAGGGAATCTATTACCAAAAGGATAATGGAAAATACGCTAGTCATGACATCGAAAGGATATCAGACCCATCACCAAAATGATGATGGAGCGGAGACGCTAGTCATAACACCAAAAGGATGTTAGACCCATCACCAAAAGGATGATGGAGCGGAAACGAAATCAACCCTAACACCAAAAGGATGTAGGGAATCCATTACCAAAAGGATAATGAAAAATACGCTAGTCATGACATCAAAAGGATATCAGACCCATCACCAAAAGGATGATGGAGCGAAATAAAATCAACCATAACACCAAAAGGATGTAGGAAATCCATTACCAAAAGGATAATAGAAAAAAGGCTAGTCATGACATCAAAAGGATATCAGACCCATCACCAAAAGGATGATGGAGCGAAACAAAATCAACCCTAACACCAAAAAGATGTAGGGAATCCATTACCAAAAGGATAATGGAAAATACGCTAGTCATGACATCGAAAGGATATCAGACCCATCACCAAAAGGATGATGGAGCGGAGACGCTAGTCATAACACCAAAAGGATGTTAGACCCATCACCAAAAGGATGATGGAGCGGAAACGAAATCAACCCTAACACCAAAAGGATGTAGGGAATCCATTACCAAAAGGATAATGGAAAATACGCTAGTAATGACATCAAAAGGATATCAGACCCATCACCAAAAGGATGATGGAGAGAAACAAAATCAACCCTAACACCAAAATGATGTAGGGAATCCATTACCAAAAGGATAATGGAAAATACGCTAGTCATGACATCAAAAGGATATTAGACCCATCACCAAAAGGATGATGGAGCGAAACAAAATCAACCCTAACACCAAAAGGATGTAGGGAATTCATTACCAAAAGGATAATGGAAAATACGCTAGTCATAACATCAAAAGGATATCAGACCCATCACCAAAAGGATGATGGAGCGAAACAAAATCAACCCTAACACCAAAAGGATGTAGGGAATCCATTACCAAAAGGATAATGGAAAATAAGCTAGTCATGACATCAAAAGGATATCAGACCCATCACGAAAAGGATGATGGAGCGGAGACGCTAGTCATAACACCAAAAGGATGTTAGACCCATCACCTAAAGAATGATGGAGCGGAAACGAAATCAACCCTAACACCAAAAGGATGTAGGGAATCCATTACCAAGAGGATAATGGAAAATATGCTAGTCATGACATCAAAAGGATATCAGACCCATCACCAAAAAGATGATGAAGCGAAACAAAATCAACCCTAACACCAAAAGGATGTAGGGAATCCATTACCAAAAGGATAATGGAAAATGCGCTAGTCATGACATCGAAAGGATATCAGACCCATCACCAAAAGGATGATGGAGCGAAACAAAATCAACTCTAACACCAAAAGGATGTAGGGAATCCATTACCAAAAGGATAATGGAAAATAAGCTAGTCATGACATCGAAAGGATATCAGACCCATCACCAAAAGGATGATGGAGCGAAACAAAATCAACCCTAACACCAAAAGGATGTAGGGAATCCATTACCAAAAGGATAATGGAAAA
This sequence comes from Lathyrus sativus, assembly GCA_963859935.3. Lineage (NCBI taxonomy): Eukaryota > Viridiplantae > Streptophyta > Magnoliopsida > Fabales > Fabaceae > Lathyrus > Lathyrus sativus. Next base: position 178,464,034 of record OZ012737.1, read on the forward strand.
TAAGCTAGTCATGACATCGAAAGGATATCAGACCCATCACCAAAAGGATGATGGAGCGGAGACACTAGTCATAACACCAAAAGGATGTCAGACCCATCACCAAAAGGATGATGGAGCGGAAACGAAATCAACCCTAACACCAAAAGGATGTAGGGAATCCATTACCAAAAGCATAATGGAAAATACGCTAGTCATGACATCAAAAGGATATCAGACCCATCACCAAAAGGATGATGGAGCGAAACAAAATCAACCCTAACACCAAAAGGATGTAGGGAATCCATTACCAAAAGTATAATGGAAAATACGCTAGTCATGACATCGAAAGGATATCAGACCCATCACCAAAAGGATGATGGAGCGAAACAAAATCAACCCTAACACCAAAAGGATGTAGGTAATCCATTACCAAAAGGATAATGGAAAATATGCTAGTCATGACATCAAAAGGATATCAGACCCATCGCCAAAAGGATGATGGAGCGAAACAAAATCAACCATAACACCAAAAGGATATAGGGAATCCATTACCAAAAGGATAATAGAAAAAACGCTAGTCATGACATCAAAAGGATATCAGACCCATCACCAAAAGGATGATGGAGCGAAAAAAAATCAACCCTAACACCAAAAAGATGTAGGGAATCTATTACCAAAAGGATAATGGAAAATACGCTAGTCATGACATCGAAAGGATATCAGACCCATCACCAAAATGATGATGGAGCGGAGACGCTAGTCATAACACCAAAAGGATGTTAGACCCATCACCAAAAGGATGATGGAGCGGAAACGAAATCAACCCTAACACCAAAAGGATGTAGGGAATCCATTACCAAAAGGATAATGGAAAATACGCTAGTCATGACATCAAAAGGATATCAGACCCATCACCAAAAGGATGATGGAGAGAAACAAAATCAACCCTAACACCAAAAGGATGTAGGGAATCCATTACCAAAAGGATAATGGAAAATACGCTAGTGATAACATCAAAAGGATATCATACCCATCACCAAAAGGATGATGAAGCGAAACAAAATCAACCCTAACACCAAAAGGATGTAGGGAATTCATTACCAAAAGGATAATGGAAAATACGCTAGTCATAACATCAAAAGGATATCAGACCCATCACCAAAAGGATGATGGAGCGAAACAAAATCAACCCTAACACCAAAAGGATGTAGGGAATCCATTACCAAAAGGATAATGGAAAATACGCTAGTCATAACATCAAAAGGATATCAGACCCATCACCAAAAGGATGATGGAGCGAAACAAAATCAACCCTAACACGAAAAGGATGTAGGGAATCCATTACCAAAAGGATAATGGAAAATAAGCTAGTCATGACATCGAAAGGATATCAGACCCATCACCAAAAGGATGATGGAGCGGAGACGCTAGTCATAACACCAAAAGGATGTTAGACCCATCACCAAAAGAATGATGGAGCGGAAACGATATCAACCCTAACACCAAAAGGATGTAGGGAATCCATTACCAAAAGGATAATGGAAAATACGATAGTCATGACATCAAAAGGATATCAGACCCATCACCAAAAAGATGATGGAGCGAAACAAAATCAACCCTAACACCAAAAGGATGTAGGGAATCCATTACCAAAGGGATAATGGAAAATACGCTAGTCATGACATCGAAAGGATATCAGACCCATCACCAAAAGGATGATGGAGCAAAACAAAATCAACCCTAACACCAAAAGGATGTAGGGAATCCATTACCAAAAGGATAATGGAAAATAAGCTAGTCATGACATCGAAAGGATATCAGACCCATCACTAAAAGGATGATGGAGCGAAACAAAATCAACCCTAACACCAAAAGGATGTAGGGAATCCATTACCAAAAGGATAATGGAAAATAAGCTAGTCATGACATCGAAAGGATATCAGACCCATCACCAAAAGGATGATGGAGCGAAACAAAATCAACCATAACACCAAAAGGATATAGGGAATCCATTACCAAAAGGATAATAGAAAAAACGCTAGTCATGACATCAAAAGGATATCAGACCCATCACCAAAAGGATGATGGAGCGAAACAAAATCAACCCTAACACCAAAAAGATGTAGGGAATCCATTACTAAAAGGATAATGGAAAATACGCTAGTCATGACATCGAAAGGATATCAGACCCATCACCAAAAGGATGATTGAGCGGAGACGCTAGTCATAACACCAAAAGGATGTTAGACCCATCACCAAAAGGATCATGGAGCGAAAACGAAATCAACCCTAACACCAAAAGGATGTAGGGAATCCATTAACAAAAGGATAATGGAAAATACGTTAGTCATGATATCAAAAGGATATCAGACCCGTCACCAAAAAGTTGATGGAGCGAAACAAAATCAACCCTAACACCAAAAGGATGTAAGGAATCCATTACCAAAAGGATAATGGAAAATACGCTAGTCAAGACATCGAAAGGATATCAGACCCATCACCAAAAGGATGATGGAGCGAAACAAGATCAACCCTAACACCAAAAGGATGTAGGGAATCCATTACCAAAAGGATAATGGAAAATAAGCTAGTCATGACATCTAAAGGATATCAGACCCATCACCAAAAGGATGATGGAGCGAAACAAAATCAACCTAACACCAAAAGGATGTAGGGAATCCATTACCAAAAGGATAATGGAAAATAAGCTAGTCATGACATCGAAAGGATATCAGACCCATCACCAAAAGGATGATGGAGCGGAGACGCTAGTCATAAAACCAAAAGGATGTTAGACCCATCACCAAAAGGATGATGGAGCGGAAACGAAATCAACCCTAACACCAAAAGGATGTAGGGAATCCATTACCAAAAGGATAATGGAAAATACGCTAGTCATGACATCAAAAGGATATCAGACCCATCACCAAAAGGATGATGGAGCGAAACAAAATCAACCCTATACCAAAAGGATGTAGGGAATCCATTACCAAAAGGATAATGGAAAATACGCTAGTCATGACATCGAAAGGATATCAGACCCATCACCAAAAGGATGATAGAGTGAAACAAAATCAACCCTAACACCAAAAGGATGTAGGGAATCCATTACCAAAAGTATAATGGAAAATACGCTAGTCATTACATCAGAAGGATATCAGACCTATCGCCAAAAGGATGATGGAGCGAAACAAAATCAACCATAACACCAAAAGGATATAGGGAATCCATTACCAAAAGGATAATAGAAAAAACGCTAGTCATGACATCAAAAGGATATCAGACCCATCACCAAAAGGATGATGGAGCGAAACAAAATCAACCCTAACACCAAAAAGATGTAGGGAATCAATTACCAAAAGGATAATGGAAAATACGCTAGTCATGACATCAAAAGGATATTAGACCCATCACCAAAAGGATGATAGAGCGAAACAAAATCAACCCTAACACCAAATGGATGTAGGGAATTCATTACCAAAAGGATAATGGAAAATACGCTAGTCATAACATCAAAAGGATATCAGACCCATCACCAAAAGGATGATGGAGCGAAACAAAATCAACCCTAACACCAAAAGGATGTAGGGAATCCATTACCAAAAGGATAATGGAAAATAAGCTAGTCATGACATTGAAAGGATATCAGACCCATCACCAAAAGGATGATGGAGCGGAGACGCTAGTCATAACACCAAAAGGATGTTAGACCCATCACCAAAAGAATTATGGAGCGGAAACGAAATCAACCCTAACACCAAAAGGATGTAGGGAATCCATTACCAAAAGGATAATGGAAAATACGCTAGTCATGACATCAAAAGGATATCAGACCCATCACCAAAAGGATGATGGAGCGAAACAAAATCAACCCTATACCAAAAGGATGTAGGGAATCCATTACCAAAAGGATAATGGAAAATACGCTAGTCATGACATCGAAAGGATATCAGACCCATCACCAAAAGGATGATAGAGTGAAACAAAATCAACCCTAACACCAAAAGGATGTAGGGAATCCATTACCAAAAGTATAATGGAAAATACGCTAGTCATTACATCAGAAGGATATCAGACCTATCGCCAAAAGGATGATGGAGCGAAACAAAATCAACCATAACACCAAAAGGATATAGGGAATCCATTACCAAAAGGATAATAGAAAAAACGCTAGTCATGACATCAAAAGGATATCAGACCCATCACCAAAAGGATGATGGAGCGAAACAAAATCAACCCTAACACCAAAAAGATGTAGGGAATCCATTACCAAAAGGATAATGGAAAATACGCTAGTCATGACATCAAAAGGATATTAGACCCATCACCAAAAGGATGATGGAGCGAAACAAAATCAACCCTAACACCAAAAGGATGTAGGGAATTCATTACCAAAAGGATAATGGAAAATACGCTAGTCATAACATCAAAAGGATATCAGACCCATCACCAAAAGGATGATGGAGCGAAACAAAATCAACCCTAACACCAAAAGGATGTAGGGAATCCATTACCAAAAGGATAATGGAAAATAAGCTAGTCATGACATCGAAAGGATATCAGACCCATCACCAAAAGGATGATGGAGCGGAGACGCTAGTCATAACACCAAAAGGATGTTAGACCCATCACCAAAAGAATGATGGAGCGGAAACGAAATCAACCCTAACACCAAAAGGATGTAGGGAATCCATTACCAAAAGGATAATGGAAAATACGCTAGTCATGACATCAAAAGGATACCAGACCCATCACCAAAAAGATGATGGAGCGAAACAAAATCAACCCTAACACCAAAAGGATGTAGGGAATCCATTACCAAAAGGATAATGGAAAATGCGCTAGTCATGACATCGAAAGGATATCAGACCCATCACCAAAAGGATGATGGAGCGAAACAAAATCAACCCTAACACCAAAAGGATGTAGGGAATCCATTACCAAAAGGATAATGGAAAATAAGCTAGTCATGACATCGAAAGGATATCAGACCCATCACCAAAAGGATGATGGAGCGAAACAAAATCAACCCTAACACCAAAAGGATGTAGGGAATCCATTACCAAAAGGATAATGGAAAATAAGCTAGTCATGACATCGAAAGGATATCAGACCCATCACCTAAAGGATGATGGAGCGGAGACGCTAGTCATAACACCAAAAGGATGTCAGACCCATCACCAAAAGGATGATGGAGCGGAAACGAAATCAACCCTAACACCAAAAGGATGTAGGGAATCCATTACCAAAAGGATAATGGAAAATACGCTAGTCATGACATCAAAAGGATATCAGACCCATCACCAAAAGGATGATGGAGCGAAACAAAATCAACCCTAACACCAAAAGGATGTAGGGAATCCATTACCAAAAGTATAATGGAAAATACGCTAGTCATGACATCGAAAGGATATCAGACCCATCACCAAAAGGATGATGGAGCGAAACAAAATCAACCCTAACACCAAAAGGATGTAGGGAATCCATTACCAAAAGGATAATGGAAAATATGCTAGTCATGACATCAAAAGGATATCAGACCCATCGCCAAAAGGATGATGGAGCGAAACAAAATCAACCATAACACCAAAAGGATATAGGGAATCCATTACCAAAAGGATAATAGAAAAAACGCTAGTCATGACATCAAAAGGATATCAGACCCATCACCAAAAGGATGATGGAGCGAAACAAAATCAACCCTAACACCAAAAAGATGTAGGGAATCCATTACCAAAAGGATAATGGAAAATACGTTAGTCATGACATCGAAAGGATATCAGACCCATCACCAAAATGATGATGGAGCGGAGACGCTAGTCATAACACCAAAAGGATGTTAGACCCATCACCAAAAGGATGATGGAGCGGAAACGAAATCAACCCTAACACCAAAAGGATGTAGGGAATCCATTACCAAAAGGATAATGGAAAATACGCTAGTCATGACATCAAAAGGATATCAGACCCATCACCAAAAGGATGATGGAGAGAAACAAAATCTACCCTAACACCAAAAGGATGTAGGGAATCCATTACCAAAAGGATAATGGAAAATACGCTAGTCATAACATCAAAAGGATATCAGACCCATCACCAAAAGGATGATGGAGCGAAACAAAATCAACCCTAACACCAAAAGGATGTAGGGAATTCCTTACCAAAAGGGTAATGGAAAATACGCTAGTCATAACATCAAAAGGATATCAGACCCATCACCAAAAGGATGATGGAGCGAAACAAAATCAACCTTAACACCAAAAGGATGTAGGGAATCCATTACCAAAAGGATAATGGAAAATACGCTAGTCATAACATCAAAAGGATATCAGACCCATCGCCAAAAGGATGATGGAGCGAAACAAAATCAACCCTAACACCAAAAGGATGTAGGGAATCCATTACAAAAAGGATAATGGAAAATAAGCTAGTCATGACATCGAAAGGATATCAGACCCATCACCAAAAGGATGATGGAGCGGAGACGCTAGTCATAACACCAAAAGGATGTTAGACCCATCACCAAAAGAATGATGGAGCGGAAACGAAATCAACCCTAACACCAAAAGGATGTAGGGAATCCATTACCAAAAGGATAATGGAAAATACGCTAGTCATGACAACAAAAGGATATCAGACCCATCACCAAAAAGATGATGGAGCGAAACAAAATCAACCCTAACACCAAAAGGATGTAGGGAATCCATTACCAAAGGGATAATGGAAAATACGCTAGTCATGACATCGAAAGGATATCAGACCCATAACCAAAAGGATGATGGAGCGAAACAAAATCAACCCTAACACCAAAAGGATGTAGGGAATCCATTACCAAAAGGATAATGGAAAATAAGCTAGTCATGACATCGAAAGGATATCAGACCCATCACCAAAACGATGATGGAGCGAAACAAAATCAACCCTAACACCAAAAGGATGTAGGGAATCCATTACCAAAAGGATAATGGAAAATAAGCTAGTCATGACATCGAAAGGATATCAGACCCATCACCAAAAGGATGATGGAGCGGAGACGCTAGTCATAACACCAAAAGGATGTCAGACCCATCACCAAAAGGATGATGGAGCGGAAACGAAATCAACCCTAACACCAAAAGGATGTAGGGAATCCATTACCAAAAGGATAATGGAAAATACGCTAGTCATGACATCAAAAGGATATCAGACCCATCACCAAAAGGATGATGGAGCGAAACAAAATCAACCCTAACACCAAAAGGATGTAGGGAATCCATTACCAAAAGGATAATGGAAAATAAGCTAGTCATGACATCTAAAGGATATCAGACCCATCACCAAAAGGATGATGGAGCGAAACAAAATCAACCGAACACCAAAAGGATGTAGGGAATCCATTACCAAAAGGATAATGGAAAATAAGCTAGTCATGACATCGAAAGGATATCAGACCCATCACCAAAAGGATGATGGAGCGGAGACGCTAGTCATAAGACAAAAAGGATGTTAGACCCATCACCAAAAGGATGATGGAGCGGAAACGAAATCAACCCTAACACAAAAAGGATGTAGGGAATCCATTACCAAAAGGATAATGGAAAATACGCTAGTCGTGACATCAAAAGGATATCAGACCCATCACCAAAAGGATGATGGAGCGAAACAAAATCAACCCTATACCAAAAGGATGTAGGGAATCCATTACCAAAAGGATAATGGAAAATACGCTAGTCATGACATCAAAAGGATATCAGACCCATCACCAAAAGGATGATGGAGAGAAATAAAATCAACCCTAACACCAAAAGGATGTAGGGAATCCATTACCAAAAGGATAATGGAAAATACGCTAGTCATAACATCAAAAGGATATCAGACCCATCACCAAAAGGATGATGGAGCGAAACAAAATCAACCCTAACACCAAAAGGATGTAGGGAATTCATTACCAAAAGGATAATGGAAAATACGCTAGTCATAACATCAAAAGGATATCAGACCCATCACCAAAAGGATGATGGAGCGAAACAAAATCAACCTTAACACCAAAAGGATGTAGGGAATCCATTACCAAAAGGATAATGGAAAATACGCTAGTCATAACATCAAAAGGATATCAGACCCATCACCAAAAGGATGATGGAGCGAAACAAAATCAACCCTAACACCAAAAGGATGTAGGGAATCCATTACCAAAAGGATAATGGAAAATAAGCTAGTCATGACATCGAAAGGATATCAGACCCATCACCAAAAGGATGATGGAGCGGAGACGCTAGTCATAACACCAAAAGGATGTTAGACCCATCACCAAAAGAATGATGGAGCGGAAACGAAATCAACCCTAACACCAAAAGGATGTAGGGAATCCATTACCAAAAGGATAATGGAAAATACGCTAGTCATGACAACAAAAGGATATCAGACCCATCACCAAAAAGATGATGGAGCGAAACAAAATCAACCCTAACACCAAAAGGATGTAGGGAATCCATTACCAAAGGGATAATGGAAAATACGCTAGTCATGACATCGAAAGGATATCAGACCCATAACCAAAAGGATGATGGAGCGAAACAAAATCAACCCTAACACCAAAAGGATGTAGGGAATCCATTACCAAAAGGATAATGGAAAATAAGCTAGTCATGACATCGAAAGGATATCAGACCCATCACCAAAACGATGATGGAGCGAAACAAAATCAACCCTAACACCAAAAGGATGTAGGGAATCCATTACCAAAAGGATAATGGAAAATAAGCTAGTCATGACATCGAAAGGATATCAGACCCATCACCAAAAGGATGATGGAGCGGAGACGCTAGTCATAACACCAAAAGGATGTCAGACCCATCACCAAAAGGATGATGGAGCGGAAACGAAATCAACCCTAACACCAAAAGGATGTAGGGAATCCATTACCAAAAGGATAATGGAAAATACGCTAGTCATGACATCAAAAGGATATCAGACCCATCACCAAAAGGATGATGGAGCGAAACAAAATCAACCCTAACACCAAAAGGATGTAGGGAATCCATTACCAAAAGGATAATGGAAAATAAGCTAGTCATGACATCTAAAGGATATCAGACCCATCACCAAAAGGATGATGGAGCGAAACAAAATCAACCGAACACCAAAAGGATGTAGGGAATCCATTACCAAAAGGATAATGGAAAATAAGCTAGTCATGACATCGAAAGGATATCAGACCCATCACCAAAAGGATGATGGAGCGGAGACGCTAGTCATAAGACCAAAAGGATGTTAGACCCATCACCAAAAGGATGATGGAGCGGAAACGAAATCAACCCTAACACAAAAAGGATGTAGGGAATCCATTACCAAAAGGATAATGGAAAATACGCTAGTCGTGACATCAAAAGGATATCAGACCCATCACCAAAAGGATGATGGAGCGAAACAAAATCAACCCTATACCAAAAGGATGTAGGGAATCCATTACCAAAAGGATAATGGAAAATACGCTAGTCATGACATCAAAAGGATATCAGACCCATCACCAAAAGGATGATGGAGAGAAATAAAATCAACCCTAACACCAAAAGGATGTAGGGAATCCATTACCAAAAGGATAATGGAAAATACGCTAGTCATAACATCAAAAGGATATCAGACCCATCACCAAAAGGATGATGGAGCGAAACAAAATCAACCCTAACACCAAAAGGATGTAGGGAATTCATTACCAAAAGGATAATGGAAAATACGCTAGTCATAACATCAAAAGGATATCAGACCCATCACCAAAAGGATGATGGAGCGAAACAAAATCAACCTTAACACCAAAAGGATGTAGGGAATCCATTACCAAAAGGATAATGGAAAATACGCTAGTCATAACATCAAAAGGATATCAGACCCATCACCAAAAGGATGATGGAGCGAAACAAAATCAACCCTAACACCAAAAGGATGTAGGGAATCCATTACCAAAAGGATAATGGAAAATAAGCTAGTCATGACATCGAAAGGATATCAGACCCATCACCAAAAGGATGATGGAGCGGAGACGCTAGTCATAACACCAAAAGGATGTTAGACCCATCACCAAAAGAATGATGGAGCGGAAACGAAATCAACCCTAACACCAAAAGGATGTAGGGAATCCATTACCAAAAGGATAATGGAAAATACGCTAGTCATGACAACAAAAGGATATCAGACCCATCACCAAAAAGATGATGGAGCGAAACAAAATCAACCCTAACACCAAAAGGATGTAGGGAATCCATTACCAAAGGGATAATGGAAAATACGCTAGTCATGACATCGAAAGGATATCAGACCCATAACCAAAAGGATGATGGAGCGAAACAAAATCAACCCTAACACCAAAAGGATGTAGGGAATCCATTACCAAAAGGATAATGGAAAATAAGCTAGTCATGACATCGAAAGGATATCAGACCAATCACCAAAAGGATGATGGAGCGAAACAAAATCAACCCTAACACCAAAAGGATGTAGGGAATCCATTACCAAAAGGATAATGGAAAATAAGCTAGTCATGACATCGAAAGGATATCAGACCCATCACCAAAAGGATGATGGAGCGGAGACGCTAGTCATAACACCAAAAGGATGTCAGACCCATCACCAAAAGGATGATGGAGCGGAAACGAAATCAACCCTAACACCAAAAGGATGTAGGGAATCCATTACCAAAACGATAATGGAAAATACGCTAGTCATGACATCTAAAGGATATCAGACCCATCACCAAAAGGATGATGGAGCGAAACAAAATCAACCTAACACCAAAAGGATGTAGGGAATCCATTACCAAAAGGATAATGGAAAATAAGCTAGTCATGACATCGAAAGGATATCAGACCCATCACCAAAAGGATGATGGAGCGGAGACGCTAGTCATAAGACCAAAAGGATGTTAGACCCATCACCAAAAGGATGATGGAGCGGAAACGAAATCAACCCTAACACCAAAAGGATGTAGGGAATCCATTACCAAAAGGATAATGGAAAATACGCTAGTCGTGACATCAAAAGGATATCAGACCCATCACCAAAAGGATGATGGAGCGAAACAAAATCAACCCTATACCAAAAGGATGTAGGGAATCCATTACCAAAAGGATAATGGAAAATACGCTAGTCATGACATCGAAAGGATATCAGACCCATCACCAAAAGGATGATAGAGTGAAACAAAATCAACCCTAACACCAAAAGGATGTAGGGAATCCATTACCAACAGTATAATGGAAAATACGCTAGTCATTACATCAGAAGGATATCAGACCTATCGCCAAAAGGATGATGGAGCGAAACAAAATCAACCATAACACCAAAAGGATATAGGGAATCCATTACCAAAAGGATAATAGAAAAAACGCTAGTCATGACATCAAAAGGATATCAGACCCATCACCAAAAGGATGATGGAGCGAAACAAAATCAACCCTAACACCAAAAAGATGTAGGGAATCCATTACCAAAAGGATAATGGAAAATACGCTTGTCATGACATCAAAAGGATATTAGACCCATCACCAAAAGGATGATGGAGCGAAACAAAATCAACCCTAACACCAAAAGGATGTAGGGAATTCATTACCAAAAGGATAATGGAAAATACGCTAGTCATAACATCAAAAGGATATCAGACCCATCACCAAAAGGATGATGGAGCGAAACAAAATCAACCCTAACACCAAAAGGATGTAGGGAATCCATTACCAAAAGGATAATGGAAAATAAGCTAGTCATGACATCGAAAGGATATCAGACCCATCACCAAAAGGATGATGGAGCGGAGACGCTAGTCATAACACCAAAAGGATGTTAGACCCATCACCAAAAGAATGATGGAGCGGAAACGAAATCAACCCTAACACCAAAAGGATGTAGGGAATCCATTACCAAAAGGATAATGGAAAATACGCTAGTCATGACATCAAAAGGATATCAGACCCATCACCAAAAAGATGATGGAGCGAAACAAAATCAACCCTAACACCAAAAGGATGTAGGGAATCCATTACCAAAAGGATAATGGAAAATGCGCTAGTCATGACATCGAAAGGATATCAGACCCATCACCAAAAGGATGATGGAGCGAAACAAAATCAACCCTAACACCAAAAGGATGTAGGGAATCCATTACCAAAAGGATAATGGAAAATAAGCTAGTCATGACATCGAAAGGATATCAGACCCATCACCAAAAGGATGATGGAGCGAAACAAAATCAACCCTAACACCAAAAGGATGTAGGGAATCCATTACCAAAAGGATAATGGAAAATAAGCTAGTCATGACATCGAAAGGATATCAGACCCATCACCAAAAGGATGATGGAGCGGAGACGCTAGTCATAACACCAAAAGGATGTCAGACCCATCACCAAAAGGATGATGGAGCGGAAACGAAATCAACCCTAACACCAAAAGGATGTAGGGAATCCATTACCAAAAGGATAATGGAAAATACGCTAGTCGTGACATCAAAAGGATATCAGACCCATCACCAAAAGGATGATGGAGCGAAACAAAATCAACCCTATACCAAAAGGATGTAGGGAATCCATTACCAAAAGGATAATGGAAAATACGCTAGTCATGACATCGAAAGGATATCAGACCCATCACCAAAAGGATGATAGAGTGAAACAAAATCAACCCTAACACCAAAAGGATGTAGGGAATCCATTACCAACAGTATAATGGAAAATACGCTAGTCATTACATCAGAAGGATATCAGACCTATCGCCAAAAGGATGATGGAGCGAAACAAAATCAACCATAACACCAAAAGGATATAGGGAATCCATTACCAAAAGGATAATAGAAAAAACGCTAGTCATGACATCAAAAGGATATCAGACCCATCACCAAAAGGATGATGGAGCGAAACAAAATCAACCCTAACACCAAAAAGATGTAGGGAATCCATTACCAAAAGGATAATGGAAAATACGCTTGTCATGACATCAAAAGGATATTAGACCCATCACCAAAAGGATGATGGAGCGAAACAAAATCAACCCTAACACCAAAAGGATGTAGGGAATTCATTACCAAAAGGATAATGGAAAATACGCTAGTCATAACATCAAAAGGATATCAGACCCATCACCAAAAGGATGATGGAGCGAAACAAAATCAACCCTAACACCAAAAGGATGTAGGGAATCCATTACCAAAAGGATAATGGAAAATAAGCTAGTCATGACATCGAAAGGATATCAGACCCATCACCAAAAGGATGATGGAGCGGAGACGCTAGTCATAACACCAAAAGGATGTTAGACCCATCACCAAAAGAATGATGGAGCGGAAACGAAATCAACCCTAACACCAAAAGGATGTAGGGAATCCATTACCAAAAGGATAATGGAAAATACGCTAGTCATGACATCAAAAGGATATCAGACCCATCACCAAAAAGATGATGGAGCGAAACAAAATCAACCCTAACACCAAAAGGATGTAGGGAATCCATTACCAAAAGGATAATGGAAAATGCGCTAGTCATGACATCGAAAGGATATCAGACCCATCACCAAAAGGATGATGGAGCGAAACAAAATCAACCCTAACACCAAAAGGATGTAGGGAATCCATTACCAAAAGGATAATGGAAAATAAGCTAGTCATGACATCGAAAGGATATCAGACCCATCACCAAAAGGATGATGGAGCGAAACAAAATCAACCCTAACACCAAAAGGATGTAGGGAATCCATTACCAAAAGGATAATGGAAAATAAGCTAGTCATGACATCGAAAGGATATCAGACCCATCACCAAAAGGATGATGGAGCGGAGACGCTAGTCATAACACCAAAAGGATGTCAGACCCATCACCAAAAGGATGATGGAGCGGAAACGAAATCAACCCTAACACCAAAAGGATGTAGGGAATCCATTACCAAAACGATAATGGAAAATACGCTAGTCATGACATCTAAAGGATATCAGACCCATCACCAAAAGGATGATGGAGCGAAACAAAATCAACCTAACACCAAAAGGATGTAGGGAATCCATTACCAAAAGGATAATGGAAAATAAGCTAGTCATGACATCGAAAGGATATCAGACCCATCACCAAAAGGATGATGGAGCGGAGACGCTAGTCATAAGACCAAAAGGATGTTAGACCCATCACCAAAAGGATGATGGAGCGGAAACGAAATCAACCCTAACACCAAAAGGATGTAGGGAATCCATTACCAAAAGGATAATGGAAAATACGCTAGTCGTGACATCAAAAGGATATCAGACCCATCACCAAAAGGATGATGGAGCGAAACAAAATCAACCCTATACCAAAAGGATGTAGGGAATCCATTACCAAAAGGATAATGGAAAATACGCTAGTCATGACATCGAAAGGATATCATACCCATCACCAAAAGGATGATAGAGTGAAACAAAATCAACCCTAACACCAAAAGGATGTAGGGAATCCATTACCAACAGTATAATGGAAAATACGCTAGTCATTACATCAGAAGGATATCAGACCTATCGCCAAAAGGATGATGGAGCGAAACAAAATCAACCATAACACCAAAAGGATATAGGGAATCCATTACCAAAAGGATAATAGAAAAAACGCTAGTCATGACATCAAAAGGATATCAGACCCATCACCAAAAGGATGATGGAGCGAAACAAAATCAACCCTAACACCAAAAAGATGTAGGGAATCCATTACCAAAAGGATAATGGAAAATACGCTTGTCATGACATCAAAAGGATATTAGACCCATCACCAAAAGGATGATGGAGCGAAACAAAATCAACCCTAACACCAAAAGGATGTAGGGAATTCATTACCAAAAGGATAATGGAAAATACGCTAGTCATAACATCAAAAGGATATCAGACCCATCACCAAAAGGATGATGGAGCGAAACAAAATCAACCCTAACACCAAAAGGATGTAGGGAATCCATTACCAAAAGGATAATGGAAAATAAGCTAGTCATGACATCGAAAGGATATCAGACCCATCACCAAAAGGATGATGGAGCGGAGACGCTAGTCATAACACCAAAAGGATGTTAGACCCATCACCAAAAGAATGATGGAGCGGAAACGAAATCAACCCTAACACCAAAAGGATGTAGGGAATCCATTACCAAAAGGATAATGGAAAATACGCTAGTCATGACATCAAAAGGATATCAGACCCATCACCAAAAAGATGATGGAGCGAAACAAAATCAACCCTAACACCAAAAGGATGTAGGGAATCCATTACCAAAAGGATAATGGAAAATGCGCTAGTCATGACATCGAAAGGATATCAGACCCATCACCAAAAGGATGATGGAGCGAAACAAAATCAACCCTAACACCAAAAGGATGTAGGGAATCCATTACCAAAAGGATAATGGAAAATAAGCTAGTCATGACATCGAAAGGATATCAGACCCATCACCAAAAGGATGATGGAGCGAAACAAAATCAACCCTAACACCAAAAGGATGTAGGGAATCCATTACCAAAAGGATAATGGAAAATAAGCTAGTCATGACATCGAAAGGATATCAGACCCATCACCAAAAGGATGATGGAGCGGAGACGCTAGTCATAACACCAAAAGGATGTTAGACCCATCACCAAAAGAATGATGGAGCGGAAACAAAATCAACCCTAACACCAAAAGGATGTAGGGAATCCATTACCAAAAGGATAATGGAAAATACGCTAGTCATGACAACAAAAGGATATCAGACCCATCACCAAAAAGATGATGGAGCGAAACAAAATCAACCCTAACAGCAAAAGGATGTAGGGAATCCATTACCAAAGGGATAATGGAAAATACGCTAGTCATGACATCGAAAGGATATCAGACCCATAACCAAAAGGATGATGGAGCGAAACAAAATCAACCCTAACACCAAAAGGATGTAGGGAATCCATTACCAAAAGGATAATGGAAAATAAGCTAGTCATGACATCGAAAGGATATCAGACCCATCACCAAAAGGATGATGGAGCGAAACAAAATCAACCCTAACACCAAAAGGATGTAGGGAATCCATTACCAAAAGGATAATGGAAAATAAGCTAGTCATGACATCGAAAGGATATCATACCCATCACCAAAAGGATGATGGAGCGGAGACGCTAGTCATAACACCAAAAGGATGTCAGACCCATCACCAAAAGGATGATGGAGCGGAAATGAAATCAACCCTAACACCAAAAGGATGTAGGGAATCCATTACCAAAAGGATAATGGAAAATACGCTAGTCATGACATCAAAAGGATATCAGACCCATCACCAAAAGGATGATGGAGCGAAACAAAATCAACCCTAACACCAAAAGGATGTAGGGAATCCATTACCAAAAGGATAATGGAAAATAAGCTAGTCATGACATCGAAAGGATATCAGACCCATCACCAAAAGGATGATGGAGCGAAACAAAATCAACCTAACACCAAAAGGATGTAGGGAATCCATTACCAAAAGGATAATGGAAAATAAGCTAGTCATGACATCGAAAGGATATCAGACCCATCACCAAAAGGATGATGGAGCGGAGACGCTAGTCATAACACCAAAAGGATGTTAGACCCATCACCAAAAGGATGATGGAGCGGAAACGAAATCAACCCTAACACCAAAAGGATGTAGGGAATCCATTACCAAAAGGGTAATGGAAAATACGCTAGTCGTGACATCAAAAGGATATCAGACCCATCACCAAAAGGATGATGGAGCGAAACAAAATCAACCCTATACCAAAAGGATGTAGGGAATCCATTACCAAAAGGATAATGGAAAATACGCTAGTCATGACATCGAAAGGATATCAGACCTATCACCAAAAGGATGATAGAGTGAAACAAAATCAACCCTAACACCAAAAGGATGTAGGGAATCCATTACCAAAAGTATAATGGAAAATACGCTAGTCATTACATCAGAAGGATATCAGACCTATCGCCAAAAGGATGATGGAGCGAAACAAAATCAACCATAACACCAAAAGGATATAGGGAATCCATTACCAAAAGGATAATAGAAAAAACGCTAGTCATGACATCAAAAGGATATCAGACCCATCACCAAAAGGATGATGGAGCGAAACAAAATCAACCCTAACACCAAAAAGATGTAGGGAATCCATTACCAAAAGGATAATGGAAAATACGCTTGTCATGACATCAAAAGGATATTAGACCCATCACCAAAAGGATGATGGAGCGAAACAAAATCAACCCTAACACCAAAAGGATGTAGGGAATCCATTACCAAAAGGATAATGGAAAATAAGCTAGTCATGACATCGAAAGGATATCAGACCCATCACCAAAAGGATGATGGAGCGGAGACGCTAGTCATAACACCAAAAGGATGTTAGACCCATCACCAAAAGAATGATGGAGCGGAAACGAAATCAACCCTAACACCAAAAGGATGTATGGAATCCATTACCAAAAGGATAATGGAAAATACGCTAGTCATGACATCAAAAGGATATCAGACCCATCACCAAAAAGATGATGGAGCGAAACAAAATCAACCCTAACACCAAAACGATGTAGGGAATCCATTACCAAAAGGATAATGGAAAATGCGCTAGTCATGACATCGAAAGGATATCAGACCCATCACCAAAAGGATGATGGAGCGAAACAAAATCAACCCTAACACCAAAAGGATGTAGGGAATCCATTACCAAAAGGATAATGGAAAATAAGCTAGTCATGATATCGAAAGGATATCAGACCCATCACCAAAAGGATGATGGAGCGAAACAAAATCAACCCTAACACCAAAAGGATGTAGGGAATCCATTACCAAAAGGATAATGGAAAATAAGCTAGTCATGACATCGAAAGGATATCATACCCATCACCAAAAGGATGATGGAGCGGAGACGCTAGTCATAACACCAAAAGGATGTCAGACCCATCACCAAAAGGATGATGGAGCGGAAACGAAATCAACCCTAACACCAAAAGGATGTAGGGAATCCATTACCAAAAGGATAATGGAAAATACGCTAGTCGTGACATCAAAAGGATATCAGACCCATCACCAAAAGGATGATGGAGCGAAACAAAATCAACCCTAACACCAAAAGGATGTAGGGAATCCATTACCAAAAGGATAATGGAAAATAAGCTAGTCATGACATCTAAAGGATATCAGACCCATCCATAAAAGGATGATGGAGCGAAACAAAATCAACCCTAACACCAAAGGATGTAGGGAATCCATTACCAAAAGGATAATGGAAAATAAGCTAGTCATGACATCGAAAGGATATCAGACCCATCACCAAAAGGATGATGGAGCGAAGACGCTAGTCATAACACCAAAAGGATGTTAGACCCATCACCAAAAGGATGATGGAGCGGAAACGAAATCAACCCTAACACCAAAAGGATGTAGGGAATCCATTACCAAAAGGATAATGGAAAATACGCTAGTCGTGACATCAAAAGGATATCAGACCCATCACCAAAAGGATGATGGAGCGAAACAAAATCAACCCTATACCAAAAGGATGTAGGGAATCCATTACCAAAAGCATAATGGAAAATACGCTAGTCATGACATCGAAAGGATATCAGACCCATCACCAAAAGGATGATAGAGTGAAACAAAATCAACCCTAACACCAAAAGGATGTAGGGAATCCATTACCAAAAGTATAATGGAAAATACGCTAGTCATTACATCAGAAGGATATCAGACCTATCGCCAAAAGGATGATGGAGCGAAACAAAATCAACCATAACACCAAAAGGATGTAGGGAATCCATTACCAAAAGGATAATATAAAAAACGCTAGTCATGACATCAAAAGGATATCAGACCCATCACCAAAAGGATGATGGAGCGAAACAAAATCAACCCTAACACCAAAAAGATGTAGGGAATCCATTACCAAAAGGATAATGGAAAATACGCTTGTCATGACATCAAAAGGATATTAGACCCATCACCAAAAGGATGATGGAGCGAAACAAAATCAACCCTAACACCAAAAGGATGTAGGGAATTCATTACCAAAAGGATAATGGAAAATACGCTAGTCATAACATCAAAAGGATATCAGACCCATCACCAAAAGGATGATGGAGCGAAACAAAATCAACCCTAACACCAAAAGGATGTAGGGAATCCATTACCAAAAGGATAATGGAAAATAAGCTAGTCATGACATCGAAAGGATATCAGACCCATCACCAAAAGGATGATGGAGCGGAGACGCTAGTCATAACACCAAAAGGATGTTAGACCCATCACCAAAAGAATGATGGAGCGGAAACGAAATCAACCCTAACACCAAAAGGATGTAGGGAATCCATTACCAAAAGGATAATGGAAAATACGCTAGTCATGACATCAAAAGGATATCAGACCCATCACCAAAAAGATGATGGAGCGAAACAAAATCAACCCTAACATCAAAAGGATGTAGGGAATCCATTACCAAAAGGATAATGGAAAATGCGCTAGTCATGACATCGAAAGGATATCAGACCCATCACCAAAACGATGATGGAGCGAAACAAAATCAACCCTAACACCAAAAGGATGTAGGGAATCCATTACCAAAAGGATAATGGAAAATAAGCTAGTCATGACATCGAAAGGATATCAGACCCATCACCAAAAGGATGATGGAGCGAAACAAAATCAACCCTAACACCAAAAGGATGTAGGGAATCCATTACCAAAAGGATAATGGAAAATAAGCTAGTCATGACATCGAAAGGATATCAGACCCATCACCAAAAGGATGATGGAGCGGAGACGCTAGTCATAACACCAAAAGGATGTTAGACCCATCACCAAAAGGATGATGGAGCGGAAACGAAATCAACCCTAACACCAAAAGGATGTAGGGAATCCATTACCAAAAGGATAATGGAAAATACGCTAGTCATGACATCAAAAGGATATCAGACCCATCACCAAAAGGATGATGGAGAGAAACAAAATCAACCCTAACACCAAAAGGATGTAGGGAATCCATTACCAAAAGGATAATGGAAAATACGCTAGTCATAACATCAAAAGGATATCAGACCCATCACCAAAACGATGATGGAGCGAAACAAAATCAACCCTAACACCAAAAGGATGTAGGGAATCCATTACCAAAAGGATAATGGAAAATACACTAGTCATAACATCAAAAGGATATCAGACCCATCACCAAAAGGATGATGGAGCGAAACAAAATCAACCCTAACACCAAAAGGATGTAGGGAATCCATTACCAAAAGGATAATGGAAAATACGCTAGTCATAACATCAAAAGGATATCAGACCCATCACCAAAAGGATGATGGAGCGAAACAAAATCAACCCTAACACCAAAAGGATGTAGGGAATCCTTTACCAAAAGGATAATGGAAAATAAGCTAGTCATGACATTGAAAGGATATCAGACCCATCACCAAAAGGATGATGGAGCGGAAACGAAATCAACCCTAACACCAAAAGGATGTAGGGAATCCATTACAAAAAGGATAATGGAAAATACGCTAGTCATGACATCAAAAGGATATCAGACCCATCACCAAAAGGATGATGGAGCGAAACAAAATCAACCCTAACACCAAAAGGATGTAGGGAATCCATTACCAAAAGTATAATGGAAAATACGCTAGTCATGACATCGAAAGGATATCAGACCCATCACCAAAACGATGATGGAGCGAAACAAAATCAACCCTAACACCAAAAGGATGTTGGGAATCCATTACCAAAAGGATAATGGAAAATATGCTAGTCATGACATCAATAGCATATCAGACCCATCGCCAAAAGGATGATGGAGCGAAACAAAATCAACCATAACACCAAAAGGATATAGGGAATCCATTACCAAAAGGATAATAGAAAAAACGCTAGTCATGACATCAAAAGGATATCAGACCCATCACCAAAAGGATGATGGAGCGAAACAAAATCAACCCTAACACCAAAAAGATGTAGGGAATCCATTACCAAAAGGATAATGGAAAATACGCTAGTCATGACATCGAAAGGATATCAGAACCATCACCAAAAGGATGATGGAGCGGAGACGCTAGTCATAACACCAAAAGGATGTTAGACCCATCACCAAAAGAATGATGGAGCGGAAACGAAATCAACCCTAACACCAAAAGGATGTAGGGAATCCATTACCAAAAGGATAATGGAAAATACGCTAGTCATGACATCAAAAGGATATCAGACCCATCACCAAAAAGATGATGGAGCGAAACAAAATCAACCCTAACACCAAAAGGATGTAGGGAATCCATTACCAAAAGGATAATGGAAAATGCGCTAGTCATGACATCGAAAGGATATCAGACCCATCACCAAAAGGATGATGGAGCGAAACAAAATCAACCCTAACACCAAAAGGATGTAGGGAATCCATTACCAAAAGGATAATGGAAAATAAGATAGTCATGACATCGAAAGGATATCAGACCCATCACCAAAAGGATGATGGAGCGAAACAAAATCAACCCTAACACCAAAAGGATGTAGGGAATCCATTACCAAAAGGATAATGGAAAATAAGCTAGTCATGACATCGAAAGGATATCAGACCCATCACCAAAAGGATGATGGAGCGGAGACGCTAGTCATAACACCAAAAGGATGTTAGACCCATCACCAAAAGGATGATGGAGCGGAAACGAAATCAACCCTAACACCAAAAGGATGAAGGGAATCCATTACAAAAAGGATAATGGAAAATATGCTAGTCATGACATCAAAAGGATATCAGACCCATCACCAAAAGGATGATGGAGAGAAACAAAATCAACCCTAACACCAAAAGGATGTAGGGAATCCATTACCAAAAGGATAATGGAAAATACGCTAGTCATAACATCAAAAGGATATCAGACCCATCACCAAAACGATGATGGAGCGAAACAAAATCAATCCCAAACACCAAAAGGATGTAGGGAATCCATTACCAAAAGGATAATGGAAAATACACTAGTCATAACATCAAAAGGATATCAGACCCATCACCAAAAGGATGATGGAGCGAAACAAAATCAACCCTAACACCAAAAGGATGTAGGGAATCCATTACCAAAAGGATAATGGAAAATACGCTAGTCATAACATCAAAAGGATATCAGACCCATCACTAAAAGGATGATGGAGCGAAACAAAATCAACCCTAACACCAAAAGGATGTAGGGAATCCATTACCAAAAGGATAATGGAAAATAAGCTGGTCATGACATCGAAAGGATATCAGACCCATCACCAAAAGGGTGATGGAGCGGAAACGAAATCAACCCTAACACCAAAAGGATGTAGGGAATCCATTACAAAAAGGATAATGGAAAATACGCTAGTCATGACATCAAAAGGATATCAGACCCATCACCAAAAGGATGATGGAGCGAAACAAAATCAACCCTAACACCAAAAGGATGTAGGGAATCCATTACCAAAAGTATAATGGAAAATACGCTAGTCATGACATCGAAAGGATATCAGACCCATCACCAAAACGATGATGGAGCGAAACAAAATCAACCCTAACACCAAAAGGATGTAGGGAATCCATTACCAAAAGGATAATGGAAAATATGCTAGTCATGACATCAAAAGGATATCAGACCCATCGCCAAAAGGATGATGGAGCGAAACAAAATCAACCATAACACCAAAAGGATATAGGGAATCCATTACCAAAAGGATAATAGAAAAAACGCTAGTCATGACATCAAAAGGATATCAGACCCATCACCAAAAGGATGATGGAGCGAAACAAAATCAACCCTAACACCAAAAAGATGTAGGGAATCCATTACCCAAAGGATAATGGAAAATACGCTAGTCATGACATCGAAAGGATATCAGAACCATCACCAAAAGGATGATGGAGCGGAGACGCTAGTCATAACACCAAAAGGATGTTAGACCCATCACCAAAAGAATGATGGAGCGGAAACGAAATCAACCCTAACACCAAAAGGATGTAGGGAATCCATTACCAAAAGGATAATGGAAAATACGCTAGTCATGACATCAAAAGGATATCAGACCCATCACCAAAAAGATGATGGAGCGAAACAAAATCAACCCTAACACCAAAAGGATGTAGGGAATCCATTACCAAAAGGATAATGGAAAATGCGCTAGTCATGACATCGAAAGGATATCAGACCCATCACCAAAAGGATGATGGAGCGAAACAAAATCAACCCTAACACCAAAAGGATGTAGGGAATCCATTACCAAAAGGATAATGGAAAATAAGCTAGTCATGACATCGAAAGGATATCAGACCCATCACCAAAAGGATGATGGAGCGAAACAAAATCAACCCTAACACCAAAAGGATGTAGGGAATCCATTACCAAAAGGATAATGGAAAATAAGCTAGTCATGACATCGAAAGGATATCAGACCCATCACCAAAAGGATGATGGAGCGGAGACGCTAGTCATAACACCAAAAGGATGTTAGACCCATCACCAAAAGGATGATGGAGCGGAAACGAAATCAACCCTAACACCAAAAGGATGTAGGGAATCCATTACCAAAAGGATAATGGAAAATACGCTAGTCATGACATCAAAAGGATATCAGACCCATCACCAAAAGGATGATGGAGAGAAACAAAATCAACCCTAACACCAAAAGGATGTAGGGAATCCATTACCAAAAGGATAATGGAAAATACGCTAGTCATAACATCAAAAGGATATCAGACCCATCACCAAAACGATGATGGAGCGAAACAAAATCAACCCTAACACCAAAAGGATGTAGGGAATCCATTACCAAAAGGATAATGGAAAATACACTAGTCATAACATCAAAAGGATATCAGACCCATCACCAAAAGGATGATGGAGCGAAACAAAATCAACCCTAACACCAAAAGGATGTAGGGAATCCATTACCAAAAGGATAATGGAAAATACGCTAGTCATAACATCAAAAGGATATCAGACCCATCACCAAAAGGATGATGGAGCGAAACAAAATCAACCCTAACACCAAAAGGATGTAGGGAATCCATTACCAAAAGGATAATGGAAAATAAGCTAGTCATGACATCGAAAGGATATCAGACCCATCACCAAAAGGATGATGGAGCGGAAACGAAATCAACCCTAACACCAAAAGGATGTAGGGAATCCATTACAAAAAGGATAATGGAAAATACGCTAGTCATGACATCAAAAGGATATCAGACCCATCACCAAAAGGATGATGGAGCGAAACAAAATCAACCCTAACACCAAAAGGATGTAGGGAATCCATTACCAAAAGTATAATGGAAAATACGCTAGTCATGACAACGAAAGGATATCAGACCCATCACCAAAACGATGATGGAGCGAAACAAAATCAACCCTAACACCAAAAGGATGTAGGGAATCCATTACCAAAAGGATAATGGAAAATATGCTAGTCATGACATCAAAAGGATATCAGACCCATCGCTAAAAGGATGATGGAGCGAAACAAAATCAACCATAACACCAAAAGGATATAGGGAATCCATTACAAAAAGGATAATAGAAAAAACGCTAGTCATGGCATCAAAAGGATATCAGACCCATCACCAAAAGGATGATGGAGCGAAACAAAATCAACCCTAACACCAAAAAGATGTAGGGAATCCATTACCAAAAGGATAATGGAAAATACGCTAGTCATGACATCGAAAGGATATCAGAACCATCACCAAAAGGATGATGGAGCGGAGACGCTAGTCATAACACCAAAAGGATGTTAGACCCATCACCAAAAGGATCATGGAGCGGAAACGAAATCAACCCTAACACCAAAAGGATGTAGGGAATCCATTACCAAAAGGATAATGGAAAATACGCTAGTCATGACATCAAAAGGATATCAGACCCATCACCAAAAAGATGATGGAGCGAAACAAAATCAACCCTAACACCAAAAGGATGTAGGGAATCCATTACCAAAAGGATAATGGAAAATGCGCTAGTCATGACATCGAAAGGATATCAGACCCATCACCAAAAGGATGATGGAGCGAAACAAAATCAACCATAACACCAAAAGGATGTAGGGAATCCATTACCAAAAGGATAATGGAAAATAAGCTAGTCATGACATCGAAAGGATATCAGACCCATCACCAAAAGGATGATGGAGCGGAAACGAAATCAACCCTAACACCAAAAGGATGTAGGGAATCCATTACCAAAAGGATAATGGAAAATACGCTAGTCATGACATCAAAAGGATATCAGACCCATCACCAAAAGGATGATGGAGAGAAACAAAATCAACCCTAACACCAAAAGGATGTAGGGAATCCATTACCAAAAGGATAATGGAAAATACGCTAGTCATAACATCAAAAGGATATCAGACCCATCACCAAAACGATGATGGAGCGAAACAAAATCAACCCTAACACCAAAAGGATGTAGGGAATCCATTACCAAAAGGATAATGGAAAATACGCTAGTCATAACATCAAAAGGATATCAGACCCATCACCAAAAGGATGGTGGAGCGAAACAAAATCAACCCTAACACCAAAAGGATGTAGGGAATCCATTACCAAAAGGATAATGGAAAATACGCTAGTCATAACATCAAAAGGATATCAGACCCATCACCAAAAGGATGATGGAGCGAAACAAAATCAACCCTAACACTAAAAGGATGTAAGGAATCTATTACCAAAAGGATAATGGAAAATAAGCTAGTCATGACATCGAAAGGATATCAGACCCATCACCAAAAGGATGATGGAGCGGAAACGAAATCAACCCTAACACCAAAAGGATGTAGGGAATCCATTACAAAAAGGATAATGGAAAATACGCTAGTCATGACATCAAAAGGATATCAGACCCATCACCAAAAGGGTGATGGAGCGAAACAAAATCAACCCTAACACCAAAAGGATGTAGGGAATCCATTACCAAAAGGATAATGGAAAATATGCTAGTCATGACATCAAAAGGATATCAGACCCATCGCCAAAAGGATGATGGAGCGAAACAAAATCAACCATAACACCAAAAGGATATAGGGAATCCATTACCAAAAGGATAATAGAAAAAACGCTAGTCAGGACATCAAAAGGATATCAGACCCATCACCAAAAGGATGATGGAGCGAAACAAAATCAACCCTAACACCAAAAAGATGTAGGGAATCCATTACCAAAAGGATAATGGAAAATACCCTAGTCATGACATCGAAAGGATATCAGAACCATCACCAAAAGGATGATGGAGCGGAGACGCTAGTCATAACACCAAAAGGATGTTAGACCCATCACCAAAAGGATCATGGAGCAGAAACGAAATCAACCCTAACACCAAAAGGATGTAGGGAATCCATTACCAAAAGGATAATGGAAAATACGCTAGTCATGACATCAAAAGGATATCAGACCCATCACCAAAAAGATGATGGAGCGAAACAAAATCAACCCTAACACCAAAAGGATGTAGGGAATCCATTACCAAAAGGATAATGGAAAATGCGCTAGTCATGACATCGAAAGGATATCAGACCCATCACCAAAAGGATGATGGAGCGAAACAAAATCAACCCTAACACCAAAAGGATGTAGGGAATCCATTACCAAAAGGATAATGGAAAATAAGCTAGTCATGACATCGAAAGGATATCAGACCCATCACCAAAAGGATGATGGAGCGGAAACGAAATCAACCCTAACACCAAAAGGATGTAGGGAATCCATTACCAAAAGGATAATGGAAAATACGCTAGTCATGACATCAAAAGGATATCAGACCCATCACCAAAAGGATGATGGAGAGAAACAAAATCAACCCTAACACCAAAAGGATGTAGGGAATCCATTACCAAAAGGATAATGGAAAATACGCTAGTCATAACATCAAAAGGATATCAGACCCATCACCAAAACGATGATGGAGCGAAACAAAATCAACCCTAACACCAAAAGGATGTAGGGAATCCATTACCAAAAGGATAATGGAAAATACGCTAGTCATAACATCAAAAGGATATCAGACCCATCACCAAAAGGATGGTGGAGCGAAACAAAATCAACCCTAACACCAAAAGGATGTAGGGAATCCATTACCAAAAGGATAATGGAAAATACGCTAGTCATAACATCAAAAGGATATCAGACCCATCACCAAAAGGATGATGGAGCGAAACAAAATCAACCCTAACACTAAAAGGATGTAAGGAATCTATTACCAAAAGGATAATGGAAAATAAGCTAGTCATGACATCGAAAGGATATCAGACCCATCACCAAAAGGATGATGGAGCGGAAACGAAATCAACCCTAACACCAAAAGGATGTAGGGAATCCATTACAAAAAGGATAATGGAAAATACGCTAGTCATGACATCAAAAGGATATCAGACCCATCACCAAAAGGGTGATGGAGCGAAACAAAATCAACCCTAACACCAAAAGGATGTAGGGAATCCATTACCAAAAGGATAATGGAAAATATGCTAGTCATGACATCAAAAGGATATCAGACCCATCGCCAAAAGGATGATGGAGCGAAACAAAATCAACCATAACACCAAAAGGATATAGGGAATCCATTACCAAAAGGATAATAGAAAAAACGCTAGTCAGGACATCAAAAGGATATCAGACCCATCACCAAAAGGATGATGGAGCGAAACAAAATCAACCCTAACACCAAAAAGATGTAGGGAATCCATTACCAAAAGGATAATGGAAAATACCCTAGTCATGACATCGAAAGGATATCAGAACCATCACCAAAAGGATGATGGAGCGGAGACGCTAGTCATAACACCAAAAGGATGTTAGACCCATCACCAAAAGGATCATGGAGCAGAAACGAAATCAACCCTAACACCAAAAGGATGTAGGGAATCCATTACCAAAAGGATAATGGAAAATACGCTAGTCATGACATCAAAAGGATATCAGACCCATCACCAAAAAGATGATGGAGCGAAACAAAATCAACCCTAACACCAAAAGGATGTAGGGAATCCATTACCAAAAGGATAATGGAAAATGCGCTAGTCATGACATCGAAAGGATATCAGACCCATCACCAAAAGGATGATGGAGCGAAACAAAATCAACCCTAACACCAAAAGGATGTAGGGAATCCATTACCAAAAGGATAATGGAAAATAAGCTAGTCATGACATCGAAAGGATATCAGACCCATCACCAAAAGGATGATGGAGCGAAACAAAATCAACCCTAACACCAAAAGGATGTAGGGAATCCATTACCAAAAGGATTATGGAAAATAAGCTAGTCATGAAATCGAAAGGATATCAGACCCATCACCAAAAGGATGATGGAGCGGAGACGCTAGTCATAACACCAAAAGGATGTTAGACCCATCACCAAAAGGATGATGGAGCGGAAACGAAATCAACCCTAACACCAAAAGGATGTAGGGAATCCATTACCAAAAGGATAATGGAAAATACGCTAGTCATGACATCAAAAGGATATCAGACCCATCACCAAAAGGATGATGGAGAGAAACAAAATCAACCCTAACACCAAAAGGATGTAGGGAATCCATTACCAAAAGGATAATGGAAAATACGCTAGTCATAACATCAAAAGGATATCAGACCCATCACCAAAACGATGATGGAGCGAAACAAAATCAACCCTAACACCAAAAGGATGTAGGGAATCCATTACCAAAAGGATAATGGAAAATACGCTAGTCATAACATCAAAAGGATATCAGACCCATCACCAAAAGGATGGTGGAGCGAAACAAAATCAACCCTAACACCAAAAGGATGTAGGGAATCCATTACCAAAAGGATAATGGAAAATACGCTAGTCATAACATCAAAAGGATATCAGACCCATCACCAAAAGGATGATGGAGCGAAACAAAATCAACCCTAACACCAAAAGGATGTAAGGAATCCATTACCAAAAGGATAATGGAAAATAAGCTAGTCATGACATCGAAAGGATATCAGACCCATCACCAAAAGGATGATGGAGCGGAAACGAAATCAACCCTAACACCAAAAGGATGTAGGGAATCCATTACAAAAAGGATAATGGAAAATACGCTAGTCATGACATCAAAAGGATATCAGACCCATCACCAAAAGGATGGTGGAGCGAAACAAAATCAACCCTAACACCAAAAGGATGTAGGGAATCCATTACCAAAAGGATAATGGAAAATATGCTAGTCATGACATCAAAAGGATATCAGACCCATCGCCAAAAGGATGATGGAGCGAAACAAAATCAACCATAACACCAAAAGGATATAGGGAATCCATTACCAAAAGGATAATAGAAAAAACGCTAGTCATAACATCAAAAGGATATCAGACCCATCACCAAAAGGATGATGGAGCGAAACAAAATCAACCCTAACACCAAAAAGATGTAGGGAATCCATTAACAAAAGGATAATGGAAAATACGCTAGTCATGACATCGAAAGGATATCAGACCCATCACCAAAAGGATGATGGAGCGGAGACGCTAGTCATAACACCAAAAGGATCTTAGACCCATCACCAAAAGGATCATGGAGCGGAAATGAAATCAACCCTAACACCAAAAGGATGTAGGGAATCCATTACCAAAAGGATAATGGAAAATACGCTAGTCATGACATCAAAAGGATATCAGACCCATCACCAAAAAGATGATGGAGCGAAACAAAATCAACCCTAACACCAAAAGGATGTTAGGAATCCATTACCAAAAGGATAATGGAAAATGCGCTAGTCATGACATCGAAAGGATATCAGACCCATCACCAAAAGGATGATGGAGCGAAACAAAATCAACCCTAACACCAAAAGGATGTAGGGAATCCATTACCAAAAGGATAATGGAAAATAAGCTAGTCATGACATCAAAAGGATATCAGACCCATCACCAAAAGGATGATGGAGCGAAACAAAATCAACCCTAACACCAAAAGGATGTAGGGAATCCATTACCAAAAGGATAATGGAAAATAAGCTAGTCATGACATCGAAAGGATATCATACCCATCACCAAAAGGATGATGGAGCGAAGACGCTAGTCATAATACCAAAAGGATGTTAGACCCATCACCAAAAGGATGATGGAGCGGAAACGAAATCAACCCTAACACCAAAAGGATGTAGGGAATCCATTACCAAAAGGATAATGGAAAATACGCTAGTCATGACATCAAAAGGATATCAGACCCATCACCAAAAGGATGATGGAGAGAAACAAAATCAACCCTAACACCAAAATGATGTAGGGAATCCATTACCAAAAGGATAATGGAAAATACGCTAGTCATAACATCAAAAGGATATCAGACCCATCACCAAAACGATGATGGAGCGAAACAAAATCAACCCTAACACCAAAAGGATGTAGGGAATCTATTACCAAAAGGATAATGGAAAATACGCTAGTCATAACATCAAAAGGATATCAGACCCATCACCAAAAGGATGATGGAGCAAAACAAAATCAACCCTAACACCAAAAGGATGTAGGGAATCCATTACCAAAAGGATAATGGAAAATACGCTAGTCATAACATCAAAAGGATATCAGACCCATCACCAAAAGGATGATGGAGCGAAACAAAATCAACCCTAACACCAAAAGGATGTAGGGAATCCATTACCAAAAGGATAATGGAAAATAAGCTAGTCATGACATCGAAAGGATATCAGACCCATCACCAAAAGGATGATGGAGCGGAAACGAAATCAACCCTAACACCAAAAGGATGTAGGGAATCCATTACAAAAAGGATAATGGAAAATACGCTAGTCATGACATCAAAAGGATATCAGACCCATCACCAAAAGGATGATGGAGCGAAACAAAATCAACCCTAACACCAAAAGGATGTAGGGAATCCATTACCAAAAGTATAATGGAAAATACGCTAGTCATGACATCGAAAGGATATCAGACCCATCACCAAAACGATGATGGAGCGAAACAAAATCAACCCTAACACCAAAAGGATGTAGGGAATCCATTACCAAAAGGATAATGGAAAATATGCTAGTCATGACATCAAAAGGATATCAGACCCATCGCCAAAAGGATGATGGAGCGAAACAAAATCAACCATAACACCAAAAGGATGTAGGGAATCCATTACCAAAAGGATAATAGAAAAAACGCTAGTCATGACATCAAAAGGATATCAGACCCATCACTAAAAGGGTGATGGAGCGAAACAAAATCAACCCTAACACCAAAAAGATGTAGGGAATCCATTACCAAAAGGATAATGGAAAATACGCTAGTCATGACATCGAAAGGATATCAGACCCATCACCAAAAGGATGATGGAGCGGAGACGCTAGTCATAACACCAAAAGGATGTTAGACCCATCACCAAAAGGATCATGGAGCGGAAACGAAATCAACCCTAACACCAAAAGGATGTAGGGAATCCATTACCAAAAGGATAATGGAAAATACGCTAGTCATAACATCAAAAGGATATCAGACCCATCACCAAAAGGATGATGGAGCGAAACAAAATCAACCCTAACACCAAAAGGATGTAGGGAATCCATTACCAAAAGGATAATGGAAAATACGCTAGTCATAACATCAAAAGGATATCAGACCCATCACCAAAAGGATGATGGAGCGAAACAAAATCAACCCTAACACCAAAAGGATGTAGGGAATCCATTACCAAAAGGATAATGGAAAATAAGCTAGTCATGACATCGAAAGGATATCAGACCCATCACCAAAAGGATGATGGAACGGAAACGAAATCAACCCTAACACCAAAAGGATGTAGGGAATCCATTACAAAAAGGATAATGGAAAATACGCTAGTCATGACATCAAAAGGATATCAGACCCATCACCAAAAGGATGATGGAGCGAAACAAAATCAACCCTAACACCAAAAGGATGTAGGGAATCCATTACCAAAAGTATAATGGAAAATACGCTAGTCATGACATCGAAAGGATATCAGACCCATCACCAAAACGATGATGGAGCGAAACAAAATCAACCCTAACACCAAAAGGATGTAGGGAATCCATTACCAAAAGGATAATGGAAAATATGCTAGTCATGACATCAAAAGGATATCAGACCCATCGCCAAAAGGATGATGGAGCGAAACAAAATCAACCATAACACCAAAAGGATGTAGGGAATCCATTACCAAAAGGATAATAGAAAAAACGCTAGTCATGACATCAAAAGGATATCAGACCCATCACCAAAAGGATGATGGAGCGAAACAAAATCAACCCTAACACCAAAAAGATGTAGGGAATCCATTACCAAAAGGATAATGGAAAATACGCTAGTCATGACATCGAAAGGATATCAGACCCATCACCAAAAGGATGATGGAGCGGAGACGCTAGTCATAACACCAAAAGGATGTTAGACCCATCACCAAAAGGATGATGGAGCGGAAACGAAATCAACCCTAACACCAAAAGCATGTAGGGAATCCATTACCAAAAGGATAATGGAAAATACGCTAGTCATAACATCAAAAGGATATCAGACCCATCACCAAAAGGATGATGGAGCGAAACAAAATCAACCCTATACCAAAAGGATGTAGGGAATCCATTACCAAAAGGATAATGGAAAATACGCTAGTCATGACATCGAAAGCATATCAGACCCATCACCAAAAGGATGATAGAGCGAAACAAAATCAACCCTAATACCAAAAGGATGTAGGGAATCCATTACCAAAAGTATAATGGAAAATACTCTAGTCATGACATCAGAAGGATATCATACCTATCGCCAAAAGGATGATGGAGCGAAACAAAATCAACCCTAACACCAAAAGGATGTAGGGAATCCATTACCAAAAGGATAATAGAAAAAACGCTAGTCATGACATCCAAAAGGATATCAGACCCATCACCAAAAGGATGATGGAGCGAAACAAAATCAACCCTAACACCAAAAGGATGTAGGGAATCCATTACCAAAAGGATAATGGAAAATACGCTAGTCATGACATCTAAAGGATATCATACCCATCACCAAAAGGATGATGGAGCGGAGACGCTAGTCATAACACCAAAAGGATGTTAGACCCATCACAAAAAGGATGGTGGAGCGGAAACGAAATCAACCCTAACACCAAAAGGATGTAGGGAATCCATTACCAAAAGGATAATGGAAAATACGCTAGTTATGACATCAAAAGGATATTTGACCCATCACCAAAAGGATTATGGAGCGAAACAAAATCAACCCTAACACCAAAAGGATGTAGGGAACTCATTACCAAAAGGATAATGGAAAATACGCTAGTCATGACATCAAAAGGATATCAGACCCATCACCAAAAGGATGATGGAGCGAAACAAAATCAACCCTAACACCAAAAGGATGTAGAGAATCCATTACCAAAAGGATAATGGAAAATAAGCTAGTCATGAAATCGAAAGGATATCGGACCCATGACCAAAAGGATGATGGAGCGGAGACGCTAGTCATAACACCAAAAGGATGTTAGACCCATCACCCAAAGGATGATGGAGCGGAAACGAAATTAACCCTAACACCAAAAGGATGTAGGGAATCCATTACCAAAAGGATAATGGAAAATACGCTAGTCATGACATCAAAAGGATATCAGACCCATAACCAAAAGGATGATGGAGCGAAACAAAATCAACCCTAGACTAAAAGGATGTAGATAATCCATTACCAAAAGGATAATGGAAAATACGCTAGTCATGACATCGAAAGGATATCAGACCCATCACCAAAAGGATGATAGAGCGAAACAAAATCAACCCTAACACCAAAAGGATGTAGGGAATCCATTACCAAAAGTATAATGGAAAATACGCTAGTCATGACATCAGAAGGATATCAGACCTATCGCCAAAAGGATGATGGAGCGAAACAAAATCAACCCTAACACCAAAAGGATGTAGGGAATCCATTACCAAAAGGATAATAGAAAAAAACGCTAGTCATGACATCAAAAGGATATCAGACCCATCACCAAAAGGATGATGGTGCGAAACAAAATCAACCCTAACACCAAAAGGATGTAGGGAATCCATTACCAAAAGGATAACGGAAAATACGCTAGTCATGACATCTAAAGGATATCAGACCCATCACCAAAAGGATGATGGAGCGGAGATGCTAGTCATAACACCAAAAGGATGTTAGACCCATCACCAAAAGGATCATGGAGCGGAAACGAAATCAACCCTAACACCAAAAGGATGTAGGGAATCTATTACCAAAAGGATAATGGAAAATACGCTAGTTATGATATCAAAAGGATATTTGACCCATCACCATAAGGATGATGGAGCGAAACAAAATCAACCCTAACACCAAAAGGATGTAGGGAACTCATTACCAAAAGGATAATGGAAAATACGCTAGTCATGACATCAAAAGGATATCAGACCCATCACCAAAAGGATGATGAAGCGAAACAAAATCAACCCTAACACCAAAAGGATGTAGGGAATCCATTACCAAAAGGATAATGGAAAATAAGATAGTCATCACATCGAAAGGATATCAGACCCATCGCCAAAAGGATGATGGAGCGAAACAAAATCAACCATAACACCAAAAGGATGTAGGGAATCCATTACCAAAAGGATAATAGAAAAAACGCTAGTCATGACATCAAAAGGATATCAGACCCATCACCAAAAGGATGATGGAGCGAAACAAAATCAACCCTAACACCAAAAGGATGTAGGGAATATATTACCAAAAGGATAATGGAAAAGAAGCTAGTCATGACATCGAAAGGATATCAGACCCATCACCAAAAGGATGATGGAGCGGAGACGCTAGTCATAACACCAAAAGGATGTTAGACCCATCACCAAAAGGATGATGGAGCGGAAACAAAATCAATCCTAACACCAAAAGGATGTAGGGAATCCATTACCAAAAGGATAATGGAAAACACGCTAGTCATGACATCAAAAGGATATCAGACCCATCACCAAAAAGATGATGGAGCGAAACAAAATCAACCCTAACACCAAAAGGATGTAGGGAATCCATTACCAAAAGGATAATGGAAAATACACTAGTCATGACATCGAAAGGGTATCAGACCCATCATCAAAAGGATGATGGAGCGAAAGAAAATCAACCCTAACACCAAAAGGATGTAGGGAATCCATTACCAAAAGTATAATGGAAAATACGCTAGTCATGACATCAGAAGGATATCAGACCTATCGCCAAAAGGATGATGGAGCGAAACAAAATCAACCCTAACACCAAAAGGATGTAGGGAATCCATTACCAAAAGGATAATGGAAAATACGCTAGTCATGACATCAAAAGGATACCAGACCCATCACCAAAAGGATGATGGAGAGAAACAAAATCAACTCAAACACCAAAAGGATGTAGGGAATCCATTACCAAAAGGATAATGGAAAATACGCTAGTCATGACATCAAAAGGATATTAGACCCATCACCAAAAGGATGATGGAGCGAAACAAAATCAACCCTAACACCAAAAGGATGTAGGGAATTCATTACCAAAAGGATAATGGAAAATACGCTAGTCATGACATCAAAAGGATATCAGACCCATCACCAAAAGGATGATGGAGCGAAACAAAATCAACCCTAATACCAAAAGGATGTAGGGAATCCATTACCAAAAGGATAATGGAAAATAAGCTAGTCATGACATCGAAAGGATATCAGACCCATCACCAAAAGGATGATGGAGCGGAGACGCTAGTCATAACACCAAAAGGATGTTAGACCCATCACCAAAAGGATCATGGAGCGGAAACGAAATCAACCCTAACACCAAAAGGATGTAGGGAATCCATTACCAAAAGGATAATGGAAAATATGCTAGTCATGACATCAAAAGGATATCAGACCCATCACCAAAAGGATGATGGAGCGAAACAAAATCAACCCTAACACCAAAAGGATGTAGGGAATCCATTACCAAAAGTATAATGGAAAATACGCTAGTCATGACATCGAAAGGATATCAGACCCATCACCAAAAGGATGATGGAGCGAAACAAAATCAACCCTAACACCAAAAGGATGTAGGGAATCCATTACTAAAAGGATAATGGAAAATAAGCTAGTCATGACATCGAAAGGATATCAGACCCATTGCCAAAAGGATGAATGAGCGAAACAAAATCAACCATAACACCAAAAGGATTTAGGGAATCCATTACCAAAAGGATAATAGAAAAAACGCTAGTCATGACATCAAAAGGATATCTGACCCATCACCAAAAGGATGATGGAGCAAAACAAAATCAACCCTAACACCAAAAGGATGTAGGGAATATATTACCAAAAGGATAATGGAAAAGAAGCTAGTCATGACATCGAAGGGATATCAGACCCATCACCAAAAGGATGATGGAGCGGAGACGCTAGTCATAACACCAAAAGGATGTTAGACCCATCACCAAAAGGATGATGGAGCGGAAACAAAATAAACCCTAACACCAAAAGGATGTAGGGAATCCATTACCAAAAGGATAATGGAAAACACGCTAGTCATGACATCAAAAGGATATCAGACCCATCACCAAAAAGATGATGGAGCGAAACAAAATCAACCCTAACACCAAAAGGATGTAGGGAATCCATTACCAAAAGGATAATGGAAAATACACTAGTCATGACATCGAAAGGGTATCAGACCCATCACCAAAAGGATGATGGAGCGAAAGAAAATCAACCCTAACACCAAAAGGATGTAGGGAGTCCATTACCAAAAGTATAATGGAAAATACGCTAGTCATGACATCAGAAGGATATCAGACCTATCGCCAAAAGGATGATGGAGCGAAACAAAATCAACCCTAACACCAAAAGGATGTAGGAAATCCATTACCAAAAGGATAATGGAAAATACGCTAGTCATGACATCAAAAGGATACCAGACCCATCACCAAAAGGATGATGGAGAGAAACAAAATCAACTCAAACACCAAAAGGATGTAGGGAATCCATTACCGAAAGGATAATGGAAAATACGCTATTAATGACATCAAAAGGATATTAGACCCATCACCAAAAGGATGATGGAGCGAAACAAAATCAACCCTAACACCAAAAGGATGTAGGGAATTCATTACCAAAAGGATAATGGAAAATACGCTAGTCATGACATCAAAAGGATATCAGACCCATCACCAAAAGGATGATGGAGCGAAACAAAATCAACCCTAACACCAAAAGGATGTAGGGAATCCATTACCAAAAGGATAATGGAAAATAAGCTAGTTATGACATCGAAAGGATATCAGACCCATAACCAAAAGGATGATGGAGCGAAACAAAATCAACCCTAACACCAAAAGGATGTAGGGAATCCATTACCAAAAGTATAATGGAAAATACGCTAGTCATGACATCGAAAGGATATCAGACCCATCACCAAAAGGATGATGGAGCGAAACAAGATCAACCCTAACACCAAAAGGATTTAGGGAATCCATTACCAAAAGGATAATGGAAAATAAGCTAGTCATGACACCTAAAGGATATCAGACCAATCACCAAAAGGATGATGGAGCGAAACAAAATCAACCTAACACCAAAAGGATGTAGGGAATCCATTACCAAAAGGATAATGGAAAATAAGCTAGTCATGACATCGAAAGGATATCAGACCCATCACCAAAAGTATGATGGAGCGAAGACGCTAGTCATAACACCAAAAGGATGTTAGACCCATCACCAAAAGGATGATGGAGCGGAAACGAAATCAATCCTAACACCAAAAGGATGTAGGGAATCCATTACCAAAAGGATAATGGAAAATACGCTAGTCATGACATCAAAAGGATATCAGACCCATCACCAAAAGGATGATGGAGCGAAACAAAATCAACCCTAGACCAAAAGGATGTAGGGAATCCATTACCAAAAGGATAATGGAAAATACGCTTGTCATGACATCGAAAGGATATCAGACCCATCACCAAAAGGATGATAGAGCGAAACAAAATCAACCCTAACACCAAAAGGATATAGGGAATCTATTACCAAAAGTATAATGGAAAATACGCTATTCATTACGTCAGAAGGATATCAGACCTATCGCCAAAAGGATGATGGAGCGAAACAAAATCAACCCCAACACCAAAAGGATGTAGGGAATCCATTACCAAAAGGATAATAGAAAAAACGCTAGTCATGACATCAAAAGGATATCAGACCCATCACCAAAAGGATGATGGAGCGAAACAAAATCAACCCTAACACCAAAAGGATGTAGGGAATACATTACCAAAAGGATAATGGAAAATACGCTAGTCATGACATCTAAAGGATATCATACCCATCACCAAAAGGATGATGGAGCGGAGACGCTAGTCATAACACCAAAAGGATGTTAGACCCATCACAAAAAGGATGATGGAGCGGAAACGAAATCAACCCTAACACCAAAAGGATGTAGGGAATCCATTACCAAAAGGATAATGGAAAATACGCTAGTTATGACATCAAAAGGATATTTGACCCATCACCAAAAGGATTATGGAGCGAAACAAAATCAACCCTAACACCAAAAGGATGTAGGGAACTCATTACCAAAAGGATAATGGAAAATATGCTAGTCATGACATCAAAAGGATATCAGACCCATCACCAAAAGGATGATGGAGCGAAACAAAATCAACCCTAACACCAAAAGGATGTAGGGAATCCATTACCAAAAGGATAATGGCAAATAAGCTAGTCATGAAATCGAAAGGATATCAGACCCATCACCAAAAGGATGATGGAGCAGAAACGAAATCAACCCTAACACCAAAAGGATGTAGGGAATCCATTACCAAAAGGATAATGGAAAATACGCTAGTCATGACATCAAAAGGATATCAGACCCGTCACCAAAAAGTTGATGGAGCGAAACAAAATCAACCCTAACACCAAAAGGATGTAGGGAATCCATTACCAAAAGGATAATGGAAAATACGCTAGTCATGACATCGAAAGTATATCAGACCCATAACCAAAAGGATGATGGAGCGAAACAAGATTAACCCTAACACCAAAAGGATGTAGGGAATCCATTACCAAAAGGATAATGGAAAATAAGCTAGTCATGACATCTGAAGGATATCAGACCCATCACCAAAAGGATGATGGAGCGAAACAAAATCAACCTAACACCAAAAGGATGTAGGGAATTCATTACCAAAAGGATAATGGAAAATAAGCTAGTCATTACATCGAAAGGATATCAGACCCATCACCAAAAGGATGATGGAGCGGAGACGCTAGTCATAACACCAAAAGGATGTTAGACCCATCACCAAAAGGATGATGGAGTGAAACAAAATCAACCCTAACACCAAAAGGATGTAGGGAATCCATTACCAAAAGGATAATGGAAAATAAGCTAGTCATGACATCGAAAGGATATCAGACCCATTGCCAAAAGGATGAATGAGCGAAACAAAATCAACCATAACACCAAAAGGATGTAGGGAATCCATTACCAAAAGGATAATAGAAAAAACGCTAGTCATGACATCAAAAGGATATCTGACCCATCACCAAAAGGATGATGGAGCAAAACAAAATCAACCCTAACACCAAAAGGATGTAGGGAATATATTACCAAAAGGATAATGGAAAAGAAGCTAGTCATGACATCGAAGGGATATCAGACCCATCACCAAAAGGATGATGGAGCGGAGACGCTAGTCATAACACCAAAAGGATGTTAGACCCATCACCAAAAGGATGATGGAGCGGAAACAAAATCAACCCTAACACCAAAAGGATGTAGGGAATCCATTACCAAAAGGATAATGGAAAACACGCTAGTCATGACATCAAAAGGATATCAGACCCATCACCAAAAAGATGATGGAGCGAAACAAAATCAACCCTAACACCAAAAGGATGTAGGGAATCCATTACCAAAAGGATAATGGAAAATACACTAGTCATGACATCGAAAGGGTATCAGACCCATCACCAAAAGGATGATGGAGCGAAAGAAAATCAACCCTAACACCAAAAGGATGTAGGGAGTCCATTACCAAAAGTATAATGGAAAATACGCTAGTCATGACATCAGAAGGATATCAGACCTATCGCCAAAAGGATGATGGAGCGAAACAAAATCAACCCTAACACCAAAAGGATGTAGGGAATCCATTACCAAAAGGATAATGGAAAATACGCTAGTCATGACATCAAAAGGATACCAGACCCATCACCAAAAGGATGATGGAGAGAAACAAAATCAACTCAAACACCAAAAGGATGTAGGGAATCCATTACCAAAAGGATAATGGAAAATACGCTATTAATGACATCAAAAGGATATTAGACCCATCACCAAAAGGATGATGGAGCGAAACAAAATCAACCCTAACACCAAAAGGATGTAGGGAATTCATTACCAAAAGGATAATGGAAAATACGCTAGTCATGACATCAAAAGGATATCAGACCCATCACCAAAAGGATGATGGAGCGAAACAAAATCAACCCTAACACCAAAAGGATGTAGGGAATCCATTACCAAAAGGATAATGGAAAATAAGCTAGTTATGACATCGAAAGGATATCAGACCCATCACCAAAAGGATGATGGAGCGAAACAAAATCAACCCTAACACCAAAAGGATGTAGGGAATCCATTACCAAAAGTATAATGGAAAATACGCTAGTCATGACATCGAAAGGATATCAGACCCATCACCAAAAGGATGATGGAGCGAAACAAGATCAACCCTAACACCAAAAGGATGTAGG
Source organism: Lathyrus sativus (assembly GCA_963859935.3). NCBI lineage: Eukaryota > Viridiplantae > Streptophyta > Magnoliopsida > Fabales > Fabaceae > Lathyrus > Lathyrus sativus. Next base: position 178,504,745 of record OZ012737.1, read on the forward strand.
GAATCCATTACCAAAAGGATAATGGAAAATAAGCTAGTCATGACACCTAAAGGATATCAGACCAATCACCAAAAGGATGATGGAGCGAAACAAAATCAACCTAACACCAAAAGGATGTAGGGAATCCATTACCAAAAGGATAATGGAAAATAAGCTAGTCATGACATCGAAAGGATATCAGACCCATCACCAAAAGTATGATGGAGCGAAGACGCTAGTCATAACACCAAAAGGATGTTAGACCCATCACCAAAAGGATGATGGAGCGGAAACGAAATCAATCCTAACACCAAAAGGATGTAGGGAATCCATTACCAAAAGGATAATGGAAAATACGCTAGTCATGACATCAAAAGGATATCAGACCCATCACCAAAAGGATGATGGAGCGAAACAAAATCAACCCTAGACCAAAAGGATGTAGGGAATCCATTACCAAAAGGATAATGGAAAATACGCTTGTCATGACATCGAAAGGATATCAGACCCATCACCAAAAGGATGATAGAGCGAAACAAAATCAACCCTAACACCAAAAGGATATAGGGAATCTATTACCAAAAGTATAATGGAAAATACGCTATTCATTACATCAGAAGGATATCAGACCTATCGCCAAAAGGATGATGGAGCGAAACAAAATCAACCCCAACACCAAAAGGATGTAGGGAATCCATTACCAAAAGGATAATAGAAAAAACGCTAGTCATGACATCAAAAGGATATCAGACCCATCACCAAAAGGATGATGGAGCGAAACAAAATCAACCCTAACACCAAAAGGATGTAGGGAATACATTACCAAAAGGATAATGGAAAATACGCTAGTCATGACATCTAAAGGATATCATACCCATCACCAAAAGGATGATGGAGCGGAGACGCTAGTCATAACACCAAAAGGATGTTAGACCCATCACAAAAAGGATGATGGAGCGGAAACGAAATCAACCCTAACACCAAAAGGATGTAGCGAATCCATTACCAAAAGGATAATGGAAAATACGCTAGTTATGACATCAAAAGGATATTTGACCCATCACCAAAAGGATTATGGAGCGAAACAAAATCAACCCTAACACCAAAAGGATGTAGGGAACTCATTACCAAAAGGATAATGGAAAATATGCTAGTCATGACATCAAAAGGATATCAGACCCATCACCAAAAGGATGATGGAGCGAAACAAAATCAACCCTAACACCAAAAGGATGTAGGGAATCCATTACCAAAAGGATAATGGCAAATAAGCTAGTCATGAAATCGAAAGGATATCAGACCCATCACCAAAAGGATGATGGAGCAGAAACGAAATCAACCCTAACACCAAAAGGATGTAGGGAATCCATTACCAAAAGGATAATGGAAAATACGCTAGTCATGACATCAAAAGGATATCAGACCCGTCACCAAAAAGTTGATGGAGCGAAACAAAATCAACCCTAACACCAAAAGGATGTAGGGAATCCATTACCAAAAGGATAATGGAAAATACGCTAGTCATGACATCGAAAGGATATCAGACCCATCACCAAAAGGATGATGGAGCGAAACAAGATTAACCCTAACACCAAAAGGATGTAGGGAATCCATTACCAAAAGGATAATGGAAAATAAGCTAGTCATGACATCTAAAGGATATCAGACCCATCACCAAAAGGATGATGGAGCGAAACAAAATCAACCTAACACCAAAAGGATGTAGGGAATTCATTACCAAAAGGATAATGGAAAATAAGCTAGTCATGACATCGAAAGGATATCAGACCCATCACCAAAAGGATGATGGAGCGGAGACGCTAGTCATAACACCAAAAGGATGTTAGACCCATCACCAAAAGGATGATGGAGCGGAAACAAAATCAACCCTAACACCAAAAGGATGTAGGGAATCCATTACCAAAAGGATAATGGAAAATACGTTAGTCATGACATCAAAAGGATATCAGACCCATCACCAAAAGGATGATGGAGCGAAACAAAATCAACCCTAGACCAAAAGGATGTAGGGAATCCATTACCAAAAGGATAATGGAAAATACGCTAGTCATGACATCGAAAGGATATCAGACCCATCACCAAAAGGATGATAGAGCGAAACAAAATCAACCCTAACACCAAAAGGATGTAGGGTATCCATTACCAAAAGTATAATGGAAAATACGCTAGTCATTACATCAGAAGGATATCAGACCTATCGCCAAAAGGATGATGGAGCGAAACAAAATCAACCCTAACACCAAAAGGATGTAGGGAATACATTACCAAAAGGATAATAGAAAAAACGCTAGTCATGACATCAAAAGGATATCAGACTCATCACCAAAAGGATGATGGAGCGAAACAAAATCAACCCTAACACCAAAAGGATGTAG